>ONZH01005593.1:0-600000 GCA_900303285.1 Rhinella marina
AAATTTTCCTGGGAGGGGGCAGACTGGGGGGAAGGAGGTTGAGGTGGAGGAGCCAGAGGAGTGCTCCCTTGGGTAACGTGGGTGGACTGCGTGGAAGACTGACTGGCGGACAAATTACTTGAAGCATTATCCGCAATCCACGAGATCAGCTGTTCGCACTGTTGTGGTTTCAACAGTCCTCTACCACGTGTCCCTGTAAGTTGAGACATGAAGCTAGGGAGTGTAGCTCTGCGGCGTTCCACAGCTCCCTCAGCAGGTACTGTCTCACCCTGCCCAGGACCACGGCCTCTGCCCCCTGCAGTAATTGAATGCCCACGCCCTCGTCCTCGTCCTCGACCCTTAGCCCTGGGGTTCAACATTTTCTGTATATAAGTGTATTCTATAAAAAAAATAAAATAAATGGGCCTGGTGTACTGAAACCCACAAACTTGTTCAGTCTGGTTTAATTTTGTGACGTACAGAAAGTGTCACCTGGACAGAATATACGGTTTGGAGTGAGTGTGCTGAACTGTGACACACAGAAAGGTTACACACAGCTGTGTGAAATGGATTTGTATCACTCAGCTAAAACAACAAAAAAACTAATTTTTTTTCTATCTTTTGTTTTAATATTTTTTTTTTAGTTTTGTTTTTTTGGGAACGTGACGTGCAGGAACTATCGGAGACCTAACTCACACCCTGTTAACGGTGGCTATTTAGACTGCGACCCAGACAAATGTCGCACAGAGATTTTTAGGATCAAGCTTTACACGTGACAGGTAGCAAATGACTTGGTTGTATTCGGTGACGTACAGAAAGTGTCACCTGGACAGAAAATACGGATTGGAAAGAGTGTGCTGAACTGTGACACACAGAAAGGTTACACGCAGCTGTGTGAAATGGATTTGTATCACTCAGCTAAAACAACAAAAAAAACTAATTTTTTTTCTATCTTTTGTTTTAATATTTTTTTTTTAGTTTTGTTTTTTTGAGAACGTGACGTGCAGGAACTATCGGAGACCTAACTCACACCCTGTTAACGGTGGCTATTTAGACTGCGACCCAGACAAATGTCGCACGGAGATTTTTAGGATCAAGCTTTACACGTGACAGGTAGCAAATGACTTGGTTGTATTCGGTGACGTACAGAAAGTGTCACCTGGACAGAATATACGGTTTGGAGTGAGTGTGCTGAACTGTGACACACAGAATGGTTACACGCAGCTGTGTGAAATGGATTTGTATCACTCAGCTAAAACAACAAAAAAACTAATTTTTTTTCTATATTTTGTTTTGGATTTTTGTTTTTTTGGGAACGTGACGTGCAGAAACTATCGTAGAGCTAACTGACACCCTACTGACGGTAGCTATTTAGACTGCGACCCAGACAAATGTCGCACAGAGATTTTTGGGATGAAGCAATACACGTGACAGGCAGCAAATGACTTGGTTGTATTCGGTGACATACAGAAAGTGTCACCTGGACAGAAAATAGTGAGTGTACTGAACTGTGACACAAAGAATGGTTCCACACTGCTGTGTGCAATGGATTTGTATCACTGAGATATAACATAAAAAAATAAAAGGGGGTTATACATGGCGATACCTGCACTACTAGTGCCAGCCAGCCAAGTGACAAAAAAAATAAAAAATGTCTTCTAGCCCTTAGTAGGGCTGTTGGGTTCTTTGTGGGTGATCCCTGCCTAACAGAGAACTAAATGCAGGCCCTAACACTGTCCCTGAAACGCAGCAGCTCTATCCCTAACGACATCCAGATGGCATCTGAGCCGAGCACCGCGGCCAGTCGGTAGTATATTCCAGGGTCACCTGATCAGGCCAGCCAACCCCTGCTATCGACATGTAAGGGCCCCACGTGATGCTGGGTGTACCGCAGAGTCTCCTGGCTTGTGATTGGCTGTGTTTTTAGGCGCCTAAAAAGCACAATGCGGAAGGCGCCATTTCCTCGAGCATGGCGAGATACTCGTCCGAGCAGCGAGCACTTACGAGTACCCTAATACTCGAACGAG
Organism: Rhinella marina; assembly: GCA_900303285.1. NCBI lineage: Eukaryota > Metazoa > Chordata > Amphibia > Anura > Bufonidae > Rhinella > Rhinella marina. The sequence goes on from ONZH01005593.1 coordinate 2,007, forward strand.
CACCAAGCTCGGACGAGCATGCTCGCTCATCTCTAGTTATTACTTTAAATTTCCCATATGTCTACTTTATATTGACATAATTTTGTAAATTTTATTTTATTTTTTAGGACATTAGAAGGCTTAGAATTTTAGAAGTCATTCTTAAAATTTTTAATAAAATTTCCAAAACCCACTTTTTAAGGACCAGTTCAGTTATGAAGTCACTTTGTGGGGCTTACATAGTAGAAACCACCCATAAACAACCCCATTTTAGAAACTACACATTCAAAACTGATTTTACAAACTTTGTTAACCCTTACGGTGTTCCACAAGAATTAAAGGAAGATGGAGATGAAATTTCTAAATTTCACTTTTGTGGCAGATTTTCCAGTTTAATCCATTATTTACTGTAACACCTCAAGGTTTAACAGCCAAGCAAAACTCAATATCTATTACTTTTTTTTAAAGAAAACATCGTCTTAGGTCCACATTTTTCACTTTCACGAGGGGTAACAGGAGAAAATGCACCCCACATTTTGTTACCCATTTCCTCCTGATTACGGCAACACCTTATACCTGTTTGTATACTGCTAAATGGGCACCACATCAGGATCAGAAGGAAAGGAGCACCAAATAGTTTCTGGACGGTAGATTTCACCGGAATAATTGACAGGTGTAATGTCACAATTGAAGACCACCTGATGCACCTCTAGAGGGTTAAACCCCAAAAAGTGACCCCATTTTGTAAACTACACTCCTCAAGGAATCGTTCAAGGTGTGTAGTGAGCACTTTGACCCCAAAAGTGTTTCATGGAATTAGCTGTGAAAATGAAAAAATATATTTTTTCAGGCTTTACTTTACACTAAACTGTGTAAAGTAATTAACACAGAAGAGGACAGTACACTGCTACAGATGGATCTGGATAGACTGGAGGCTTGGGCAGAGAATTGGCAGATGAAGTTTAACACTGACAAATGTAAGCTTATGCACATAGGAAGGAATAATGCAAGTCACCAGTACATACTAAATGGTAAAATATTGGGTAACTCTGACATGGAAAAGGACCTAGGAATTTTAGTGAACAGCAAACTAAGCTGCAGAAACCAGTGTCAGACAGCTGCTGCCAAGGCCAATAAGATAATGGGTTGCATCAAAAGAGGCATAGATGCCCGTGATGAGAACATAGTCCTGCCACTTTACAAATCACTAGTCAGACCACACATGGAGTACTGTGTACAGTTCTTGGCTCCTGTGAACAAGCCAGACATAGCAGAGCTGGAGAGGGTTCAGAGGAGGGCAACTAAAGTCATAACTAGAATGGGTGGACTACAGTACCCAGAAAGATTATCAAAATTAGGGTCACTTTAGAAAAAAGACGACTGAGGGGAGATCTAATAACAATGTATAAATATATCAGGGGTCAGTACAGAGATCTCTCCCATGATCTATTTATCCCCAGGACTGTGACTGTGACGAGGGGACATCCTCTGCATCTGGAGAAAAGAAGGTTTGTACACAAACATAGAGGAGGATTCTTTACAGTAAGATCAGTGAGACTATGGAACTCTCTGCCTGGGGAGGTGGTGATGGTAAGTTCACTAAAAGAGTTCAAGAGAGGCCTGGATGTATTTTTGGAGGGTAATAATATTACAGGTTATAGTTACTAGAGAGGGGTCGTTGATCCAGGTAGTAATTCTGATTGCCTGTTTGGAGTCGGGAAGGAATTTTTTTTCCCTAAAGTGGGGAAAATTGGCTTTTACCTCACAGGGGTTTTTGCCTTCCTCTGGATCAACTTATAGGAAAACAGGCCGAACTGGATGGACAGATGTCTTTTTTCGGCCTTATAAACTATGTTACTATGTTTAGGCCCAAATTTTTCACTTTCACAAGGGGTAACCGAAGAAAATGCATCATGCATTTTATTACCCATTTTCCTCTGAATGCGGCAACACCCCATATGTGGTCAAATACTGATGTATGGGTGCATAGCAGGGATCAGAAGGGAAAGAGCGCCATATAGCTTTTGGAGGACAGAATTTGCTGGAATGGTTTTTGGGAGCTATGTTGCAATTGAAGACACCCTGAGGTAGCCCTACAATGGAAAACCCCATAAAGTTACTCCATTTTGGAAACTATACTCCTCAAGGAATCTTTCAAGGCATGTAGTGAGCACTTTGACCCCAAAGGTATTTCATAGAATTAGGAAACACTTGGCTGGGAAATGAAAAATTTAATTTTTTTTTACAAGAAAAAGTCAAATTAGGCCCAAATTTTTCACTTTCACAAATTGGAACTGGAGAAAATGCACCCCATAATTTGTTACCCATTTTCTTCTGTTTATGGCAACACCCCATATGTGCTTGTATACCAGTATACAGGCGTACCAAAGGGGTCAGAAGGAAAGGAGCACAAATATCTTCTGGAGGGCAGATTTCACCAGAATAATTAATAGACGCCATGTCACAATTGAAGATCGCCTGATGCACCCCATAGAGTGGAAAACCCCAAAAAGTGACCCCAGTTTAGAAACTATACCCCTCAGGGAATCTTTCAAGGCATGTAGTGAGCACTTTGACCCCCAAAGGTGTTTCATAAAATCAAGAAACACGTGACTGTGAAAATGAAAACATTTTTTACAAGAAAAAGTCACTTTAGGCTCAAATTTTTCACTTTCATAAGGAGTAACAGAAGAAAATGGAATCCAGTATGTGTTACCCATTTTCTTTCAATCTACCTCTCAGGCAGACAGATCCTCTCTCCCATCTCAGTGCTATAAAGGCTGCTGAGCAGCCATCGATAACCTTCCTACTGCAGAGCGCGCCGGCTGCCGACCCATGTGACCTAGATATGTCACATGACAGTGTGACGTCCGGAGGTCCTTCCCCAGCGAGTGAAGTGAAATAAGCTGAGCCAGCCCAGGAGAATCAATGTAACATAAGCTCAGCTCATGCTTGATAGAGGTAATATCGCAGTGCAGCACTGCGCAGCTGCCAGCCAGTCTCCACCAGTCCCGAGGTTCGGGGCAGTGGCAGTTTGATTCGGGGCCCTGGAAAGGGGGTGGAAAGGGCACCTTTGACCAAAAAGGTGTTTCAAAGAAGGCACCCCACTATATGTTACCCATTTTCTCCTGACCATGGCAACAGGCAAACTGCAAAATATGGATTTTGCAGTCCCAAACTGGCAGACATGGATTTTATGTGCCATTTCACATATAAAAAATTCCCCAGAAATTGAAAACCCCAAGAAGTGACCCCATTTTGCAAAGTGCACCCCTGTACGAACATTTTAAGGAGTGGAAAGGGTATGTTTGATCAAATTGGTGTCTGATAGAAATGAATATGTAGTGGTTGGTGCAAAGTGGATATGTAAGCGATGCAGACAAAATTAGAGATACAAGGTGGTAAAGCTAAAGGATACATACAGGATGAAATTAATCCATGGATGAATGGTAGATTCTGAAACAATTCTACATGTACAGGCCAGGTTTTTCAGGGCAGGTTTCGCTGTGGTAAATGGTGTTTTTCCTAATCCCCCTTTTGGAACACACCCTGCATTTTTTTGGGGTGCATCTTTTTTTCCTTCCTTAATGTCTGGGGGACTTCACCTAGGAAATGTTGCCCTGGTACAACATGGCCACTATAACTCACAGGTGTACTGGGACTCTTTTCTGCTTGCTTTGAAAGAATTAGGGTCACTACTTCTTGAAAGTGAAGAAATGTTCCTGTCTGGCCTCTGGATCTAAATAACATCTATGCATTGTATAGTGCCATCTGTACAATGTGCATAACTAGCTTTTTGTACCACACTTTCTTTTTTCGAGTGGCACTGTATGGCTTCAGAACTTCATCAGAAAGATCAACCCCTCCCATGTGCCTGTTATAGTCCAGGATGCAGTCGAGTTTTAGGACAGTGGTAGTGGTACCTCGTACAGGGGCAGGGGAACTGGAGGCACTGTACATAGACTGTACTTGTTCCTGTACTTAACCACCAGCATCTTGTCATCTTTTCTTGGTTACCATATCAGGGATCTATGGAGGCCTTTCTGATTTTTGCGTACTGTGCTGCAAGCCACAGTATCTCTCGCAGTTAGGGACATGAATAGGGGGATACTAGTATACCAGTAATCATCATCTATTTTTGTGAAGTTTCCCACAAACTCTGGAATTTGGGGCTGATAATCTACAGGTGGGGTCCATACAGGCGCACTCTGGGTGGCTGCCTCAGCTGCTGATCTGGGGCATCATCTAGAGGGTGTCTCATCACCGAATGACGATGAGGGAGTAGAGCAAAGCGGCACCCTCTTATCCCTCGCTGGCAGACTCATTTTCAGAGGCAAAAAGGCATATGCCTTTTCAGAGTGCATTCTCGGGGAAGATTGGGACATTTTTATTTTTTATGTTTGTGTAAAGTGTCAGTGGGGTGTATGTAGTGATTTCACACGTGAGAGGGCGCTTAAAACTGAGGAGAGGTGCGATTGGTAAAAATTACACTGCGAGCGTGCAAAAATCTAGATAGATAGATAAATATCTATCTAGCACTGATCTAGCTAATACCAAGTACAATGGGGGAGATTTATCAAACTGGCATAAAGTAGAACTGGCTTAGTTGCCCATAGCAACCAATCAGATTTCACCTTTCATTTTTCACAGCTACACTGAAAAGTGAAAGGTGGAATCTGATTGGTTGCTATGGGCAAATTGGCCAGATCTCCCCCAATATTTTTTTCACCAAAAAAGAAAAGAAAAGAAAACTGAGCACAAAAGCAACAGTAAACAGTATGATATTGATTGCTGCTCAGGGTTGCAGAATGCACACAAGCTCCGTGTAGACACCACAGTATAACAATTTACTGCCCTTAAAAAAAAAAATCAGAACACTAGCTAAAAACCTGTGCCAAAAAACTGAGCCTAGGTGCTGATCAGTGACATATTGACTGATCACCACTTGGTATTCACAGAAAAAGTGGTGCAGAGCAGGAAAAAAGTCAAAAGTGACAAAAAAGTAACAAATTGTTCGCCGTCCACGAAAGTGGACAGAGAGCAGAGAGGATAGGGACAGAGATTAGGGTTTGGGTTTGGAGCGCTGGCAGGGACCCCAAACACTGGAGTCCCTGCCTGACCTCAGGGGAGACAGGTGCTGACCAATTCAGCACCGGTCACCTCCATACGCCCCCCTCCTGCAGCTCCATAAATGGTTAAAAACCACACTGAGCTGCGATGGGCCAGTCTATAGAAACCGACCAATGACAGCAATTGGGACTGTAGGAGGGGGCAGAAATGCCACCCTCAGCCCTTAGTCAAGATGGCTGCCTGTCGATTACGTCCAAGAACCGGGTGTTCGTTCCGTCGTACTAGTATGGCGCTGGTCGGGAAGGTGTTAATTTTTTGCTGGCAACGCTACATTGCAATCCCACTGAGATGCTTGGGTGTGACAGCTGTTGTGTAACCAAGATCACCATGTAGCCAGGCCCTTAGGGTTTGGCTACATGACTAAATGTGTTGCATGACAAGACACCCAACATTTCATGTAATGTTTGTCAATGGTGTTGCAATGCTAAATCCTGCGACTGAGATGCAACAGTCACAAAAAAACTGATTTTGTGTTGCATAGAGCATGGCATGTGCGACTTTTCTACCATTGGCTTTAACGGAAGTCATGTGCGACACTGAACCCGACTGCGAATTGGCTGTATTTTTGCAGTGTCCCACTCTGTATTAGAAGAGGGGCCCTGTATCTTTAAGAATGTATTTGTATGTCTTATATTTATGTAGCTGCAAATTACTGACAACAGGCTGGTAAACAACACTACACCTTTGTCACCACTAGATGGTGCTGGCACATCCCATATAAAAAGGGACACGCTAGACACAGGAAGTGAGTTAATAGTGTAGTGAGATTAGGAGAGTCAGACATGTCCACCATGTAGCTGCCACTTTAGCCCCCTTGGCTCTGGCCAGGCTGAGGGAGTTTGGAGGATAAGATATCAGAAGCTACCTAGCACAGACCACAGTAACTGTGGCTATAGAGCAAGCCTAGTGGAGATAGAAGCAGTCTTAGCTTAAGGTCTCCACAGCACCCAGTGACCGGGAGAAGCCTCAAAGCACCTGCTTGACAAATAAGTCTATCTACACCTTCGTCCTGGGACAGCTCATAGAGTCCCATGGCTTTCAGTATCACTTTTATGCTGACGACACACAAATCTACCTCTCTGGTCCAGACATCACCACCTTACTATCCAGAATCCCACAATGCCTATCTTCCATATCTTCTTTCTTCTCCTCACGCTTTCTAAAACTTAATATGGACAAAACAGAATTTATCATCTTTCCCCCATCTTGCACAACCCTTCCAACAGACCTATCTATCACGATCAATAGCTGCACACTCTCCCCAGTCAAACAAGTCAGCTGCCTTGGTGTGACCTTGGATTCTGCCCTCTCCTTCAGACCACACATCCAAGCCCTTTCCGCCGCCTCCAACTCAAAAATATCTCCTGGATCCTTACGTTCCTCAACTATGAGTCTGCGAAAGTGCTGGTACATGCCCTCATCTTTTCCCGCCTAGACTACTGCAACATTCTCCTCTGTGGCCTTCCATCTAGCACTCTTGCCCCCCTCCAATCTAACCTCAAGTCTGCTGCCCGACTAATCCACCTCTCACCCTGTTACTCCTCTGCTTCTCCCCTTTGCCAATCCCTTCATTGGCTCCCCATTGCCCAGAGAATTCAGTTCAAAATACTAATAAATACAAACAAGGCTGTTTCCCGATACATCCCCACTCGTAATCTCCGATCCTCGCAAGAACTCCTTCTCTCCTCCCCTCTTATTACCTCTTCTCACAACCGCCTCCAGGATTTCTCCTTCAAAATCCTTCAAAAGAAACCTGAAAACCCACCTCTTCAGACAAGCCTACAACCAGTGACCCTGTTGCCTCTACACCGCCATTACCAGCTCTACCCTCACCTACTGTGTTTTTCTCCCATACCACATAGATTGTAAGCCCTCAGGGCCCTCTCTCCTTGTGTACCAGTTTGTAATTCGTCTTGTTTCATGCTTAGTGCAATTGTCTGTATTATGTATGTAAACCCATTTTAATATGTACAGTGCTATGGAATGAATGGTGCTTTAATAATAAATGATAATAATAATAATAAGTGTAAAGTTGTGTTTTACCACATTCCTCTATGGACCATGTGGAACCTTTTTTTTGTTGGCAACCAGTACACAGAATGGAGCCAAAGTTGTACGCCTGCCGTTATGGAAAACCGTCCTGTAGGTTGCAGAATGGAAGAAGAAAGAGTGAAAGACATAGAGAAGATGATTATATTATATCCAGTATCTGGCTGTTAAGAAGTGGACCAGTTGCCCAGTGAGCACAGTTAAAGGACTCTCATACCAGCAAAAAGAAGAGCAGAAGTGTATCTGAATGCATCCATGATAACTGAACCAGTACCTCTACCTCAAGGCAAGTGATTCTCTGTAAACGTTCCAGTTATCTATCTAAATGGACTCTTTATTTCTGTCACCTCATTTGCACTCAAGGGTGCTGGTGTCACAACCTCAGGGACCCTGCCTTCCATGCACCTAAAACCATACCACCTCAACCACCATCTGGCAGGAGATCCCTCAACACCAGAGTGTGCCCTGAAGGAATTTGGTGCTATTCTTCAGATCACTGCACACTGGCCCAGGAAGCTGCAGAAATGTGAGTACCAACTACTACACCCATCAGGCCACTGCACATTGCCCCTACAGCTCGGTCGCTGCATTTTCACAGTGAAATAGCAGTTCTAAAATAGTCACTTTTCCGTGTCTTGCTGTTGTGTGTGACATGTCGCTGTGTAGCCAAACCCTTAAGCATTGGCTTGTTCTGAACAAACGGTCATGGCCAGCCTTGTACCTCTGTGAACGTTGAGGCCTATGATTAGCTGAAGCAGTTGTTTTGCTCATAAGAGCAAGACTTCAGGTTCGGATACTCTTTAAAGAGAGACTCTTAACTGAACTATAGCTACACTTCAAAGGAAGGTTTATAATATGATTTTATTAAATATAATAAGTAGTGTAAACATATAGTGATATAATGTCCTTCTTTTGCACTTATCTATATACAAAGGATAAAGAACAAAATACACAATTATATCAACACTTAAATTCAACAAAGAGCTCCATTCCCTAGTGGAACATAGCCAGCACATGCGCTGTATAATTGTCACTGTGTATGTGTTGTTCATCTGCTCTCAACCCAAACCTTAGAGTGGCCAGTTCCCAGGTCCACAACAAGTCAGAATCCCAAAACAACCTTGAGAAAATACGTAGACAAAGCCTTACTCCCTTGCACCTACATTCACAGGTCTTAAATTAACACTTTAACTGCACAGATACAAAATGGAATTCAAATGATCCAAAACTTCATCTTCACACTTTAATCCACACCTTGAAATTATTTTGGTCTAAAAGGCTTTATATAAAGAGGGAATACATTGGATACAACATATAGCTATCAATAAACGAATGACAATGCAAATCATATATATACAATGGTTCCTTAGTTTCAAAGTACATTTCATAAAGGTATCTACAAGTTAAGTAACCTATTCTACATAATCCATCGACCCTATTTATTTAAGAATACTGCCCTTAATTATTTAACAGGAAACCACTCTGGTGCCACTGGGCTTCTAAAAAAAAAACAAAAAAAAACCTCTATGTATGTTGGACTAACAATAGTCTTTTTCATAAAATTCTTCTTTGCTTCTGATCTTCTTAAAAGCATAGTCTCTGGTGACTTTGGAATCCTCTTCTCATCAACTTTGTATTTTACCTAGTTTTCTTATAAGAACTCAGTCTTTGTAATTTTGTCTAGCACATTTTCTTATACCCTCCTTTCTCCATGCTGTGTAATCACAATTCTAAGTGTAGGTTTCAGAGCCTCCTTTAAGTGGTTGTAGAACCTTGTATAACCTTGTCTGTGGGAGGAGCTTTGACACTGGGAGCTCCTCCCCTCTCACTGGTCTGCAAGTTGTACAAAGTCATCAGCCCTGCTGGTTGGTTGGTGTACTGCAGGAAGTTTCAGGCAGACAATTTCCTTGGTGGTCCACCCTGAGACAACAGTAGTGCAAGCAGCTAGGCCTTTTTCAGGATGGCAGACCAGTGGTTAAAGTCTTTTTTTTTTTTTTTTTTTTTGGGTGGCAGACCCAAACCTGGGCACCGCTGAGGTTGTCAGACCTGGCTCTGCTAAATAGCTGATACATCCTACACTTAGATAGAATTGAAAAACAAAACTGAACAGTTCCATATACGTAACTCAGTTTAAAAAAATAGTCACTTCTGTATAATTCAGTCCATGGGTTTTTTACTCAGTCCAAAATAACTTAGTATTTGAAAATTTAAAGGGGTTATCCGAGTTATGAAAAAAAAATATAGTACTTTAAATCTGATGGGCAGCAATATACTGTATAACTAAGTTAAGCAGGTTTTAGGGAAAAAAATCTCTATTTCCTCATTTCCCTGGTTCTCTTCTGGCCTTTGTTTACATGCAATAATAACAATCTCTGCCCCTCCCCCTGCTCTGTAAAGGGAGTGAATACAAGTGCTGAGTGACATGTCTGCCTGCTGGGATACTCAGCAGCATGTTGTATGTGTAGGACTACAAGTCCTAGCTGTACAATGACACTGCTGATACACACAGGATCTCCCCCCTACCTGTACTTGTACAATACAATACTTTGCATCTCCTTCAGATCAGCTCCAGTGTCAGCTTTGTGTCTGTAGGGTGAGGAGGACAGATCCTGTGTCTCTTTACATCTGCAGCTGCTGTTGTAAAGCCTTAAGTGTGTTCTGGCTAAAGGGGTTAATGTTTTATCTGAAGGAATCCAGGGAGAGAGCAGATAGCAGGAGCGGCAGAGCAGGGGGGGCGTGGCCAGTGACGTCTCGTGTACAGGCTGCTATCTGATCTCTGAGGCTTGTGCACGAAACATTACAGCAGAGAGATAAGCTGACATCACAGGTCATGTGACCCTGAGTTAAATCTAAGAAACCACCAGCTTTAGAAGCAGAAAGTGTATGGAAAAGCTGTTGTATTTGACTAGTTAGAAACATACAAAGGACAAAAAAATAACTCGGACAACCCCTTTAAGTTGTTGATGGGGTGGAGCAAGTTTTAGAAGTTCCTTGTGTGTCCTTTACTTCGCACCACCCCTGCATCAAATGGATTACACAAAATAAACAAATGTCCCATTATGACTTTTGTCGGTCCACTGCTTTTAAATAACATTGCCCAATAGAACCATAGAGGTGCTCTATCTAACTGTATCTTATCTAGTTATCTGTATATTAAACTGAACTCCAAAATCATAAATACTAAACAAACTGATATATTTAGTAATTTACACATCATGGTGGTCTTCATCTTCATTTTTAACACATTAAATAAATAATGGGAATCAATATTTTTTTCAATGGTCCTGGATGGCCTTTGTCATGTGATAACAATGTAACATATATCACGTCCTATTAGGTATATTATGTCTGTATACTCATAACACCTAGTTGTGTAAAAGGAAAACACGTTTGTTCTGATATATTTTCATTTGTTGAAATCTTCTGCAATATAAACCATTAATATGAATTTAATCTTATGCCCTTTGATTGTTGATAATAAAACTCAACACTGTTAATATCACATTTATTCAGAAATCTACCCAACGCTGATACCCAGTGTTGTATTTTAGTTTACCCTGCACTTTATACACTTTGATATTTTTTTGCAAATGTACTTAGCTTTCTACATATCATTCATTTAAAGCTTTTTCCTTATAAAATGTATTCCAAAAGATCAGAAACTACATGTTGACACTTTATAATCCACCCTTGATCATTTGGAATACATTGAGTGACTCAAGGGTATCTTTTCTGAAGTCTTTTGGTCTAAAAAGAGTTTGAATGAACAAAAGAAAAAAAACAAAACAAAAAAACCCCACATCATCACATTTTTAATACGCCCTGACATACACAAGTAAACATATGTCGTAAAAAAAGTCTTTCTTTATAGGGGGAGCTTGTAGTTAGGGGAGGAGCATAAGGGGTTGTCTTTGTGTCCTGTATTGTCCACCTTTTCTCCTCCCTCCCCTCTATGTCATCTAAGGGGTTGTTCACATATCAGTTATTTGATCAGTTATTTCCATCAGTTATTGTGAGCCAAAACCAGATGTGGTTCAAAAACACTGAACAGGTGCAGATCTTTTCATTATACCTGATCTCTGTGTAGTGTCCATTCCTGGTTTTGGCTCACAATAACTGATGGAAATAACTGATATGTGAACAACCCCTAAGTCCACCCCTCCAGGCTGGGCTGTTTGATCCTCCCTCCACCAGTCATTATCTCCTTAAGGCTTCATTCACACGACCGTATGTGTTTTGTGGTCCGCAAATTGCGGATCCACAAAAAAAACGGATGATGTTCCATATGGCATCCGTGTTTTCGTTTTTTTTGCGGATCCATTGTAACAATGCCTATCCTTGTCAGCAAAACGGACAAGAATAGGACATGTTCTATCTTTTTTGCGGAACGGAAATACAGACATACGGAAACGGAATGCACTTGGAGTACCTTCCATTTTTTTTGCGGACCCATTGAAATGAATGGTTTCGCATATGGTCCGCAAAAAAAACGGAATGGACACGGAAACAAAATACGGTCGTGTGAATGAAGCCTAATACTGCATGAGGTTAGATCCCTGGTGTTAATTGAACAACTTGTAACACATAACCATACAAACATGAAAACAAACAAGTCTGACAGTACAGATAACAGATAACACATATAGGTCCCATAGGAACGTTTCAACACACAAACATATCTGAGTTCCAAAAATTAAAAATCTCCCAAATAAAAAAGTTCCCAATGCACATTACAAAAAAAAACAAAAAAAAAAACATCTCAAGTGCCTTCACATTTTCATTTCTTGCTATAGTCTCATATATTCATATATCACACACAGTTCATGGCCACATGGACAAACTTCACACACAACTTCAATACATCTATCTCACTGTCTGGTCAATCACAATCCTTGGAAGGCATTATCAGACACTCCACAGCCTCCACTCTGTGCCTCTTATCTCACACAGGTAGGCAGCCCCCGTTGTCTGCCTTTATACAAGTATTCAGATTTCTTATAACTCAAATACAGATATTCATAACTACACTCAGAATTGGACAAGAGAGAGAAACATATTGTAAACTCAATTGCCTTAAGTTCCCCTGCCTCACTTGTACCTATCTCCGCCCCTCAGTAAGCTCCGGCCAACCCTGTGGCTCTGTTACTGGCATGAAATCGGCCCATGACTACGGACCTCTGTGGCATTATATATATAATATAATGCCACAGAGCCATAGGGATGGCCGGAGCTTACTGAGGGGCGGAGTTAGGCGCGAGTGAGGCAGGGAAACTTGGGCACTTTCAGCAAACTCTCCGCCTCTGGGCTCTTGCGGTGGCTCATTAGTATATCATAAAAAAATACTTTTTGGGCAATTTGAAGGATCTGAAAAACTAAACATAGGTAACATCTGTGTAATGTCTTTGTGTCCCACTGACCTATGGGATCTGTTTAAAGCCAGTCAGGTTGGTGATAGACTTCCTTTAAGGGACAGAGTTCTTGTCCTGTGTGTGTAGGAGAGGTTAGTGGTTTCTCTTCCTGTAATAATAGCCCATAATAATAACCTAGAAATGCTATGAGATGTAGTTGCCTCATGTTATATCCCTCTTATACCCCTCTCCCTATAATGTCAATTGCTGCCTATAATAACTGAGGAAATCAGGAAATACTGGGAGCTTTAATTCTCTCCTCATACCAAATCACTGTAATGTCCATTGGTGTCCCATAATAACAGTGTGGACATGCTGAGAGTTGTAGTTCTTTTCTCTTATACCCAATCCATGTAATTGCAGCGAGCCCCTGAGGTGCTAGTACAGAGGATGGGAGTGGCAGTGGCCTTGATGAAATGTTGTGTCACAGTGTAATCCCTCACGCAATTGCTCCCTGGGGATCGAAGCAGTGGAAATGTAGTCTGAAGAATGAGGCCAGAAGTAAATGTATAAAAGTCTTTCTTTACTTGCAAAATATAAATTGTTGTACATACAACAGCAGCAAATACAAAATAAAGTTTCTGGCACCAGTTGAGGAGGTATGGAGCCAGGTTGGATGGCTGCAAATGGTATCTTGTGGGTATAGATGTCCACTGTCAGGTTCAGCCTTGATCTTTATTTGGCCAAGTGGCAGGGTTGCCAACCGTCCGTAAATTTACAGACAGTCCGCAAAAAATGGTTGTTTTTCTCTGCCGTCCGTAGCGTCCGGCAGAAAAAAACAACATCCGTTAATTTTGGTGCCGAAAACCCGAAGTCTGTACTGCGCATGCGTGCGTAGTACAGACTGTGTGGGCAGTGCAGAAAAAGTTCAGGCGGCGCTCCCGGCTGTTCTGAGAGGTCGGGCGCCGCGCCGTAAGCGCGCAAGGATCAAGTTACCTGGCTGGAGGAGGGGCCGGGCTGTCAGCAGAAGGAAGGAGCCGAGCCAACTGCGGTCAGGAGGAGGCGCAGGCGCAGTCAGGCAACACACAAGTAACGAAAACAAGCGGGCGAGTGGGCGAGCGGGCGAGTGGGCGAGCGGGCGGGCGGGCTTGGGGAGTTGATGGTTGCTGGTGGATTTGTTGAGCTGAGGCAGCCTGAGCCACCCTGGCAGTGCCGACACTGCTCAAGCAAGAGGGAGGAGGATCCCCAGTCACGTTCCCACTAACCACCAATGAAATATCAGCTTCTTCCTGGCTAGGAAACATGTCTGTGAGCGCAGCAGCAGCAGCAGTGGCACTGGCACTGGTACTGGTTCTGGCTGGCTGCTGGCAAATTGGCAATTGTCAAAGGGTCCTGACTCCTACAGTATCAACCTGACCTGTACAGTCTGCACATGTGAGTTGTGAGTGAGGCTGTCAGGGAGTGGGACTCAGAGTATAGTTAAAGGGGTTATCCCATCTTTGACAATGGGGGCATATCCTACCGCTGGGACCCGCACCTATATTGTACCATCTCATACCACCGCCCCCCGCAGCGCTAATAGAAACGAATGGGAGCGAACCGCGCAAACCCGGCTCCCATTCATTTCTATTGAGCCGGCGAAAATAGCCGAGCCAGTGCTCCCATTCGTTTCTATTAGCGCAGCGGGGGAAGGCGGGGCGGTGGTACAAGATGGGATAACCCCTTTAATTTATGGTGGAGTCTGCTTGTACATTCCACACAAAATGGCGGCTGCACCTTGTGCCCACAGTCTTCTGTCTTTATGGCTTAAAGTGTTGGGTTTATGTGGCTAGAATTAACGCTAATGTCAGCAGCAGGTTTAAGAGGGTTAATTATATAAAACCAACCCTTAAAGCCATGAAGACAGAAGAAAAAGACTGTGGGCACCATTTTGTGTTGAAACTGGAAAGGAGTTGCCACATAAAATGGCGGCTACACCAGTTGTGCCCACAGTCTTCTGTCTTCATGGCTTTAAGGGTTGGGTTTATGTAAACCAAAATTAACCCTTTTAAACCTGCTGACATTAATGATGTGCTGCTAATGTCAGCAGACCCTAACTCTGGTATTATTATGTTTATTGATGGCCCTTTACTGCTGAACTCCTACTTGTAAATTAGTGTCTAGGAGCAGTAATAGCAGAGTTAGGGGGTCTGCTGCCAGTAGCAGCACATTGTTTATGTCAGCAGGTTTAAGAGGGTTAATTTTGGTCACATAAACCCAACCCTTAAAGCCATGAAGACAGAAGGACTATGGACACAACTGGTGCAGCCGCCATTTTATGTGGAAAGGAGTTGCCCAGTGTACTGACTGCTACACTGAGCAACTCTTTTCCAAATAAAATGGCGGCTGCACCTTCGTGCCCACAGTCTTCATGGCTTAAAGGGTTGGGGCACTATTACTAATGAGGGCACTCTGGGAGAGAATTATTAGTATCAGAGGGACTTTGGGGAGCACTGTAACTATATGGGGTCCTACCTATATGGCACTGTTATATCTACAGTATAGTATTTGGGGAGCACAGCGGGCACAGTATTGGGGGTAGCAGCAGGATAACAGAAAAGTGGGGAATCTAAAAGTGTCTTTTTGGCAAACTCTGCAGAGAGAAGATGTGGCTGAAAGAACTTGTCATGGTGGTGTGGGCCAAATAGAGAAGATAAGAAAAGAGAACATCTACATCAGGGAGACGTCACTGGATTTAAGAGGTATGTGGTGCTGTATCATCTTGTACGTTTGGTATTGGCAGATGTAATATCCATCCAAATATGCCCTATGTCCTCAGAGCCATTTTATGGCAGCTCTGGTCTGTTAAACTGCAGCAAGGACTTGCCAGTATATGGCATGTTACTGCCTGCCAGCCAATCACCAATCGGTGATCTTAATGCTGAGAACTGGCTGCAGTGGACACATGCCATACACCTGTACATCAGTGTGCACATCACCAGCACTATGACAGATGTGCACACTTGCCCGTTACATGCTTGTCAGTCTTTGTTTACATGGCAGCAGAAATGATGATGTCAGAAAGTCCAGCGTGTCACAGGCATCATCACTGCAGCCATATAAACAAAGCACTCAGACTAGAATGGCAGGGATGGAACAGCTGAAAAGTATTGATTTAGTTTCCATATGCCATATTTTATTTTTAATTACTGAACAATCCTCTTTATTCTGGGGCGTGGAAGGGGCTTGTTCTCTAAATGGAAGGGGCGTGTCCTCTAAAAAGGGGGTGTGGCATATGTCCATAAAACATTTTGGCTGTCCGTAAATTTTGGTTCAGTTGTCCAGAAAAATTTGAAAGGAAGGTTGGCAACCCTGCCAAGTGGTAGTTTGGGTGATGGGTGTCTGAGCCATAGTTCCTCACCTTATAGCTGTGTCTATAACACTCTTTTTCTGTTCACTCTGCTGTATTGTCTCTCAATTGCTTCCTTGAGACGGAATTCAGTTGGTCTCTCTATATAATCTTTCCAAGTAGCAAGAGCTCTGGGGTGTGCTTCCTCTACTGTCTAAGACTGCACAGGAACTCCCCCTCCTGGCAGGAAGTAGGATCAGCCCATTCCTACCAAGAAGAGAGGAACAGGGTGGGTAGCCTTGTTCCTGTCAACTTTTACCATCCACTCCTCCTCTGGTGGAATGCACAGCCAAAATATAATATGCAATACATTACACCACATAACAATATACAATACCATTGCAGATACACCCACGTCTGGGGTACTGCATAATGTTCACTGGTGTCCTATAATAACAGTATGGACATGGGAGTTGTATTTTTTTCCTTTTACCCCCTCCATGTATTACCCTCTAATTTCTAATAATAACAACGTGGTCATGATGACACTTATAGTTCGTTTGTCACTATTATGATGTGTATCAGGCTTTTTTCAAATCTGCTCTAGTGACTTTCGCTGTTCTTCTCTGTCATAGGAGCACAACAACAAAAATCACGGGTGCAGAATCTGGCACATCACAGACCACTACACCTGATGGATCCCCCTATGATGAGATCTGATGGGTTTCCATCATAGAACCTGGTAGGCTCATGACCAGATCTGCAACGTAGGTGTGATCAAAGCCTTATATGTTCTGTATCATCAAATTATCATATTCCGCAGCAGCTAAGATGTGTATTATGATGTTCTGCAGCAGCTGAGATTTGTATTATGATGTTCTGCAGCAGCTGAGGTGTGTATTATGAGGTTCTGCAGCAGCTAAGATTTGTATTATGATGTTCTGCAGCAGTAGTGTTCTATAGCAGTGTGTATTATGAGGTTCTAAAGCAGCTAAGGTGTGTATTATGATGTTCTGCAGCAGCTGAGGTGTGTATTATGAGGTTCTGCAGCAGTTGAGATGTGTATTATGAGGTTCTGCAGCAGCTGAGGTGTGTATTATGAGGTTCTGCAGCAGCTGAGGTGTGTATTATGAGGTTCTGCAGCAGCTGAGGTGTGTATTATGAGGTTCTGCAGCAGCTGAGATGTGTATTATGAGGTTCTGCAGCAGCTGAGGTGTGTATTATGAGGTTCTGCAGCAGCTGAGGTGTGTATTATGAGGTTCTGCAGCAGCTGAGATGTGTATTATGAGGTTCTGCAGCAGCTGAGGTCTGTATTATGAGGTTCTGCAGCAGCTGAGATGTGTATTATGAGGTTCTGCAGCAGCTGAGGTCTGTATTATGAGGTTCTGCAGCAGCTGAGATGTGTATTACGATGTTCTGCAGCAGCTGAGGTGTGTATTATGGTGTTCTGCAGCAGCTGAGATGTGTATTATGATGTTCTACAGCAGCTAAGGTGTGTATTATGAGGTTCTGCAGCAGCTGAGGTCTGTATTATGAGGTTCTGCAGCACCTGAGGTGTGTATTATGAGGTTCTGCAGCAGCTGAGGTCTGTATTATGAGGTTCTGCAGCACCTGAGGTGTGTATTATGAGGTTCTGCAGCAGCTGAGGTCTGTATTATGAGGTTCTGCAGCAGCTGACGTCTGTATTATGAGGTTCTGCAGCACCTGAGGTGTGTATTAAAAGCCACCCAATGAATTATGTGTCATTTATACTAGTGTATTCATATATGGCAGAGGGGTCTTTGAACCAGGCCCAGATGCAGCCACTACCTCTTAACCCTCTATAGCTTCGCCACTTCGACAAATAGTCTCTGCAGTCTTTGGGAGAACTTTTCATGGGCGTCTGGGGCCAATGTAGAAGAAAAAAAAAGTGACTTATCTGGAGCAGATTCGCACGCAGATGTTGCAGAAGAATCTGCAACTTTTTCCTGCTCATGGCAGGTAAAAAAAGGGGGGCGTAGCATCTGGTTTAGACATAGAAAATTGTCTAAATGTAAGACAGCAAGGAAACTGTGGATACGCCGAAGTTATGTCGACCTCCAGCGCAGGGCCTTATTAAGACTGCCACCTAAAACACTGGTCTTAATAAATGTGCCCCTTTGTTTTTTTATATGAACATAGGCTGGTTAAGATGCTGTATACTGCTTAAAGGGGTTTTTCGAGTTATATATATTGATGACCTATCCTCAGGATAGGTCATCAATATCAGATCGGCAGGGGTCCGACACCCGGCACCCCCGCCGATCAGCTGTTTGAAGAGGAGGCGCGCGCCGTATCAGCGCTGCCTCCTCTTCATTGTTTACATACTGGCCGTAACGGGGTAGTGGTGAGTAGGTGTAATTACACCTCACCACCCCATTCATTTCAATGGGAAGAATCGCTCCAATACAAGTCTATAGAAGCGATTCTATCCATAGAAATGAATGTGGCGGTGAGGTTGTAATTACACCTACTCACCACTACCCCGTTACGGCCAGTATGTAAACAATGAAGAGGAGGCAGCGCTGATACGACGCGCGCCTCCTCTTCAAACAGCTGATCGGCGGGGGTGCCGGACCCCTGCCGATCTGATATTGATATTGATATTATGGATATGCACTTATGAAAAAAAAAATATATATATATATCGTTGGTCCAAACTTTTTACTATAATTTTTATCGTTATATACTGAGCCTCGCATGCTCCTTTTGGACCTGACGACGCCCATTCACCTAGGACTTCCTGGTAGGATACCTATTTAGCTGGTTTCACACGCCCTGAACAATGGAGACTTGGATGTAGTCTGAACAGAGGCATAGACGAGTGTAGGGACCCACTCCACAGGAAGTTACCGTGACTTATGGTGAGTGGGCATGATCACGCATTTGCAAATATGTGTAACTAAGGACTTCCTTTTTTATCTTTAGTCGGCATAGCGCCACATATATCTAAATTTATTTCTACTCTTGTTGTTTGTTATATGTTGTGCAACCATACCTTTATATACCCATAGATCTGATATTGATGACCTATCCTGAGGATAGGTCATCAATATTTATAACTCGGAGAACCCCTTTAAGTATTTGGAGTGCGGTCTGTGTTCTGTGCAATGTGCCACTTGTGCAGAGGGTGGAGGACTAGGGGCTCATTTTGCTAAGGGGCTCTATGGGGCATTCATCTGTACCTCTGTGGGCCAGTCCATGCCTGACTGCAGGTCCATTTACACTGCAGATTTTTTTTTTGCAACAGTATGTGGATGAGACTTCCTAAATTCTAAGCACTGAAGCCAGTGGTTTTGCAGTTTCCCATTGCAGGATTTTTGTGTACTGTATATCCCACAGGCTATGCATGGGGAGAACAGAAGGTCCCAAGTTACTGTTGCTAGGTTGGGCTGGCACCACCCCTTTCTCTGGAGGAACTGAGGTCAGTGCAGGAATCCAAAGCACCTAAGTGAAAGCACATGTGCCAGCCCTTAAGGGAAGGAGCTATTGGATGCCATAGAAGGTTAAGCAGCCATAAGGTTAAGCAGCCCGCAGCATGGCCCCTGAAACAAAAGATTCATACTTACCTGCTCCACGCCGCTCCTGTCCTCCGCACTTTTGGCCCCGGCACTGTTTACATCAGACAGTCTATGGGCATGATCACATCATGCACTGCTCCAGCCAATCACTAGCTTTAGCGGTGATGTGCAGATTGTGGTCACCTCACCACTGAAGTCATTTACTGGAGCAGCGCATGTGACCATATCCATAGCAAGCCGGATGTAAACAGTGCCAGCACCAAAAAGCGGAGAGAGCAGAGGCAGCATGGACCAGCAGAGTGGCATGTAGCAGGTAAGTATGAATTTTCTTTTTCAGGGGCCATGCTGCAAGAACTCCGTTTTTTACCGGAAAACCCCTTTAAACCACTTCAAGTCTGCCCATTGACTATAAACGTCCTTGAGCTTTGCCCCCTGTGTGCAGCACCTGTACATAGAAGCTCCATGACTCAGCTGCCTCCTGACAGCCAAGAACATGGAGCTTTAACCTGAGACCTTTTTTCCTGGTCTCCAGGCTTTTGATCACTCTGACAAGCTGTCAAAGCCATCACAAATGCTTGTACTATCTCCCTCTCATTACTGCCGGTCACAGAGCAGTTTACAACTACATATTGGGTGTTTTTGCAAACTTCAGAATCAGGAAAATAAATATTCAAGTTTGATTTGCTGTTTACCCTTGCTATCTTATGGGAAAAGGAGGGCCTTTTAGCCACATAAGAACTGCTGAGTGCGCAGACACTCTTCTGGACATGACAGGCACCTTCTGCAAGCCACAATACTTTTTTAAACAGCATTACACCACCAAATTTATCATGTGCACCCTGCAGGGAGCATGTGTTCCTTCCTCCAAATGTAAAGCAGTCACAATGTTTCTTCCACTGTTGCTGACCATGATGCTCAGTTGCAGTTGGTGGAGAGACACCAGGAGGAATGTCCACTATGCTGACCATGATCCTCAGTTGCAGTTGGTGGGGAGCACTGGTCTGCAGGGGAGGTGTCAGGTGGAGAGTATAGGAAAGGTGGCTACAGTGAGGATGTTGGTAGTAGAACACAGTGGCAATCCTGCTACGGCAAGAGGGCGCACCTTTTATTCCCCTGGGGCCCCTGTTGTCTGTTGGTTTTGAGGTGCAAGGCAGGTTCCCTTGGAGTGACACAATGCTGCGCCATGGTAATCCAGGTGGGGATGCAATGATGAGGTCAGTGGCAGGTGAAAACAAGTCAGATCTACTTTACTGGAACAACATGGCAGATGGTGCACACAGCCAACTGCAAAACTAAACACAGTCTTTACAAGTTGCATGGGTAGTTTTCCCAAGGCTGCATATAGAGATGAGTAGGCAGTATGATGGTACTCTTTGAGTCTCTCTCCAGTTAATCTGAGCGATCTTCTCCTGTGGGATGCAGTCCTTTAACACATGGCCAGTCTGTCTCTTGGGTATGGAATGGTGCCTGAAGCTACTAACCCCACTTAAATACAGTGAAGTCCACAGACAATATCCATTCATTGACTTCGGTTTTCCCAGCAATCTCCATGTATGGCTGCTAAACCTTCTGATCGAGTCTTCTCTCAGAGTACTTACTCACTTTTCACAATTCTGCTGGCTGCTTTTCAGTTTACTGGGTTTGTGTATCCCTGTCCGCTGATTCTCCTTACTCCTAAGTAGAGCTCACAGCCCACACCTGGCAACTGTCTCAAAGACCGACTAATCTCACCCATATACAGCTTTTGGGGTGCAAAGTTCATAAAGTATTTAAAGGGGTTTTCCCATCTGAGACAATGGGGGCATATCGTCAGAATATATCACCATTATTTGATACAGCGAGAATGGAGTGGGGAAGGTGGTGGCTGGAGGACCCCGGGTTTGGCCAGCACCAAGCGCTCTCCCCATAGTAGTGAATGGGAGAAGTCCGCGCTAGCGCAGCCACAATTCCCGATCCCGAGTCAGTGCTCTTTCGGCTGCCCAATAGAAATGAATGGAGAGCAGCTGCGCATGCGCAGTGCACCCTCCACAACTTTTGGAGATCCATTCTCGGTGTAGGTGTGGGTCCCAGAGGTGGGATCCACACCTATCAGACAATGGGGGCATATCCTAGCGATATGCCCCCATTGTCTGAGATGGGAAAACCCCTTTAACCCACTTAGCAGTGAACCACAGACGATACCCACACAGAGCCCCCACCAGCAACGATCATATCATTTCTGCCACCACCACTCTCACCAACAAGCTTGCCCCAGTTCTGTCCACTGCCACAATATATTAGAACAATACATCAGGTTAGGTACGTCAGTCGAATTAAACCAAATTAATCTACATAACTTCAAGCAAAGCGGACCAAATGATAATCTAAACCACCAAAAAAAACGAGGGACAAGAACTACTTCACAATAAACTACATAAGCTTTATTCACACATCCCATGAAATGACATTAAAATCACATATAACAGTCGAAAGCAATGATACAAGGACTGGCTAAAGGTGTGAATGTGTGACAATCCCAAATCATGAAGATATAAATATAGCTTTAAAAAGCTCACAGTGGAGAAACAGTAGAACAAACCGTAGACAGTGAAATGGCAAGTACCGAACTGCTTACCCACGTGTTCAGCTAAGTCCCCATACTCCCCCTGTACTCTCCTCTACACTCTATCCCCTGTACTCTCCTCTACACTATATCCCCCTATATTCTCCTCTACACTCTATCCCCTGTACTCTCCTCTACACTATATCCCCTGTACTCTCCTCTACACTATATCCCCTGTACTCTCCTCTACACTATATCCACTGTACTCTCCTCTACACTATATCCTCGTGTACTCTCTTCTACACTATATCCACTGTACTCTTCTCTACACTATATCCTCGTGTACTCTCCTCTACACTATATTCCCCTGTACTCTCCTTTACACTCTATCCCTTGTACTCTCCTCTACACTATATCCTTGTGTACTCTCCTCTACACTATATCCCCTGTACTCTCCTCTACACTATATCCTCGTGTACTCTCCTCTACACTATATCCCCTGTACTCTCCTCTACACTATATCCCCTGTACTCTCCTCTACACTCTATCCCCTGTACTCTCCTCTACACTATATCCTTGTGTACTCTCCTCTACACTATATCCCCTGTACTCTCCTCTACACTATATCCTTGTGTACTCTCCTCTACACTCTATCCCCTGTACTCTCCTCTACACTCTATCCCCTGTACTCTCCTCTACACTATATCCCCTGTACTCTCCTCTACACTATATCCTTGTGTACTCTCCTCTACACTCTATCCCCTGTACTCTCCTCTACACTCTATCCCCCTGTACTCTCCTCTACACTCTATCCCCTGTACTCTCCTCTACACTATATCCCCTGTACTCTCCTCTACAATATATCCCCTGTACTCTCCTCTACACTATATCCACTGTACTCTCCTCTACACTATATCCTCGTGTACTCTCCTCTACACTATATCCTCGTGTACTCTCCTCTACACTATATCCCCTGTACTCTCCTCTACACTATATCCCCTGTACTCTCCTCTACAATATATCCCCTGTACTCTCCTCTACACTATATCCACTGTACTCTCCTCTACACTATATCCTCGTGTACTCTCCTCTACACTATATCCTCGTGTACTCTCCTCTACACTATATCCCCTGTACTCTCCTCTACACTCTATCCCCTGTACCTTCCCCTCTACACTCTATCCCCTGTACTCTCCTCTACACTATATCCCCTGTACTCTCCTCTACACTCTATTCCCTGTACTCTCC
Source organism: Rhinella marina (assembly GCA_900303285.1). Taxonomy (NCBI): domain Eukaryota; kingdom Metazoa; phylum Chordata; class Amphibia; order Anura; family Bufonidae; genus Rhinella; species Rhinella marina. The sequence goes on from ONZH01005593.1 coordinate 25,170, forward strand.
TCTACACTATGTCCCCTGTACTCTCCTCTACACTCTATCCCCTGTACTCTCCTCTACACTCTATCCCCTGTACTCTCCTCTACACTCTATCCCCTGTACTCTCCTCTACACTCTATCCCCTGTACTCTCCTCTACACTATATCCCCTGTACTCTCCTCTACACTATATCCCCTGTACTCTCCTCTACAAATATCCCCTGTACTCTCCTCTACACAATATCCACTGTACTCTCCTCTACACTATATCCTCGTGTACTCTCCTCTACACTATATCCTTGTGTACTCTCCTCTACACTATATCCCCTGTACTCTCCTCTACACTATATCCCCTGTACTCTCCTCTACACTATATCCCCTGTACTCTCCTCTACACTATATCCCCCTGTACTCTCCTCTACACTCTATCCCCTGTACTCTCCTCTACAACTATATCCCTCCTGTACTCCTCTTCTACACTATATCCACTGTACTCCCCTCTACACTATATCCTCGTGTACTCTCCTCTACACTATATCCTCGTGTACTCTCCTCTACACTATATCCCCTGTACTCTCCTCTACACTAAATCCCCCTGTACTCTCCTCTACACTAAATCCCCCTGTAGTCTCCTCTACACTATATCCCCTGTACTCTCCTCTACACTCTATCCCCTGTACTCTCCTCTACACTCTATCCCCTGTACTCTCCTCTACACTATATCCTTGTGTACTCTCCTCTACACTATATCTGTGTGTACTCTCCTCTACACTATATCCCCTGTACTCTCCTCTACACTATAGCCCCTGTACTCCTCTACACTACATCCCCCCTGTACTCTCCTCTACACTATATCCCCTGTACTCTCTTCTACACTATATCCTCCTGTACTCTCTTCTACACTACATCCCTGTACTCTCCTCTACACTATATCCTCGTGTACTCTCCTCTACACTATATCCCTTGTACTCTCCTCTACACTATATCCCCTGTACTCTCCTCTACACTATATCCCCTGTACTCTCCTCTACACTAAATCCCCCTGTACTCTCCTCTACACTATATGCACCTCTACTCTCCTCTACACTATATCCCCTGTACTCTCCTCTACACTAAATCCCCCTGTACTCTCCTCTACACTAAATCTCCCTGTACTCTCCTCTACATTATATCCCCTGTACTCTCCTCTACACTCTATCCCCTGTACTCTCCTCTACACTCTATCCCCTGTACTCTCCTCTACACTCTATCCCCTGTACTCTCCTCTACACTATATCCCCTGTACTCTCCTCTACAATATATCCCCTGTACTCTCCTCTACACTATATCCTCGTGTACTCTCCTCTACACTATATCCTCGTGTACTCTCCTCTACACTATATCCCCTGTACTCTCCTCTACACTATATCCCCTGTACTCTCCTCTACACTATATCCCCCTGTACTCTCCTCTACACTATATCCACTGTACTTCTCCTCTACCCTATATCCTCGTGTACTCTTCTCTACACTATATCCACTGTACTCTTCTCTACACTATATCCTCGTGTACTCTCCTCTACCCTATATCCCCTGTATGCTCCTCTACACTATATCCCCCTGTACTCTCCTCTATACTCTATCCCCTGTACTCTCCTCTATATCCCCTGTACTCTCCTCTACACTATATCCTCCTGTACTCTCCTCTACACTATATCCCCTGTACTCTCCTCTACACTATATCCCCCTGTACTCTCCTCTACACTATATCCTTGTGTACTCTCCTCTACACTATATCCTTGTGTACTCTCCTCTACACTATATCCCCTGTACTCTCCTCTACACTATATCCTTGTGTACTCTCCTCTACACTCTATCCCCTGTACTCTCCTCTACACTCTATCCCCTGTACTCTCCTCTACACTCTATCCCCTGTACTCTCCTCTACACTCTATCCCCTGTACTCTCCTCTACCACTATATCCCCTGTACTCTCCTCTACAATATATCCCCTGTACTCTCCTCTACACTATATCCTCGTGTACTCTCCTCTACACTATATCCTCGTGTACTCTCCTCTACACTATATCCTCGTGTACTCTCCTCTACACTATATCCCCTGTACTCTCCTCTACACTATATCCCCTGTACTCTCCTCTACACTATATCCCCCTGTACTCTCCTCTACACTATATCCACTGTACTCTCCTCTACACTATATCCACTGTACTCTCCTCTACACTATATCCACTGTACTCTCCTCTACACTATATCCTCGTGTACTCTCCTCTACACTATATCCCCTGTACTCTCCTCTATATCCCCTGTACTCTCCTCTATACTCTATCCCCTGTACTCTCCTCTATATCCCCTGTACTCTCCTCTACACTATATCCTCCTGTACTCTCCTCTACACTATATCCCTACTCTCCTCCCTGCCCCCCTATATCCCTGTACTCTCCTCTACACTATATCCCCCTGTACTCTCCGCTACACTATATCCCTCTGTACTCTCCTCTACACTATATCCCCCTGTACTCTCCTCTACACTATATCCCCCTGTACTCTCCTCTACACTATATCCCCTGTACTCTCCTCTACACTATATCCTCCTGTACTCTCCTCTACACTATATCCTCCTGTACTCTCCTCTACACTATATCCTCCTGTACTCTCCTCTACACTATATCCTCCTGTACTCTCCTCTACACTATATCCCCCTGTACTCTCTCCTCTACACTATATCTCTCTGTACTCTCTCCTTTACACTATAATCCCCCTGTACTCTCCTCTACAATATATCCTACTGTACTCTCCTCTACAATATCCTCCTATACTCACTCCTCTACACTATATCCCCCTGTACTCTCCTCTACAATATATCCTACTGTACTCTCTACACTATATCCTCCTGTACTCTACACTATATCCTACTGTACTCTCCTCTACACTATATCCTCCTGTACTCTCCTCTACACGATATCCCCCTGTACTCTCCTCTACACGATATCCTCCTGTACTCTCCTCTACACGATATCCTCCTGTACTCTCCTCTACACCCTATCCCCTGTACTCTCTTCTACACTCTATCCCCTGTACTCTCCTCTACACTATATCCTCCTGTACTCTCCTCTACACTATATCCTCCTGTACTCTCCTCTACACTATATCCCCCTGTACTCTCTCCTCTACACTATATCTCTCTGTACTCTCTCCTCTACACTATATCCTCCTGTACTCTCCTCTACACTATATCCTACTGTACTCTCCTCTACAATATCCTCCTATACTCTCTCCTCTACACTATATCCCCCTGTACTCTCCTCTACAATATATCCTACTGTACTCTCTACACTATATCCTCCTGTACTCTACAATATATCCTACTGTACGCTCCTCTACACTATATCCTACTGTACTCTCCTCTACACTATATCCTCCTGTACTCTCTCCTCTACACTATATCCCCCTGTACTCTCCTCTATAATATATCCTACTGTTCTCTCCTCTACACTATATCCTCCTGTACTCTACAATATATCCTACTGTACGCTCCTCTACACTATATCCTACCGTACTCTCCTCTACACTATATCCTACCTTACTCTCCTCTACACTATATCCCCCTGTACTCTACTCTACAATATATCCTACTGTACGCTCCTCTACACTATATCCCCCTGTACTCTCCTCTATACTATATCCCCTATACTCTCCTCTACACTATATCCCCTGTACTCTCCTCTACACTATATCCCCTGTACTCTCCTCTACACTATATCCCCTGTACTCTCCTCTACACTCTATCCCCTGTACTCTCCTCTACACTATATCCCCCTGTACTCTCCTCTACACTATATCCCCCTGTACTCTCCTCTACACGATATCCTCCTGTACTCTCCTCTACACGATATCCTCCTATACTCTCCTCTACACTCTATCCCCTGTACTCTCTTCTACACTCTATCCCCTGTACTCTCCTCTACACTATATCCCCCTGTTCTCTCCTCTACACTATATCCTCCTGTACTCTCCTCTACACTATATCCCCCTGTACTCTCTCCTTTACACTATATCCCCCTGTACTCTCCTCTACACTATATCCCCTATACTCTCCTCTACACTATATCCCCTGTACTCTCCTCTACACTATATCCTCCTGTACTCTCCTCTACACTATATCCCCTGTACTCTCCTCTACACGATATCCTCCTGTACTCTCCTCTACACCCTATCCCCTGTACTCTCTTCTACACTCTATCCCCTGTACTCTCCTCTACACTATATCCCCCTGTTCTCTCCTCTACACTATATCCTCCTGTACTCTCCTCTACACTATATCCCCCTGTACTCTCTCCTTTACACTATATCCCCTGTACTCTCTCCTCTACACTATATCCTCCTGTACTCTACTCTACAATATATCCTACTGTTCTCTCCTCTACACTATATCCTCCTGTACTCTACAGTATATCCTACTGTACGCTCCTCTACACTATATCCCCCTGTACTCTCCTCTACACCCGTACTCTCCTCTGCACTATATCCCCTGTACTGTCCTCTACACTCTATCCCCTGTACTCTCCTCTACACTATATCCCCTGTACTCTCCTCTACACTCTATCCCCTGTACTCTCCTCTACACTATATCCTCCTGTACTCTCTCCTCTACACTATATCGCCCTGTACTCTCCTCTGCACTATATCCCCTGTACTCTCCTCTACACTACATCCCCCTGTACTCTCCTCTGCACTATATCCCCTGTACTCTCTCATCTACACTATATCCCCTGTACTCTCCTCTGCACTATATCCCCTGTACTCTCCTCTACACTATATACCATGTACTCTCCTCTACACTACAGTCATGGCCAAAAGTTTTGAGAATGATACAAATATTAATTTTTACAAAGTCTACTGCTTCAGTTTTTATAATGCATATACTCCAGAATGTTATAAAGAGTGATCAGCTTAACAGCAATTACTTGCAAAGTCAATATTTGCCTAGAAAATGAACTTTATCCCCCAAAACACATTTCAACATCATTGCAGCCCTGCCTTAAAAGGACCAGCTAACATCGTTTCAGTGATTGCTCCATTAACACAGGTGTGGGTGTTGATGAGGACAGGGCTGGAGATCAATCTGTCATGATTAAGTAAGAATGACACCACTGGACACTTTAAAAGGAGGCTGGTGCTTGGCATCATTGTTTCTCTTCTGTTAGGCCTCTTTCACACGAGCGTCGCGGATTCGGTCCGGATGCGTTCAGGATGCGTTCAGGAAAACTCGCACCATTCTGCAAGCAAGTTTAGTCAGTTTTGTCTGCGATTGCATTTAGTTGTTCCGTTTTTTCCGCGCGGGTGCAATGCATTTTGATGCGTTTTTCACGCGCGTGAAAAAAAAACTGAATGTTTACAAACAACATCTCTAAGCAACCATCAGTGAAAAACGCATTGCATCCGCACTTGCTTGCGGATGCAATGCGTTTTTAACGCAGCCCCATTCACTTCTATGGGGCCAGGGCTGCGTGAAAAACGCAGAATATAGAACATGCTGCGATTTTCACGCAACGCAGAAGTGATGCGTGAAAAAAAACGCTCATCTGAAAAGACCTATTGAAATGAATGGGTCAGGATTCAGTGCGGGTGCAATGCGTTCACATCACGCATTGCACCCGCGCGGAAAACTCGCTCGTGTGAAAGGGGCCTTAACCATGGTTATCTCTAAAGAAACACGTGTAGTCATCATTGCACTGCACAAAAATGGCCTAACAGGGAAGAGAATCGCAGCTAGAAAGATTGCACCTCAGTCAACAATCTATCGCATCATCAAGAACTTCAAGGAGAGAGGTTCCATTGTTGCCAAAAAGGCTCCAGGGCGCCCAAGAAAGACCACCAAGCGCCAGGACCGTCTCTTAAAAGTGTTTCAGCTGCGGGATCGGGCTACCAGCAGTGCAGAGCTTGCTCAGGAATGGCAGCAGGCAGGTGTGAGTGCATCTGCACGCACTGTGAGGCGGAGACTCTTGGAGCAAGGCCTGGTCTCAAGGAGGGCAGCAAAGAAGCCACTTCTCTCCAGAAAAAACATCAGGGACAGACTGATATTCTGCAAAAGGTACAGAGAGTGGACTGCTGAGGACTGGGGTAAAGTCATTTTCTCTGATGAATCCCCTTTTCGATTGTTTGGGACATCTGGAAAACAGCTTATTCGGAGAAGACGAGGTGAGCGCTACCACCAGTCTTGTCTCATGCCAACTGTAAAGCATCCTGAAACCATTCATGTGTGGGGTTGCTTCTCAGCCAAGGGAATCGGCTCTCTCACAGTCTTGCCTAAAAACACAGCCATGAATAAAGAATGGTACCAGAATGTCCTCCGAGAGCAACTTCTCCCAACCGTCCAAGAGCAGTTTGGCGATCAACAATGCCTTTTCCAGCATGATGGAGCACCTTGCCATAAAGCAAAGGTGATAACTAAATGGCTCAGGGAACAAAACATAGAGATTTGGGGTCCATGGCCTGGAAACTCCCCAGATCTTAATCCCATTGAGAACTTGTGGTCAATCATCAAGAGACGGGTGGACAAACAAAAACCTACAAATTCTGACAAAATGCAAGCATTGATTGTGCAAGAATGGACTGCTATCAGTCAGGATTTGGTCCAGAAGTTGATTGAGAGCATGCCAGGGAGAATTGCAGAGGTCCTGAAGAAGAAGGGTCAACACTGCAAATATTGACTTGATGCATTAACTCATTCTAACTGTCAATATAAGCTTTTGTTACTCATAATATGATTGCAATTATATTTCTGTATGTGATAAAAACATCTGACAAACACACATAAAAACCAGAGGGCAGCAGATCATGTGAAAATATAATATTTGTGTCATTCTCAAAACTTTTGGCCATGACTGTATATCCCCCTGTACTCTCCTGTACACTACATCCCCCTGTACTCTCCTCTACACTACATCCCCCTGTACTCTCCTCTACACTATATCCCCTGTACTCTCCTCTACACTATATTCCCCTGTACTCTCCTCTACACTATATACCCCATGCACGTCTTATATACACCGTATACACACACATACAGTATTCTCACACAGTATACATCCCTGAATTCTGACGTACATTATATCCTCCTGATATTACATTCTATCAGTATAACCTCTGTGAGGAGGGTCGTGGGGCATTAACCCTTGTAGGACCGGTGACAGGTACAGTGTTCCCGGGCAGGACTCAGCCAATAGTAGGCGACGGGCGGGCTCAGTGCGGGGAGAAAGCGGCAGCGGCTCGGAGCTGCCACTGAGCGGAGACCTCGGATTCCGGCAGCAGCATCACCCGCAGTCTCCTCACCTCAGCACCGACACCATGCGGGGGGCGCCCGCTCTCCTCCGCCGAGCCCTGTGCTGCTTGCTCGGCCCGGCGCTATCTGTGCTGCTCTCCACTGCAGGTACCTGCGCTGTGCGAACCTCTGCCCGACACCTGCTGCACTTCACCCCTGCCGCCAGCACCTGCGCCCATTACAGCCCACCTCCTCGTTACCTGGTGCAGGTCATCCTATTCCCCCTATATTTACTGTCCCCCCAACACTGGAACCCATCAGCTGCCCCAAATACCTGCTGCATTCCATCCAATTCCACCGACAGCAGCTGCAACCCATCCCTTTCCCCAACACTAGCTGCACATTCTCCCCTGCCCCAACACAGACAGCACCTCTTCCCCCTCCCCCAACACCTGCAGCACTCCAACCCTGCCCCCAACACCTGCAGCACTCCAACCCTGCCCCCAGCACCTGCAGCACTCCAACCTTGCCTGCAGCACTCCAACCCTGCCCCCCAGCACCTGCAGCACTCCAACCCTGCCCCCAAAACCTGCAGCACTCCAACCCTGCCCCCAACACCTACAGCACTCCAACCCTGCCCCCAACACCTGCAGCACTCCAACCCTGCCCCCAACACCTGCAGCACTCCAACCCTGCCCCCAAAACCTGAGCACTCCAACCCTGCCCCCAACACCTACAGCACTCCAACCCTGCCCCCAACACCTGCAGCACTCCAACCCTGCCCCCAGCACCTGCAGCACTCCAACCTTGCCTGCAGCACTCCAACCCTGCCCCCCAGCAGCTGCAGCACTCCAACCCTGCCCCCAAAACCTGCAGCACTCCAACCCTGCCCCCAACACCTACAGCACTCCAACCCTGCCCCCAACACCTGCAGCACTCCAACCCTGCCCCCAACACCTGCAGCACTCCAACCCTGCCCCCAGCACCTGCAGCACTCCAACCTTGCCTGCAGCACTCCAACCCTGCCCCCCAGCACCTGCAGCACTCCAACCCTGCCCCCCAGCACCTGCAGCACTCCAACCCTGCCCCCCAACACCTGCAGCACTCCAACCCTGCGCCCCAACACCTGCAGCACTCCATCCCCTGTGCCCAACACCTGCTGCACTCCATCCCGTCCCTAACACCTGCAGCACTCCATCTTTACCCCAACACCTGCGACACTCCATCTCTACTACAAACACCACCTGCATGTCATCAACATCTGCAGCAGTCCATCCCCTATCCCCAACACCTATAATACTCCATCTCTACCCCAACACCTGCAGCACTCCATCTTTACCCCAAACACCACCTGCATGTCATCCCTTTCCGCAACATCTGCAGGACTCCATCCCCTGCCCTCAACTCCTGCAGCAGCCCATCCCCTACCCCCAACACCTATAACACTCCATCTCTACCCCAACACCGGCAGAACCCCATCCTCTGCCCTCAACTACTGCAGCACTCCATCCCCTGTCCCCAACATCTGCATCACTCCATCCCCTTCCCTAAACACCTGGAGCACTCCATCCCCTTCCCTAAACACCTGCAGCACTCCATCCCCTGCATCCAACACCTGCAGCACTCCACCCCCTGCATCCAACACCTTCAGCACTCCATCTCCTGCCCCGAACACCTGCAACACTACATCCCCTGTCCCCAACACCAGCAGTCTATCCTCTGCCCCAACTCCTGCAGCACTCCATCCCCTGTCCCCAACACCAGCAGTCTATCCTCTGCCCCCAACTCCTGCAGCACTCCATCCCCTGCCCTCAACTCCTGCAGCACTCCATGCCCTGCCCCCAACACCTGCAGCATTCCATCCCCTGCCCACAACTCTTGCTGCACACCATCCCCTGTCCCCCAACATCTCCCCAATCCATCATCTACCCCCAACACACCTGCAGCATTCCATCCCCTGCCCCCATCACTTGCAGCACCTAACTCCTGCCTCGTAGCCCATTGTGTGCCTCATCCATTCCCTCTTGAACAATGGGCTGGAAACTGTGGAATGTACCTCCTTCATTCATTACCCTTCTGGTTGTCACCCCATTAGACATTCTCCACTCCTAGCTATAATAATCTTCATTCCCCTCATTCCTTGACAATGACTGTGGCTTCCTCTTCCCTTCCCCTGTCTCCACCTCTCCTCGCCCCAGTCAGAGCTCCCTCCTCTTGCTCCTTCTCGACAAATGTTCTGTGTATTATTTATACATATGGTCCTTTGCTAAGTGGATGAGGCCCATGTCCTCCACCTGGTACTCATCTGTGGGAATGGGGGGGGGGCTGACTGTTTAAGTGAGTTTACAGGAGCCACTTCATCTGCTCTGCAGAATCCATCTGACATCGAAGCGAATAGGAGACAGCTAATCAGCCTGACACTGGCAAAGAGTGATGGCCAGGTGTCATCCGTTGTGAATGATCGGTCTATATGTTCACACTGTTGTTTGGAACCTCCATGAGAAGTTCTGTCACTTATGATGGCAAGAATAGCACAGTACCAATCACTATTTTGCTGTCAAAGCGTTGGAAACCTGAAATACTCCCATTAGAAGTAAATAAAAACGTCCGTCAGGGCTTCATCGTTCTGATGGCAAACGGGGCCATAGCCTTTAACATGCCACCTGCTCTCCATGAATGAGGTGGGACACTAAAAGGGTTGAAGCTTTGTCCACAGTAGTAGTTGATTGTTACAACACTGAGATCCAAGAAGATGATGTGAGCTGTAGTTACAACACTGAGCTCCAAGAAGATGATGTGAGCTGTAGTTACAACACTGAGCTCCAAGAAGATGATGTGAGCTGAGGTTTTCTGTGTCTCCTTCTGCCTAATGGTGGTTGTGTTTCAGTTTGCGCTCAGTGGAACTTCCCTCGTTGCTTGTACTATTTGTAGCTCTTTTAATTGATTTTAACTGTGGAATGACGACTACAGGCTGAAGATGGTCTACGAGTCAGTTCACTATTTGTGACTGCAGTCCAGTAGTTTAAATTAATTAAACGTTCTACAAAAAGTTTAGGTGCAGCTGAAGACTTGGCCTGGGTCTTCGTTTCTTCGCCTGGGTCCGTGTTTCTAAACAGAAATCTATGGCAGCTCAGAGCTATCTTCATTTATGCTAGAAAACTAGCGTAAGATAAATGTGCCAGGCCCACTGGTCCGGCTCCCTCCCCATCCTCGCTATGCCCCCCTTTCGAGAAAGTGGCAAGGGTGACGTAGAAACGCTACTTGTGACTTTTTTACTTCAGAAAACTGTCATAAAAGAATTATAAATTCTCCCGAAGTATAGATGTGGACTCAGCCTTAGGGCTCATCACACAAACGTATTTTGTTTCCGTTCCGTTTTTTTACATGTCTGTATGAGGAACCATTCACTTCAATGGGGCTTGAAAAAAATACGGAAATGACTCCGTGTGCATTCCGTGTCCGTATGTCCGTTATAAAAAAAAAAAATATAGAACATGTCCTATTCTTGTCCGTTTTGCAGACAAGGACAGGAATTGTTACAATGGATCCGCAAAAATAAAAAAAACAACGGATGCAACATGGACATCACACGGATGTCATCCTTTTTATTTTTTGCGGACCGCAAAAGACATACGGTCGTGTGCATGAGCCCTTACGTTGAGGCTACACCTAGACTTTTTGCCGCAGACTAGTAAGAAGCTTGCAGTTGTTTTAAGGGCTACGTGCAGAGAGTTTTGTAAGCTACTTTTTTCTCCACAGAGTAACATGAAAATCTGTTACCAAGTGAAAATCGCCATGGTGTCGCTGCTTAAAGGCGTTGTGCAGTGTCATGATATCTTCAGGAAGGTCGTCAATATCAGATACAGCTGTTTTGGAGGGGTCACGGTGATCATGCAAGTGCTGATTCCTCTTCATACTACCTGCCTGTCGTCTCCTTTGTAGAGGTGCGAAGTGTAATTACAACTGCTCGTCCCGTTCAAGTGACAAGTAGTTGAGATTACACAGCACCGCCGCTATAAAGGAGACAGGATTTGGATAAGCTTTGAACAAGAAGCAGCACTCACACAGGAGCCGCAACCCCTTTGAACAGCTGATTGGCGGGGATGATGGGAGTCAGACCCCCGGCAATCGGATATTGATGATTTGTCCTGAGGATAGCTCATCAATATCATGACGCTTCACAACCACGTTAACCTACTGTACTCCAGCTGCTCACTTGGTTGCAGCAATTTGGAAGAGATTTTGAAGCCACTCAATGCATTCCCTATAGACAGCTATTTCACGGCAAATTTTTTTGTAGTTTGACAAAAGTCTATCCTTAGCCTAAGGATTTTGCAATTGTGTCTATTACTGATGTAGTGAACCCATTACCATCTTCTGTTCATGACCTCGACCTGAGAAACCCTCTTTTCCTGTCTGCTGGGTGTACTGTAATTGTCCGTATCTGCTCTTATTCTGTGTATATGTACACTGCACAGTACCACTTCCCCTGTCCTGTATACTGGATGTAATTCGCAGTATCTGCTCTTATTCTATATATATGGACACTGCACAGTACCACTTCTCCTGTCCTGTATACTGGGTGTAATCCTCAGTATCTGCTCTTATTCTGTATATATAGACACTGCACAGTACCACTTCTCTTGTCCTGTATACTGGGTGTAATTATCAGTATCTGCTCTTATTCTGTATATATGGACACTGCACAGTACCACTTCTCCTGTCCTGTATACTGGGTGTAATTCTCAGTATCTGCTCTTATTCTGTATATATGGACACTGCACAGTACCACTTCTCTTGTCCTGTATACTGGGTGTAATTCTCAGTATCTGCTATTATTCTGTATTTATGGGCACTGCACAGTACCACTTCTCTTGTCCTGTATACTGGATGTAATTCTCTGTATCTGCTCTTATTCTGTATATATGAATACTGCACAGTACCGCTTATCTTCTCCTGTATACTGGGTGTAATTCTCAGTATCTGCTCTTATTCTGTATATATATGGACACTGCACAGTACCACCTCTCCTGTATACTGGGTGTAATTCTCAGTATCTGCTCTTATTCTGTATATATGTACACTGCACAGTACCACTTCTCCTGTATACTGGGTGTAATTCTCAGTATCTGCTCTTATTCTGTATATATGGACACTGCACAGTACCACTTCTCCTGTCCTGTATACTGGATGTAATTCTCAGTATCTGCTCTTATTCTGTATATATGGACACTGCATAGTACTACTTCTCCTGTCCTGTATACTGGGTGTAATCCTCAGTATCTGCTCTTATTCTGTATATATGGACACTGCACAGTACTACTTCTCTTATCCTGTATACTGGGTGTAATTCTCAGTATCTGCTCTTATTCCGTATAAATGGACACTGCACAACAGTACCACTTCTCCTGTCCTGTATACTGGATGTAATTCTCAGTAACTGCTCTTATTCTGTATATATGGACACTGTACAGTACCACTTCTCCTGTTCTGTATACTGGATGTAATTTTCAGTATCTGCTCTTATTCTGTATATATGGACACTGCACAGTACCACTTCTCTTGTCCTGTATACTGGGTGTAATTCTCAGTATCTGCTCTTATTCTGTACATATGGACACTGAACAGTACCACTTCTCCTGTATACTGGGTGTAATTCTCAGTATCTGCTCTTATTCTGTACATATAAATACTGCACAGTACCACTTCTCCTGTATACTGGGTGTAATTCTCAGTATCTGCTCTTATTCTGTATATTTTGACACTGCACAGTACCACTTCTCTTGTCCTGTATACTGGGTGTAATTCTCAGTATCTGCTCTTATTCTGTATATATGGATACCGCACAGTACCACTTCTCCTGTATACTGGGTGTAATTCTCAGTATCTGCTCTTATTCTGTATATATGGACACTGCACAGTACCACTTCTCTTGTCCTGTATACTGGGTGTAATTCTCAGTATCTGCTCTTATTCTGTATATATGGACACTGCACAGTACAATTTCTCCTGTTTGTGTATGTTGGGTGTAGTCCTCACAATCTTCTATTTGTTATTTTGTATGTTTGGCCACTGCACTTTACCTGTATGCTGAGTGTCTTTCGTTTAGGGTGGGAGGTGATATGTTTGTGGGGTTTCTGGCCCAACTGTGTCAGTAATAAAGCTTCTTATTACTGGTATTTGCAGATCTGTCTGAGGAATCTCGCACAGAGACCTTGCAAAAGCTGCGTTTATGATGTGCAGGATCTGCATAATGAATCAGGGGTTACTTTGTGGGCTGTACAGATGGAGGCTTGAATGACAGGTTTTAGGTTGAGATACCTGAATGATCAGACGCTTTTTTTATAGCTACAGATTTAATGTCATTAGCAGACATCTGGCTCACAGCAAAGGAGGCACCACTGCTCTCTGATCTGAAGACAGCAGATGTAAAAAGGGATGAAAGCCACCTGCAGTTTCAGCACCACACAGAGGTTGGGATGTCTTGTGACTCCGAAATTAGGTTCCCTCCCACCTCGATCAGGCTCACTCATCTCCCTAGTCGATTATTAGCCCATGTTCCATTCAGCATGGTATCTGTACTGGGTGGTGTCACATGTAAAAAAAAATAGAAGTAAAATCACTAGCCCCTGCAGAGGACTGAGATGAAAGCAGTTCCTGCAGACCTTCATTCATGAACCAACAGCATTCTAGTCCTTCAAGGTGTTGTCCAAGTTCTTTTTTTAAAGGGACACTATTAAAATAATTAAAAAAACCCTTATACTCATTGTCGCCAACTGGACCACCATTTCTGTCCTCCCTGCCAACATGATTGCATCAGTGAGGTGCCTGTATACCACACGTGACCACTGCAGCCAGTCACTGGCCAGCGATCTGATGCCGATACTGTTGAGGTCAGTGATTGGCTGCAGCAGTCAGGTGCAATATATATATATATATATATATATATATATATATACGTCATTGTTGCATGCAAAACATTACATCATGGCTGCATTGTTGGAATAGAGGGGGTATGGCCCAGTGAATTTTTCTTTTATTATTCTAATAGCATCTCTCTCTATTAATATTAGAACATGTCTGACTCTAGAGAGTCTGCAGAGAGTAGAAGGAGGGTGTCTCAGGGAGGTTATAGGAAATTGGTTTTGACCATGGTCTTTGGAATCCTCTCTTAGAAATAGGACAGTAGTTGCAGCGACCATGACTGCAGGGGGAGGTGTGATGGAGGTGTCGGAGAGGATGAGAGTGGTGGTAGCTACTCATGGGGACTTGTTCTTCTCCAAGTCTCCATGGGCCAAGCAGACAGTGGTTGGAGGATGAACCCTTTCTTCCCTCAGGGCACACCCTGGATGTTCTGGGGCTCCTGTATAGATTGGGGGACTCTTGAGGTTAGGGCGAGGCAGGAGAGCAGAAATGGGTAGGGCCGGTGGATGATGGTGGAGTCAATAACCAGGCCTGTTTGATTAGAATAAAGTCTCTCTTTACTAAATAGATAATAGGAGTTGCAGTTTATAGAGCAGCAATAGGTACAGTTCCAAGGTATATTACAGAGTAGGCTTTTCCCAATAACTGTACATAGGCAGCAATAATGATGGTGGTAATCCTCCTTGAGTCTCACTCCAAGTACACTTTACAATCTTCCTATATAACCACAGGTGTGCAGTAGTGTTCTCATTAACTCTTTCTGCACTGCCCAGGCTGCAGAGTGCAGAACTCAGATCTGGATGACCAGTCCATATCACATGAAATATACCCTTTCCACATCAGTACTATTTAGTGCCTATTTACTTAGTAGTACAATACTACCTAGTCTATTTAGTGCCATAAATGAGCATTACCTTATTGTCTTCTCAACACAGCCTTTATGTGATTCTCAACCATCTAGAAAAAGGTCTTTTTTCTCCCCGGCAGTCCTTCAGTTGAGTTGTTCTCTGTCAGTTTTTCAGTCTCAGGAATGGTGTTTTCCTGGATGAGGCTTCTCTTTTGGCCTACTTTTCAGGCGCTCACACATGCATGTAGGGCTGCAGCTATCGATTATTTTAGTAATCAAGTATTCTATCGATTAATCCAACAATTAATCGAGTACTCTAATAAGAAAAAACGAATTAAAAGAATCGTTTTATTTATAAAAACTCATCATTAGACCCCCTATAATCGTTTCAGCCCTACATGCATGTGTTGCCTCTGGTAACTAGTCACTCTCTGTCTCCTGGCAACCTAACTAGGACTGCCAGTGTTTACTACTTGTAACCTCCACATAACCATTTGGGATATACATACTACAAGCAAAAGAGTACTTTAACAAGAGATCATATCATATTAACGCTTAGCAGTGATCTACTGGGCCATTGCAGATCCCGTTCAGCAGCTTCTCAGATGCAGCACTAAGTGGGATTTATCAGAGGTGGTCTGTAGAGGAAAATGTTATTTTTTTCCACCACTGTTGCTTCTGTCTGCAGTAAATAAGCCACCATTAAGAGGGACACTGGGCAGGTGAACAAGTCTGCTTTAATGATTCAGTGTGATCTCCATCCTATAACGTGCCATCTGTACGAGCTGTCTGGCTATTTCAGTCTGGACATTTTCGTAACTTTGCAGAAAGGACAATAAGATCTTAGCCTGTTGTAAGCTCATGAAAGCGTGTTTATTTACTGTACATGGAGAGGTTGAAACCTGTCCTGCTCATTCAGTGTAGTGTCAGTGTAGAGTAGACAATCCTCTGTGTGGAAAACACACCAGTCGTTCCCTCTCATGTTCTGGCTGTCCGACTGACTCCAGAGATGTAATGATGGTACAACAGATCTGTGCTGGGCACCATTGTCTGCTGGTTGTCATCAGAAAGGGTTCACTGACGGCGGGCAGCCATCTTGAAATGGTGAGGTACAGAAACACAAAGTAACTTTATCTGTAACTCTCTTTGTACAATGATAAAGAATTATTCACAGCAGGCTGGAACCCGTCTATATAGAAATTGCCTCCATTTAGTATCTCCCCATCAAGATCAGGAGTTGGAGGCATTTTCGGCAGGTGACAAGAAACAATGTTATTGCAGACAACGGGAGGATGGCTCTGTCCTGACTACATCACTTAAGCCCCATTCACACGACCGTATGTTTATTTCCGTATCTTATCCGCATTTTTGCAGGTAAGATGCGGAACCATAGGGACGCATTCATTTTTCCATAGGAGAAAAAAAATGCGGAATGCACACCGTGTGCATTCCGCATCTGTATATTACGGAAGTTCTCCCGCAAAAAAAAGGAAACATGTCCTATACTTGGCCGCAAAACACGTCCGTAGCCCCATTAAAGTCAATGGGTCCCCAAAAATTCGGAACACTACGGAAGACATTCCGTATGTCTTCCGTTCCGTTTTTATACAGACACGGAATACATACGGTCGTGTGAATGGGGCCTTAAGCTGTAGCTTGTACTAAATGGCAGCAACCTAATAGGACCCTGCTGCTGGGTGGGTGCTGGAAACAGTTCATATGAAGATCCAGGGTTGTCAGCCACCAAAGGGCAAGAGGATAATTAGCATTGCGTCTGCTGTGCTTTACAGGGACAATGGTGTCCCCCACTTCCCAGCATCAGAACATACGTTGTGCTGTTTATCAGACGTAAGTAGCATGAGAGGTGGCATAGGCAACAGCTGCTTGTACTATTCCTTATTGCTGCGATCCAGTGAGACCACCCAACTGTTCTGTGATTCACTGTAATGGGTGTCAGGAAAGAGAAAGATGACATACTACTCTCAGATTGGTGGCACACAGCCCAGTACACTGCTAGCACTGTGAAAATCTGTGTTTGTGATATTAATTAATTTTAATTAATTGCTCAGGTGAACATGTGCATGTAGTGAAGAAGATGGCCAGCATTAGCTCCACAAGTCCAATCACTCTGCTTCACTTGAGTAAAGAGGCCACTTGCAAGCCCTAGAGCACTCCGACTCTGGGCCAGCAGCTCTTCGGCTCACACCAACCCAGCAATTGCTTACATAGTAAACAAGTTTAGATCTTTAAAAAGGTTTCTGGGATTACTATAGTTTTAAACAGATAGGCCTATATAGGTGCTTACCTCAGGTACATCTTCCCTGTGTTTTTTTCTGGACTCTACCGTCTTTCACTGTGTAAAGAAATCATGCTGGTTTGTTTCCATCCTGTATGTAGCACTTCCTATTCCTGTATCCAACCAAACCCATGATGCATTTCTCCTTTCTCTGCCACTGCCCCAGCACTGTCCCTAACAATGTCCGGCTAGTTTATAGTTCTTCCCACCGAGCTAGTTACATAGCCACTCCCCTATCACTGTCCCTAACAACACCCAGCTGGTTTATAGCTCTTCCCACCCAGCTAGTTACATAGACACTCCCCTATCTCCCCCTAAAAATGCCTGGCTAGTTTATAGCTCCTCCCACCAGCTAGTTACATAGACACTCCTCTATCACTGTCCCTAACAACACCCAGATAGTTCATAGTTCCTCCCACCCATCTAGTTACATAGACACTCCCCTATCACTGCCCCTAACAACGCTTGGCTAGTTTATAGCTCCTCCCACCAGTTAATTACATAGACACTCCCCTATCAGTGCCCCCAACAACACCCAGATAGTTTATAGCTCCTCCCACCCAGTTACATAAACACTCCCCTATCGCTGCCCATAACAACACCCAGCTAATTTATAGCTCCTCCCACCAGCTAGTTACATAGACACTCCCCTATCGCTGCCCCTAACAACGCCTGGCTAGTTTATAGCTCCTCCCACCAGCTAATTACATAGACACTCCCCTATCACTGCCCCTAACAACACCCAGACAGTTTATAGCTCCTCCCACCCAGCTAGTTACATAGACACTCCCCAATCACTGTCCATAACAACACCCAGCTAGTTTATAGCTCCTCCCACCAGCTAGTTACATAGACACTCCCCTATCACTGCCCCTAACAACACCCAGACAGTTTATAGCTCCTCCCACCCAGCTAGTTACATAGACACTCCAGTATTACTGCCCCACCATAACCTCACAGGAAGTAAGAAAGTGTTGCATGGACATGGTCATGTGACCACAGGCCAGAACGGAAGATAAGAGTAAAGGTAAAAACAATTACAAAATTACAGCTACCTTTATAACTGCTTTCACTCTGCCAGAGAACCTTACATCTCTACCTCTGGGGAAACCTTACCAGAAGCTCCTCTCTTTAGTTGGGAGTCTGGGGAGCTGTGTAGTTAATCCTTTGCACTTTCCTTTATGGCCCCTCACTTGATGTAGCAGGTACCTGAACACTGATCTTTGGGAAATCCTCGTATAGAGATGTCACACAGTGGTCACTGATCATGTAGAATCCTATAAGAACAGAAAGACTGGTGCCAAAGTGAGGGAAGCTTGCTTAGCATAGTAGAGGTCAGTGATATCTTCGTACAGACATCTCAGACTACATTGACTGGTTGTCACCCTGTGTTCTTGTGTGGTCTCTGCCAGGACTTTGGTCATGGTCACGTATCTTCTCTCCATAGAAGCTGTGACTCCAGTGTGTACGGTTAGAGAGGTTTCTGTCCTTCATGACTATATCATGTTGTACAGGGAGGCACGGACCTGACACACTGACCCACCATGTGGTGATACTCCCCCGAGCCCTGCAGCTTCTATTTGCCTTCAGATGAGCTGCACTAATGAGGCCGCTGACATTTGCGATTTGTGGACAATGCATGTTAATTTGGTCACTGAAATGTCAGAGATACCGTCATTTTAAACCAACAAATGCAACCTGACCCCAGGGTCCAAGGCTTGTTGTAGTGGACACAATCTGTTAACCCTTAGGTGAGTAGCTGATTTCTGGTGGTGATGTGCATTCACTTCATGTTGCTCCAGTCTGTGTGGTCAGCAGTGGGAATCGGTCATTCCTCTTATTTAACAGATCAGCAGGTTCTCATGTTTAGCCCTTATTCTTGTCCTTGTATCAGCCCTTGTTTTGGTCCCTGTTTCTGTCATTTTGCCAGAACAACTTTTAGCCCATGTTTTGGTTCTTGCCTTGGCCCTTGAGTCAGGCCTTGTGTTATCCCTTGTTCTTGTTTTAGCCCTTGTTTTTGGTCCTTGTTTCTGTCCCCGTTTCAGTCCTTGTTTTGGTCCTTGTTTCTGTCCGTTTGTCAGCCTTTGTTTCTATATTTTCGTCAGCACCTCTTTGGCCCCCTGTTTTGGTCCTCTTTCTGTGCTTGTGTTGTCCCTTAGTTCTGTTGTTTCCCTGTCTTGCTGTTGATGGTTACATAGCTCCAGAATACGCTTTCTTCCCACGTCAGGGAGGCCATTGCAATCCATACATTAGAAGTGGCGCAGGAACCCTCCAAATAGCGTTTCTGTCAGGCAATCACCTGCTGTTTTACCACTAGGAGAACTTCCATGCTCTTGTTTTGTTCATATTTGGCTGGGTGGTTGGTCTCCTGGGTTCTTGGCGAGCTGTAGACACTCGGATCTTAAATAAGTTGGCATCTGAAATACAGAAAATAAATGCACAGATAGCCTCTGACTTCTATGTACTCCAATACAAGCGAATTATGGAGGGAAATCCAGGCTTAGGACTCGGGGCAGCGAAACAGTGCTTGACTGTGTCTTCATTCATGCATTGCTACCGAAATAATTACAACATGCCCCTCATCTTAATACCAAACTCACTGCAGCAAAAAAAAAAAAAAAAACTATCTCCTGTGCTTTCACATTCACAGCAGACTAAATTATTTGATGCTGTTACTTGCTCAGAAGGGGTTAAGTTCACTGGCACAATGATGACAGCCCTTTATGTTCACACCCCTGAAATTGGTGGCACTCACTGGGTCACATTGAATTAAGAGGACAGTAAATTGGCTACAGGGTGGAAGTCGCATTGAGGGGAGCTCCAAAGAAAGGAAAAAGCTATTTTTCCCCCTGGAAATTCCTGGAGAAATTAGAAATGTGAAGGGCGCATGCCGTTCTTCAGTGAGATCCCCGGGGAGGGGGTGCATTTCTGCTGCCATCGTATTCTGTACTTTTTTTAGATGTCGCTTCTGTGCCATTTTAAATCCTGAGGTCTTCTTATGCGTCAGGTGGCTTTTTGGTTCCCCTCAGTTTCTAGGGCAGGGTATTCAAGTACTTTTTCTAAAGGTCCACATACCTGAGTCTGCTGTCAGATGAACTTCCGAGCAGCACTAAACCAGGGACAAATCTAGTGGCTCGTAGTGCACTGACAAGTTGTTTTGTTTAAGCCACACAAATAAGATGCTCCTTTAGTGCTCCAATACAATAAGAATGTCCCTCTAGTTCCATCTCACATTAGTGATGCCAATTAGTGCTCCATAGACAGTAATGATGCTCCTTAGTGTCCCCCAGAGTATGATACCCCCTTAGTGCCTCCTCACACACAGAAGGATTTCCCCCTAATGCACCCATGTGCCCCCCTCACAGCAGAATGACGCCTCAAGAATTCCCCACACAGAATAATGAGGCCACCTTAAGTGCCCCCCTCACAGTAATCCCTCTAAATGGCCTCCCTCAAAGTGGCCCCCCTCACACTTAAAAATACTCACCAACCCCTTGATCATTCACCAGCAGCACCCTCCTTCACCATTCGCCATTGGTGGTCAGCGCAAGCACACACGATGGAGTGACATCTTTGGCTCAGCGTGGCAGGACAGATTACATCACTTCATTGCTCCTGCTTGCACTGAACCACTGATAGCGAGTGGTGAAGCAGGGAGCAGGCGGCTCTCTACTTTACCATTGTACTTAACTGTAATCTTTAAAATGCCGCCAATTTTGATGCAAATTTGATTTACTGACTGTTGGTTCAAAATGTCCCAAATATATTGATGGGTATGCCTTTTAATACATTTGGCTCAAATCATTCCAAGTGCCTCTTAGGCCGGTACAACATAGGTAAATGTGTGCTTTTACTCCCACACATCAAATAAGCAGCCACGTGTCGATATAGAGTCCTTGATGTTTGTTCATCAAAAGGACAGGGGGCGAAAGGAAAGGGGCATGGTAAGGAGGGTATGCTGAGTAGGGAAAGAGGCATTCTCTGCCCCAGTCACAGATACACACTCCTGTCTCTGCCTCTCTCTGTTTTGTATCAGCTACCAAGGGACATGTAGGACAATGTATTAAATTTTCAACCTATGTTTTTGTTAGGATACTTTCACACTAGCGTTTCTCTTTTCTGGTATTGAGATCCGTCATAGGATCTAAATACCGGAGGAAAACGCTTCCGTTTTGTCCCAATTCATTGCCAGTGAGGACAAAACGTAACTGAACAGAACGGAATGCTCCAAAATGCATTCTATTCCGCTTTATTGTGTTTCTATACTGGAGAGCAAACCATAGCAAGTTGCGCTTTTCTTTCCATCATGGGCTGCGGAGTAAAACGGATCGGGCATGACCCACAATGCACTTCAGTGGGGACAGATCATTTTCTCTGATCCGTCTTGGTTATGTTAAAGATAATACAACCGGATCTATTCATAATGGATGCAGACGGTTGTATTATTAGTAACGGAAGCGTTTTTGCTGATCCCTGTCGGATCCAGCAAAAACGCAAGTGTGAAAGTAGTAGCCTTAGACAGATGTTGGAAAAAAGCTTGAATTTGAACGTGCTCAATTTTTTTAATTCTGTCATGAGTTAAGCCACTGCCAGAGGTGTCTGGCATTGGCTTATTCCCTCTTCTCCCTTTGAGATCAGATGCCCTCTGCCCAAATCTAGTACGCATGTGTATGGACATGTCAGGAGGAATAGCTGTGGGCTAACAGCTATTGAAGGTCTGTGTCTACCTTAAATGTTAACATCAGGATTCGCTCCTTATCCATTTTTATTGTTTTCCCTTCATGCATGAGGCATCCTGAGCGTGTCAAGATAAGGGATGAAGGAGGCCCCAGCATCCATGTCTGCAGGCCTTGCCATATCCATCCTGCCTTCTTGTGGAACTTGCTTGGTCTGATCCTTCTGGCTGCTCTCTTAGTAGTCTGAAGCCTGGACTCTTCCTTGACAAATGCCCTGATGATTCCCCAGGACACACTACATATAATCAGGATGTGTCAGGAGTATAGGGTTTCTGGATGCTAAGAAAACATAAAGGCTTATGGCAGCGGCAACAGTTTAGTGCTATAGGTGATAAGATATAAAATCCAGAGACACTGACTTTCATTGCCTATGAAACTGGCTCCAGACTGGTCCATATTGGGATTAAAAAGCAACCCTAGCCAACAAACTCCCCCAGCCCACATATATTAGCTTTCCCCTTCCCCCCAGTATCTCGGACAAGTAGTGACACACATTGCACACTGTGGCAAATGTTACTTTATTAAGTCCTTTCCCTCACCACTCTCTTAATTATGTAAACCACATTCTTAACACAAAGGGAAATAAAAATGGAACATAGAGACCATTAATCACACTGCCAGGACAGATATTACCCCCCCAACAGCTACTCATACCACAGTTCAGCACATAATACCTCCCCAGTATTGTCAAATACCACAGTTCAGCACATAATACCTCCCCAGTATTGTCAAATACCACAGTGCAGCACATAATACCTCCCCAGCATTGTCAAATACCACAGTGCGGAACAAAATACCTCCCCAGCATTGTCAAATACCACAGTGAAGCACATAATACCTCCCCAGCATTGTCAAATACCACAGTGCGGAACAAAATACCTCCCCAGCATTGTCAAATACCACAGTGCAGCACATAATACCTCCCCAGCATTGTCAAATACCACAGTGCGGAACAAAATACCTCCCCAGCATTGTCAAATACCACAGTGCAGCACATAATACCTCCCCAGTATTGTCAAATACCACAGTGCAGCACATAATACCTCCCCAGCATTGTCAAATACCACAGTGCGGAACAAAATACCTCCCCAGCATTGTCAAATACCACAGTGAAGCACATAATACCTCCCCAGCATTGTCAAATACCACAGTGCGGAACAAAATACCTCCCCAGCATTGTCAAATACCACAGTGCAGCACATAATACCTCCCCAGCATTGTCAAATACCACAGTGCGGAACAAAATACCTCCCCAGCATTGTCAAATACCACAGTGCAGCACATAATACCTCCCCAGCATTGTCAAATACCACAGTGCAGCACAGAATACCTCCCCAGCATTGTCAAATACCACAGCGCAGCAGAAATAACTCCTCAGCAGTTTCAAATACCACAGTGCAGCACATAATACCTCCCCAGCATTGTCAAATACCACAGTGCAGCACAGAATACCTCCTCAGCAGTGTCAAAAACCACAGTGCAGCACAGAATACCTCCCCAGCATTGTCAAATACCACAGCGCAGCAGAAATACCTCCTCAGCAGTTTCAAATACCACAGTGCAGCACATAATACCTCCCCAGCATTGTCAAATACCACAGTGCAGCACAGAATACCTCCTCAGCATTGTCAAATACCACAGTGCAGCACAGAATACCTCCTCAGCATTGTCAAATACCACAGTGCAGCACATAATACCTCCCCAGCATTGTCAAATACCACAGTGCAGCAGAAATACCTCCTCAGCAGTGTCAAATACCACAGTGCAGCACAGAATACCTCCTCAGCAGTGTCAAATACCACAGTGCAGCACAGAATACCTCCTCAGCATTGTCAAATACCACAGTGCAGCACAGAATACCACCTCAGCATTGTCAAATACCACAGTGCAGCACATAATACCTCCCCAGCATTGTCAAATACCACAGCGCAGCAGAAATACCTCCTCAGCAGTGTCAAATACCAGAGTGCAGCACACAATACCTCCCCAGCATTGTCAAATACCACAGTATGAAACAAAATACCTTACCAGCAGTGTCAAATACCACAGTGCAGCACAAAATACCCCCCTGCACTGTCACACAAATACTACAGTGCAGCACAAAATACCTGCCTCCCCTGCAGTGCAGCACAAAATGCCACCTCTGGAGCACCGAACAAATACCACTGTGCAGCAAAAAATACCAGCCTAGCTATGGTAAGCAAAGAGAAACAGTGCAGCACCTACTTAGCAGCACCAGATACCACAGTGCTGCACAAAATACGTCCGTAGCCATGCCAAATGAATATTACAGTGTAGCACAAAATACTTCCTGAGCAGCAGCAGATACCACAGTGCAAAATAAGATATCTCCTCAGCAGGGCAGTAGTAGCGCAGCACAAAGTAACTATATGCTGTCAGTTTGCTGTTAGAACTGCTTTGTAAGTCTACTGTGTGCTCCAGCCAATAAATTCAAGTTACATGTTGACACATCACCATTGTAGGTCAAATAAACAGCTAATATCATACTACTTTACACCAGTCAGTCTTCATAGTGGAAGTAACCACACATAGAAAGCAGAACCTCTAGGTGTAATGGTAACGCCCCCATTGCTCCTAGAGACTCATTTGCACATATTAAAACATCTTTTTTTTCAGTAATGCAGGCACATATGAACATGGGACCAACACAGATGTCTTTAACTGCCAAGTGCACATGTAACAGGTCAGCCAGTGTCATAGGTCCAAAACTGCCGACAAATGCCCTTTAAATGGGTTCTCCAGGAATAATGATTTTTTAATAATGAGTGCCCCCAGCCTACCTCCATCAGAGACATTTTCAAAGTTGTTTTTTTTTTTTTTAACATGAATACGATACTTAAAGGGGTTGTCCCACGAAAAATATTCTACAGTTTTCAAACCAGCACCTGGATCCGAATACTTTTGTAATTTCTGTATGGCTACTGAGTTATTCAATAAAATGTATCTGTATAGTGCCACTTAATTTCTTATTTCTTTGACCTGCTTACTGAGAAGGCCGCACATGCTCAGTTTCATCTTTCAGCTGCTGTGACAGGCAGAGCTGAGACACGCCTCCTGAGCTGTGATAGGCAGAGCTGAGACGCCTCCTGAGCTGCAGCAGAAAAGACACTCCCCTTGAGCTGCCAGCTTGATATAAATCTAGTACAGCAATGAATGTGGAGATCTCTGGATCCATGTGAGGTACAGGGCTGGTTCTAGCTTTGTTAGAAAGGTATTGTCGTAGACTATATGATGTCTGATTTTCATTTTTTACATTAATCGTGGGATAACCCCTTTAAGAGCATAGACAAAGACAGTTTATGAATGATTGGTTTATAATATTTAAAGGGGCTGTGGATAGAACCCCTTCTTCAACCAGTCAGCCCATATGAGTTGAGCATTGGAGAATTTCATGCTTCGATGCCCTCCCTTGCCCCACACAGTATAGAGCAGGGCAAGGGCTTTTCCTGCAGATCCAGTGATGTACCGGCTCTGCTAGGCAGAGGTTTCCGCCTAGCAGTGTTCCTGGTGATGTCATTGGCACTAATGAGTGGTCTTTAGTGCTGCCCTAGACTGAAGGCTCCGTCTAGCAGTGTAAAAATGTAAACAAAAAGCCCTTGTCCTACGCAATGCAGTGCAGGGCAAAGGGGAGCATCGGAACATAAAATGCTCCAGTGCTCAACTCTTACGGGATGGATGGGTGAAGAAGAGGTTATGTCCGGGTTCAGCTCTGAAGTTGGGCAACCCCTTTAATTCAGAAAATCACACCCCTCAAAGAATTTTGACCCCACAGTTTTTTTTCCAGATAAGAATGTGTAGTGGATGTTGAAAAGTGAATATGTAAACTGCGTCGAGCAGATTGCAATAATTTGGCAAAATTACAGGGTGCTTAAAGGATTTTAATTAATAATCCATGGATGAGTGGTACACAGGGCAGGTTTTTCAGGACAGGTTTCCCAGTGATAAATGGTGACCTTTCATATCCACCTTTTGGAACACACTCTGCATCTTTTTTGGGTCCTTCCCTTCGTTGCTGTTTGGGGGACTTCAGCAGGGTAATGTTGACCTGGTACAACTCGAGCAACATTACTTCCAGAAAAATTAAGGTTTTGAAAAATTAAGGCCTGGATCACCACCTCTTGAAACTGAAGAAATGTTCCCGTTTGGTCTGTAGATGGATGTACCATGTAAGCAGTATAGAGTGTCATCTGTACAATGTGCACAGCAGCTCTTTGTACCACACCTTTGTTTTCCATATGGCACTGTACGGCTTCAGTACTGGATCTGACCCGTTATTTGTGCCTACTGTATTCCAGAATGCAAACAAATCACTGACATACAAAAATTATTTTTTTTGTATTGATATCAGAAATAGACGGGACTAATCATTACATCCATACAAGATCTCCGTATGCGACTGACCGTACATTTGTTAACTGTCCAAGAAACCAAAGGTCCTACAGTTAATCTTGTATCATTTAAAGAGGCTCTGTCACCAGGTTTTAACCTATGTATTTTAATACATAGGTTAAAAGCCCTTAATTTGCCAATTATCCACATACCTGTATTGCAGAGTATAGTGCAGCGGCTGTGCAGAAAAGTGAAGTTTAAAAATTATGCTAATGAGCCTTCGGAGCACCGGGGGGCGGGCTCTTTCCTCCTGAGCACCGCTTCTTCACCGACCCCCACCCCCCCACCCCACCTCGGGCCGGAGGCTCTCCCCCATGCCTAAGTGCACGCCCCTCTTTAAATTGACTGACAGCGCTAGACCGTTTGGCCTAGCGCTGAAATCCTGCGCGTGCACAGCAGGATCGGGGCCGGCACATGTGCAATAGCGCTTGCAGTGCCGAACACTGCAAACGCTTCCATTCATCTGCGCACGCGCCGTCACTTCCATGAACCCGGACGGCCAGACGGTCTAGCGCTGGCAGTCAATTTAAAGAGGGACGTGCACTTAGGCATGGGGGAGAGCCTCGGGCCCGGGGGGGGGGGGGGTGGTGAAGAAGCGGTGCTCAGGAGGAAAGAGACCGCCCCCGGTGCTCCGAAGGCTCATTAGCATAATTGTTAAACTTCACTTTTCTGCACAACCGCTGCGCTATACTCTGCAATACAGGTATGTGGATAATTGGCAAATTAAGGGCTTTTAACCTATGTATTAAAATACATAGGTTAAAACCTGGTGACAGAGCCTCTTTAAAACACAATGAGGGTCATTGACGAACATTTGTATGCCAGAAAAAGACAAAAAAGACAAAAAAGTACAATGAGTGGCAAAAAAGCACTCATTGATTGTTAGGTGTCCACCAAAAGTGGAGAAGGATAGGGACAGGGATTGGGACTTAAAGGGAGTCTGTCACCTCCATAGCCCCTATAAAGCATTTCCATAGCCCCATAGCACAAATAATGACAAATGTAACTGTACCTGGGGCGCTTTCCTGTGACTTGTAGAAGCTGTAAAAACGTACTTTAATCCATATGTAAATTAGCTGTTGGAAGTGCCCGGAGGCGGAGCTCACCGCCATGGAGCCCGGGCTCCTCTGCTTTTTTAAACACTCTCCCCACCCCTGTCACTGCCTCCGCCCGCCCTCCTCTTCACTTGCATCCTCCGTCTGTTCCAGTCTCTCCCCGAGCCGGCGCATGCGCAGTGGCTACGCCGATGCCGTGCCCACAATGGGCAATGCAGTGCTCATGCGCCGGCTCAGCAAGAGCCTGGAACAGATGGAGGACGCAAGTGAAGAGGAGGGTGGGCGGAGGCAGTGACAGGGGCGAGGAGAGCGTTTAAAAAAGCAGATGAGCCCGGGCTCCACGGCGGTGAGCTCCGCCTCAGGGCACTTCCAACAGCTAGTTTACATATGGATTAAAGTATGTTTTTACAGCTTCTACAAGTCAGAGGAAAGCACCCCAGGTACAGTTACATTTGTTATTATTTGTGCTATGGGGCTATGGAAATGCTTTATAGGGGCTATGGAGGTGATTCATTTATCCATCTCATTATACACTGCTTGTTTCCATGGTTACGGCCACCCTGCAATCCATCGGCAATGGCCGTGCTTTCACACCGAAGGAAAAAGCAGCAGCCTATGTGTGCTCCCACGGTCCCGACCACTAGAAAGGCCATCGATTTTTCCTATAGTGTGCAAGTGCGGCCACCGCTGATGGATTGCAGGATGGTTATAACCGTGGAAACAAGTAGTGTATAATGTGATGGAAAAATGAATTCAGCCAGAAAAGGAAGCAATATGGCTAATAACAATACATTAGTAAGTGCCTTGTATTAACTTCTATACATGATAAATGCCACTTACTGAAGTGACACAACCCCTTTAAGAAGCAGGCTTATTGCTCAGTGCAGCAGTTCAACAGCCCACCTGCAGCTTCCTCACTGGGTTTTACGGTGAGAAAGCTGTGAGTGGCTGGTCTGTATTGACCGGCCAATGGAAGTGATCGGGACTGCAGGAGGAGGTACAACCTCCCAAGGCCCTTAGCTATCCGGGATTGCAGCTATCTTAGCCCAGTGACAATGTGATTAGGCATAGTGACTATTTTTTGTTGCGCTGTACACATACTGCAGGGGTCCTGAACTCCCTGACGGCCGCGCTGTACCTGTATGGCAAAGGTCTGGACGGGGTCAAAGAGGCAATGACTGGGGGCCCACTAAAGTCTCATAGAGCACAGCCCACCATGAACCTGCCTGGTAGGGCACATGCCCTGCTACAGGTCAGTTACATAACCAGTGGCAGAGCTGGAGCAGGGTGCTGAGGTCCTACCAGATCCCCTATTCTCACTCTACTTTGGGAGAGCCATCGCCCCTCTTTTTCACAGCTACAAATAATTAGAACTATAATTATCACTACTAATTCTACCTAATTAATCACAAGGCAACAGCCAAATTGACTTTCCCATAATTATCAGATAAGTTGTAACCACATCACAGAGATGATAATTAACACAACTTCATTAAAGCTCTCCCCTGCACTAGGAAGGAACCTGCTTGGGTTGTGGAGCTTGTGGTTTGATATTTGTTTGCCATCTTTCATGTCTTTGTCAGAGACGCTTGCGCTGGAGATGCGGCTTTTATTCCAGGCGATTGGCAATTTCAGCTAATCAGAGGGAATTATTTGTTGTGTCACTTTGAAGTCACTTTGAAGATTTTATTTTCAGGCAGAATCAAACATTGTGAATGGAAGGACCCAGATCAGTGCTGGACTTCTTACTGATCGGGTCTCTGAGGCAAAGCGCTTGCAGTCCAGGCTGTTACCCTCTCAAGGGCTTTTTTTAAATTCTGTATATATACAGTTGAGGTACCTATAGTTAACCACGTTACAATTTCCTTGCCACAAATAGAACTGCTCAATGACAGGAGATGACTTTGACTTTATACTAATCCTGTGTTATATGATGACTATTTCAGTCACATCCAGAGCTGCAATCACAATGCTGCTGTTACAATATGTCAATAGACCAGTCCCATCCACAGTTGCAGTTACTATTCTTCTGCTACAAGTCTGACACTGCAGTCATTATTCTGCTGGTTGTGTTTCGGTATCTACCAATACTGTGCTGATTGATATACTCCTAGTTTAGCTGATATCCCATAGTGGACTGCTGTCTGGACATTGCACATGGATTTAGACTATAATGGGCAGATACAAGGAATGAGAGGTGTCCTTATATGTGTTGGTGTGGTAGGGTGAATCAGCAGTAATGGGAACCGTTTTCCCTCCAATCTTAGCGGTTGGCGCCTTTACTGCATGTGCACCTTTCTGAGCCTATGAGGTCAGTAAACTACTCAAATTCAAACTAGGGCTGGGCGGTTAATTGAATTAATTCGATTAATTCGCCAATTGCAAGCCTCACGATTTTATTTTTTAGGAAAATCGTGAATTTGATTTTTCTAAAATGGCGCCCGACAAAATAAAAAAAATCTCTCACCTGTCCTGCGCCGCGGCTCCGCTCCGGTGTCCGGCACTCCTCTTCTTTTCTGGGGCTGCGCTGTACTGTCCTGACCGCGTACAGCGTCAGGACGTAGTGCGCGCACTCTGACCTGACGCTCCACGCAGTCAGGTGACAGTGCAGCGCCGGGAGAAGAAGAGGGGCGCCGGACACCGGAGCAGAGCCGCGGCACTGGACAGGTAAGGGATTTTTTCTTTTTATTATTATGATGGTGGCTGATCGGAGGTCTGAAGGGGGCACTTTGGGCTGCTCTGAGGTCTGGAGGGGGCACTTTGGGCTGCTCTGAGGTCTGAAGGGGGCACTTTGGGCTGCTCTGAGGTCTGGAGGGGGCACTTTGGGCTGCTCTGAGGTCTGGGGGGGCACTTTGGGCTGCTCTGAGGTCTGGAGGGGGCACTTTGGGCTGCTCTGAGGTCTGGAGGCGGCACTTTGGGCTGCTCTGAGGTCTGGAGGGGGCACTTTGGGCTGCTCTGAGGTCTGGAGGGGGCACTTTGGGCTAATCTGAGGTCTGATGGGGCACAGTGGGCTAATCTGAGGTTTGATGGGGGCACAGTGGGCTAATCTGAGGTCTGATGGGGCACAGTGGGCTAATCTGAGGTCTGATGGGGCACAGTGGGCTAATCTGAGGTCTGATGGGGCACAGTGGGCTAATCTGAGGTCTGATGGGGGTACAGTGGTCTGATCTGAGGTCTGATGGGGGCACAGTGGGCTAATCTGAGGTCTGATGGGGGCACAGTGGGCTAATCTGAGGTCTGATGGGGGCACAATGGGCTAATCTGAGGTCTGATGGGGCACAGTGGGCTAATCTGAGGTCTGATGGGGCACAGTGGGCTAATCTGAGGTCTGATGGGGGCACAGTGGGCTAATCTGAGGTCTGATGGGGCACAGTGGGCTAATCTGAGGTCTGATGGGGGTACAGTGGTCTGATCTGAGGTCTGATGGGGGCACAGTGGGCTAATCTGAGGTCTGATGGGGGCACAGTGGGCTAATCTGAGGTCTGATGGGGGCACAATGGGCTAATCTGAGGTCTGATGGGGCACAGTGGGCTAATCTGAGGTCTGATGGGGCACAGTGGGCTAATCTGAGGTCTGATGGGGGCACAGTGGGCTAATCTGAGGTCTGATGGGGCACAGTGGGCTGATGTGGGGTCTGATGGGGCACAATGGACTGATGTGGGGTCTGATGGGGCACAATGGGCTGATGGGGCATAATGGGCTGATGTGGGGTCTGATGGGGTCTGGGATGTGTATGCAATCCTCTGTGGGGCAGTGCTGTTAGTTATATTGGTGAAAATTAGGTGACAGACTCCCTTTAACGTCTGAACTAGCATTAGGCTACTTTCACATCTTTGGCAGAATTCTCTGACCAAAGTTACTAGCCAAATTTTAGTACCAAAGATGTAGTGCCCCTGATGGTAATAGTGCACCTCTTTTTGCCCTACGTAGTAATAGTGCTCCCCTAGTAGCATCAAAATAGTGATAGTGCCCCGAGTACAGTAAACATTTCCCTAGTGCAATCCTCACAGCAATACAGTCCTCTTACTGGCCTTACACTCTAATTGTGCCTCTTTAGGGATAGTGCCCCACATGCAGGTAAAGTACCACTTTAGTGTCTCCACACAGCAATAGTGCCTCTGAAAAAAATAAAATAAATACTCACCTAATCCCATTCACTTGATGAATGGAGCTCCTCAAGCCACAGGCATCTTCAGTTGAAAATTTGCGCTACGGATAAAGTGGTCCTGGAGATGTTGCTGTGGATGGTGTCCTGACAGTGTAGTGAAAATTACATGCTGGGTAATATAAACGTCCCCAGTCAGTAATTAGAGGGGAGGGTGCCTGAGCTTTGGCATGCTGCACTTCAGCTGATGGCTCTCTGGAGAGGTGGAAGATTCAGGCACATTCGATTGTCTCCCCACTGGCTGTAGATCAGAAGCATTTTTCTGGGTCGTGCAGCTGTGGGAGCTGTCACCATCCTGCAGCATGTAGAACCTCAATTCCAAAAAAGTCGGGACGCTGGGTAAGATGTAAATAAGAACAGAATGCAATGGTTCACAAATCTCATAGTGTAGATGCCTATTTTATTCACAATAGATCATAGAACACACATCAGGTTTTGAAAGTTAGAGATTTTGTGAAAAAAAAAAAATTTAGAACTTGATGGCATCTCAAAAAAGTTGGGCCATACTTAATACAGTTAAAAAAAGACATAAGTCCATCAAGTTCAACCAAGGGATAGGTGGGGACGTGAATCCCAGAAGGAAGTGAGACTCAGATTTCTACACAATTTCATAAGCATTAATGTCATTTACTTTTAAGAATTCATCTAAACCTTTTTAAAACCGTTCACTGTTCCTGCTGTGACCATGTCCTGAGGTAGACTATTCCACAGATGCACAGTTCTTACAGTAAAGAAACTTTGATGCTTCTGGAGACTGAACTTTTTGTTCCCCAGTCCACCATTGTGTAGCATCTCCTCTTCTTGTAACAGCAGTTTGTAAACAGTTAGAAAGCAAGGAGAAACTGATGGAAGTTTAGGAGAGGAATTGTCCCATTCTTGTCTGATGTAGGACTGTAGCTAGCTCAACAGTCAAGGGTCTTCTTTGACCTATTTTTCGTTTTATGATGCACCACATGTTTCTTTATTGATAAAAGGTCTGGACTGCAGACGGGCCAGCTCAGAAACCGGAATCTTCTGCAAAACAATGCTTTTGTGATGGATGCAGTATGTGGTTTAGCACTGTCCTGCTGAAATATGCAATGCCTTCCCTGAAAGAGACATTTTCTGGATTGGAGCATATGTGCTGTGTTCTCGCCCACAGAGAGAGGAGATGCAGGGCGCAGAGAGGATGGGAGTGGTAGCAGAGGTGATGAGGGTGGCCGTAGTCCTCATGGTACCTGATCCTCCTTCATCTCCCCTTCAGGAGGTTTGGGCAGTGAACAGAAACGTTTTTCCTCTCGGGGAATACCGTGGACTGCTGGAGTCTCCTGCCTGGTGGTGGCTGGGGTGCTCTTGATGTCAGAATGAGCAGTGGGGTGCAAGGCAGGAGAACAGAAGGAGGATGATAATGATCAGATATAGAGAACACAGACCAGGCAAGCTTGATTATGGTAAAATGAAGGCTCTCCTTTACTGACTAGATGATAAGAGTCACAGTACAAATACATGCAGCAGGCACAGTCCTGAGGCACTTCAGAGTAGGCTTTTTCCCTAAAAGCTGTATATAGAAGTTGGCAATGATAGCAGTCATACTGAGTCTCTCTCTCAAGCAAAAAAACTGCAATTTTCCTAAATGGTCACAGGTGTGCAATGCCCAGTCTGCAGTAGGGTTGCGCAATATACTGGTATCTACAATATACTGCGGTCTTAAGAAACGGCTATATGGCGATATTACCGTTTCTTAATTACCGCGGTATTTTAGTGACGTCACAGAAGCAGTAACACTGTCACTAGCCGTGCTGACCAATTCTAAAACAGAGTTGTGTATGTCAGCCCTGAGTTCTTATTTCCTTTGTTCCACAACCTTTCCTCAGATTCCTGCTCCAACCTGCGCTGGCCACCTCACACTGCTCCTTTACCCCAAAAGTGATGCGTCCTCTGCCCATCTGAACACTGTCGATACGATACAAAGCCAGTGAGGATGCTGCGGACATTTTGTTGTGTACACTTGTTGCCCCCATACAGTATAATGTCTCCTTGTTGCCCCCTTACAGTATAATGTCTCCTTGTAGCCACCATACAGTATGTTGTCTCTTTGTGTCCCCCATACAGTATAATGTCTCCTTGTAGCCTGCTGCCCCATACAGTACAATGTCTCCGTGTACCCTGCCACCCCATACAGTATAATGTCTCCTTGTGGTCCCCATACAGTATAATCTCAATTTGTGGCTTACCACCTCATACACTATCATGTATCCTTGTGGCCCCAAGTGTATTTTCTTCTAAATGGGTATTTATTGCTATATATATCATTATTACAATAAATGTTTTAATATCGTTATCATGGGAATATTTTTGATATTGCCCAACCGTAGTCTGCAGGGTGAAGTCCTAGGTCGGATGGCCATTTCATATCAGAAGTGTGGCAGGTGCCAGAAGCAATAAAACAAGACCTTGGCAGTAAAGTACAAAATCATAAGCGTGTATTACCTTTACTAACTTAGTCCAAGCACAGCTTGCATTGTCCTCAACCATAAGCAAAGTTGCAATGGTTCTTTCTCTCAAAGGTAGTTCTCAGCAAAGTTGCTTTTCATGACAGCTTTCCTCTGTCAGGAATGCTGTTTTCCCACAGAAGAGTTCTTTCAGGTAGGGTTGCATCGGCTATCGAACTTTCGATACATAATGGATACCTTTGAACCAATACCGGCATTTACTGTTTTATGATACTAAGCTACTGCACAGCCTAGTATCTGTTAGAGAACATGGTGAGAACAGCGCACACCATATTCTCCTGAGCAGCACAGTGCAGAAGGAGGCAGTCCCTCCCTCCCCAGCTGTGACGCAGCTGTTGTTGGCCACCAATGAGAAGCACTGAGGAGGAGGGGCTGTTAACACTGCGCCACCAATGAATATAATTAACCCACTAATACAAATGTAGGCAGTGGGTGCCGGCGATATCATACACAGCGATCCAGCAAACCCCGCCATTTAACCCCTCAGGTGCAGCACCTGAGGGGTTAATCGGCGCAGCGGGATACTGGTCATTGAGGGCAGGTGCAGGCAGTATCACACAGCCGTCACCCGCCCTCAATGACCGGTATCCTGCCGGACAGTGTCAATTAACCCCTCAGGACATCCACGAACAAGAACAGGCATTTCTATTATAGAGCTGGCCATGTGCGGTCCACAAAATGTGGAACGCACATGGCCGGTGTCTGTGTTTTGCGGATCCGCAATGACATAAGGACGTGTGAATGAAGCCTAATGCTTCTTGTCATATAACCTCAAAGTACAGGAGACAAAAAGTGAAAGATCCACGTCCCCCTCTCCCCCCACAGTTCAACACACCCTCTGGTACCAAGCTGAAGGCAGGCACACACAACCGTTATGTTCTCGGCCCGTCAGGAGGCATTAGGGCTCTGAAGAACCTTTCAGTGGTAAAGAGCTGTAATTCTCATCCTATTTTCTGCCTCTGAAATGTTTTCTAATCTTGGTCTCTGCTTCTCCTGGAGACTGCGGCACTGAGAATCAAAATGATATTTTCTAAAGGTTAAGAAGGGATTTTGTACTTATCCTTGGAGCTGCTGAATGGAAGCCGTACCCTTTTCAGCTTTGTGTTGCACATCAGAATCTTGAAGGTGTCATGAGTTGACGGAAGATCAGGATGAAGTACAGAACCTCAGAACAGAGCGGATGGAGTCCAAAGGAGGCTGATTAACGGTAAACTGTGCTGAGAAGAATCCCACCAGCCTGGAGCCTTTACCTAGTAGTATTTGGGGTTCATTACAATGGGTCAGTCTGCCTCCTTCATGAGTACAGTTCAACCACACCTTCTGGTTTCCCACGTTAATGGCTGAAGCTTTTACCAATTTTATGACACGGGGTCAATCTGTCTCCTTCATGAGGACCATTCAGCAGCATGTATTGGTTCCATAACTCTGACTCTCCACGTTACTCCTCCATCTTGAACCTTTACGTGGCATTATGAGGGGTACATGTGATTGCAAACTTTACTCTAGCTGGAGAAAGAAAAATACTGAGATCAGTGGTGGCATCTCAATTTTATGAGCTTAGTCCTGTGCCAGTTTTCTTGGCTACATTTATGTGGGGCTGCATGTAACTTTTTTGCTGCAGTGATTTTCCTCTTCAGTCGTGAGCTTTATATCACCCGTTTCCCAATCCTCCTGTTTCTGCATCACAGTCAGTTTTTGGATTGATTAAATCTCTCTACATGTTCTGTGTAGTGTTCATCATGGGTTCACCAGACATAATTTATTGGGGAACATTTATGTAAACTGTTTCAAACAAAATAACCCTTAACAACCAATTACAGTGCTGCTTTCACTTTTCAAGAGCAGAATTCCAAATGAAAACTGCACTGTGATTGTTATGGGCAATAAAGATAGGATTTTTTTTTAATACAGTTTCATAAATCTCCATGTATTTGTAGGACACGGAGAGGAGGCATTCTACACATTGTACTCCCACTGCCCCATCCACGTACTGCTAAAAGCCCCTATACACATTGGATCATTGTCTGCCGAACCCTCCGATTTATGGTGGGGCTGGCCAACTCTCTAATGCAGTGGTCCTCAACTC
The DNA here is from genome assembly GCA_900303285.1 of Rhinella marina. Taxonomy (NCBI): domain Eukaryota; kingdom Metazoa; phylum Chordata; class Amphibia; order Anura; family Bufonidae; genus Rhinella; species Rhinella marina. The sequence goes on from ONZH01005593.1 coordinate 61,415, forward strand.
CAGTCCTCAGGGCCCAAATGCCGTTCCTGTTTTCAGGATTTCCTTAGTATTTGGCACCTGATATAATTAGTGTCCATCCATCAAGATTTACCATAGGTATTCATTCTGTGGGATACTCCTAAATCTTGACTGGCAAATGGGCCCTGAGGACTGGAGCTGGGGAACCCTGCTCTAATGTGTATGGGGTCCTCCCAACAATCCCCTGACATATGATGTTGGTGGAAAGAAAGATCGGGCAAGTTGGATTTCAACAACTGCAAGTCACCACCAGACGTGTCTGGCACAACTCCTCTCTTGCTTATGAAAACACATGCATGTACATATGGGCACCTTAAAGTGGTAGTTATAAAGTTCTCCAATGCAGCTAAATGTGCCACAAAAAGATGTAACACCAGTTTATCCCCCACCATTGGGATTTGTTTATTTAACTGCAGTGATAATGTGCCACCACAGTAGCCAGTAACTGACCTTCACAGTATATGGCACAAGACCAGTGATTTGCTGCAATGGTTATGGGTTGTGTAGCATTTCATCATCACTGCAGCCATGTAAACAGTTTCTGGTGTGAGGTTTTGAATTGTGGTGGAAAGGATCGGAGATTAACTGTTAAATATGGGATATTTTTTATTTTAAGCCTTATAATGGCATTAGGAAACTTTTTAAATAAATTGGATAGATCCTTTAATAAGGTGAGATAAGTGGTTGATAGATGGTAGGCTGAGCTTCTCTCATCAGGCACAGAAACTGACCAACTAATTCTCATTGTGAGCAGGGACCAATGGACTCCACACTGCAGCAAAGATGTGACTCCTTCATTTTTACTCTCCATTGTTGTTGGATAATACAGCAGGGGTTGGTAGAATATGGACTCTGAGTTTCCTTCTGTAACTTCCTCTTCCTCTTAATAAATGTCATCAGTCATTATAAAGAATAACTAGCAGAGCACTAAAAGCTGAACTATGATAGTTTAAAAGAGTCTGACCTTTTAAAAGCTAAAAATGCCCATATTGATCTGAAACCTGAGTCATGCAGTATAATTCACCTCTTTGGTTCATCTGACTCTCTTTGCGATGATGATTGTGCCCTTATCATTTTGTCATTTTGTTTACAAGCCCAGTAGATGTAACGTTTGGTAAATGTTGGATCCGGCCCTGATTTTTGGGATGACTATGGGCTACCATTAAATCAGACCACACAACGCACAAAGGTCTCTTTTATCAACTATCTAATGTTTATGGCCACTGCAGCCTCTTGGCTTTTGGTAAGAAGAGTGTGTAGCTGGCGCCATGATCTGTTGTCAGAGGGTCATGTAGTAAATCTGTGTGGGCTCTGTGCCTCTTCACATGTCACTGGAGTAAACGTCTTCTGGTGTATGACATTTGTCATGTTTGTGGTCAAGCTTAAGTTCTGACAATGCCTATGGTCTCTATTATGTATGGATGTCTGGCCTCGGCCCAGTCACGATTGTCATGGACACTTCTAGTAGGTGAAGATGCTGTAGGCTGATCCACAAGAAGAATAGAAATGCTGGAAGTTAATAGGACTATGGAAGGAAATTCGAGTGTGTACTTTTTACCTTGTTTATGCTCATGTTGGAGGGATATGGTTGTGGGTGAGGTACAGGATGGGTCTCTTTTGCCTATTAACCCTAATGTGAGGCATCATGGACCTTCTCGGCTGTCCACCATCCCCATGGAAGTCCTTCTCTCCTTGTGTATGTACAGGACACTTTCTTGTAGCCTGTATTAAAAATACCTATCAACTTATAGAGGTAAATTTATCAAAGCTGGTGTAAAGGAAAACTGGCTTACTTGCCCACAGCAACCAATCAGATTCCACCTTTCATTTTTCATAGTTTCTTTGGAAAATGAAAGGTGGAATCTGATTGGTTGCCATGGGCAAGTAAGCCAGCTTTCCTTTACATCAGTTTTGATAAATCTCGCCTATATAGAGTCTTCCACTGTGTCTCGTCACATCATACTGTGGGATTTACCTCCCTTCAGTGATTCTGCACAGCTCCCGTTCACCCCCTCTCTCTTCCTTGTTGCGTACATTTTGTGCTCTCTCCCTCTATCTCTCCTTTGCATACGTCTCGTGCTGTATGTTCTCTATCTACTCATCATGCTCTCCTCTGCATATGTCTGTTTCTCATCCTCCCTCTTGATCTGCAGGATCATTGGGTAGAAATTAATTCCCAAGCTGCCCTCTTTCCGCCACGTAAATCTTGTGCTCTCTCTTTCTTTTCGTCTTGGGCTCTCTTCTGCATGTCTTCCACTCTCATCTGCATACATTTCACCATCTCTCTCTCTCCTCTACGTATGTCTCACGCTGTCTTTCTCCTTTACGTATATCCCATGTCGTCTTTCCTCTTTGTATGTCTCAGGCTCTCCTCTGTGTAAATCTTCTCCTTTTTGTCTTCTTTGTGTACATCTTGCATGTCTCCTTTTTCTCATCCATCCTCTTGAAACGCACTCTCTCATCCCCCTTTCCATCTCTTTTTCTTCCTCTCTCTCATTTTTTGTCTCCAGCAGGATTCTGGAGTAGGAGGAAATTTCCCAGCTGCCCTCTCTCAGGTTGACAAGCACAATTATTCTTGTTCATTGTAATTAAATGGTTTAATTAGGCAAACTTCTTGTCAGCGGGCTGCAGTCATTCTTCTGCATTTGGCGTTTCATGGGGAATGAGGTAAAGAAAACCACTCGGAGGAAAAAAAGACACCTCCTGATGCAGCCGACTCCTAGAGTGGATGTATTCTGGGATGCACATCGGGGTAGATTTCACTGCGTCTCCATTTTTTTATCTTCAGAATGCCATGTTTTTCCATGTTCTTCCCTTTGACAGCAGGTGTCAGTTTGGGAGTGTGGCTCAGGGTAGGTCCTTACAATACAACGGAAAAGTCCACTGTGGATTATGCCGCGGATTTTTAAAAAAGAAAAAGCATGAATTACGTACTTTTTTTGGTCACGAAAATGGCTGTAAATTTACTTCTTTCCATAGTGAAGGGTGAAATCTGCGGTAGAGATCCGCAGCATAAATTGATATAAATCCACTCACAGGACGGTTTACACTGCAATTTTTACACAGCGTGTGGATGAGATTTCTTAAAATCTCAACCGCTTTGCTGGTACTGTACAAGGCTGAGGATTGGCCTGACATACAGTATCTGCTACATGCTAAAATTTCTAGGTTTCATCCATCTATAATACATAGAATTTGTGTCAGGTTCATTTGCTTCCATGTAATGACCTGGGTTACTGGCGGTGGCTTCTCTGCATAAGGCTAGGTTCACATCTGCGGCCACCTGGATCTGTTACCCTAAAGATCCTGTTCACAATTATTGAAAGTGATGAATAATAAGTCAAAACCAAAAATGTCACAATTTTTGCAAGAAATGCCATTCGCATGAAAAAGCGTGCCTTTTCTAGTTTCTGGCCTGCTCATTTTGTAAATGATCCCCAGTAAATTAAAGAAAAGCTTCATCATCAAAATACTGGATTAGTATTCATGTTGTCAGTGGATTGAAAAATTCTTCTTACCACCCAGAGGCTTTAAACACACAAGCCCAGATTTACTAAAGCCTAAAATCTATCTAACAAGTGGCGGAAATTAGCATAATATGGTGGAGCCAGGGTTTCTACTCTTTGCATGAAAGGGACTTAGGGGGTCATTTACTATGTGGAAATATTACTAAATTAAGCGTATTTCAGGCGCAGATAGATTGTTAGTTGTGCTGCTATCTGCAACTTCACCCTGCTCACACCAGGTCTAAAATTGTGGGTGTGGAAGAGGACGGGCCGACAGGCCCCTCTCATTCACCATTGTCTACTCCTGTTTTAGGCGTAGAAAAAGGTCTAAATGTAAGACCGCTCGGAAGCTGTCTTACATTTAGAACTGGCGCTGGATGCGCCAAAATTATGTATATCATAATTTTATCATAACTTCAGCGGATCCACTGCTTTATTAAGACTGGAGTGTAAAACACTGGTCTTAATAAATGACCCCCTTAGAGTCAGAGATTAGTGTCTGTCCCTGCACCACATTTATCATCCAGCCTGAGTCCCTGTGGTAAATCTGGTACAGGCCTAGACAGCTGCTGTAAAGTGAGCCCATTTATAGGATTATTAAATCTTGGCCATAGTTCACACATATCTCAAGCACAGACCTTTACCCTCTCAGAAAATATAGGTGCTAGCTCTTACCTGTGCCTCTTTGGTCACCCAAAATTCTACTTTCCTTTCTTGATGTCTTTTGGACTGAAATAAGACTGAATTGTTGGGTGGTAGAAGCAGACTGTTCTGGAAATGGTCCTAGTGAAGTAGCACCTGTCAGGACTATCGGTAAATCCTTGTTGGAACGAGTTATTCGTCCGTATCCTGTACGATGTAGGACCTTCAGAATGCATTTCTGTAACAATGTTTGCTTCACTAACATTGTTACGACTGATGCTTATTGTGTTTATTTCCCTCTTTTCTTTTATTAGGCGGTTCATTAATATTTCAGTGGAAGCACCTATCATGCTTAGTGATGGCAATTACAGAATTACATTTCCTCAGTGCTGCAGTACCCTGCATTCTAGTATCTTGCTGTATAGTGTGTCGTTGGGAAGTTTAGTTTGTTTTACCAATGCAGCGCCTTTGAAATCCTGGATTCATACGAATCTCCACGAGCATGCTTTAAATTGCAAAAAGAGCCGGGGTAATAATATCACGGTGATGGTCAGGGGTGTCATATCGGTGAATGTGGTCTTCCTAACATCACTCAATGTCAGTCTGCAGTGCAACCAGTAAGAAAGATTTTATCATTCAGAGCTGTCATAGGTGACATGGACTACAAAGTCTCTTTTAGTTGTCTTACAGTCCCAAAGATAAAACTGCAGGGTTTCCATCCTTCTATAAGGACATTACTGCAGCTCTTCTATACGGTCTATGACAGGACCATTACCTTTTATAGAGGATATAGTTAATTACATCTTTTATGCAGACGCGCAATCCATTGTTTGTCGGCAGCCATCGTGTAAACAGGGGATGTGCTTCTGACATATGCAAACTAAATAGGGATGAATTGCTAACAATGATGTCGGCCTTGGAGTTGACAACCAATAAGATCTTAACTTGTGACCCTTAACATAAAAAAACTCCTCACAGCTGTCTGCGGTTCTGCCGCTCAGCCGTTCCCAACTGCTTTTGGTCCCTTCAGACCAGGAAGTGGCCTGGTCCCATGACCGCTGCAGCCAGTCACAGGCCTCAAGAGTCACATCACTTCAACTACACATTACAGCAGGTTATGAGCTGAATTTTACACCAGGACTGTGGTACATATTTGCATCTTAGGCCACAACCATTTTCTTTTTAGACAGATTATAGGTGCGGACATATCAGTAAATCTGGACCAATGTGATCCTGGGAATGTAGCTAAGTGTCAGTCAAATGTCTGGAAGACTGCATTAAGTGGTCTGTACCATATGTGAAGCCATGGGTATCATTTATAAAGAGAGGGATGGATCAGGGTAAAGCTTTAGTTGAGGCCTGCACATAACTTGGTTTGCAGGCAGGATAGAAAAGAAGGGGTTCATTGGAGAGGTAAGGAGGGGTTAGTGGGAAGAAGAGATAGGTGAAGTTAGGTTGGGAGAGGGAGCATAGGTACCTTTATTAAGGTGTCAGTGAAGGGAGGGGTCTTAACTTACCAATCTGAATCTGGACTATTATTTACAGTAAGGCCCCATTCACACTTCCGTAAAACTAGGGTGACCAGACATCCTCTTTTTCCCGGACATGTCCTACTTTTGGGACCTAAAAAAATGTCCGGGAGAATTTCAAAACCGCTTGTTCGCGCAGCCGGTGTCTTCTTTCTTCTTTCCCTGGAGTATATGTAATGATAACCCTCCCCCTTCCCCCCCGGGAAAAAAAAGGTGTCCTCCTTTTAGGAAACTCAGATCTGGTCACCCTAGTAAAACGTGTCCGCTTCCGTTCCGCAATTTTGCGGAAGGGGTGCGGACCTATTCATTTTCAATGGGGCCGCAAAAGATGCGGACGGCACACTGCCGTTCTGCGGCCCCGTAAAATAATAGAACATGTCCTATTCTTGTCCAAATACACGGACAAGAAAAGGCATTTCTATTATAGAGCCGGCCATGTGTGGTCCGCAAATTGCGGAACGCACATGGCCGGTGTCCGTGTTTTGCGGATCCGCAATCACACACGGACGTGTGAATGGAGCCTAATACGTGTGTAGTACTGCAGATAAGGAGTCCAGATCACTATTTTTTTTTCCTACTGCCCCTGGTCCCCCCATTGTCAGCACTCAAAGCTGCACTGAAATACACGTTCCGGACTGCTGTGCTGTGCTAACATAATGGAGAGGACTCACGGGTGCATGCACAGAATTCTTGACAATGTGCGTCAACGCAGCCTGAGTGCTGAAAACAGGGGAGGGGGGGCCATTAGGAAAATAAAAAATTGTGACCTGGACTCCATATTTGCAGTAGTACTACTGTAGATAATAGTCCAAAATCAAGGTGATAGATTCCCTTTAAAGGGGTTGTCCAAGTTATTTTTTTGTTCTTTATATGTTTCTAACTTGTCAGGTATAACAACTTTATACCTTATATACTTTGTGTTTCTAAAGCTGCTGGTTTCTCAGAGTTGACTGAGGGTCACATGACCTGTGATGTCACCTTATCTCTCTGCTCTGTGATGTTTCGTGTACAAGCCTCAGAGTTCAGATAACAGTCTGTACACGAGACATCACTGGCCACGCCCCCTTTCTTTGCCGGGCTCCTGCTATCTTCTCTCTCCCTGGATTCCTTCAGATAAAACATTAACCCCTTCAGCCAGAACACACTGAGGGCTCAAGGCTTTAGAACAAACAGTAGCTGCAGCAGTGAGAGGAGACAAATGCTGGGCAAGGAGCTATAGAGGAATTGTATTGTACAAGAACAGGTAGGGAGAATTTCCTGTGTGTATCAGCAGTGCCATTGTATAGCTGGGACTTGTAGTCCTACACAAACAACATGCTGCTGAGTATCCCAGCAGGCAGACATGTACTCACAGCACTTATATTCACTGCCTTTGCAGAGAAGGGGGGAGGGGCAGAGATTGTTATTAGTGCAGGTAAACAAAGGCCAGAAGAGAACCAGGGAAATGAGGAAATATAGATTTTTTTTGCCTAAAACTTGCTGAACTTAGTTATATATTGCTGCCCATCAGATTTACAGTGCTATATTTTTTTTCCATAACTTGGACAACCCTTTTGCTGGTGTGTGTTGTGAGGGAGATGCATTTTTCCATAACTGTCACAGCAGCCAGTGGTAAAGAGGTCTTGGATGGTACATACTGAAGGGTTGGAGTCAATAAAAGGTTTCAGACTGCTGTCATGGAAGAAAGTTTTGGTGGCGGTCCCCAATGGTAAGCGGTCATGGAAAACAGGTTCTTTGGAACCAAGGGGTTGTGGTAACCTGACATATTTGTCAACACACCGAGGTAGTGTAGTGCAACTGGCGATCACATTTGTGGTCTTAGATAGTACTTACTAAAGGGGTTGGAGTCAATAAAAGATATCGGACCTTCGTAATGGAAGAAGTTTTTGGTGGTGGTCACCGATGTGAAACCATCCTGGAAAAAAGATTCTGTAGGGGTACCCTGACAGTTTTCAACACCAAGTCGATGCCGTACGACTGAAGATCTAATTTTTCAGTATCGCAAAATAGGGATTTTCAAGAACTCCATGTTTAATTGCACTTCTCAAGGTGTTATATTTATGGAATTTTAATGTTAATTAGTTGGACGTTTATACCTGTTTGTTAATAATGAGGCTGCTCTGCTGCGGCCTATATATTCCAGCTGTGTGTCCGTGTATTTTTATTTGGTGGGGTAAGAGTTGGGGAGAGGTAGATTTGGAGTACAAGTGGAGGAAATCCTGACAACTATACAATGCCCTAGTCATGGCTTCTTTGTACCTCTATGTTGACCACTCTGCAGTAGATTTGGGTAAATCCATTAAAGAGTTTCCATGGCTGTTGGTATAATGCTCTTCACGTACAATTATGAATTCTTTTTCCCATCTAATTGCTTTCGATCACATGCTATAAATGTGGAAAGGCTGTTGACATTTCAGTTTTATTTGTCTGATTATGCCAGGAAAATGAAAAGCATTGAGCGGAAAACCTATAATTACCCCAGAAAATTGTAATTAAAACAAAAACTCCTTCTCATATTATTACTAAAAACAAAGAAATTAAGATTTCACTGTAAATATTGTTAACTGGTCGTATGAAGATTGATGCTTTTCCATGGCAGTTGTAGGGGCTGTAGTGAGAGACAATGAGTCAGTCGCCTGGAACTGAACTACACTCAACCTGAAGGTGGTTTTTATGTTGTCTGTTTGCTCTTGTGTCTTGTGCTGTGAGTGGAGGCTTGGGCTCTGGCACAGTGACTTTGTATTGTGTGCACTATGTTAGGCCTTGTTCACACATCAGTTATTTGATCAGTTATTTCCATCAGTTATTGTGAGCCAAAACCAGGTGCGGGTCAAAAACACAGAACAGGTGCAGATCTGTCCATTATACATGATCTCTGAGTAGGCTCCACTCCTGGTTTTGGCTCACAATAACTGATGGAAATAACTGATCAAATAACTGATGTGTGAACAAGCCCTTACACTAATATACTTAAGACTGTGACACCATTGAATCGGTATGGGTATTGTTATTGTTGTTGGAGGTACTAAAGCTGACCAGTTCTCTAAAAAACATAGCATGAAGGTCTGAGGAGTTTCCGATATGTGGGAATCAAAGGCTTGGTGTTCTAGACGTTGTTATGCGTTCCCAGACGGGACAATTCTGCTAGTGAATTGAGCAGAGTGTAACTGACATCTGTGTAGGAGCTAGTAATGAGGTCTTGTACCATTTTTGGGGTTCAGTTACCAGTGTTTTATATTCCACACTTTTCCAGCACTTATCAAGCTTTTTTCATGTAACCATGTTACATTTATCTTTACTTCCAATCATTAGACAGACCACTGCAGACCCACAGTATTTTTATATGTGCACCCAATGACATGAGGGACACAAAGAATAAGCCTCAATATGTTGTAAAGAGGATGAGAATCTTCAAAACTTGTGACTTTGAAGTTTCTCCAGTGAATATGACAGTCGCATCCCCTCCTTATGTGTCCTTACTTTGCTGAGTGCTTTATACCTGTCTCACCACCCTCAGGGGTTTAGTGTAAAGAATTGGGAATTGCCAAGAACATACAAAACCTTTCATCAAGGCTGCTGTGCGACTGAGAGGAATGCAGCAGACGCACCTTTGTTCTTCCATCCTCATGCATGGATTTACACTTTCATCAGTGGAAGGTAATTACAGATTGTGACATGTGGGAGAATCTGAACTGGGATTTGTATGAAGTGCAGAGACCTGATCCTAGAATCCTTCATACATTAGGGTAGAACATGGCATCTAGGCAAATTATGGCCAGATAGTGTCCATTATGAGCTGGCTATGTGGCCCAGTACCCAGCTTCAACAGGTTTGTGTTCGCGCAGGAGCTGTCTGGTGGTATACAGCAAATGACTGCCACTCCTCTGCCTTGCTGGACATTGTGCCATCTTTACCATGTTGTATTACCTGTGAATAAATCAGAAATATGTTTTAGGATTCTAAACATTAAAAAAACACTATTCTCAGTATAGTAAGGCTATAGCCCTTATAATGGGTAAAATTAGAGAAAAAAATAACAGAAGAAAAACATCTAGAATTCTATCTTGAGACTTGAAAGCTCTACATGCAAGACTGACCACTTACCTCCAGACTATTGCCTTACTATATAGAGAATAATGTTTTTTTTATCTACACTTAGAAAGCTAATACATAATACTGGTTTCTTATAATCTTATATTGTTTCTGTGAATAAATAAATAATCCCCCTTGATTGACAGGGCTAGACATCAGAGCTGAGGGCAGAAATGTATGTACATATCATATACACTCCTCATTATAACCATACCATATTGAGAATTGATGTTTTCTAAGCTTAGAAAGCTAATACATATTACTTGTTTATTCACAGGAACAATATAAGATTATAAGAAACCAGTAATATGTATTAGCTTTCTAAGTGTAGATAAAAACATTATTCTCTATATGGTGAGGCTATAGTCTGGAGGTAAGTGGTCAGTCTTGTAGAGACTTCAAGTCTCAAGATAGAATTCTATATGTTTTTCTTCTGTTATTTTTTTTCTCTAATTTTACCCATTATAAGGACTATAGTCTTACTATATTGAGAATAGGCTTCGTTATTGTGCCGTATTGACCACTGCTGTTCTGGAGCCTGGTGGTCATTTGTGGCCATCGTCTGATGTAAATGTTCCAAATTGTTGTAATTGTAATTATCATTTATTGTTCATTGATAACCACAAGCATGTGACTCGGTGAGCTAAACACATGACAGAAGAACAAACCTGATTAGAAAATCTGTAAAATAATCTGGTGTAATACAGCCCTAAAGGCGGGTTTACACTGGCCGAGGGGCAGCTTATTGTCTGTAAGAAAGCGCTCCTTCCCAATAGTCGGTTGCTCGTTAAGTGAAGGAAACTGGTGCATTTACATGCATCAATCTCTTTCACAGTCCTCATACAGCTGCTTTCTTTCTGTTTAGACAGCACAATCTGCTGCCCAGAAACGATAATTGGTGTGCCTGCACTAACCACAGATTTACCTGATAAACTATCGTTTTGCAGCACATTTAGGTGGGCAGATTGTCGGGGACAATTGGGCCATCTAAATCCAACTTAAGGGTTCAAACAACAGTAGAAGCCACTCTTAATTTGGGACCATTCCAGATACTTTTGCCTAATTTGCCCCCGCGGCTACCCTTGCCTACAAGCAGAGCACCTGCCTCTCAGTAGCTAAAGTCACCTGTGTGGCCGTAATAATTCTCCGATATCTTTGTAAAAGTCCCAACGCATTTTCCCAGTAAAGGCTACTTTCACACTAGCGTTTTTAAATTCCGGTATTGAGTTCCGTCATAGGGGCTTAATACCGGAAAAAAAACGCTTCCGTTTTGTCCCCATTCATTGTCAATGGTGACAAAACTGAACTGAAGACAACGGAATGCTCCTGAAAGCATTCCGTTCCGTCTTCAGACCGGAGAACAAACCGGAGCATGCTGCGGTTTGCTCTCCGGTCCAGGCATCCGCGCCAGGACGGATCTTGAATGACACCCAATGCAAGTCAATGGGGACGGATCTGTTTGGTGTGGACACAATGGTAAACGGATCCGCCCTCCATTGACTTTCAATGGAGTTCAGGACGGATCCGTCACCACAGACAGACAGACATACATACACACACATACACATACACACAAACACATACATACTTACATACTCCAGGCAGGCAGGCCGCACGTCTTCACGCCCAGGAGGCGCGCCGCTATGATGATTCCCTACAGCGCCCAGCAGAGGGCGCTGTGGGGAATCGTCATAGCTGCGCGCCTCCTGGGCATGAAGACGTGCGGCCTGCCTGCCTGGAGTATGTAAGTATGTATGTGTTTGTGTGTATGTGTGTGTATGTCTGTATATGGTACTGTGTGACATATGTGGGGCCGGAACGCGGATCCGGCCCCACACATGTCCCTGCGGCAGTCCAGATCCGGCGGCACCCTTCACCTGCCGGATCCGTACTGCCGCTAGTGTGAAAGAGGCCTTATATAGATAGTTTTTCAGGGGACCAAAGTATTGAGGATAATCACTGAAGATAAGAAGACGGCATCCTGATAAGGTGGAGCGCACACATGGCTCACATGTATTCTGCCATCAAGCCTGGAATGCACTCCTGGGTGACGTAATCTCATTGGGCTGCTGTGAAGAGAGTTTGTGTTCCAACCTAAGTGCATGTATGTGTATATTGGTTGGCTACCAGTTCCAGGCGGGAAATATTGCCTAAGAGGTGTATGGGAATTCTTTTTATGTCCTAGCCCCACAATAGAAAAGTCATATCAACAAAAAACGAATATGCTAAAGTATAGGCTCGTCCAGATGAATCGGGCGCATCAGAGACATCACTTCCACCCAAGAACTAGAAGTGTTCCGCATTGGAACGCATACCTCGAATGGTCATATATCCCTTGCGTTCCAATCTGGAACACATCAGTGATATTACATAGAACCATTATAAGATAAAATGCCATATAAAGAGGGGTATATTAATGATATATAAGAGGCATATTATACTAGAGACAGGACGTATGACGTGGATAATATTAGCCTTATCAAAATCAGAGAATGACACTTTATTACACTAGAAAGAGGGGGGGCATGCTTAAAAAGTACACCTGTAGATCATAACTTACTATAGATGCCAAGAGCAAGGTGCATAACAATAATAATAATAATGATAATAATAATAATAAATCAACAAGTGAAAACCCTGGGGATTGTATTACTTAAAGAAAAAACATCCTTATGTGGGATAGAAAAAGGTACATCTGGTGGTGCCACTAAAAAGTGACACCACCAGATAAAACCCATAATAGATAAACTAACATGAACCATTCCTGTTTTGATGATTACAGATTTCATCTAATTAATTTAATTCATAAGGACCCCTAAAATATAGTCTAACCATAATAGGGAAAGTCTATGCCGACTGATTCTCACTGTAATTTTATACGTGGAGCTCTAGAGATCAAGATCTAGACTATCTAATCAAAATCTAGCCTACTTTTGCTTATTGCTCTGCATTGGAATTTCTACCTGATCACTGTGTCTTCTGGGTAGACTAGGGTTGCGCAGTATACCGGTGTTGTTGGTATACCGCGATATTAGGAAACAACGATATGGCGATATCGCTGTTTCCTAATAACCGCGGTATTTTGTGACCGCTTTAAAATCTGAGCCCACGGCCGCCCGCCTTTACAACATTACATACTGATTGTCTCCCGCAGCGGCCGCCCAGGCTCCTCCTCGCTGGTTCCCATGGTGCAGTCTCCGCCCACTGACGTCTAACGTCGGAATCAGATGACGCCCGGGCGAAGCCCCTGAGGCTGAGTAGCGCAGGACTTACTGGAGCGAGTGGTGGGAAAATGTGTGAACTTACTCTGTCTGACCCCCATAGAATTGACTTTGCCTGCGGGGAGAGACCCTATATATTACAGCTGCCAGCCGGGTCTCTGACATGTAGGAATAACTGTATGGTGATGGCAGACCGTCACAGGCGGCCATAAGACATGGGGGGGGGAGGGGGAAGCTGACCCCACTGTAATGGATTATCTCCTTGTGGCTGCTGCCCCCCCACTGTAAATGCCTCCTTGTGGCTGCTGCCCCAGCGGACAGTGCACCATAGTGCCATACAGTATAACGATTAACAGCTCCAAGTTGTAGCTGCCTGGCAGCTGCTCCAAGCCAATAATGTCTCCTTGTGGCCCCCATTATCCCCATACAGTATAATGTCTCCTTGTGGCTGCCCCATACAGTATAACATCTCCTTGTGGCTGCCCCCATACAGTATAACGTCTCCTTGTGGCCCCCATACAGTATAATGTCTCCTTGTGGCTGCCCCCATACAGTATAATGTCTCCTTGTGGCTGCCCCATACAGTATAATGTCTCCTTGTGGCTGCCCCCATACAGTATAATGTCTCCTTGTGGCTGCCCCTATACGGTATAACGTCTCCTTGTGGCTGACCCCATACAGTATAACGTCTCCTTGTAGCTGACCCCATACAGTATAACGTCTCCTTGTGACTGCCCCCATACAGTATATCGTCTTCTTGTGGCTGCCCCCATACAGTATAACATCTCCTTGTGGCTGCCCCCATACAGTATAACATCTCCTTGTGGCTGCCCCCATACACTATAACATCTCCTTGTGGCTGCCCCCATACAGTATAAGATCTCCTTGTGGCTGCCCCCATACAGTATAACGTCTCCTTGTGGCTGCCCCCATACAGTGTAACGTCTCCTTGTGGCTGCCCCTATACAGTATAACGTCTCCCTGTAGCTGCTCCCCATACAGTATAATGTCTCCTTGTGGCTGCCCCCATACAGTATATCGTCTCCTTGTGGCTGCCCCCATACAGTATAACGTCTCCTTGTGGCTGCCCCCATACAGTATAACGTCTCCTTGTGGCTGCCCCCATACAGTATAACATCTCCTTGTGGCTGCCCCCATACAGTATAACGGCTCCTTGTGGCTGCCCCATACAGTATAACGTCTCCCTGTAGCTGCTCCCCATACAGAATAATGTCTCCTTGTGGCTGCCCCCATACAGTATAACGCCTCCTTGTGGTTGCCTCCATACAGTATAACGTCTCCTTGTGGCTGCCCCCATACAGTATAACATCTCCTTGTAGCTGCCCCCATACAGTATAACGTCTCCTTGTAGCTGCCCCCATACAGTATAACGTCTCCTTGTGGCTGCCCCCATAGAGTGTAACGTCTCCTTGTGGCTGCCCCTATACAGTATAACGTCTCCCTGTAGCTGCTCCCCATACAGTATAACGTCTCCTTGTGGCTGCCCCCATACAGTATAACATCTCCTTGTGGCTGCCCCCATACAGTATAACGTCTCCTTGTGGCTGCCCCCATACAGTATAACATCTACTTGTGACTGCCCCCATACAGTATAACGGCTCCTTGTGGCTGCCCCCATACAGTATAACGTCTCCTTGTGGCTGCCCCCATACAGTATAACGTCTCCTTGTGACTGCCCCCATACAGTATAACGGCTCCTTGTGGCTGCCCCCATACAGTATAACGTCTCCTTGTGACTGCCCCCATACAGTATAACGTCTCCTTGTAGCTGCCCCCATACAGTATAACGGCTCCTTGTGGCTGCCCCCATACAGTATAACGTCTCCTTGTGGCTGCCCCCATACAGTATAACGTCTCCTTGTGGCTGCCCCCATACAGTATAACGTCTCCTTGTGGCTGCCCCCATACAGTATAACGTCTCCTTGTGACTGCCCCTATACAGTATAACGTCTCCTTGTGGCTGCCCCCATACAGTATAACGTCTCCTTGTGGCTGCCCCCATACAGTATAACGTCTCCTTGTGACTGCCCCCATACAGTATAACGTCTCCTTGTAGCTGCCCCCATACAGTATAACGTCTCCTTGTGGCTGCCCCCATACAGTATAACGTCTCCTTGTGGCTGCCCCCATACAGTATAACGTCTCCTTGTGGCTGCCCCCATACAGTATAACGTCTCCTTGTGACTGCCCCTATACAGTATAACGGCTCCTTGTGGCTGCCCCCATACAGTATAACGTCTCCTTGTGGCTGCCCCCATACAGTATAATGTCTCCTTGTGGCTGCCCCCGTACAGTATAACGTCTCCTTGTGACTGCCCCTATACAGTATAACGGCTCCTTGTGGCTGCCCCCATACAGTATAACGGCTCCTTGTGGCTGCCCCCATACAGTATAATGTCTCCTTGTGGCTGCCCCCATACAGTATAATGTCTCCTTGTGGCTGCCCCCATACAGTATAATGTCTCCTTGTGGCTGCCCCCATACAGTATAACGTCTCCTTGTGGCTGCCAGCATAAAGTATGTGATGATCAGAGTTGTATCCAGGAACTAGAGCAGTGATAGCTAAACTACAACTCCCAGCATGCTCCATTCATTTCTATAGAGTTCTGAGAACAGCCAATCAAGTGTACATCTTGGGAGTCATAGTTTTACCACAGCTGGAGAGCTGGAGGTTAGCCATCACAGACCTAGAGCTTCCAGTTTAGGAAAGAGATTGTGAAGGCCATAAAACCAGATAAATGTATCCATGTTGTCATGACTTTGACCCTTGTATTAACATGGCTCGGGGCCAGGACCTGTAGAAGCCGGCCTCGGGGTACTGAGTATGTGAGGTCTTTGCTAGAACTGAGCAGAACACTTTGTATTAAGCTGCACACAAGCACAAAGCCAGATTTATGCCACTTTTAGCCTTCTGAAATCGAGCAGCAGGGACCTATTACAGCTTTACTGCAGTTTTGTGGATGGAAGAAGCGTTAAGCGAGGGCAGAGAGGTGCAGGCAAACGCTTACAATCCAGGCTGGGCAGGGGAAAGGGAATTCATCAAGTTCCAGATGTTGTTCTGTGTGTGAGGATGTGAGAAGTAACTCCACATTTTGGTTCAGACCTTGTGACTGTGTCATACCCTACTGTGAAATCAGTGACCTGCTGCCAGCACAGAGCTATTAAGACTTGTGGTTCCATAACATAAAATGCTGATAGGAAAATTCTCATTTACACGTCACCTCCCAGTCAGAAGAACATGAACTGACTGTCTGTTTTTTTGGTAAAACCCTTATCAGGTCGTGAAAGAATGTCACAGCAGAGCTGAGTGAGGATCATGTGAGGGACAGTGAACACTTCATTTCAATTTGCTTATGTGTAATAATGAAATTAGCTCGGTCGCTGCTTTAAGCTTTCACATATGCTTGCACAGGAGGCTAAAGGGCTAAAACATTGTGGATATTTATTAAAACTGGCGCCAAGTGGGAAATCATATTCCTATACTACGTAAGGAGGTAAATCATTGCTCTAAATCTTCCATTCTTGGGGTTCCGCTCATGCACCCCCTTTCAACTATAAGGTTTGTTTCTCTTATACTGGTTTATACCACCGTAGCAGAAATTAGCATGGCTTTGCTGACTGGGGATGTTGTGCTTTACTACTGATGGCCTTTAGACTATGATGGGGCCTTCGAATGAACACTGAAAGATGATAATATGATAGGACAGGACCTGGTCTGTCCGTGTAGAATGCTCCAAAGTTACTGAGCACCAGACCTTCAAATCTACACCAGCTGTGAACTGGCGTAGATTTAAACTATTGGGGTTGGTTGCGCGCTAAGCCCTGATCACTTTTCTCACCACTTTTAAAAAGTGACGAGACAAGTGAAATTTGGCAAGTTATTGCGTATTTATAGCGTGCGCTACAATTTGTGACTTAACACTTTAGTAAATGTCCCTGAATGTATCCTGCCATTCATACTTGACCATATGTGCTGGCAATCTAATCTCTCCATCTCACATACTGGGGGCAGTTTCATAAGAACCCAATTAATCTATCGGTATGTGGGCTTTTAGTCAGATATGAACCTCGGGCCCCAGTAAGAGGACATATTGTGATTGCACTCAGGCTACCTGAGAAACCAACTACTTGGTCAACACCTCTTTACCCTATCTGCCCTCCATCCACTCATCACTGATTTTCCTGCCAGAACTGTCAAGTCTTTATGTTTGTTGGTGCAGAAGAGATGCTATATACTGTAGTGTCCAATATACCATGGGCCAGTGCTGGTCTGCACTTGGATAAATGGATACAGTCCTCTGATCATGTGACGTCCTATAAAGTTTTTTGCTATAACAATCTGATGGTTTGTTTCGCCTCGAAGGGTCTGATTTTTCTTGGGTACTATTCCATGGGTGTTACATTGAATAACAATACAGAGTAAACCAGAATCTAGGAACCTTGTGCCTGACCTGTCTATAAGAACTGTGCAGAGACAAAGAACGTTGAGTATCCAGAATGTCTCAGAGCATGTGTCCTGTAGCCAATCACAGTCTAGGATCTGTGTTTTTCGAGCAGTTCAGACAGTAGAACCTGAACAGTGATTGGCGCCCCAGTCCCTGCTGTGTGAGCTGGAGGTCACCTCTGCTGCTGGCGTCCTCATTGCTTCAGACTTTCATTTATAGTCGCTTTGCCACATGAGGGACATTTAGTTTTGACTCTAAAAACACCAATTACTTTCTACATTGTTATCAAAGGCTTTTTTTGTGAGTGAGATAAATTGCAGCCATTTTCTGCGAGGCTCCAATGCTGATAGGGTAACGGCGTCCATTAAGAATTGACATGTTGGTCTTAACAAATCGTATCTCAGCCCATAATATCCCCCCGATTCATTTGCCTTAATAGCGTTATTATTGTTGTGCCAATCAGCTGAGGCCTCGACAAGTACAAATCAAAGTTCAAAGACTGCAGTTTTATTATTCGTTTACTCGTCTTGTTATTTTATGGCAAAAGGGAAACAAAAATCTGTCCAGGAGATAAATAACAACCGTTTCTGGAAATTAGAACGAAACACAATTATTTGTGCGCAGGATTAAAGCTGCGATTCTCAGCACTTTCTAGATGAAGCGTTGAATTGTTCTTTTTCATCACATCTTGCAGCCGTAAACCTGATTTCTTAGGGCAACTTCTTCTAAAGTACAGAAATGGCTTCTTCTGGAACCCGAAAATATAATCCAGCTCAGCCTAATTCATACACGACGACTAGATAACTAGCCTCTAGATCTTAATTTATATTCCATCTTGGCCGTTTTTGCTATCTTGCCCATTCTACATTTCTCTGTCATGGTTCATACTTCAACATCCTCATTTTGTTTTCTGTGATGATAATACGAACTCATATCTGGCCTTTTGGATGGTTCTTCTGTATCTGCTGGGGTCAGAGCTGATACCTAATTACTGTCCCATCACTATTAAAGGGGTTTTCCAGGATTTTACTACTGAGGATAGGTCATCAGTATCTGATCGGTGGAGGTCCGACACCCGGGGCCACTGCCGATCAGCTATTTGAGAAGGTACCAGCGCTCCTGTGAGTGCCGCTATCTTCTCGCAGCTTACCAAGCACAGCGCCGTACATTCTACAGCAGCTGTTATTGGTATTGTGTTCAGCCCCATTCACTTGAGAAAAAGCTAAGAGAAGGTCGCGGCGCTCACGGGAGCACCAGTGCCTTCTCAAACAGCTGATCGGCGGGGATCCCGGGTGTCGGACCCCCACCGATCAGATACTGATGACCAATCCTGAGGTCAGTAGTAAAATCCCAGAAAACCCCTTTAATGCCCCACATTGTTACAGACATCAACCTTACTGGGGTATTGATGCCATCCCGTACAAGGCCCCACTGCGGAGCCTGCTTACAAGGGTACGTAGATCATGTGTTGAGATGTCCATGAGCTGCCCTAGAAGTAGATGAAACCTGTCACATCAGTCCATGTTGCCCGGAGGAGATGACACTGTATATAGAGGATTAAGCTACTTTCAAATATGCAATTTGCTTTCTGGCTTTGAGATTCATCAGAGGATCTCAAAACAGGAGGAAAATGCTTCAGTTTTGTCCAAGCATCAGAATACATTCCATTCTGGTTTGTTGCGTTCTGTGACTGGACACAAAACCACTGCAAGGTAAGGAATACCACGGCACTCCAAAGTGTACGGCTAATAGTGTTTTATTTTTCCATCCATATATAAGTGCAATGGGCCAATGTTTCGGTCCACAATGGACCTTGATCACGGCCTGTAGTAAGTGGTAGGGGAGAATCGGATGGATGCCCTACCACTTACTACAGGCCGTGATCAAGGTCCATTGTGGACCGAAACGTTGGCCCATTGCACTTATATATGGATGGAAAAATAAAACACTATTAGCCGTACACTTTGGAGTGCCGTGGTGTTCCTTACCTTTATGTCTACTATATTGACCACTGAGCACCCAGCTACCAAAACCATTCCGGAGTGCCGACCAACCTCGACTTTAACAAAACCACTGCAAACTGCGGTTTTGTATCCAGTTTGTGAAACTGAACAAGTTGGATCTGGCACTAAAAATAATGTAAGGCAATAGTGCTGGATCTGTTTTTTCGGGCAGGGAAAAAATGGATCCGGCACTAAAACTACTGTAAGTCAATGTGCGCCAGATTCATGTTTTTCCTGTCCGAAAAAAACTGATCCTGCACCATTGACTTACATTGTTTTGTTCACGTTCGATTTAATACAAGCACAACCATCTATATCCATTGCATATGTGAAAGAAGCCTTAGTTGGGCGCTCTCTTGTTTTTATTTTTTTTTTACATAATAAAGGACTGTTTCATGGAACTCTCCTGGTACCTCTGGCAACAGAGGAGTTAAAATCTATAAAATATGATTTGTGGTCATTAAAGAAGTACTCCGTGTTTTTTATATTTTTTTAATTTTACATGTATTAATAACTCACCTCCAGTATTCTAGCAGTGTAATTTTTCACACTCTAACTCAGTTGCATCCATACATTTTGAACCTTTTCATTATAGGAACCTGGTCATGAGATCTTAAAGGGAACCTATCATCTCTGAAACACCCCCTGAACTAGAGTAAGCGGTGTACAGTGTAAGTGATGCTGAATCTGAATATGTAAGCTTTATCTTCATACTCACTTCCATTCCGACGCTGTGCTCCCACAAACCAGCAGTAAAATGCATTGAGAGGACTCTTCTTTGAGTCCTCTCCATTATGTGAGTGAGCACCGGAGTCCACTGAGTGCATTTTACTGCAGGTTTGTGGGAGCACAGCGTCAGAATGGAAATGAGTATGAAGAAACTTACATATTCGGATTCAGCATCACTTACACTATACACCGCTTACTCTAGTTCAGGGGGTGTTTCGGAGATGACAGGTTCCCTTTAAGTCTAACTGCTCTAATGTGTAAAAAGGAACTTGGACTCTCCCTGTGGCTGACTTTATGTGAACTACAGGATGACATCATCACCAATTAAATCCCCCCTGGCAGCTCTCAGGCCCCTCCCTTCCCCCAAGGCCCAAGGCTAATGTCTATAACTGGCAATAATGCTGATCGCAGACATTACAGCCTTTAGATGCCATGTTCAAGTGTGATCACGGCATCTAAATGGTGAAAAACCTGAAATCGTGCGATGTGCGGGATGCCGGTCATTATTTCTAAGGCTAGTCTCTCTGAAGATACCCAGCGTATTAGAGCTGCAGTGCCTATGTTGGCCAGCACATCAGCAATTAGAGATTTACTATACTCCTTATGGGAATATAGCAATATTCTCTAAACAAAGTAATGGACATTTTATCCTCCTGGAGGGGCTACAAAAAATTAAAAAGTAAAAAAAAAAAATATATAAAAAAATTTAAATCACTCTTCTTTCCTTAGAATAAAAAAAAAGCTACATTAATAATAAAATATAAACATCATGGGCATCACAGCATCTGAAAACGGCCGTACTATTAAAATATAAAAATATTTTTCCAATACGATGAATGGCGTAATGGAAAAAAGTATTAAAATGTACATTAAAATGTAACTATAAATTAGGGTGATGTAAAAAAACATTTTTTTTCAAAGTTTTCATTTATTTTTTTCAGTATTTAAACATACTGAAAAAATGAAGAATGAAGGGCATAGTTTTAAAGCATAGGGAACGCTGTAGAGACAAAACCGGAATTGCGTTTTTTGTCCCAATTCCACCCCATTGTATGACATATTAAATGGTGGCATTAGAAAGTACAACTTGTCCCGCAAAAAAAAAACAAGCCCTCATGTGGATATGTGAACGGAAAAGTAAAAAAGTTATGGCTCCAGGTAGACAGGAAAGAAAAATGAAAACGCAAAAACGAAAAATCCTCCTGTATCCTAAGGGTTAATAACGGCCTATACTGCACTAGACAGGCAAAGAAAAAAATCCCAGAATGCATCTTTAATGGAGCTGAATGTTCCATGTCTTCTTTCTCTTCATGGTAAATATAGCTCAGACGTCGCACACAGCAGCTGACAGACTTAATTGGTCAATCATTGTCATACAAACGTTTCTCTGCTTGATCACACGTTCTAATGCACAACTTTCTGCAGCGGAATAGGCATGTAACCTTTTCGCTGCCATCAGGATTGCATATGCATGCCCTGGATCACATATGTGCCAGCTGGACACGAAGCTTTAAGCCATGACATTGTGATGAAGAAGCAGGGAACTGTTAATTCTGATTCAGTGGGCAGAGTACCTATGAGGGGGGACTTGTGGGCATGTCTTATAAATCTGGACATTTCCTATATATGTGGATGTTGTGTATGTCTATAGACTTGTCCTTCATAAGGCAGAGAAATTGAATTATGTTAAAGGGGTTATACCATGATTACTGTAAAAAATAAAAAATCATACATCATATAGTAATAGTACATGACAATCCCTTTCCAATAAAGAACCAACCCTGTACTTCATATGGAACCAGAGATCTACTCATTCCATGTTCCAATTGCTCTGCTTGATTTATATCAACCTGGCAGCTCAGGGGGAATGTCCTTTCTGCTTCAGCTTTCTCCCTATCACAGCTCAAAAGGCACTTGAAGGATGAAACTGGACATGTGCGTCCATCTCAGTGAGGTGGACAGAGAAATAATAAGAAAAAAAAACGGCAGGTAATGCTATGCAGATACATTTTATTGAAGAACTCATTGGTTATATAAAAACTTTTATTACGTGCTATTACAAAAATATTCAGATCCAGGTGCTGGTTTGAAAACGGCAAAATATTTTTTGTGGGAGAACACCTTTAAAGGAATTGGTCATCTTATAGTAAAATGGCCTAAGATGCAAACTGTTATACTGTGTCATGGAAAGCCTTAACTGCCCTTATGCTTTAACCTAGCTTTTCACCTGAAGGTCTTCTGCTGTCCATGCATGGATTATATACAGTGCCATGAAAAAGTACTCATACCCCTTGAACTTTTCCACATTTTTTCACATTTTACCCACAAACTTAAATGTATTTTATTGGGATTTTATGTGATAGACCAACACAAAGTAACAAGTATTTGTGAAGTGAAAAGAAAATGACACATGGATTTCAAAATTTTTAATAAATGAAAGTCTGAAAAGTGTGGCGTGCATTTATATTCAGCCCCCTGTACTCGGATACCCCTAAATAAAATCCAGTGTGACCAATTGCCTTCAGAAGTCACCTGATTAGTAAATATACTGAGAATAAATTACATACAGATAACTACAGCTGTTCTGTGAAGGCCTCACAGGTTTGTTAGAAAACATTAGTGATCAAACAGCATCATGAAAACCAAGGAACATACCAGACAGGTCAGGGATAAAGTTGTGGAGGAATGTAAAACAGGGTTAGGTTATAAAAAGATATCCCAAACTTCAGACCTCTCACAGAACACTGTTTAATTGGTCATCTAAAAATGGAAGGAGTATGGCACAACTGCAAACCTACCAAGGCATGGCTGTCCACCTAAACTGACAGCTCAGGCAAGGAAAGCACTAATTAGGTAAGTGTCCAAGAAGCTCATGGTCACTCTGCAGGAGCTGCAGAGATACATAGCTCAGTTGGGAGAATCTGTTCACAGGACAACTATTAGTTGTGTACTCCAAAAATCTGGCCTTTATGGAAGGGTGGCAAGAAGAAAGGCATTTTGTAAAGCAAGCCATAAGTCCCATTTGCAGTTCGCCAAGCCATGTAGGGTCACAGAAAATGTGGAAGAAAGTGCTCTGCTCCCATGAGGCCAAAGTTGGCCTAAATGTAAAACACAATATGTGGCAGAAACTAACACTGCAATTTACTGTGAACACACTGGGGCAGAGGTTCACCTTCCAGTAGGACCATGACCCTAAACATACAGCCAGAGCTACAATAGAATGTTTTAGATCAAAGCATATTCATGTGTTAGAATGGCCCTGTCAAAGTCCAGATCTAAATCCCATTGAGAATCTGTGGCAAGACTTGAAAATTGCTGTTCACAGATGCTCTCCATCCAGTCTGTCTGTGCTTGAGCTATTTTGCAAAAAAATAGCAAACATTTCAGCCACTAGATGTGCAAAGCTGCTAGACACATATACCAAAAAAACTTGCAGCTGTAATTGCAGCAAAACATGGTCCTACAAAGTATTGACTGGGGGACTGAATACAAATGCACGCTACATTTTCCAGATTTTTATTAGTTAACATTTTTGAAAAGCATGTATCATTTTCTTTTCACTTCACACATACTTGCTACTTTGTGTTGGTCTATCACATAAAATCCCAATAAAATACATTTAAATTTGTGGGTGTAACATGAAACATTTGTAAAAGTTCAAGGGGTATGAATACTTTTCCAAGGCACTGTAAGCATTTGAGAATAGCTGCCTCCACATCAGAAGGGAATAAGATGGTGTTGGTCATGTTTACTGAATGCACCCAGAATGCATCCATTACTATAATGCAACTAGTACTGGTTATAAAGAATGACAGTAAGGCCTCATGCACACACCCGTAGCCATTTTTGCAGTCTGCAAATAGCGGATCCACAAAACACGGATGCTGGTCGTGTGTGTTCTGCATCATTATGTCCTATAAAACAGACAAGAATAGGACACGTTCTGTTTTTTTGTGGGACGGAAGTGCTGATGCGGACAGCATACAGTGTGTTGTCTGCATCTTTTGTGGCCCCATTGAAATGAATGCGGATCAGATGTGGACCAAAACCACAGTCATGTGCATGAGGCCTTATGGATAGTGCTGTGTAACTAGAAGAACAGGGCTATATCACACTAGATTACACTACTAGAAAGTACTGCTTAGCCAAAAAAACTAGAACTATACCATTCTGAATGAATGCTGGATAGTAGTGTATACCCAGAAGAACCTGGAACTATACCATTCTGAATGAATGCTGGATAGTAGTGTATACCCAGAAGAACCTGGAACTATACCATTCTGAGTGAATGCTGGATAGTATTGTATACCCAGAAGAACCTAGAACCATGCATTCTGAATGAATGTTGGATAGTAGTGTATACCCAGAAGAACCTAGAACCATGCCATTCTGAATGAATGCTGGATAGTATTGTATACCCAGAAGAACATAGAAATATACCATTCCGAAGAAATGCTGGATAGTATTGTATACCCAGAAGAACCTAGAACCATGCATTCTGAATGAATGTTGGATAGTAGTGTATACCCAGAAGAACCTAGAACCATGCCATTCTGAATGAATGCTGGATAGTATTGTATACCCAGAAGAACCTAGAACCATACCATTCTGAGTGAATGCTGGATAGTATTGTATACCCAGAAGAACCTGGAACTATACTATTCTGAGTGAATGCTGGATAGTATTGTATACCCAGAAGAACCTAGAACCATGCCATTCTGAATGAATGTTGGATAGTAGTGTATACCCAGAAGAACCTAGAACCATGCCATTCTGAAAGAATGCTGGATAGTATTGTATACCCAGAAGAACCTAGAACCATGCATTCTGAATGAATGTTGGATAGTAGTGTATACCCAGAAGAACCTAGAACCATGCCATTCTGAATGAATGCTGGATAGTATTGTATACCCAGAAGAACATAGAAATATACCATTCCGAAGAAATGCTGGATAGTATTGTATACCCAGAAGAACATAGAACTATGCCATTCTGAATGAATGCTGGATAGTAGTGTATACCCAGAAGAACCTAGAACCATACCATTCTGAGTGAATGCTGGATAGTATTGTATACCCAGAAGAACCTGGAACTATACTATTCTGAGTGAATGCTGGATAGTATTGTATACCCAGAAGAACCTAGAACCATGCCATTCTGAATGAATGTTGGATAGTAGTGTATACCCAGAAGAACCTAGAACCATGCCATTCTGAATGAATGCTGGATAGTATTGTATACCCAGAAGAACATAGAAATATAGCATTCTGAAGAAATGCTGGATAGTATTGTATACCCAGAAGAACCTAAAACTATGCCATTCTGAATGAATGCTGGATAGTAGTGTATACCCAGAAGAACCTAGAACCATGTCATTCTGAGTGAATGCTGGATAGTAGTGTATACCCAGAAGAACCTAGAACTATGCCATTCTGAATTACTCTACTGGATAGTACGTTATGCCCAGAGGAACCTAGAACTATGCCACTGTGGATGACACTACTGGATAGAACTTTAGAACAATAGCATTCTGCATGTCACCACAGGATAGTACTATATACCCATGTGAACCAAGAACTACGGTAACTCATTCTCTATTAAAAAGCTGGATACTACTGCATTCCCCGAACAACCTATGACTATACCATGGATCTGGATGACTCTACTGAATTATGCTGTCTCCCCAGAAGAACCTAATGTAGAACTATATTATTCTGTATGTCCAACTGGGCAAAAATGTCAAATTAAAAGACCTTCGAACCTCGTAGTACTAGATGACAGTCTGATTTCTATACCTACCCTGAAAGGTTGAAACTTGCCCATGGCAAATTTATGGTGAATTTCTCTGCTGAAAGCTTTTTGCCAGGGGGTGTATGTTTGATTTAAAGGGGAATGGACTGTGACACCCTCAGGACCTGCCATACAGGTAAATAATTGATAGGTCTGCAGAACTAACCTTCAGATGGCCGCACCTTGGGGACTCTGTCGGCAGCTGTGTCTTGATATAATTGGGAGCTAGCCTTGATGGAAAGAGACTTTATGGTAATGGTCTGATAGCAGAGCAGGGACTCTGGTGACTGTTCCCTGTTTTTTCTCTCTGTAATTTTGCAACCTGAAGCCTGACTGATTTCTGTAAACTGTTACCTGTGGAATGTGTTATCTGTCAATGAATGCTACATGCGTAAAGTAAAGACCAGTAGGCAAAAGGTCTGTTAAAGAGGTGCAGCAAGCCCAGGAGAGTGTAGGAGCGATGTAAGCAAAAAAGTGGTGTTTGTAATTACTCACTCTGACGCTCTCCAGGGCCGTGCAATGATGGGAAGTGTACACCCTGTTCCTGATTATTCTTCTTTCAGATGGTGGTGCCCATGATACTTATTAATTGTGAAGGTAGAGTCCCCTGCAGCAGTGGATACAATGATGAGGCAATTTTGCAGTAGAACAGTTCTTTATTTAGTTTAAACACATCTGTTAGTTCTCAGCATGCATGGACTGGCAGTTCTTACACATTTTGCAATTTCACAGATTCCACAGGTTAAACAGCTGCCAAGCTAGTTAATAGGCCAAAATGTCCCTACACTTCTCTAGGTAGCTTATAAACATCCAGAAATAGGGGTGCAACCACAGGGCAGCCTGCAATGTCAGACTAAGTTCTGCACCTTTTTCACAGGTTGATGTACTCACAGTTCCGATTTCCACAATGTCCACAGCAAGATGTGGTATTCTTCTTACAGCTAGCCAGATTGCCTTCTAATGTATGTTCAGGTACTGTAAGACTTAAATCTCCTGAATAGGTTGCTGTAGAGCCTGTAAAGTCCTTTAAGACAACTTATCTCCACAGAGCTTCTCACGCATCTCTTCTCAACACTGGAATGCCTTTCAGATGTAGCTGTTGTTCTTTTCTCTTTGCTTCTCTCTGGCTAGTATTGTGATCCAGGGCTTTGTTCGGCTGCATCTGCTCTCATTAACGTCTAGACTCTGTCTCCCAACACTGAATTCTAGCCACTCCCTATGGGGAGGATGGCAACAGCCCCACCTAAGGACGGCAATTAGAGGTGAGCAAAATGAGCTTCTGATGCAAGATCCGAAGTCACTTTGCTCCAAAATTTGTTTAAATACTGTAGGGAAATCCGTCTCTTGGTGCCTCGGTACTGAAGCTGACTGGTTCACTTTGCCCCGCCAGAGCACATACATTTTAGTGTGTATATCATTAAAACGAATTTTGAAGCAAAGCAACTTTGGATCTCGCATCCGAAGTTTGCTTCACTCATCCATAACGGCAATCAGTGGCCTATTAATCCCCTAAGAACCAAAAACACATGAAATACCATACATTTCTCACATAAAAGCACAGTTTTTAAACCCTTTTGCAGTATACCACTACTGTAGTACTTGGACGCTGCAGAGGCACAAACCAATGAGCATCGATTACTGCTTTTACAAAATAACTTTTGGCCGGGGAAGGCTATATCTTTAGCCAGTAGCATTTCTTGACCACATTGAGATAGTAAGCAGAGCTCACTGTGGTGGTTACTCATCGCATTCTCACATTCGGTGTCACAGTTCTGGAAGGCAGAGACTTTTAAACTGGGACTGAAAGGTTTCTTCGCAGCTGCACATACTGCATGAATCTCCTGCGGATATAATTAATCTGTCATAGCCCCCCCCCCCTTTAATTATCTCTGCACGTAGAGCTGTTGGTCATATGACATGCTATGTGGTGACTAACAAATCATATAATGACTTTCATATCCGGTTCTGAGTCAGCCATAAGGACCACACTGTAAACTAAATTCAGGAATATGGAAATTGTAAAATAGCTTGAAGAAATAATAGACTTCACCCGCAGATTCAGAGAGGATGGGTATCATCAGCAGATGGC
Organism: Rhinella marina; assembly: GCA_900303285.1. Taxonomy (NCBI): domain Eukaryota; kingdom Metazoa; phylum Chordata; class Amphibia; order Anura; family Bufonidae; genus Rhinella; species Rhinella marina. The sequence continues at coordinate 89,500 of ONZH01005593.1, forward strand.
ACCACCTCTTCAGCTGTCAAAAGTGTCAGCAGCCATTCTCTGGCTGTAACGTCTGTATTACATCTCAGCAGCTCATACAATGTCAGAACTGAGGGAGCATCATGAAAGCTGAGGATCCATATCATGTAGTAGTCGGGGTCCAAGGACTGCTCCTGCTGTGATTGCATGATGATCCTCAGATGATTCCAGGCATTAATATTCCGAACTTGGTTAATTTTGCTTTTTTACTCTTTATTTTTCTTACATGATTCATACTTTAATGATTCGTCGGGGTTGGATAGGACTCCTCTTTGTATTTTTACATTTTTAGTTGGAAATAGCCTGTAGAAGAGGGATAATTCACACACACAACAGTTAGGTTTGTGAATGTCTACAAAAACATGTAGACAGTTTTGACTGTCCACGTCTGAGGTCTGGCTGCCGTCTTTAGTTGCTTTGGCCAGTGTCTTCGGTTTTGGAGGATTGTTTAAATCCTGTACCCCATCAGGGGTGCCTATGATTTATACAGTATGGGCTCTGCCACAGTGAATCATGCAATTCCCTCATCTTCCGAACTAGCCAGCGACTTAATTTCAGCGAGGTCATGTTTGTTTCAAAGGTTAATTGATTTCCAGAGTTTTAATTAACAGTATTCCATTTTGCCCTAGTAAGAAGGATTCCTGGATGATGAGTGTAAATTGTGAAGTGACAAGTGCTGGTCCTGATAAGCCAGGCAGTATCTATGTGGCCAGTGTGTGCCAATAAATATTCATTAATGAGGAGACAGTTATCACTTTTCACAAAACCATGTGTCCGGGATCTACCATCCTACTGGATGGCGAAAGCTCAGAGCAGTGGACCGATATATATGTCTCATGTAAAGGTAGAGAATATCACACAGTGGATGATGTCATCCTAAAGAGGCTTTGCATTGGACTTCAAAGAATGTCTTCTTGACATGATTTTCAGGCAAATTATCGGGAATGAGCGTTCATACGAACACCTGTTCCCGATAATTGACCCGTATAATCCGTTAATGAACAGACACTTTCGTTTAAAGGGGTTCTGTAGTTCTTTAAAACTGATCTATCCTCTGGATAGATCATTAGCATCTGATTGGCGGCGGTCCGACACCCGGGACCCCCGCCGATCAGCTGTTTGAGAAGGCAGCGGCTCTGCAGGAGCGACGCGGCCTTCTCTGTGTTTACCGCAGGCCCAGTGACGTCACGACTAGTATCACTGGCCTGGGCGGGGCTAAGCTCCATTCAAGTGAACAGAGCTTAGCCCCGCCCAGGCCGGTGAAACTAGTCGTGACGTCACTGGGCCTGAGGAAAACACAGAGAAGGTCGCGGCGCTCCTGCAGCGCCGCTGCCTTCTCAAACAGCTGATCGGCGGGGGTCCCGGGTGTCGGACCACCGCTGATCAGATGCTGATGATCTATCCAGAGGATAGATCATCAGCTTTACAGAACTGCAGAACCCCTTTAATGGCTCATGGGCATCTTTCATCAGGATGAAAGATGACCCATTTTTGGCAGCACATCCTCCTGTGTAATAGGGATGTGCTGCTGATAATGAACAGAAGGGTGTGAAGGAGGAATGACTACAGTACCAATAATTCCTTACACTTCCAATTTGCATCACCCTGTGTAATCAGACCAGTGCAATCAAGCACCATTGAATGTGTTATCATCCATAGGCACTCGCACTGCCCGAACATCAGCCAGTGTAATAGGACCTTAAGCAGATCACAAAGTATTCCCCTGGTGGGACCCTCAGCATTCGGTGGTAATCTGTTGTTACCACCACACAAGAAATGAAGCATTAAGCATTATACCGTGCCCACTGAAATCCCTGAGCTGTCTGAGTAATACTATAGCCTATAGAGGAAGAGATGCTCTTTGTGACTTCTCTCAACTCTGGCCAAGAGACGTGCATCCTAAGCAGTCGACCCTCCTCTATTAAATAAGAACTTCTTAATATTGTATATGAAGATGGGGTTTCTAACCTGGACATCACCTTAGAGAGCATCTGTCAGCATGATCAACCCTATTAAACCAGGCATACTGCCTGTTGGAGCTGATCATGCTATGTGAAATGACACCTCTATAATTGAATCCGTGGGCCTGCTTTAGAGAACTCTGCAGTTTATTTCACATGCTAATGAGATGTTCAGTGCACCGAGGGGTGAACCTAGCCCCTGAGAGCACTGCTTCATGTGCTGGTGCATGTTGAATCAGTTCTTGCGCAGTTCAGGCAGACTGATATGTACTGCGCATGTGCAGATTGAGCAGTCACTGGTCAGTCATGCACAGGATTACAGGCATCCTCACTGTCTTCCTGCCTGGTCCTATCACTTTTTTCATTTGTTAATAATAGAATACGGGTAAGAGGGAACAGAGCACCCCCTCAGAGGGCAGAGCAGCCGTGAGCAGAACTGAGCAGCCACAACCAGTAGTGGGCAGAGCAGCCTCTTGCTCCCATAGGCGATGAGCAGAAACTGATGTTAGAAACTATAGGTGAGAAGGAGAAATTTTCACACCCAAGATGCAGTTATAAATGACTGGGGGGCTTCATATATTTAAGGTAATTGCCGTTGCTTGGTAATGCAGCTGTAATTTCACTGGGAAACCAATTAGATTCAGACTGGGACCTCTTCGTAGCTGAGGAGTTAGTCATGGGGGGGGGATTGTAGTTATTAGAAGTCATAGCTGGAAGCTCCACAGATTCTTTTTACTTACTGTCAGGGAATTAGTACTCTGCTGTATCTACTTTGAGGTTCATAGTGGTTCATCCCTTCTCCAAGGAGAGGTGTCTGGCCATAGAGGTGAGGTTTGGTGGGTTGTTACAGGCCAACTTTAATAGCGAGAAATGGAGAAGCTGAGAGGAGGCCTGACAAGCAGGCAGCATGTTGTAGGAACACAGACGGAATAACAGAACATAAAAGTAGAGGACAGGAGGGGGGAAGCGCTCCAGGGAGAAGTTCAGGGGGTGGATGGGAGATGCAAGGAATCTTTTCATCTGGTAAATATAAAGTCATTTCATGAAAGGAAGAGATGACAAGAGGGTAAATGGGATGAGAATTCTAAATGCCATGGAAGGAAGGGATTAATGGTAAGTCAGTATACCACCACAATGCATTATAGTCTCCTAAAATGGCTGCTTATAAATGGGAGCCACACAATAAAGAATATAAGTTAGCAGGCGTTGGGTGTAGAAGACATTTCAGTACACGCTTATTGTATTTGTTTTTATATTATATTTTGCATGTCAACCTTTTATAATATGAACAGCGGCCTGAAATTAATTGCACTTTACCGTAGATAATAATTAAATTGAATGAAGGTCAACTTCTTCAAAGAAGTATTCATAAATGTCTCATATTCTGATGTTATAAATGCAGGACCTTGGATCTGTACAGTTGGACTAAGTGCACCTTTCTCTGTATAGGTAGATGACATACAGCTACAGTATTAAATAACTTCATAAAACACCTGTGTAACATCTTTTTGGGTCTGCAATCCACCTTTAAGCAATAGTTTGCCAAAAAGTTGCTGAAGAAAGTGGAGAGAAGGTCAAGTCAATTAATAAGGGCTATAGAGAATCTCACTTGTGAGGAAAAGTCTTCTGTATTAAAGGGAACCTGTCACCTGAAAACCACATATGAAACTGCCAGCATTACCTTATAGTCGCTCCCAGTCTGTTCCTAATCATGTGTTTGATGTTGTAGCCTTAGGCTCAGTAGACTAAAAAAACGATCTTTTAAGCGCTATCTTTCAGGCCAGCTTAAAGTCAAGGGGGCAGTGGCTTCCTTGCTTGAAGTCAAGGTAAGCACGCCCCCTAACTGTCCCCTTTCATTTGATTGACAGGCCGCAGTGTGTCTGGGATAGCCGAATTCTCGAGCATGCGTGGTGCGCTCCTTGGTAAAGCACTCTCCCATCTCCGGCTGCTGCTGCTTTCCAGGTTCCAGCGTCGTACTGGCCGGCGCATGCGCAATGCGAGCGCGCTCGCCATCCTTTTAGCTTCCTGAAACCCGGCGAGCAGCTGGCGATGAGAGAGAGCTTTACCAAGGAGCGCACCGCGCATGCCCGGGATTTCAGCTATCCCAGACACACTGCGGCCTGTCAATCAAATGAAAGGGGACAGTTAGGGGGCGTGCTTACCTTGACTTCAAGCAAGGAAGCCACTGCCCCCTTGACTTGAAGCTGGCCTGAAAGATAGCGCTTAAAAGATCGTTTTTTTAGTCTACTGAGCCTAAGGCTACAACATCAAACACATGATTAGGAACAGACTGGGGGCGACTATAAGGTAACGCTGGCAGTTTCATATGTGGTTTTCAGGTGACAGGTTCCCTTTGGAAGGGTATGATATCAAGATGTTCTATGACATTTTATTCTACTATGTTCACAATATACATGACCTCCAGTTCATTAAGGCTAGTGCCACACTGCCATTATTAGTTCTGACAGGCTGTTCCGTGTTTTCCAGATCCGGCATTGCCAAATGTTACTGAAATGGTCGCTAGCCCCATTGACTATAATGGGGTCCAGTCATGATCTGGCTGTTACCCAGTATATATGCCAGGATTTGGACCCCTTATAATCAATGAGGCTAAATGCCATTTCGGTAATATCCGGCAATGCCTGATTCAGAGAGCTCTGGCAGGCTATTATCTGCCATGAAAGCCTGCCAGAACTAGTAAACACCAGTGTGAAAGAGGCCTAATATTCTTGGGTTTGTGTGCTGCAACTGCCTTGTTGAAATCCCACCAAAGATTTTCTATGGGCCATTTCTGAATCTACCTGGATTTCTTCTGAAACCAAGCCATGGTGGACTTTGAGGTATTGCGACTCTGTTAGGTTGCTTCTCTCTGGCATCTATCCAGTCTTCAGGAAGACACAGTTGGGTGCCCTTTAGGTTAACTTCTTGCTCTAATTTGGCCATCTTACATTTTTAGATGACAAAACTGTAACAGTGGCTTTAGACTGTGCCCTGCAGATAATGTTTGTCTGGCCATTGCAAACATATGTAACAAAAGACAGATTAGCGTGTATGGCGGGCTGCCACCCAGGGGCAATTGCGTCCCAGTGTTTAGGAATGATGTCACGGTGCTCCTACCTGGATACTGTCACTCCCTGGGGTTAGGCTCCATAGCAACAAAGGAGTTGTAGTTGGTGGAAAAAGTAGAGCCCAGACTTGTATCATCCAAACAATACTTGATATTTCTCTTGGATGCAGCAGGCTAAGAGTAAACTGGCTGGTAAACCTGAATACTTTGCTTTCTCTCTCTCTGCTGTGCTATTCTCTGGCTTCAGTCTGGTTACTGGACTTTCTAGCTGTTGACTCCCTCAGTCTATGAACTGCAAGGAGTCATGGTGCTTTCCAAGCTGCTTTCCCTGGAAAACGCCCCCTCACTGCGCCATGTTGTCTGATCTCTTGCCAACTCTTAACTAACTACAGCTTCCTGCAACCTCACCATTGGTGTGAAGCAGGATTAGCCCACTTCTGTCCAAAAGAGGGGAGAATGGAATGGTAACTTCCATCCTGACTAAAGATCTCTGCCAGATACACTGCCACATGTTGGTGAACCAGACACAGTACATGAACATAACAGTTATTGCATATAACAAAATTACACTTAACTGGTGGTGCAAACCAATAGAAATGGCGGCAAACAGGCTAGCAGTAGGAATGTAGGACTGGTCATGTCCCTCTGGGCTACTACACATGACACCAATATTTTGAGCATCCTGACTATGACATGGTGGTCAGCATATAGAGAACATCCCTATCATTTGCACAAGATGTCTTTGTGGTGGGTTTCTGGCAAGGGCTTGGCTTTGTGATGGGCACCAGTTATGGCACCTCTTTACATTGAGCAGACTTTACAGTGGATGATGAGCGCTTGCTTCATTTTCTCAGCGCAGATAAGATACTGCTTCTCCTGTTCCCAGGACGTGTGAAATATTTACAGCGTTCTTATCTGAAGACTTCATCTAACGAGCCAAATAAAATATTAAATCTGCCTGATTAAAATCCAATCTTTCCCGTCTGTTTCTTCACAGCTGATAATAAGGAAATGAATCAGAATGGCCTGTGTGACAGCTTTCAGTATTTAATTAGCAGGCGCAGCTTGGCCCCTTGTCCTGTCACACACGCTCTCTGCCTCTGGTCTCAGGTGCGTAGATTGAGGTATTAGATGGTGCGTGGACAAATGAGACAATACTAATAATAAAAATAATAAAATGAAGGAAACTGTAATGAAGCAGAGAGTCATCTACAGGTAGCTAAAGAGAGTGTGAAGCTGATGCCTTCTTTGGGGTTTGTACCTTAGATGGTAGTATCTTCTTCAATGTTTTAGGTTCTTAGATTGATAGGTTATTGGATTAAGCACAAGATACACTCTCCAGATACATTGTCATTCAAAGTGAGAGAAGGTCTCAGGATTTCCACTTGCCTGTATATCTACTGGAGGTGACAGCTGTCTAATGATTCCAGGCCCCTGGTGTCTTCTGGATAAAACCCTAGGGACCTGGTAATGGTAGGCTACCATGCAATGATACAGGGCAGTGTGCAGTGATATATAGGATCTTGTAATGGTATTCTACCGATATATGGATAATGATAGGTTGCTGTCTAATGATACAGGGCAGAGTGCAGTGATATATCCTGGATGTGGTAATTATAGGCTACCATATAATGATACAGGGATCCTGTAAACATCCGACAAATTCTATTTACTGTGAATCTGCATGTGGTGAAGCTGCCAATAAATTGGTGATTTACCAAGGGTTCAGCAATTTATTACACATCTGGACATAGAGACACTCTCTGGTCTGCTGACACATTGTCTGTGTATTGTAGGACTGTATGGCTGGAGATGTGAGATGATGGACGTCAATGTGGTAGAATGGAGATTAGACCTTTCCCCCTGATATAATTGTTGTGAGACTTCTCTCATATTGTGGCTTAGTTTGATCAGACTGATAAAGTACGCTATTGATCTGTACTATTAATAAGTATCTGACAGTGCCGACACCTGCAGAACATGTGCTATCAATCATCTTGTCACACTGCTGCCTGTGACTCCACAGAGGTCTTCAAAAGACAAAGCTTAGCTGCTGCAAGCTAAAATTGAACAAAACATAAATCTAAAACCTGTATGTGAAAATCAAGTCGAAAGTGACACCAGTGAATGATCTGCACAAAACAGCCTAAAAAGTGTCTCCTGACAGGTGCCATGAAGTTTTATCTACTTCGTCTGCATGTGGTTTATGACCCTGGAAGACCCCTTTAAAAAGATGCACAAAAGTATTTATATGTTTCTGAATGATTATCAGATGATGCCTTCATAATTCAGAAGTAACTATGTTTCATTTTCAATGTGATGCCCATCTCTGTGCTACACCTTTGCTTTGATGCTACTAGGGCTTGCTATGGATGTCATTACCATTGTGAAAGAACTGTAGTTCCTGTGCTTCCTGTTCCCTCAGACAGATGTTGCCTCAATCTATATAGTATGACAGTCATACTGTGCTCCTTATGACTAAATATTATATACACTTCATTTACATTAATTAGATTAAATTGACTTTCAACTGCATTCAGCTTTGGTCTTTCCAGATAATAGATCAAACCCATACCCATAATTATTATCCAGATGTCACCCCACCCCTAATACTATCTTTAAGACATCACCCCATATATTAAACCATATTAATCCCTAATTTTATCCAGATGCCAGCCAATACATTAGACCAATCTTGGGACACTGATCCATTATACAGATACCAATCAATATATTAGGCCAACCCTGCATCCCTAATGTCACTTCATATATTGGGCCAATGTTGAGTCAATTGCATCAGTGATTGTGAGCCAAAACCAGAATAGGAGGCTACACAAAAATAAGGTATAAGGGAAAGATGTGCACCTGTTCTGTGTTTTTGTGACAGTCACTGATGGAAATCACTGATCAAATATTGACCAAAGACTGACTGTGTGAAAGCAGCCTAATCCTACTACTGCAGTGCAAAACTGGACATATGTGCATTTATTGTGACTATTCCACAACCATTATTATCCCTGATAACAGGGAAAAAGTGCCAAACAATGGAAAACATTATTGGTTGAGGTTCATCAGAGGAGGATAACCCCTGCAAATGTTCAGTAGGCCTTTGTGTGTTCCTGGATATGGAGCTGCTCTCTGTTGTAGATTTGGGTATTCTGGGCTGGATGCAGGGGCGGAACGGGCACTTAAAGTGGCCCTGGAATAAACCTAAAAGCAGCCCCATGTTGTAGGCAGGTCCAAACTGAAAAAAGGTGGGGCAACTCAAGTAGGCAGGGACAACAGAAGTAGACTGGCCAGCAGTACATTGCCCCAGGAGAAACAAATATCACACTGCAGCATAAAATACAACTGCCTCCACTGCAGTATTCAAGTGTATCACTGTCCTGGGGACTTGAATTCTGGAGGGCACATGCAGCTGATGGCCAGGTGCATAAGTACCTGATGCTCCTAGCATTAATTAAGGCTGAGAGCATCAAACCTTAATGTACCTGGCCAGTGGCATGAGTAGAGCCTGGGTGGCTCCCTGAGCATCATCCCACTGGGAAATTTCCCTATAGGGTCTTTGGACAGCTCACCCCTGGCTGGATGCATCAGCTGTGTGCAATGTTCTTCTGTAGGGGGTTAACAGAGCTGCAGATAAAGGGTCTCGGGGAACAGAATCTGACCATTTAAGGAGACCAATTTTGGATTTCAGATAACCTCAGACCCCAACAGAAAATGCAGCTAAACAGGACTCATTGATTGTAGTTATGGCCTTATGGAGCATAGCTGCAGTCATTGGCAGTGGACTGAGCAGCTGCCTGGACTTCAAACCTGGCACGAGGCAAATTTCAGACTCTAACAGACCATGCAAGTAAGTTGAGTCACTTATTAGTGCTGTGAAGCACAGCTAAACAGCAAGTGAAAATTCTGGGTGTCTCCTCTCATTCCATGCTAACTGATCTAGTCTGCATATTTTTATTGTAAAGTGCTGAATACCTTAAACTTGATGTTGGGCAGGTTTGTAATGGACAGGAAGAGTATGGCTGACAACGATATAAGATAAATGCTGGTTTATTACCTCACTGTGGGACATGAGTGAAATTCTGAAGGAATTTGCATCATGTGTCAGCCGCATGGGAAGAACAACTAATTCATAAGAAATGCTGTTCAGGAAGGTGCAGCCTCTGATCCACATAAGAAGGAACCAGTTTACCACAAGTAGTCACAAAGTAGTGCAGCCAGAGGAGCCTAGAACCTTGGGACCTGCAGGCCACATAAGAATAGAGCACAACTACAAGCAGAAGGTATGATAACCGCACAATGAGCTAACAGACATATCTCCCCATTCCACAACAATGGTGGTTGCAGATATTGGGCGATGACAACACATACAGTAAGCCCTCTTAGAAATATGTCTATTTTTACAAACTATATGGAAAAAAGTGTGCGGAGGCCTTATTTTGTTGCAGGTTTCTTTTTATTGAAATAAGGCATGTAGAATCACAGATCATTTGCCATTGCAGGAAAAATACACATAAAATAATTCTGAAATACTGAAATGAGAAATGAAAGCAGTAGTATAAATCCAAGAAAGTACAGAAAAGAAATACAAAAACGTAAACTGAGAACAGAACTATCTACATTGTTCCCAAATATATGTAGATGAAGTATACAATGCTTGTCTGGAAAATGTCAGTTGTGGGTCATCTTGGTAAAAGAAGTGGAAAAGGAGGCCTAGAAAGGTTTATGCTTGAGGTGCGTGTAGTTTCATGCAGAATAAAATGGGAGGTCCCACCGCTCAGTTTTTTTTTTTTGTTGGGGAAGGTGAGTTAAGTTGGGGACAAGGGCTTTGGGATCAGAAGGCCAGCCAAGGGTGTCAGAGTTTTTGAATTTTGCTATGGTTGTATAATTCCCAGCTTAGAAGTTTCTCCATTCTGCACCTTGCTGGACATCTCCTCAATAACACAATGCAGAGTTGTCCACCTTTTGGAGCGACAACATCCTCTGCACCTCTGGTAAGGCTTTTCAAAAGATCCAGGCTAGGCACTGATGTTGGAGGACAGAAGTTCTGTCTGGCAGTTGGCAGTTTGCATGGAGAACTTAGGCTTGGGTACACCTGCTTAACCATGGGTTCCATGAATCTCTTTAGAACATCCAATACATTGCAAAGTCAGTGTAGGATATATATATATATATATATATATATATATATATATATATATATATACTTTTCTTCCCTTTACTGTAGAATTCAAATGCAAACAGATAAAGACAGTTCTTAGCATGCAGTGGACTGGCAGATGTTCACTAAATGCACTTTCCACAGATGTTACAGGTTTCACGGCTGTACAGGTACTTAATAGACCAAGATGCCTCTTTAAAGTAATTTTCTTCACACAACACTTCTCTAGCTGACTTGTACTTAAGTATCCGGGCATGGGGTATAGCACTTCTATTAAAGCAATGCAATGCAGCTAACTGGGTGGTTCCACTAACAGCAGGCAAACTCTCTGCTACTTTTTTAATACAGGTTGCTAAGCCAGTCTTCCACTGTGAGATGTGGGCACCAGAGGAATACTCCTGAACACACAGCAGTGGAGGCTTAGTGGTCCAATGACACTACCTCTTTACTCTCCTTCCTCCGGCCTGCTTTTGTAGGTGATCTGGCCCTCTGCTGGCTGGTACATAACTCCAGGATGGGGCTTAGAGGTCAGCCCCATATTTTACATCTCTAGATTGCCTTGCCCTCACTTACTGATTATACTGACTTCACTGACTGACTGGAATGTTCTGTCCCCTCTATACATAGAGAGGGTGACACCAGCCCTATCTAGTGGTGGCTGTAAATCTGCCTATTAATACCCTGTGCATTAATATAGAGTAAAGGCATATTTTACCCCAAAATACATTCTTTTGCACTTTGCAGTGTACTGCTACTCTGGAGTGGGACGCTGCATATACTGTATATGTCCTGAGCAATAGAAGTCCATAGTAGATAGGCCAAGAGTAAGATATGCCTGTATACCGTATATACACTTCCTATACCTCAGTATTTGGAGAAGAAACCAGTGGCATAGATTAAAATGATTCAGAGACACTTGAGCTTGGGTGCATGAGAAGTACCTCTGCTACACAAACAAACTCTAGTAATATAAATTACAAATGATTAGTGGGGGCCCGATCACAGATTTTGTTTTGGATTTCTTAGGAGCTTTAAGCTAGACTTCAGGGAGAGACATTAGTATTTTCATCCCTTTTGGGTATGTGAGATGCTCTGCAGGATGTAATTTTTTCACTGTAGTGATAGAGTGATGCTCTGTAGATATCCTCCTACTACACCAGTAACCAGTCAGTAGCGAGGGGGATAATGTTCAGTTAGGATAAGGCCTCATGCACACAGTCTGTTATATACTCCTGAATTCCTCAAAGTTATGATATAGCGGCACTTGGAAGACCATAATACCCCCCACTAAACACCCCATGTGCAACTGTTCAGGGGCTGCGTATGCTGTTACCCTCACATCCAACCACTGGTTGTAGCCTTCATTCCTCACTTTGCTGATAAGATGATTTTGCACTTTTCATCTTTGGGCTTCTGGTCTTCACAGATCAGAGGGGGTTCATTGTGGAGATGATGCTTTCTCCTACATTGCGCACTTCTCAGCTGCACAGGTATCTAGCCAGCGAGCTATCAGTTCTTATAGAGGGGCTGCAACTAGCGGAGACAAGCAGCTGCGGCCACATGATCACTTGTCGCTTCCCACTACATCACAGAAACACACATGGAGGATGTAATTGGCAAAAGATCAGCATCATGTTGACCTTTCACTGAGGGCTATTAGGAAAGGACTGGATGCTCAGCTTAGGCTGTACAAGCACATTAAATTGAAGAGCAGCAAGCACAATCTAAATGCTAAATCACTTCATCCTAGAACGTCTGTAGGAAGGGTCAGCAGTGCCATGTCTTAAGTCTTCATCCCCTTATATCTGCTGTCTGAGTCATAGCACAAGATACTCCAGCAGCAAGAAGAAGGTCCATGGGTATAACCATAGCCATAGCAGCCATAGCATTTGCCCAGTGGTTTAGGGAACCCAGTGAGGTACAAGAACACTGTATCTTTTATTGGGGAATTACAATATGGTGACTTTATATATAATTGCTTACACCAGGTAGTGGGGGCCCTATGAATTATATTTATGTCCATGGGCAGGTCTGTTGTCCTTCCATTGAGAGTTTCATTCTCCTTCCATTGTGACGGGTCCATTGTCCTTCTGATGGATCTGTTGTCCTTCGCTCGTGATGGATATGTTGTCCTTCCACTGTGATGAGTCCATTTTCCTTACATTGTGACGGATTTGTTATCCTTCCACTGTGACAGGTATGTTGTCCTTTTAACAGCAATAGATCAATTGTCCTTCTCATGCAATGGGTCCATGTCCTTCCATTGCGACAAGTGCTTAAGCTGGCCATACACATGAAATTAATGTCAGCCGAAATGGACCATTTTTTTGTCTGACAAAATGTGACCACCCTGGGTTAGAAAGGTTAGACTGTTATCGGATGAAACTGCATGTGCATGGCACAGTCAGCCGAATTTGGCTGATCTTTTGTGCTGAAAGGACCAAGGAGTCAGGTTTAAAAAAAAAAAAAAGATGGTCTCTGGTTGGCCAGTTTAGTCTAGCAGTTTGCAGGTGGGATTGGTTGCATGACCAATCGCACTGTCAATCATTTTCTCATCTGTATGCCAGCCTTTATTCTTCTATTGCCCTGCCCCTATGTCATATCTGAGGTCCTGTAAGAATGAAATCCAAGAGCTCTGGTGCAAGCAAAGGCTGAGGAGAGGACAAGGATTTGGGAGATTGATTGAAGAAGAGCAGAGGGAATGAGATTATTCTGTTCCTTTCTTCGCTCATTATCAGCTGTTAATTAATGCTTCTTCCTCTAATTAATACATAACACTGACAACTCATTAGGCCTCATATTAAACGACAGCTAGTTCTGTTATCTGGATATGTCATGGTGTCACTGTGTCAGCCTGCCCTATATTCTGTCCAAGGACACGATCATACTGACAGTAAGCTCAGTGCCCATCCATCTACTCAAATACCCAGCCACCCTGTACGATTGTCGTCTTATCTGCTGCATGTCTAAGGGTGCCTGCACACAGTGCAGTTCTGACATGCAGTAAGGATGCAGTTTTTATTGTAGGAAGCTGAAATTAATTAAATCATTCCCACTATGCAGAACACCAGGGGTTAACGAGGCTGCTAAACTGGCTAAATTGAAAACTGCATCCTGAATGCATGTCAGAACTGCACTGTGTGCCAGCCCCCTTAGGAACTCTGCAGTACCAGGTGTCCCATGGGTAGGGTGCACTCTAATAACTGGGGCCATTATTGGATCTAATTGAAACAGTACATGTTTTGAGTGTACTTGTCAGTGGCGACTGTGCAGTCTCAGCTACGTCTCTGCGGTTTGTGCTAGCAGCTGTAGTTGCATCTTCATCAGATGGCTGAGGACACTTGAATTCTTGGGGCTGACTAGAGCGGGGAAGGAGGGGGGGGGGGGAATGCAGATTTGGAGATGGCATTTTACTATTGCTGCCGTTCAGTAGACGCATAGACAAATGTGACTTGTTTTGACAATCGAGTTTTGACAACTTAACAGAAATAATTCCTATAATTATCAGATCCCAGGGGCTGCTGCTGTGCAGATAGCTGCAGCAGAGATAATAGCATTAAGGTTGTTGCTGTGATTTCCTGGGAGGGTGTACATATATGACCACATGGCGTCTAGGACACGGAGGAACCAACAACACGGACAACTCATGGATGGTCCATTAATTAGAACCTGGCAACTAAAAGAAAGGGATCGCCAATTTGATCAGAATTCAGTGAATGTTTATGAGCGCTCAAGAGAGCAGAGAGACGGGCTGCAGTCATCAGGCATCTCATCTGCCAGATTTAATTGAGAATGGGTCAGAGCAGCCTGCAAGTATGTAAAAACATGCACAATTCAGTGTAAAAATACGTGCCAAACTGGCATTAGGGGCAGTAAACTAGACAATTGATTAAGGCCTCCATTCCAGTTGGGGACCCACCGTGGATCCAGAACTCTAGACTTTGGCCAAGTGCTCCAGATCCCTGAGGAGTGTTACTTTCACACATCCTAAGATCATGGATTCAGTTGAATACTATGGCAGAACAGTGAGCCATAGGCTCTTTTCCTTGCAGTTTTCAAGACCTCGTGCTGCTTTAGGCCAGCGACCTACAAGACCACAGGACATAAGACAAGAACAGGAAATCAGCTATCCATGCCTGGTGGCATGTTGCCTACACAGGTCAGAAAAAGACTACTCTACTTTGTTTGTGGTCGTGAGATTGGGTTAAGTTGATTAAAAGTTTTACAATGAGGAGGCAATACTGTCTATTAGAGAACACTATTACCAATTAGGGGGTACAAAAGTATTTTATTGTGTGGGGCAATAGTAGTTTGTTACTGTTTGGGGCAGAATTCGGGTGTTAATACTAAAATTCCTTTATAGTCCTAAACAGTCATGACAAACTCCCAACACAATAAAAATGACAACTTTTATTATTTTCTGGAGGCACAAAGGTGACATTATTGCTTTGCAGAGTGCACAACAGTGGGCACTATTACTGTGTGGAGCATTAAAGAGGACCTTTCACCTCTCCTAACATGCCTGTTTTCATAGCTTCATGCATTCCCCATGTAATAACAATTCAGGAGCATCTATTCTTATGTCTGTATGTTGTGCCATTCCTTTATTATTTGCACTAGAAGTTATGAATGAATTGCTATTTGTCTTCAGTAAGGGAACAGAGGGGAGGTAACATGTTGGGGGTGTGTACCTGCACAGTCTGAACATGACAGCACTGATTGGCTAGAGTCAGACTGTGCAGGGATATACACCCCAAACTGGTCACCTCCCCTCTGTTCCTTTACTGAAGGCAAATAGCAATTCATTCATAACTTCTAGTGCAAATAATAAAGGAATGGCACAACATAGAGTCATAAGAATAGATGTTCCAGACTTGTTATTATATGGGGTGTGCATGGAGCTATTAAAACAGGCATGTCAGGAGTGGTGAAAGGTCCTCTTTAAGCTAAGCACTATTACTGTGTTAAAAAGGTAGTAATACTGTTTAGTGACACCCTATGTGTAGTACAAAATGTGACACTATTGGTTTGTGGGGGCGCAAAGGGTGAACTTCTATTGTGTGGTATACTATCACCACCTGGGGCATGTCTAGGGCATTATCTGGAATTATTATTTTGGGGGCACTATCTGCCACTATTATTTTCAGGTGAGCTCCCTGTGTGGCACAATTATATTCTATCTGAACTACAGAATTTGGGGGCAGCGTGGCAGGAACAGTAATAGGAGAAATGTGGCATCCACAGACTTGGGGGTAGAAGCAGAATGAGGAGTTTGGGGTGTAGGTGGGTAAAAGGCAGGACGGTTTCTGGAAAAATGAGTAGTTAAAGATGTCTAGGCAGCAATGCATGTCTACAAGAAGTAATCATGGCAGACTGGGCCTGATGGAAACAAGAGGCAAAGCAAACAACTACAATCATAAAAGATGTCACCTATGAGGCATCGGATTCAACTGTAATGTAATTACAGAGCGCCTCTGTTAGAATTGTTATCTACCACCGTGTGGTCACTGTGTAGTGGTAATATTGGTCTTTGTATAGTAGTTGTTATTCAATAACAGTATTGTAATATTATTGAGTCACCATGTAGTGGTCATGGTGTGACGTCATTACGGCTAGGTATAGTTGATAATATTAGTCTTAGTAGCATGAGTTTTCTTTAATAACTGTGTGGAGGTAATATTTAATCACTGTATACTGGTCATATTTGCCCCTTGTATATATTACCCAAGGAAGAAGCAGCGTTGCAATTCCCTTGAGGAGATTGGGGCCATATCGCTAGGCTACACCCCCAATGTCTGACTAGTGCAGGTCCCACCTCTGGGACACGCACCTATACTTAGAACGGAGACCGCAAAGTGCCGGAGGGCGCACCGTGTATGCACGGCCGCCCCCAAAATTCTTTTTTGGGGGCGCGCTGAAAATAGCCAAGCGGCGTGCTCGGCTATTTTCAGAAGTCTCACTGAAATGAATGTGAAGCACACCGCGCAAGCGCGGCCACCACTCCGTTCACTTCTATGGGGCTCATGGAAATAGCTAAGCCAATGCTCGTCTATTTTTGGCAGTCCCATGGAAATTATTGGAAGATGGCCACTCACGTACCCTCGGGCTCTTTGCGGGTTCTGTTCTAAGAATAGATCTGGGTCCCGGAGGTGTGACCGACACCTATCGGACATTGGGCTCATTTCCTAGCAATATGCCCCCAATGTCCAGGATGGGAATACCCCTTTAAGTAAAATCCAGTGGTTTAGTGACCCAGTGACTAACAACATTTCAGTTCCTCTATGGAACCAGAGAGACTGAAACTCTTATTCTCAATGCGTGGCTAAACCACTGGATTTTACTTTATGAAATGTTCTCTTGTTCTCTCTTACTATACTTTTTTCTCCTAGCAATCATCTGTCCTGACCTCATGTTAATTAGATAAAAAAGCGGCAACGCTCAGAAATTTTCTTCTTTCTCCTTGTTGTAACCAAGGGCAGTACGGGCGAGCGCTCCTGTGCGTTGTTACATGGAGGTTAGGGAGCTTTTATTATCGGCTTTTGTGTTCTTTCAGGCAATGGTCCCCTCGACGCAACAGAAAACTACAAAGGCAGTCTAATGTAATTAGCTGCAAATGGCGTCATTAAGTGTGCTAACCACTGGACTTTTTAATGATGCATTTGATTAGTAGGTAAATCTCATGCAAGGTGAAGCAGTTGGGGGCAGAAGTCCTTCTGTTTGTCTCTTGATGAAGGTCTACATCCACAGGCTTATATTCTGGCCCAGACCTGGTTTGTGACTGTATCCTCCTACCTACAGCATGTTTCGGGGTCTATCAATATCATTAGCTCATTTAGTAGCTGCAGCCAGAATTGTGTCTGCACACATTACAATCGGGAGAACAGTAATGTCCACCTATGTGAGATGTACAGTAAGATCCACATGAGATACACAAAAACTTCTAGATGTGGTGTATAATAAAACTCAGATGACCTGTACAATAATGTCTATATGGGGTGTATAGTAACATCTATATGAAGTGTACAATAATGTCTATATTGGGTATACCGTAACTTCCACATGAGGTATGTGTGTTGTACATATGAGGTATACAGAAAGGTCTATATGGGGTGTATAGCAATATACATATGGGGTGCACAGTAACATCTATATGTGCTGTACAGTAATGTTTATATAGGGTGTACAGTAACATCTATATGGGGTGTACAGTAACGTCTCTATGCGGTGTACAATAATATCTATGCTGTCTACAGTATATCGGGCATACAGTAATGTTTATATAAGGTGTACAGTAACATCTATATGGGATGTACTGTGACGTCTTTGAGGTATACAGTAATGTCTATATGAGGTGTAATGTCTATATGGGCTATACAGTAATGTTTATATAGGCTGTAAACTAACGTCTATGTGGCGTGTACAGTAATGTATATATACAGTATACTTTCATGTTTATATAGGATGTACAGTAATGTCTATATGGGCTATACAGTAATGTTAATATAGGGTGTACAGTAACATCTATATGAGATGTACAGTAACATCTATATGGGGTGTACAGTAATGCTTATATAGGGTGTACAGTAACATCTATGAGATATACAATAATGTCTATTTGGGCTATACAGTAACATCTTTATGGAGTGTACAGGAACGTCTAAATGGAGTGTACATTATTGTATATATAGGGTCTACAGTAATGGTTATATAGGATATAGAGTAATGTGTGTATACAGTATATAGGGTGTACAGTAATTTGTGTATATATAGGGCAGGGGTGGGGAACCACCGGCCGTACGCGGCTCATGGGACCATTTCATGTGGCCCCCGGCCCCCTGCCAGAAAATACTAATGACCGCTTCCATTATGGGGGAGGGGCTTATTTGGGGTCTGATCTGAGGCTTGGGGGTCTGATGGGGTCTGATCTGAGGCTGGGGGCCTATTGGGGGTCTGATCTGAGGCTGTGGGGCATATTGGGGGTCTGATCTGAGGTTGGGGGTCTATTGGGGGTCTGATCTGAGGCTGGGGGGCTTATTGGGGGTCTGATCTGAGGCTGGGGGGCTTATTGGGGGTCTGATCTGAGGCTTGGGGTCTGATGGGGTCTGATCTGAGGCTGGGGGGTCTGATGGGGTCTGATCTGAGGCTGAGGGCCTATTGGGGGTCTGATCTGAGGCTGGGGCCTATTGGGGGTCTGATCTGAGGCTGTGGGGCATATTGGGGGTCTGATCTGGGGCTGGGGGGGGGGTCTGATGGGGTCTGATCTGAGGCTGGGGGGGTCTGATGGGGTCTGATCTGAGGTTGGGGGTCTATTGGGGGTCTGATCTGAGGCTGGGGGCTTATTGGGGGTCTGATCTGAGGCTGGGGGGCTTATTGGGGGTCTGATCTGGGGCTGGGGGGGGGTCTGATGGGGTCTGTTCTGAGGCTGGGGCATATTTGGGGTCTGATCTGAGGCTGGAGGCTCTGATGGGGTCTGATCTGAGGCCGGGGGGCCTATTGGGGGTCTGATCTAAGGCTGTGGGGTCTGACGGGGGTCTGATCTGAGGCCGAGGGACCTATTGGGGGTCCTATCTGAGGCTGGAGAGGGTCTGATGGGGGTCTGATCTGAGGTTGGGAGGTCTGATGGGGGTGTGATCTGAGGCTGGGGAAGGTCTGATGAGGGTCTAATCTGAGACTGATGGAGGTGGGGGGCAGATCTGAGACTGAGAAAGGGACAATGGTAGGGACAGTGGCAGGGAGAGTGGACCCCTCTGGGTTTAGCTTGGCTGCCATTAATGCCAAATAAAGAACTAAATATATAACATTCTCAACTTAAACATTAGACAGCGATATGTGGTCAAAATGGCACCTGTACTATTTGTAATATATAGTGTAGGCTCCATTTTGTGCTGCAAAAATACAGTGCTCTAGATTTTTTTAATTGAAGAACAATTTCAGTAACTTACCCCTGAGTCACTTATATGTTTGACCAAATATAGCCGTCAAATTTTTAAGTGATCGATGTTACAAATATCCAAATGGCCCTCGGCAGCAAAAAGGTTCCGCACCCTGATATAGGGTGTACAGAAATGTGTATATACAGGGTATACAGTAATATGTATATATAGGGTATACAGTAATGTGTGTATACAGTGCCTTGCGAAAATATTCGGCCCCCTGGAACTTTTTTAACCTTTTGCCACATTTCAGGCTTCAAACAAAAAGATATAACATTTTAAATTTTTGGTGAAGAAACAACAACAAGCGGGTCACAATGGTGAAGTGGAACAAAATTTATTGGATCATTTAAACTTTCTTTGTAGTAATAACACTAAAAAGTGCAAAATTATTTGGCCCCCTTGCATTAATACTTTGTTGCACCACCTTTTGCTGCGATTACAGCTGCAAGTCATTTGGGGTATGTCTCTATCAGTTTTGCACATCTAGAGACTGAAATTCTTGCCCATTTTTCCTTGCAAAACAGCTGGAGCTCTTTGAGGTTGGATGAAGAGCGTTTATGAACAGCAGTTTTCAGCTCTTTCCACATATTCTCAATTGGATTCAGGTTGGACTTTGACTTGGCCGTTCTAAGACCTGGATACGTTTATTTTTGAACCACACAGGTGGATTCTATTTATCTTCATCAGTCATTTAGGACAACATTGGATTATTCAGAGATCCTCAATGAACTTCTGGAGTGAGTTTTCTGAACTGAAAGTAAATGGGCTGAACAATTTTGCACGCCCAACTTTTCAGTTTTATTATTACAAAAAAAGTTTAAATGCTCCAATAAATTTCGTTCCACTTCACAAATGTGACCCAGTTGTTGTTGATTCTTCACCAAAAATGTAAAATGTTATATCTTTATGTTTGAAGCCTGAAATGTGGCAAAAGGTTGAAAAGTTCCAGGGGGCTGAATACTTTCGCAAGGCACTGTATACAGGGTATACAGTAATATGTATATATAGGGTACACAGTATTGTGTGTGTGTATATATAGGGTATACAGTAATGTGTATATATAGGGTATACAGTAATGTGTGTATATAGGGTATACAGTAATGTGTATATAGGGTATACAGTAATGTGTATATATAGGGTGTACAGTAATGTGTGTGTATATAGGGTGTACAGTAATGTGTGTATGCGGTATAGGGTGTACAGTAATGTGTGTATGCGGTATAGGGTGTATGCGGTATAGGGTGTACAGTAATGTGTGTATGCGGTATAGGGTGTACAGTAATGTGTGTACATATATAGGGTGTACAGTAATGTGTGTACATATATAGGGTGTACAGTAATGTGTGTGTGTATGTGTATACATATATATATTATACAGTAATGGTTATATGGGGCATAACTGCTCCTACTGATGACTGATCAGACACAAGGACATAATAACTGAGCGCTCATAACAATAAAGGATCTGATTTCTATCATGTCACTCCCTTTGTTGATTTATAAGCGTGAATAATATTTGTTGTATATGTCCTGCTGGGTCATCCTGCGTTCCACTGTGTCCTGTCATGCCTGCTGATTGAACCGTTCCAACTCCCCTACCCTGTCCTATTGTTCCTGGTTCTGACTCTTAATTGACCCTGATCCTGACCTCGGTGTTTTAAATCAATCATTAATATCAAACGATAAGGCTGCTTGCTGAAGTGAGACAACCCCTTTAAGCAAGTTGAAGATGAAATGATCTCTGACACATTCACTTTGTATTTTAAGCAAAAACATTTTTTTTTATTTTCATCTTTTATATTTTCAAAATAACAAAAAAAGAAAAGGGCCTGAAGCAAACATGTGGGCATCCTGCATGGTTAGTACCTACTAGCACCCTCTTTGGCAAGTATGACAGTTTGTAAACACTTTTTGTTTTAGTCTTTCAGTTTTTGTTTGAGGGATTTTCATCCATTCTTCCTTGCCAAAGTCTTCCAGTTCTGTGAGATTTCTAGGCCGTCTTGCATGCACTGTTCTTTTGAGGGCTATCCACAGATTTTCAATGTTCAGGGGCCATGAGGGCAATGGTAAAACCTTCAGCTTGTGCCTTTTGAGGTAGTCTGTTGTGGATTTTGCAGTGTGTTTAAGATCATTATCCATTTGTAAAAGGAAGAATGGATGAAAATCCATCAAACAAGAATTGGCTGCATACAAAAAAGTGTTCACAAGCTGTGATACTTGCAAAAGTGGGTGCTACTAAGTACTAACTATGCAGGGTGTCCATACTTTTGATTTGGGCCATTTTCTTTTTTTCTTATTTTGAAAATGTAAAATATGAAAATTGTGTCATCTTCAACTTGCTTAACTGTTCAAAGTACTATAACAGTAATTTTCACCAGGGGTGCCCAAACTTTTGCATGTCACTGTATATATAAGTACTAAACCACTGGAGATACTACCAATGTAAACCATCACTGGAGATACTACCAATGTAAACCATCACTGGAGATACTACCAATGTACCCCCCCCCCCCATACCATAGACCAGAATACAGCAGCCTTCAGCACTCCAGCTGTTGTCAAACTACAATTCCCAGCATGCTCCATTCATTTCTATGGGAGTTCTGAGAAGAGCAGAGCAATTATGAATGCCGGGAGTTGTACTGTAATTTCACAACAGCTGGTGTACCAGAGGTTGCCTACCCCTGCCATAGACCCTATAAAAGCTGTGACAAGGGCACGCCCAGCTCCTGGTGCTTTGACCTACATTAGGGCTATATTAAACGAACAGCTTTTTTGACCAATCATTGGTCAGATGGCCTATTACACACAGATCTTTTGTTATACACAACTATTGGTCTGATTGGACAGATATTAGTCAGATAATCACGTACCTGCTTTCAGCCATCTCGGCTCCTAGCTCCTCCACAATGTCAATATACTTTTTGCCTAGGGAGACTGATATAAAATGCAGGTGGATACACATGCCTCTTTTGGTCTGAGCCTGGATTTTTTATAGTCCTCCTGTTCAGACACCACCAGAGACTTGTAGATAAGTTCAACTTCTGCCTCCTGCAGGTGTCATCTCCTCCTGAGCTGTGGCAGATGGAGCCTCTACTTCTGTCTTCTGCTCCACTGCCTAATTCTTTACAAACTTCTGCTGTTTATCCTTAGCTTTGATAGCCCTATCCTTATCTCTAATGGTGGGTGGCATGGAGCTGGCAGGTATGATGACAGTGTTGCACCAGGACTTTGCCAATGCGTACCTCATCGGTTGTAGGCTTGAAATGGCCTTTGATAGAACTATACTATATGTGAAAGTGGCAGGGTTCAGGGGACCCATTTTAAGAGTGCCCTGCTTTTCCTTCCAGCCACAAAAGTACTGGCACAATAATAATATCACTGGTCAATATGCTGGTCCCGTTTGGTGGAGGTCCTGTGGCATGCTCCTCCTGTGTCCTCCATGTAATCTGGTTCTCCTCCTCCATCAGCACTTCTGCCTCCAATCTTTAAGTATTTTGGACCGTGATGTAAAAAAGTCCATAACACTGTAAGGGGTTAGAGTGAAAACCAAGTCTATGGACAGTAGTGACAATGGAGACATCTGAGGTTCATGGTCTGTAAAGAATGGAGATACTGAGATCTATGGTCCATCGAGCATGAAAACCATTAGGATCATGGCTTATTGAGAATTGAGAGATTGGGGTTCATGATTTATAAAAATGGAGGCATTGAAGTTCAAGATCCATAAAGAATGGAGACACTGATTTTCACAGCTTAGAATGAAGACATTGCTGTTTCAGAGTGAAGCCATTGACATGACATGACACATAATGGAGTTATTGAGGTTAATGATTCATAGCAAATGAAGATCTTGAGATTCATGATAAATAGAGAATGGAGGTATTGACATATAAAGAATGGAGACAAGGCCACCAGTAAATAGAAGGCTGCAGGAAATACCAGGATTCAGCTTTTCAGCTTTGATCAGAATCTCTGATTTGAATCTCTAATGAATAAGCTCTACAGAAAAGCTGTCAGGGCTACATAAATATGACACTCAAATTCTGTCTTGTTATTGTGACACAGTGAAGGGTCTGTTAGTAGATGGGAGGTATGTTCTTCCCAGCATATGCTGCAGAGACTGATTGAACCAAGGTGAGGTCAAGCACCGGCCCGGATTTCACTTGCCGGTCCGGGCTTTTGCGGATGCCCAACTCTCATTAAAAGTAGCTAGAGTGTGATATAGCTGTCTGTGTTAAGCCTCATTCACACGTCCGTGTTTCATGGACGCGTGCTGTCCGTGTTCTCCACTGACAGCACACGTCCCCATTCATTTTAATGTGTGCGTTCAGACATCAGTGTTTCACCACGGTCCGTGGTTCCGTTTTTTTTAGCACGGATGCATGTCCTATCTTGATCCGTGGTCCTGGAACCCTCACGCCCATTATAGTCAATGAGTCAGTGAAAACCACGGATCTCTCACGGATGTCACCCGTGTTGCGTCCGAGTTTCATGGATCATTAAGAAGAGATTCTTTGAAAATTATTTTTCAGCTGTTCAGTGTCAGTAAAACACGGATGCAACACAGACAGCAAAAAACGGACACATGGACCCAACACGGATCCTTCACGGACAGCTTCACGGATGCATCACTGACCACCTGCTCACGGATTTGAGCATGAACATGGACGTGTGAATGAGGCTTTAAGCTGTGTGAGGCTTGTGCCTGGATGAAGGCTTGAGACCTATCTGGGAGGACAGGTAGATTAATTCCTGGACTTAAACTTTGGTGTGGACCTGTTTGCACAGTGTGAACACACGCCTGGACTGGGATGTGTTTGTCGAGGTGTTAAACCTGCTTGTGTGAATAAAACACAGGAGTGTGATTAAGAACTGTTTTTGTGCCTCTGTTCTGCGTCCGCTCACCCTGCCTACCAGAGCGAATCCCCACATTATCTTTGGTGAAATAAACCTGCTTTGTCAGGGCACATATTTAGGTTTATGACACACAAAATCCTGATCTATGGTGAATGTAGCTCTTTTCATGGTTGTCATAGTGGATCTGTAAGTCTGGCTTTACTCCCAGAGACTATAAAAAGGAGACCAATCTCAAGAAATGTAGACAGCCTGCAAGATGCTGCATGTGATGGCCTCTACATCAAAGCTGTGATGGGACTGTGAAGGTTCAGGTGTCTGGGAGGTCAGATGTTGGGCTATTAGGCATATAAGGATAGGAGGATGATGATAGGAAGAGAAGGATGGGGATGACAGTAGCATAATGACTATAATAGGATGTGGATGATGATGAGGATGGTGCTGACAAGATGATGATGATATGAGGAGGAGAATGAGTAATGAAGATAGGATGTGGATGATGAGGAGGATGGTGTTGACAAGATGATGATGATGATGATGATGATGATATGAGGAGGAGCATGAGTAATGAAGATAGCAGAGTGATGATGACAGCAGGGGATGATAATGAGGAACATGATGAAAGGAGAATGATGATGGGAGGATGAAGCTGATGATGACAGGAGGATGATGATAAGATAGAGTAGGATGATGAGAAGGATGATGATGTTAATAATGAACAGCACACCATTTTATTTTAGTGGACATGCATGATGGATGCAAGAGGGGTTCCATGTACCCATTATATCTGTGCCTGAGCTGGTAAGGCACTGGGTTGAGCGTTCAGCTAGTTTGAAATGATAATGCTTGTGCCCAGCAGACAAGAGATATGACCTTGTCCCCTTCTTAGAAGGTGGATGCATCACTTAAGAGTCCCATAACCACATAACACCTGGGGGATGTTGTAGCAGGAGTGAAGGTTTGAGAGGATTTGCTGCTAGTTCTAATATGTTGCCTGTAGTTTCTTCCTAATCACATCATTGCCATTATTTTGCTGTCCATCTGGTTCGAAGTAATTTGAAGTCAACCCTTTTTCCGTGCTACATTAAGCAGCTCAAGCTGTAGAAGGAGTTAATGCAGCCCTGTTGATGTCGCCCACGCATTCCATACTATACACCATAGTACCTCAAATGTGTCATACTATGAAGCACCCTGACCCAGCACATACTTTACGGTCTCTTGTCTTCAGCCATTGGAACAGGCTTTCAGTGTTACTATTTAGTATAGTAGGGAGGGGGAATGTCCAGTGCTATGGCCCAAGGAGAGAACCGTAGCTCATTAGAAAGGCTGCAGCCATCGGGAGACATCCTGATCTCTAATTTTACATTGTCATTCTGTGCGGGGGTGACAGCTCAACATTATGTTTATACGTCACCCACTGAAAATCTGGAGCTTTTCCTGAGTAGATGTAGGAAATGTAACACCTACTTTTAATGATATAAAGTATAGAACTCATCAGTGAGGTTAGTTGAAAACTCTTGAGTTATATCAGGTTAGCAAAAGAAAATGCAGCATACAAACCCCTCGTTGGAGGGAGTCTGTTTTGAAAAACCAGAAGTTCAATTTCTAAGCTATAACAGCTGTTCCTTCATTGTACCTTAAAGAGGACCTGTCACCTTTCCTGACATGCCTGGTTTAGTACCTTCATGCATTCCCAATGTAATAACAATTCTGGAGCATCTATTCTTATGAATCTATGTTGTGCCCTTTCTTTATTATTTCTATACACACCCCACACCCCCAACTGGTCACCTCCCCTCTGTACCCTTACTGCAGACTGCTAGTAATTAATTTATAACTTCTAATAGAAATAATAAAGAAAGGGCACAACATAGATTCATAAGAATAGATGCTCCAGAATTGTTATTACATGGGGAACACATGAAGCTATTAAAACAGGCATGTCAGGAGTGGTGACACATTCTCTTTAACCCTTTCACGACCGGAGCTTTTTTCGGTTCTGCATTTTCGTTTTGTGCTCCCTGCCTTCAAACAGCCATAACTCTTTTATTTTTCTGTTCACATAGCTGTATGAGGGCTTGTTGTTTGCGGGACAAGTTGTACTTTCCAACGCCACCATTTAATATTGCATACGGTGTAGTGGGAAGCGGGAAAAAAATTCCAAACCGGGTGAAATTGCAAAGAAAACGCTATTCCGCTACAGTTCTACGGGTTTCTTATTTACAGCATTCGATGTGCATTAAAACTGATCCGTTACTTTCATTCTACTGGTCAGTACGAATCCGGCAATACCTAATATGTATAGTTTTTCCTGCGTTTAGATGGTGATAAAATAATTAGAAAGTTGCCCTTTTTTTTTTTTTTTTTTTCCTTGTCATATATTGACCCCTATAACTTTTTGGTATTTATGTGTACAGAGCTGTATGGGGGCTCATTTTTTGCGGGGCGGTCTGAAGTTTTTATTGATACCATTCTGGGGTGTGTATGACTTTTTGATCACTTTTTATTTAATTTTTTTTAGAAAAAAAAAGGGACAAAAAATCGCCATTTGGACGCTTTTTTCCGCCACACAATTCGCCGTATTGAATTCTTTTTTTTATATTTTAAAAGTACGGGCGTTTTCGGTCACGGTGATACCCATGATGTCTATATTTATTGTTATTTAGGTATTTATTTTTTACTTATACGGAAAGGGGGGTGATTTGAACTTTTATATCTTTTTTATTTTTTATATATTTTTTAACATTTTTTTTAATTTTTCTGTGATTATTTTAAAGCTCAAATATCATCTGATCTATTGTGTTTTGTTTTTTTTCTTTATGAGCAATCATGGATTTACTAGATGCAGTTAAAACCATGAATTGCTCATTTCTTATCCTGGCCTGCCATCTAGTGGCCAGAATAAGAATTGCAGTTTGAAAACTGTAATCCTCACCAGCGAGGATTACAGTTTTCATATGGTGTACAGACACCCCGATTGGCCAATCGGGGCGTCTGTACACCACCCGGAAGCGTGGGCTTCCGGGTTCAGACGCATCCTGATGCCGTGATCACGTGTGATCACGGCATCAGAAGGCCCTGGAAGTCTCCGAAGACGGAGGTAAGATGCGGCAAGTCTCTGCTGTTAGAAACAGCAGAGACTTGCCGGCCATGACGCCCGCCGCACCCGCGAGCGGGCGTCATGTCCCCGCACCGCCCGCGCGCCGTACATGTACGGCGGCGGTCGGGAAGGGGTTAAAGGGGTTGTGTCACTTCAGTAAATACCGTTTATTATGTAGAGGAAGTTAATACAAGGCACTTACTAATGTATTGTTATTATCCATATTGCTTCCTTTGGTGGCTGGATTCATTGTTTCATCACGTTATACACTGCTGGTTTCCATGGTTACGACCACCCTGCAATCCAGCAGTGGTGGTTGTGCTGTGTGCAAGCAATATGGATAATAACAATACATTAGTAGGAGCCTTGTATTAACTTTCTCTACATAATAAATGCTATTTACTGAAGTGAGACAACTCCTTTAAGCTCGGGACGCAACCCTCATACTACACCATTGCAGTGGCCATAATGGTAGGAGAGGTGAACTCCTGGCAGTTCTGATACTCAGAGAGTGACACGTATGCAGGATTGGAATGGCCCACCACTCTTTTGACCCAATAATGGGGCCTAGAGGTCAAGCAGAAGACAACCCCATTTACTTTCTCCCGTATTGATTAACAAGTAACATATTAGATTATGGTATTGATGTGACCTGCTTACCATGATAACAGCTGAGTTTAGGGTGCAGATAACAGTGGACACATTGGCCCATATTCATTAAAGGGGTTGTCCGAGTTATTTTTTTGTTCTTTATATGTTTCTAACTTGTCAGGTATAACAACTTTCCCATATACTTTGTGTTTCTAAAGCTACTGGTTTCTCAGAGTTGACTGAGGGTCACATGACCTGTGATGTCACCTTATCTCCCTGGTCTGTGATGTTTTGTGTACAAGCCTCAGAGTTCAGATAACAGTCTGTACATGAGACGTCACTGGCCACGCCCCCTTTCTTTGCCGGCTCCTATCTGCTTTCTCCCTGGATTCCTTCAGATAAAACATTAACCCCTTCAGCCAGAACACACTGAGGGCTCAAGGCTTTACAACAAATAGTAGCTGCAGCAGTGAGAGGAGACAAATGCTGGGCAAGGAGCTATAGAGGAATTGTATTGTACAAGAACAGGTAGGGAGAATTTCCTGTGTGTATCAGCAGTGTCATTGTACAGCTGGGACTTGTAGTCCTACACAAACAACATGCTGCTGAGTAGGGTTGTCACGATACCAGAATTTTGAGTTCGATACCGATACGTACAAAAGTATCACGATACTCGATACTGATACGATACCTCGCCAAAATAAAGAAGAACCTATTAATGCCACCCTGGCCCTTATCTGTGCGCCCCTCACCCCCCCCCTCCCCAGACCTTGCTTTTGACCCTGCTCTGTGCACCACCCTGGCCCTTTCAATGCAGCCCCTGGCTCTTATCTGCGCCCCTTTGGCTGTGCCTACCTGGCCCCTGTCTGCACCCCTGGGATCTGGCCCTTGTCTTTGTACGCCTCTTCCTGGTCTGCGCCCCTGGGCCCTTATCTGTGCCCCACTCCCTCTTTGTCTGTGCCTCTCTGGTTGTCGTCTCTGCTGCCCCCTGTGTGCGCCACCCTGGCCCTTATCTGTGCACCCCTCACCCCCCCTTCCCCCCCCAGGACCTTGCTTGTGACCCTGCCCCTTACCCCTTATCTGTGCGCCACTGGCCCTTTTCAGTGTAGCCCCTAGCCTTATCTTGGTCCCCCCAGGCCTTGTTTGCACAGGTGTACTGTGACATCACTGTGTTTATTATCCCTGTACTGTGACATCACTGTGTTTATTATCCCTGTACAGTGACATCACTGTGTTTATTATCCCTGTACAGTGACATCGTTGTGTGTATTATCCCTGTACGGTCGGTGACATCACTGTGTTTATTATCTCTGTACGGTGACATCACTGTGTTTATTATCTCTGTACAGTGACATCGCTGTGTGTATTATCCCAGTGCAGGAAGAGGTAAGTGGTCCGTGTTTGTGTGTTTGTTTTCTATTTTTCAGGGTCGTGAATGCAGAGGACTACGTCGGATTCGGTGGACTACGTCGGACCAGCTCTTTTTTTTTTAAATAAAATGGTCAAACAGGGGTCTGGGGGAGTGTTTATTTCAATAAAATGTTTTATACTTGTGTGTGTGTATTTTTTTTTACAATACTACAGTTTTAGTAATCACGGCTATCTACAGACGGCCCTGATTACTAATACTGGGCTTAGTGCTTGCTGGTATGGCAGGCCAGCACTAACCCCAACATCTATTACCTCGGCACCCACCGCCACCAGGGGTGCCGGGAAGAGCCGGGTACCCGCAGGACCGGACCTTCTAAATTGAGGGTCTGGCTCTGGGGCGGCTGCAGGCTGGTACCATTAGGCTGGGAAGGGCCAATAACCGTGTCCCTTCCCACCCTGGTAGTGCCAGGCTGCCGCTGCTGGTTGTATCTGGCTGGTGAAGGAAAAAAGGGGGGGACCCCATGCCTTTTTTTTTTAAATAATGAAATTTTTGAAAAAAAAATGGCGTGGGGTCCCCCCCTTTTTTCCTTCGCCAGCCAGATACAACCAGCAGCAGCAGCCTGGCACTACCAGGGTGGGAAGGGACACGGTTATTGGCCCTTCCCAGCCTAATGGTACCAGCCTGCAGCCGCCCCAGAGCCAGACCCTCAATTTAGAAGGTCCGGTCCTGCGGGTACCCGGCTCTTCCCGGCACCCCTGGTGGCGGTGGGTGCCGAGGTAATAGATGTTGGGGTTAGTGCTGGCCTGCCATACCAGCAAGCACTAAGCCCAGTATTAGTAATCAGGGCCGTCTGTAGATAGCCGTGATTACTAAAACTGTAGTATTGTAAAAAAAAAATACACACACACAAGTATAAAACATTTTATTGAAATAAACACTCCCCCAGACCCCTGTTTGACCATTTTATTTAAAAAAAAAAAAAAAAAAAGCTGGTCCGACGTAGTCCACCGAATCCGACGTAGTCCTCTGCATTCACGACCCTGAAAAATAGAAAACAAACACACAAACATGGACCACTTACCTCTTCCTGCAGTGGGATAATACACACAGCGATGTCACTGTACAGAGATAATAAACACAGTGATGTCACCGTACAGAGATAATAAATATCAGATCAACACATTGTGCCCCCATCAGACCTCAGGTCAGCGTCTTGTGCCCCCATCAGACCTCAGGTCAGCCTCTTGTGCCCCCATCAGACCTCAGGTCAGCCTCTTGTGCCCCCATCAGACCTCAGGTCAGCCTCTTGTGCCCCCATCAGACCTCAGGTCAGCCTCTTGTGCCCCCATCAGACCTCAGGTCAGCCTCTTGTGCCCCCATCAGACCTCAGGTCAGCCTCTTGTGCCCCCATCAGACCTCAGGTCAGCCTCTTGTGCCCCCATCAGACCTCAGGTCAGCCTCTTGTGCCCCCATCAGACCTCAGGTCAGCCTCTTGTGCCCCCATCAGACCTCAGGTCAGCCTCTTGTGCCCCCATCAGACCTCAGGTCAGCCTCTTGTGTCCCCATCAGACCTGCCTCTTGTGCCCCCATCAGGTCAGTGTCTTGTGCCCCCCTCAGACCTCAGATCAGCCCACCCAGCCACTTTAAAAAAATCATACTTACCTGTTCTGGCCGCCGCCGCTGTCCTCAGGTTCCCCACTCCACTCTCTTGCCTGCCGGCGCTCACTATGACCTGACGCTGCGTCAGGTCATAGTGCGCGTCAGGGAAGACGGTGGAGCGCGGAACCAGTGAGGACAGCGGCGGCCAGAACAGGTAAGTATGATTTTTTTTTTTAAGTGGCTGGGACCTGGGTGGGCTGATCTGAGGGGGGTGCGGGGGCCCTGGCAGCGCGGCAGCACGGCAGCCCGATATTAGAACATGGGGCAACGCATTAAAGTGATGCGCGCGCCATGTTCTAAGTATCGGACTGCAAGAAAACTCGGTATCGAGCTTCGGTACCGCACTAGGTACCGAAACCGTACCGAGTTTTCGATATATCGTGCAACCCTACTGCTGAGTATCCCAGCAGGCAGACATGTACTCACAGCACTTATATTCACTGCCTTTGCAGAGAAGGGGGGAGGGGCAGAGATTGTTATTACTGCATGTAAACAAAGGCCAGAAGAGAACCAGGGAAATGAGGAAATAGAGATTTTTTTTGCCTAAAACTTGCTGAACTTAGTTATATATTGCTGCCCATCAGATTTACAGTGCTATATTTTTTTTTCCATAACTTGGACAACCCCTTTAATTAGTCTGCACAAGTTATAGAAAATTTGCAAGTTTCCTCATCAAATTTACAAAAGTGACAAGGAAATTGAGTGTAATCCCCAAGGACATGTAGTTTCATCAGATTTATTAAATGAATACAATTAAAAGGTAAATATAAATTCTGGCACACATCTGTGCTTCCTCATTTCAAACCTGTTTGACAAAATTAGACAAATTTATTATGAGATGCCTTTTAATAAATTTGGCAGAAATCACTTCAACTGCCACCTGTACTGACTTTAACAGTCCAACTGATTGTGCCAGGTATCCACAGCTACATGATCTGATCGTATCCACTAATATCGACCTCATGTAGAGACTTCTAAATCATGAGAGTATACGAAGTGGAGAAACAGACTGGAGAACTATAAGGAATGCAGATCATAACCATAAGGCTAGGGCTACGCGGCGACAGTTGTCGCGCGACACCCGTCGCAGCCAGGATCCCTGAGTAGCGGGGATCCCATAGAGATGAATGGGATCGCCGCGGCAGTCGCAAAAAATCCAACACGGTTGGATTTCTTGCGACTGCCGCAGCGATCCCATTCATCTCTATGGGATCCCCGCTACTCAGGGATCCTGGCTGCGACGGATGACGCGCGACAACTGTCGCCGTGTAGCCCTAGCCTTAGAGGATCACTGGGATGGGAGAAATTTATGTACTAAGATCCAGGGCTTTTAAAAGGAAGTGCCCCTACAGTAAGCAAAGCAAGGAGCATAATAAAGTCAGGTGACAGTGGGCACCTACCACAAGCAGTCATTTCTAAGCTGTGGTGTGCATGCTCATGCCTCATTAATAGCAGCAGTCCTTTATATTTTACACCTGGGGATTGTGACAAGGTCACAGCTTTTTGGAAGCTTTCTTTTCTGTAGTAAAGTTACAAAATGGCTGCTGGGGCTGCTCTCCCATTATCGAGGCCCTTGTTATTTTTCTTCTCCTTTGATTTGGGTTCAGGGACTCTGTCTAGGGCTTCTTACCAGTGTATCTCTCTGGAAAATTGAGACAAGGAAATGTCAAGCACTTAGGCTCAAACCACAAACCATCAAACCACGACTTTCGGTTTTCATTAGCTGTAAGCAATAATTATCAACATTAAAAGAAATAACTTGAAATAGATCGCTCTGTGTGTAATGAATCTATAGAATATATGAACTTCACTTTTTGAAAAGAATTACTGAAATAAAGCTTTTCAATTATATTCTAATTCATCGAGATGCACTTGTAAACACTTATCGGCTGTGAATCAGCGCTCAGACCTGGAGTGAGCTGGGAGAAGTCGCAGATTGCAGCACAACTAATCATTGTGCTTCAATCTGCTCCTGAAATACGCCTAATTTAGGCATATTTCAGCTAGATAAATAATACCCTATTTTTTTTTCAATTTTCTGTTGCGTCTCATAGTCAGATGAGTCTTATACTGTATTCCGATAAATACAATAAATGAAAAGACGCAGATATGGACACAGTACAGACACAGAAATACGAATGTGAAAGCAATGAAGAACATGCTCTGTCCCTACTGTCATACATTGGAGTTTATCTACCGCCTGTATATAAGAATTAACTTTTACCTGTGTTTCTGAGCTTGGTGGCTATCTGTAGAACAGAGTTTATCTTCTGCCTGTAGATCAATGCTTATATGCTGCCTGTATCAGAATCCATGTGTTGATGGTATACAGAAGGGCTGGCCAACCTGAGGCTCTCCAGCTGTTGTAAAACTACAACTCCCACCATGCCCTGCTGTAGGATGATAGCTGTAGGCTGACTGGGCATGCTGGGAGTTGTAGTTTTGCAACAGCTGGAGAGCCGCAGGTTGGCCAGCCCTGGTATACAGTATGTGACATTATCTGTTACCTGCATATCAGGGCATATCTGCTGCTTTTATCAGAATATATCTATTCCCAGTATATCTGAGATTATCTGCTACCTGTACACCAGGGCCTATCTGCTTCCTGCTGCTGGTATAAGAGTTTAGGATAACTTGTGTATAGTGACTGCACCAACTATTACTGTCCAGAATCCAACTAGCATGCCCGACCCCTGCTCCCTATACTACTGGGTGTAGTAACCACGGGTATACTTACAGCTCTTCCTAATACACAGGATATTTCCCACATAAACAAGCCGGTCAGGCACCTACCAGGCACCTGAGAGGAAGTCCCATGTATGCAGTGTCCATATAGGTAAAAAAACACAGCCCTGCCGATGTCAGTTGCAATTCTGGATAATGCTGAAGTGTGTCCCGGCCAGAATGCCTATATAATAAGGATTAAGTTTGAACCATTGGAGATTTCAAAGAACTTGAGCTTTGAGGAGGAGAAGTGTTCTTCCGGTCAGGGCATCACCATACAAGAGGACACCGCATTCTTCCTCTCTCTGGTACCACCATTCCTGGCAGGTGCCTGATTGGCTTCTTTATCTGGGAAATATCCTGTGTATTAGGAAGAACTGTACATATACCTGTGGTCACTGCACACAGTAGTATAGGGAGCAGTGGTCGGACATGCTAGTTGGATTCTAGACACTATAGTTAGTGCAGTCACTATACATACGTTATCCTTGGCATGTAGTTATTCACCCGGAGGGCAGTACTGGCTCGTGTACACTATATTTTTTGATTGTGCCAGTGATTTTATTAGTGAATTGGCCGTATCAGAGCTTATCTGCTGCATTTATATTAGAGCATATCTGATATGTGTACTAGAATTTAACTGCTTCCTCATATCATAGCCTGTGTACTGCCAATATGTCAGAGCATAGCTGCTGTCTACATGTCAGTGCACTTGTCTTCTGTCGATATATCAGAGATTATCTGCTGCCTGTTCATCAGCGTTTATATGCTGCCTATATTAAAGTTTATCTGCTGTCTGTATATCAGAGCGTACTTTCTACTTGTATAACAGAGCTTATCTGCTGCCGGTATCATAACTGATCTGCTGATGTATCACATCCCTGTTGCCTGCATTATCTGCTGTCTTCAGAGCTTATCTTCTACCTACAGTATGAAGGGAGTAGGTGCCTGGTTCACTGAAGACCTCCACATCCCTCGGTGTCCAGAGTTACATTTTGAGGGGTTTTAATGTAATGTTGACTCCAGTATGGCCTATGCTGCAAAGTTTTAGGATGTTTGCACATCTGTCAACTTTCTTATACTTGTATGCAGTCTGCAAGCCTAACAGTATGTGCTACAAGCTGTTCCCTTATAACTGCGCTGAAGCAGTGTAACAATCACACAGATTGAAAGCATAATGGCTCTGATTTATCATTCCTTGAGGGACGTTCATCAAGGCCTATATGCCACAACTGCGTAAAAAAGTTGCACATTTTAGTGGAAGGAGGCGGGGCTTTATGCCGTTGCCGCATTTACTATAACTTTTGCGAGAAAGTAGCGGAAATTATAGGTGAAGTCTACGCCAGCCTGTAGTTTCTGGCACATGGCAAGGCAGGGATGCGCCTGATTTGTTAAGAGGTTTCTGCCTCTCAACATATCAGGCACATCTCACGCCAGCGCAGGGAGATCAAAATTGGTGGATGGATCCGCCAGTCTTGATATCTCTTCCCTTCACTCCAGAATAGGACTCAAAATATGGCTCGCTTGTGCAAAAATGTTTGTTGTAAAAGTGCAAAAAAATCACACTCACTCCAATTTTGTAATGTGGGTTGAAAAGTGGGTGCGGTTAGCTATGTTAATGCATTTCACTCTGGATTCATCATTGAGACTTTTTTAAAAAGTCGCAAAAAAAAGCCGCAATCTCACTCCAGCAGGAGGATGCAGTGGGAAAAACTGCAGAAGCTGTTCTAGACAGAAGTGTTAGGTTTAAGGAAAAGGCAAAAATTGATCAAACAACATGTGACATTTGATAAAAAAAATGTGTGGCATAAAGTAAGCTAATGCATACTTAAAGGGAATCTTCCACCTGTTTTTCACCAATATAACTAAGAGCACTGCCCCACAGAAGATTGCAGACACATCCCAGACATACCTGTGTGTACTTTGTGTCTGTATTACATGTCCAGGAAAAGCACTTTTAGTCTGCAGGAAAACAGCTCCCAAGTGCCCAGCTCTGCTGCTGCAAGAGCCCAAAGCAAACCAGACTGAAGAGGGGAGGGAAGCTTTAGCTGCTCATATCTTGGGATTGGTAGCAGATATATCCAGTATATCAGAAGATATAGCTGTTAGAAATTGAGTCAGGAGACAAAGCTGTTTTTACTTTCACTTTCAGCTGGGCACTTGGGAGCTGTTTTCCAGCAGGATAAAAGTGCTTTTCCTGGACATGTAATACAGACACACAGTGCACACAGGTATGTCTGGGATGTGTCTGCAATCTTCTGTGGGGCACTGCTGTTAGTTATATAGGTGAAAAACAGGTCAAAGACTCCCTTTAAGCAAAGTTGGCTTTAAATATTCCCCTCATGATAAATTCCACCCAATGTATTTTCCCCAGCCAGCAAGGCTTCACGTTATGTCAAGAAACCACAGTTTAATAGTGGAGCATGACCATTTGTTTACTGCTTGCCCGGCGGCACAACCAGATCATGTTTTCTGGCTCATCTGATGAGTGAGGGGTGGTGGGAAACATTCATATTCTATCATCCTAGCCTGCTATTGAGGGCATAAACAGTGGAGGCCAGCAATCCTTAAATTCTGCTGGGTTCTCCTATGTGGGTCCAGCTGGTATCTAGTTTTACTCCCATCCTGAGGTATGACTATAGGAGTTCTGCAGTTGCATCTACTGCCTGAGGAGTCCTAAGTACCATCCCAGTCACGTAAGGGTACAGCAGGATTATAGAAGGTGCATGATTGTTTGGGACCCTGCAGGAGCAAACTGGCCTTAGACTCTATAGGGAAATTTCCCGGGGGCCCAATGCCCAGGGGGCGCCCGAGCCCTCCTCATGGCCGCCAACCAGGTACCTAACAATCTGATGCTCTCAGCATTAATGAATGCTAGGAGCATCAGGTACAGCATCTGGACAGCGGCCGCAGGGGCCTTCCTGAACTCATGTGTATCGCCATTCTCAGGACAGTGGTACAGTTGAATACTGTGACTAGGTGAGCATTTTGTGCTGCACTGTGGTATTTGGTTCTGCAGGGACAGTATCTTGTGCTGCACTGTGGTATTTGGTTCTGCAGGGACAGTATCTTGTGCTGCACTGTGGTATTGGGTTCTGCAGGGACAGTATCTTGTGCTGCACTGTGGTATTTGGTTCTGCTGGGGCAGTATATTGTGCTGCACTGTGGTATTTGGCTCTGCAGGGACAGTATCTTGTGCTGCACTGTGGTATTTGGTACTGCAGGGACGTTATCTTGTGCTGCACTGTGGTATTTGGTTCTGCAGGGACAGTATCTTGTGCTGCACTGTGGTATTTGGTACTGCAGGGACGTTATCTTGTGCTGCACTGTGGTATTTGGTTCTGCAGGGACAGTATCTTGTGCTGCACTGTGGTATTTGGTACTGCAGGGACGTTATCTTGTGCTGCACTGTGGTATTTGGTTCTGCAGGGACGTTATCTTGTGCTGCACTGTGGTATTTGGTTCTGCAGGGACAGTATCTTGTGCTGCACTGTGGTATTTGGTTCTGCAGGGACAGTATCTTGTGCTGCACTGTGGTATTTGGTTCTACAGGGACGGCATCTTGTGCTGCACTGTGGTATTTGGTTCTGCAGGGACAGTATCTTGTGCTGCACTGTGGTATTTGGTTCTGCTGGGGCAGTATATTGTGCTGCACTGTGGTATTTGGTTCTGCAGGGACAGTATCTTGTGCTGCACTGTGGTATTTGGTTCTGCAGGGACGTTATCTTGTGCTGCACTGTGGTATTTGGTTCTGCAGGGACAGTATCTTGTGCTGCACTGTGGTACTGCCGCCCCTTCTCCTTCTGTTATCCCTGTCTGCTTATATTGGCCTGCCTTGTGTCAATTTGGACTCGCCTACAACATGAGGCCACTTTTATTTTTTTTCCAGGGCCACTTTAAGTTCCCAGTCTGCACCTGGGACCCTGGTAGGAAGTTTGCATCATAATAAGGCATGTCTAATAAAGAGGCAGGTTAGTAGCATCAGGCTGCATTCCCAGCCATTAAAGAGGCTCTGTCACTAGGTTGTAACCTATGTATTTAAATACATAGGTTACAAGTCCTAGTGACAACTTTTAAAATCATACCTTTCATGCAGAGTTCTGCGCAGCGGTCGCGTAGAAATCTAAACTTTAAAACATATGCAAATGAGCCATCGGAGCACCGGGGGGCGGCCTCTTTCCTCTGGAGCACCGCTCCTTCACCGCCCCCCCGGGCTCGAGGCATGTCCCCTGTCTCTAATCACGCCCCCTCCTGTATTTGATAGACAGCGCTAGACTGGTAAGTCTAGCGCTGAACTCTAGCGCATGCGCCCTAAAATTTTCCCGGCGCATGCGCAGTAGCGCTTGCAGTGTCTACACTGCAAGCGCTGTCTTCTCTTCTGTGCACGCGCCGTCACTCCCGGGACTAGCTAAGTGACGGCGGGAGTAACATAGGTTACATAGGTTACAACCTAGTGACAGAGCCTCTTTAACTAAAGTCACTGGTTATCTTAATACATTGGAATTTCATCTTATCTTCACACCAGGGTCCACTTTTTACAGCACAGTAACTCAACTCAAACTAATATGGATGCAAGTTGTTGAAAGGGTAGAACACGGAAATCTTAGTATAGAAGTACAAGATGGCGGTTCAGCTTCAGGCAGCAGCTGAGTTACATGAATTGGCGTCGGGGGCCCCATGCCCCTCTCTCTAGTTACTAAATGTTGGTGACACTGAAGTAATGCTTAAAGCTCATTGCATTTCCTGCAAGCACTTGGCGGGTCCCCTTAATTTCATGGAATAATTGATTTCTCCCAGACTTAATAGAAACAGCCCTTCATGTGGTGTATTGGTTTTTGTCATGTCATCTCCCAAAAGGTCAGACATTTGTATCTATAGCGCTTCTGTCTGCAGGGCTTGCCCTCTTTGCACACAGCTCGGATTAAGAGGGGCGCCAGAGACTTTGTAACGCGTTTTCAGTTTGTCTGTTGACAGGTTGAAAAATTGCAAAACAAGCAAAAGTGGCCTTTCTGGGCAATGAACTGTAATGAGTTGCTGGAGGAAACTGTCCCCAAACATCCAATCGTGTCCCCTGTCATCTCCCTGAGGAAGGTGGCGTCGGAGGCAGATGTTTCCTCTGTCTGTGATTGCCACTGGACACAATGAAATTGGCTCTTTTGTAGGCCTTGCAGGGGCTGAGCACGGGATCCAGACTATCTGCCTGACTAGATAGGCTCCCGTCATTTATATTAGTTAAGTGTATGAGTAATATCATCCTCATCATTCAGGGAAAGGACTAATGGAATAATAAATCTCCAGCGGCAAATATGACTATGGTCTTTATCCGAGTAGGAGCAGACATCACCTTCCAGCTAATAGCCGCGGAATTGTGCTGACTTTCTTCAGACCTTTCCAGAGAAGATGAGGAATTCATTATCCAGACTTTTTATTGGCTCTATCTAGTTCAGATCTTCTGCATGACCCAGACACACGATGAAGGGCTCCAGCTTCAGCCCCTAAATATGACGTTAACACATGGAAAAGAAGATTTCCTGGTAGCAAGGTGAATGGAAGAGTGGACACTGCAGAGACAAGTCTAGTGTGAGGAGGAGGAATGTGATTGAAATGGAGTCCATGTCATTACAAGTGATTGCATCTGAGGCTGCACATTGTATTTGTGCGTTTGGAATTGAAAAAGAATATTACTCCAGGAAGAAGTGTTATGAAGTTTCCACAATTCCAGATCTGTACATCTTAGGCCATTTTCCTGCAGAGGATCTCAAAACTGGAGGAAAACGCTTCAGTTTTGTCCCCATTCATTGTCAATGGGGACAAAACTGAACAAACCGGAATGGAGTGCACCAGAATGCAAGCAGCGATTTTGTATGTGGCTTGGGAAACTGAATATGCCAGCACCAAAAACCATGTAAGTCAATGGTGCTGGATCCATTTTTTTTCGGACAAAAAAAAAAAGGATCCGGCGCCCATTGACTTACAATGGTTTTAATGCAGGTTGTTCATTTTTGATATAATACAACCGGATCCATTCTGGACGGATGCAGCCAGTTGTATTATTCAAGATTGGACAACAAAAAAGCTTATGTGAATTATCTACTGTATAGCAGAACATATAAATGATCGCTCCTGTGCTAGTGTGTGTCAGGAATCAAACACAGAGACAAACAATCTGCAAATTACAGCACGGAGTTGGATTTATAAGCGGGAGACGTAGATAGCGGCTATGGATCATTGCAGTTGCTGATCTTTACAACGTCACACTAGCTGATGCTTACACCTGGTTCTGGAGCCTTGAGAAAGGTTCCAACACTTGAAGGAAAATGTTAACCTGCTAATCTATGATCTGATCAGTGATCTTAAGGCTGTACTACGCAGCCCGATGTGGCAGATGATTGTCGGGAGGGAGGCGTTCCACATGTTGTCCCTCTTTCCAGTTTTCTAAAGTTGACAAACTATGTGTAGGGTTACACTACAGTTGAAAAAAACATAAGTCCATCAAGTTCACCAAGTGATAGGTGGTGATGTGACTTGAGAATGAGGCCCAGATTTCTACACATTTTTGTAAGCATTAATGTTATTTAATTTTAAGAATTCATCTAAACTCTTTTTAAAACGGTCCACTGTTCCTGCTGTGAACACAACCTGAGGTAGACTATTCCACAGATTCACAGTTCTTATAGTGAAGAACCCTTGTTGCCCCCCTGTCTTTTGAGGGGATTTTTCATGGACCAGCTCTTCACCATATTTTTTGTATGGACCATTGAAATATTTGCATACATTAATTATGTCTGTCCTTTAGACGTCTCTTCTCAAGACTAAATAAGTTTAATTATTTTAATATTTCTTCATAACTAAGACCCTCCATGCCCCTTATCAGTTTAGTTTCTTTCCTTTGTACTCTTTTCAGCTCCAGGGCATCCTTTATTTGAACTGGTGCCCAGAACTGAACTGCATATTCCAGATGAGGCCGCACCAACGCTTTGTATACTGCTAGCATTAGACGCAGCTGATTGACATTGTATGCTGTTATTTAGTCTATTGTCAGAGTGGTTCAGGATTCAGGCAGATTTCAGTCAGTTGTTACGGCCGGAGAAAAACTTAGACAGAGACAACAGCTCTACCCAAGAAAGTCTGGGGTGGGTCCCCAAGACTACCTTTATTTATACCACATGAATATAGGATTAGATAGGCGGATTTAATGACGTTACATTCATTAAAATTAAGCAAAAGGTTACAAATCATTTCACATGACATTTATGCTGATAAACTTAGTCTAATCATATCTAGTGTGACAGACCATGTGGGAAAGTGGTAGATGGTGTCTATGTTTCTCCATGCTTTATGGTTCCATTCAGGTAAAGCAAGCATTGGTCTCAGAGGTCTGTGTGATTTGGAGGTAATTAGGGATCAGTTGTGATGGCTTCTTTAAAAACAAGCCAGCCTCTGAGTCACACTCTCTCTCTCTCAGCCTGGGGGAAGGTGGTATATGCCTGCGAGAGGACACTGCTGGACTGCTAAAATCAGGTTGTACAGACTGTTCCTTGTACATGTTTGTGGGTGTCAGGTCTTAGGCCTGCACTACGTTAGTGAGGAAATCGTTTGTGTTTAAGTTAGAGCCGGAGAGGCATAGGTTTTATTTTGCTGTTTGTTTTGGTTTATGCCCTGCAACCTGAAAATAAAACGGACTGAGGTAAGTTTGCTCCAAATTCCTGCCGTGTGGTCGGATAATTCTTCTGGTGTGCCTGCTGGTGAGTGCCCGTCTACCCCAGGAGACGACTATCCCACTACCTCATTCCTTACACTAGGTAAAAGTTTATTTGTCAAAATATTGGCCACAGGATTGATGTATGATTCTGACCTAGGAAAGTACCAAAAAAGATCACATTTAGCATCTCCCAGAATTATAGAACATTTCTTGCAAAATAACAACATTAATTGCCACATCTGCAGTTTTCTCATGTTCTTAGGTTTACTCCCAACCAAACTCCTTCCTGTCACCCTTGAGTTTCAATACAGTATCCTTTTACTCCTACATTTCATCTGAGGCCCTATGTTCTAATTTAGTTGACCATTGTTTGTTGCTTGGTCTCCGTGGAATTCATGATAAATGTCACATTTAGTTTATACCATTAGATGAGATTATACATTGACCATTACTCTCACACTATGATCTACAAGTACACCCACATTTTTCTCTATAAGTGACTCTCCCAGTGTTACTTCCCCTAGGACATATGTTGCATGTAGATTATTACTACCCAGATGCATAACTTTACATTTCTCCATATTGAACCTCATCTGCCAAGTTGATGCCCAAACACTCAGTGTGTCCAAGTCAGCTTGTCGTTTATGGACATCTTCCATAGACTGCACATTAGTACAGTACATAGCTTGGTGTCATCTGCAAAAATTAGAGACGGTGCTATTAATCTAATCCTCTATATCATGAATAAATAAGTTAAATAATAGGCACTGAACTTGGGGTACATCACATAACCAGCAACAATTCAGAATAGGAATTATTGACAACTCTCTGGACATGGTCCTTCAGCCAGTTTTCAATCCAATTACAAACCATACTTTCTAGACATACAGACCTTATTTTAACTATTAAAAATCTATGAGGGACAGTATCAAAAGCCTTTGCAAAATCCAAGAAAACTACATTCACAGCCACCCCTCTGTCCAGGCTTCTACTAACCTCCTCTTAAAGTGGACCTGTCACCACTCCTGACATGACTGTTAATAGCTTCATGCATTACCCATGTAATAACAATTCTAGAGCATCTATTCTTATAGCTCTATGTTGTGCCATTCCTTTATTATTTCTACTAGAAGTTTTGAATGACTTGCTAGCAGTCTGCAATAAGTGTACACAGGGGTGGTAACCAGTTGGGGGTGTACCTGCACAAACTCACTCTATCCAATAGAGCCATAAGAATAGATGTTCCAGAATTGTTATTACATGGGGAATGCGTGACCGGTCCTCTTTAAAAACAAATCAGGTTAGTTTTACAACTTTTGTTCTTGGTAAACCCATGCTGGCTATCACTTATAATGTTATTAACAGTCATATACTCCTGTCTATAGTCCCTACAGAGTCCTTCAAACATTTTTCTCACAAAAGCTGTTAAGTTCACGGGTCTATAATTACTTGTGGAAGACCTGGTGTCCTTTTTGAATATGAGGACTACATTTGCCTAACGTCTTAAGATAGGAGAAATCCCTGGAGTGATGACATACCGTAACTACTACAGAGACCCTGTAATATTGGACTTCATTAATCAACCAAGGTTGTGCAGATAAAATCAGTCCTCCCATGGAGAACTCCAAAATACCAGTTAGGCTGGAAATACATAACGACTTTTTGTAGTGAGACTTTTACCCATCAATTGACATATGCAGTCTACAGCAACTCAGAGTGTTCATTTGGATGGCAGATGTAGTTCAATGGTTATTGTAGCGTCAAGTCTCCATGAAACCTTGGCCTGAAATTTCCACAAAGCCCTTGCTTGAATTCTCCACATATCCCCGGCCTGGAGGCTCCAAGTAGCTAGGGTTCATATTCTCTACACAGTTCTTATACAAAGGTTGAATTTACCTTAATGCTCTGCTTGTCATGGAGGATGTTTGTAGTCATGTATTTGCAGTTTTCAATACTGGGCATGCCTGTGATGACTAACACATGTACAAGCAGCGGGTATAATGAATACAGTGCTGTGAATGAGGCCACCTCTTGTTTTTTCAGCCTGCAGAAAGAGCAATAACAAGACTGCATCTGTTCTCTCTAATTTTTGTAATTCTTTTCTTGAACCTCCAGACTCTTGCTCCTCTTCGTCATTGGTTTACCATATAAACCTGCTGATCCCCACAAAGGTGATCAAAGTTTCAGCAGTCTCCACTTCCCATGAATGTTCTCATAGTTAAAAGGGAATTAAGAAAATGAAAATACTTAAATATTACTTTATAATAAATATATTTCCAAATACCTTTCATTAGTTATAATGGCTCGTTTTGTCGGGGGAGCAATCATTAGGAGAAACAAAACAGCCGCTGTCCTATCAGTACACACAAGACCTGTCCTAATCACACAGGAGGACAAGTTACTTCACAACACTAAAGAGGTAAAGAGCCGCCTCATCCTTCTCTCTGCTTGTCAGGGCTTATGATCCTGAATACAGATGATAAGATCTTTAGCTGAATCTCTGGGGAATTTAGTTCAGAGGAGACATGAAGTACAGAGAGGAGGGACAGAACAGACTGTGGTAATGCAGGGCTCTGGTAATGGAGACTGCATACCAGTGCTGTTGCTCATTACCTCCACCCTCCTCTCTGTACTTCATGTCTCCTCATCATTTCCATTCCCACAGAGCAGAGAGGAGGATAAGGCAGCTCTTTGTCTCAGTGATGTGAAGTAACTTGTCCTCCTGTGTGATAAGGACAGGTTCTGTGTGTACTGATAGGACGGCGGCCATTTTGTTTTTCCTAATGATCGCTCCATAGACAAAACGAGCCATTATAACTAATGAAAGGTATTTGGGAATATATTTATTATAAAGTAATATTTAAGTATTTTCATTTTCTTAATTCTCGGAGAACCCTTTTAACCTGTCCATTTCCAAAGCTAAGGGAGTTATGTGACTGCCTGTTTGTGCCTTCACCCTCAGCTGATTTTAACAGGTTGAACCATTCTCCAGAGCAACTGACTAATGGGGATGGGAATCTTGTTCAATTGATCTCCATCTTCACTCACCCAGTCCAAAAAAGGTTTATGAAAAGGGTAGTCTTACTCTATCATAAACCACCATTAATTCAAGCTTTCTTGATGTGTGATTGTCTTGTAGTGTAGGTGTTGACCCTGGCATAAGGGCAGATATGGTGACCATGGGGAGGATTGTGTGGTCTAGTCAAAGGAATAACTATTGGTAAGGGATTCCCCACACAGCATATCCACACTCACAACCTCTAGTAATGATTAACTTAATGGTTCCTCATGTACTATATTCCTCGAGGTGTAACTGAAAGCTCCAATGCCCAAGCATAAAATCTGAAATGTAGACCGTCAACTATACTACTTAACCAAAAGTATGTGGATCCCTGACCATCAAATCTATATGAACTTGTTGAACATCCCATTACACAGTCATGGGCATTAATATGAAGTGGGGCTTCTTTTGCAGCTGTAACAGCTTCCATTCTTCTGGGAAGCCTTTGCATAAGGTTTTAGTGCCTGGGGCTGTTGTCAAAAGAGTAGTTGGCATTGCTCATGGTTACCTTAGGCTTGTGTACAGGTTCTTGTACATGGAATCCCATTTCATAATGGCCCTGATTTCCAGTTTTTGCCATCCACATAACGTTAGCCATTTAGTCTATAATTGGGGC
Organism: Rhinella marina; assembly: GCA_900303285.1. Lineage (NCBI taxonomy): Eukaryota > Metazoa > Chordata > Amphibia > Anura > Bufonidae > Rhinella > Rhinella marina. The sequence goes on from ONZH01005593.1 coordinate 134,331, forward strand.
CCCCCAGACACTAGGGCCTAAGAGTGATAAAGCACCCTCTGTAATTATGTCCCTCAAACATCAGGTAAGCAAACTATTCTTTAGAAGCCTAACCCCATGGTGACCTCACATGCCATGCCAAGTCACAAAAAGACTAGAACGTGTACTTTTCTAGACTTCCATGACCTCATTCAAGCTGCATTTGCCAGATATTGTAACATCGGGTGACAGCTACTTTATAACTGATGATGATCTTTATAAAGCTTTCAGCAGTGAGTCCTGACAACCTGTGATCTTCTGCCCCATTCATTGTATGATTACTATTATAGTTGTTCAGTTTCTGTTGTATGCAGACTTCCCTCCACCATAAGATGCATTGTATAATATAATGAACAAGTGCAGACCACATCCTCCACCAGGGCAGCTCGGGTGAATCATATATTGTATGGAGCTGATTGCTTTCAGAGCATTTTAGAGCAATTTAGCTAATCAACATCACAATATAGCTCTATTTTGCAATCTCTTTCTCACGGCACTGAAATGTCTTTTTAATTTTGCTTGCAGTGAAATAAAATCTGTGGAAGTTGGGTTATTATGGTGCTACATTTGGTGCAGATCATTACCTCCACAGAAGTTTGTGTGACACAGCTCTACGTTATTTGTGAGACCTTATCCCTTAAAAGTATGGTAAGGTAGCTTGAATTGCTCCATAATGGCAGCCCAGGCATAGAGATCATTATCTTAGAAGGATCTTGAAGATCTTCTCATCATTCAGTGCACTAGTGTTAGGCGGCGATCTGGACTGAGGTTATTATATAAACACCTGGCGTTAACAATGGAGAGGAACCTACTTAGAGAATTTGCAAGACTCTGACAGCTTAGTGTTCTCTCCTCATATTCGGCATCTACATGAAACATAACAGGCATAAGGTTTGCTTTAGAAGAAATGTCATTGTTTTATAGTTTTTTTGATGGTGGTCATGTGGCCCTTCATAGTCTGATACTGAATCACATACATGGCATAGACAGGCTCTGTTCAGCTGCTCTCCTTGTTCACAGGTGAGGCAACATTCTTCACGGCAAAAATATATGTGTATATAATTTTATTAGAACATTAAAAGTATTAAACATATGGGAGCCTGACTAAAATCATGAGACTAAAATCACCTGTTTATGATACATGTACAGTGCCTTGCGAAAGTTTTCGGCCCCCTGGAACTTTTCAACCTTTTGCCACATTTCAGGCTTCAAACAAAAAGATATAACATTTTAAAATTTTGGTGAAGAATCAACAACAAGTGGGTCACAATTGTGAAGTGGAACGAAATTTATTGGAGCATTTAAACTTTTTTTGTAATAATAAAACTGAAAAATGGGGTGTGCAAAATTATTCAGCCCTCTTGCCTTAATACTTTGTTGCGCCACCTTTTGCTGCGATTACAGCTGCAAGTCGCTTGGGGTATGTCTCTATCAGTTTTGCACATCTAGAGACTGAAATTCTTGCCCATTCTTCCTTGCAAAACAGCTCGAGCTCTTTGAGGTTGGATGGAGAGCGTTCGTGAACAGCAGTTTTCAGCTCTTTCCACATATTCTCAATTGGATTCAGGTCTGGACTTTGACTTGGCCATTCTAAGACCTGGATACGTTTATTTTTGAACCATTCCATTGTAGATTTTGCTTTATGTTTGGGATCATTGTCTTGTTGGAAGATAAATCTCCATCCTAGTCTCAGGTCTTTTGCAGACTCCAACAGGTTTTCATCCAGAATGGTCCTGTATTTGGCTCCATCCATCTTCCCATCAATTTTAACTAACTTCCCTGTCCCTGCTGATGAAAAGCAGGCCCAAAGCATGATGCTGCCACCACCATGTTTGACAGTGGGGATGTGTTCAGGGTGATGAGCTGTGTTGCTTTTACGCCAAACATATCGTTTTGCATTGTTTCCAAAAAGTTCAATTTTGGTTTCATCTGACTAGAGCACCTTCTTCCACATGTTTGGTGTATCTCCCAGGTGGCTTGTGGCAAACTGTAAACGAGACTTTTTATGGATATCTTTGAGAAATGGCTTTCTTCTTGCCATTCTTCCATAAAGGCCAGATTTGTGAAGTGTTCAACTGATTGGTGTCCTATGGACAGACTCTCCCACCTCAGCTGTAGATCTCTGCAGTTCATCCAGAGTGATCATGGGCCTCTTGGCTGCATCTCTGATCAGTCTTCTCCTTGTTTGAGATGAAAGTTTAGAGGGACGGCGGTCTTGGTAGATTTGCAGTGGTCTGATACTCCTTCCATTTCAATATGATCGCTTGCACAGTGCTCCTTGGGATGTTTAAAGCTTGGGAAATCTTTTGGTATCCAAATCCGGCTTTAACCCTTACAGTACCAGCGCCGTACATGTACGGAGCTGGGGCGATGCGGGCACATGGCGCCCGCTCGCGGGTGCGGCGGGCGTCATGGCCGGCAAGTCTCTGCTGTTTCTAACAGCAGAGACTTGCCGCTACTTACCCGATCGGCGGCGTCTTCCTGGGCGATTAGATGCCGTGATCACACGTGATCACGGCATCTAGTTGCGTCTAAACCCGGAAGCGTTCGCTTCCGGGTGGTGTACAGACACCCCGTGTGGCCAATCGGGGTGTCTGCACACCGTATGAAAACTGTATTCCTCGCTGGTGAGGATTACAGTTTTCAAAGTGCAATTCTTATTCTGGCCACTAGATGGCAGGCCAGGATAAGAAATGAGCAATTCATCGATTTCTGATTCTATAAAATCCATAATTGCTCATAAAGAAAAAAAAAGCCACAATATATAAGCCCATATATGAGCTTTCAAATAGTAAAACAAAAATTAAAAAAAAATGTTAAAAAATATATAAAAAAATAAAAAAGATATAAAAGTTCAAATCACCCCCCTTTCAGTATAAGTAAAAAATAAATACCTAAATAACACTAAATATAGACATCATGGGTATCACCGTGTCCGAAAACGCCCGTACTTTTAAAATATAAAAAATCCAATACGGTGAATTGTGTGGCGGAAAAAAGCGTCCAAATGGCGATTTGCCATTTTTTGTCGCTTTTTTTTTTCTAAAAAAATTAAATAAAAAGTGATCAAAAAGTCATACACACCCCAGAATGGTATCAATAAAATCTTCAGATTGTCCCGCAAAAAATGAGCCCCCATACAGCTCTGTACACATAAATACCAAAAAGTTATAGGGGTCAAGATATGACAAGGAAAAAAAAAAAAAAAAAGGGCAACTTTCTAATTATTTTTTCACTATCAAAACGCAGGAAAAACTATACATATTAGGTATTGCCGGATTCGTACTGACCAGTAGAATGAAAGTAATGGGTCAGTTTTAATGCACATCGAACGCTGTAAATAAGAAACCCGTAGAACTGTAGCGGAATAGCGATTTCACCTGATTTGGATTTTTTTTCCCGCTTCCCACTACACCATATGCAATATTAAATGGTGGCGTTGGAAAGTACAACTTGTCCCGCAAAAAACAAGCCCTCATACAGCTATGTGAACAGAAAAATAAAAGAGTTATAGCTGTTTGAAGGCAGGGAGCGCAAAACGAAAATGCATGACCGAAAAAACCTCCGGTACCTTAAACTTCTCCACAACAGTATCACGGACCTGCCTGGTGTGTTCCTTGGTCTTCATGATGCAGAACCCTGAGACTATCACAGAGCAGGTGCATTTATACGGAGACTTGATTACACACAGGTGGATTCTATTTATCTTCATCAGTCATTTAGGACAACATTGGATCATTCAGAGATCCTCAATCAACTTCTGGAGTGAGTTTTCTAAACTGAAAGTAAATGGGCCGAATAATTTTGCACGCCCCACTTTTCAGTTTTATTACAGAAAAAGTTTAAATGATCCAAGAAATTTCGTTCCACTTCACAATTGTGACCCACTTGTTGTTGATTCTTCACCAAAAATGTAAAATGTTATATCTTTTTGTTTGAAGCCTGAAATGTGGCAAAAGGTTGAAAAGTTCCAGGGGGCCGAATACTTTTGCAAGGCACTGTATATATATGTAGTGACTTGTCTGTCTCTATGATGCATGACTCTATTTGATAGTATTATAAAGTGCTTTACTCATAAAGTATTTCTGCCACTCTAGTGGTACTGTCCCTTTAAATATTTGGAGGTTGCGCAGGCGCATCATATATTGATGCGCTTATAGCCATCTTTGTTTCTCTAGTGTGCCTCGGACGGAGTGATCTCGCATATCACGAGATCTCCGCCCTAACGCATGCGCAAGAAGTTCCTTTGAATAACTAGATGGATCCCTGCGTACTATGGAAACGGGGAAGTTAGACGCATGCGCAGTGTGGATACCAGAACGCCGGGGGAAGCGAGGACTTTGCCATGAAGTTACAGGTTTTTAATTAATCACAATCATGATAATTATAAGTATTAGCACAGCACCTGGCACTTTAATTGGGGTACAGAGGTATAATGTATATTTATATGTATCAGGATCATGTCACAATGGATTGCTTTATATATATGAAAATGCACACACAGAAATCATGTTTTGTAAGATGTATTTATGAATTGTATGCTGAATTTTAATAGTTTTTTACTGTGATTATGTAATTGTACACGATTATTGATTGATTTGTATTGGCACTATATAAGTTGCTGTTTGAAGCACATGCACACAGCTTGACAAAGACTGCATTGTGCGGTTGAAACGTTGCTGTTGATGGGTGATTAAAACCACTACTTTTTTCACGACTTTTGGTAGTGCTGCCTCCGTTTTCTTATTGTTATATATATATATATATATATATATATATATATACAATGGTCTTTTCTGCCCCATCTTAAGTAGAAACTATACTCGACATACAATGACTCAGATCCAACCAATTAAGGCCACTTCTCTGGTACAATAGCTATATTAGTTGCTAGTTATCAGCTATTCCTGACTGTTATATGTAAGGACTTCTTTTATCTGTCTTAGTTATCTGCTTATTTTTTTAAATCTCCATTTTCTCTTATCTTGGATGATATTTTAGGGCTTTGGAACCAGTTACTCAACTTACAATGGTTTCAACGTACAATGGTCGTCCTGGAACCAATTAACATTGTAACTTGAGGGACAACTGTATATATATATATATATCTACAAAGACTAATATAATCAATAATAAAATCAGACAGCGACATACAGTGTTCACATACCAATCCTATACAAGCACTCTGCAGAGTATAATGCTGTGAAAAGTGAATACAGCGCATTTAAATCCAGTGACTAACAGGTAACATCTCTTCTTATTGGAGTTGTTCACTTTTCCCTTTTGTACACCATCAGGCCCAGACTCCTCCACTCACAAATTGTCTCTGCAGAGATTTCTGCCCTCCTTAGTACATCACACAGTAATGGTGCTTACCGCACCACTCAATAATAGTGGCCTTTTTTGTGGCCCAAACAGTAAGAGTACCCCTACACAATAGTGGGGTGCCCTGCATGCCCCTCACACAGTAATAGTGGCCCTTTGTGCCCCTCACACAGTAATGGTGTCCTCTGTGTGCCATTCACACAGTAATGGTGCCCTCTATATGTTAATAGTGTCCCCTATGTGCCCCTCACACAGTATTGGTGCCCCTGTTTGCACTCTCTAGGACAGTAATGGAGTCCCCTGTACGCCCTTCACACAGGAACGGTGTCCTCTGTATGCCTTTCACACAGTAATAGTGCCTTTTATATGTTAATGGGGCCTTCTGTGTGCTCCTCAGATGGTATTTGTGCCCCTATGGGTTCCCCCAAGATACTAATGTTGCCCATTTGTCTGCATTTTATATAGAAAGGTGTCACCTGTGTGCCCTTCATACAGCACTGGTGCAGCCCGTATGCCATCAATATCTCACCCTGCTGGCAGATTGACATGGGACGAAGAAGCACTATAGCACTTTGAAGGTAAAAAGGAGCAGCATGGAGAGGATCCCGGTGCAGGTCGACATGTAACGTTTTTGCACTGGCTCGCACAGAGGTGCCATCGCTGCATCTCATAGGCTGCCAGTCTAAAGTGGCCTGGTGCTTATTAGAGTGATTGATGAAGCAGGGAGCAAAGAGCTCCCTGCCCTACCATGGTATCCTCAGGATGCAGATACATTTGAATGTAGCAATTGTCTGGATGTCAAGAGTATCAGGCCAAACATTTGGGGCTAATGCCCCAGATGCCCAGTGCTAGTGATGCCATTGGCAGCTGGTCCTTCACATTACTGTGCCTTAGGTGCCACGTTTTCCGCTTAAAGAAAAATTCATTTTGCACATTATACCATTGCATACAACCATAAGAAAAAAACTATATATCTTTTTGACTAAATGCAAGAAATGCGGGCAGATGAAAAAACTAAAAAAACATTCAACCACTTCTGTCTATACGTCCCTCTCTACTCCCTCCCAGCAGCATCTTTACTTCACCATGCCTCTCTACCTCTCAAACTAGCCATAAATTATATCCAACTACGCACATTTAAATCCCTCCTTGGGGCTCCTCATGAAGAGTTCCCCCACATCTGTTGCTCTTAAGAGTGGATTGAAGTCCCATGTTCAGAATAAGAAGTGGAGCTTTACCTCCGTAAAGCATGTGAAGTGCAGCATTTCTGATAAATCTCTGCGTTACGTGTTTACATTTTTTTACTTATTTTTCACTTTATCATCCTACTAGCAGAAGGACCCAGCTTCGCCCGGGGATATTTCATTTAATGTTTATGTGTGTGTCGTTAAAAGATATCGAGAGTGACCTCTACAGCACCCTGCCTCCTTAACAGTAACCTCCACAGCCCCCACCCCTTAACACTGATTCCCCCCACAGTGCCCCGTCTCCTTAAAATGGGTCCTCCACAGCAGCCCACCTTTAATAGTGAGTTCCACAGCACCTCAACCCCCTTGACAGTGACCTCCACAGGGGCCCGCCCTTTTAAGTGACCTCTACAGCACCCACCCCTTAACACTGACTATAGGTTACAGCCCCCTTAACTGACCACCACCATTCCTGGCACCCTTGACAGAGACCCCCACAGCGACTGCCCCTTTAACAGTCACTGTCACAGTACCCGCTCCTTTAATAGTGACCTCACAGTACCCCGCTGCCCCTTTAATAGTGGCCTCCACAGTCCCCTCCTCCCTTAACAGTGACCTCCACAGTGCCCGCCCCTTTAACAGTGACCTCCACAGGAGCCTTCCCCCTTAACAGTAACATCCATAACGCTTTCCCCTTTCACTATGACCTCCACAGCAGCGTGCCCCTAGGGTGGCCAGAGGTCTGTTTTTAGGCCGGACAGTCCGTCTTTCAGACTTCCTGTCCTTCATCCAGCGCAGGGCCTGGATGGACACAGGGATGTCCTTTTGAACAGCTCACTCTCAGACAGCAGCACTGTGCAGTCTGAGCATGAGCTGCAGGAAGAAAGTCACCCTCCCTCCCCTGCAGCTGACAGAAGTTGATGCCATGGTAATTTATGAGGAAACACAGTGGGTAGCAGTGGAAGAAAACATCTTTTATTACTACTGAATGGTAAATATGTGAAATTTACATTATATTAGGTAATGTTTGATGATGAAACATAGAAGGACCCGGCTTCGCCCAGGTATATTTCAGCTATTTCATTTAATGTTTGTGTGTGTCGTTAAAATATATTGAGAGTGACCTCTACAGCACCCTGCCTCCTTAACAGTGACCTCCAAAGCCCCCCTTAACACTGAGCCCCCCCACAGTGCCCCATCTCCTTAAAATGGGACCTCCACAGCAGCCCACCCCCTTAACTTTGACCTTCACAGCAGCCTGCACCTTTAACAGTGAGTTCCACAGCACCTCTCCCCATTGACAGTGACCTCCACAGGGGCCCAACCTCTTAGGTGACCTCTACAGCACCCAACCATTAACACTGACCATAGGTTACAGTCCTCTTAACTGAGCTCCACCATTCCTCGCCCCCTTGACAGAGACCTCCACAGTGACTTCCCCTTTAACAGTGACTGTCACAGTACCCCGCTGTCCCTTTAATAGTAACATACATAGTAACATGGTTTATAAGGCCGAAAAAAGACATCTGTCCATCAAGTTCGGCCTGTTTTCCTACAAGTTGATCCTGAGGAAGGTTAAAAAACCCTGTGAGGTAGAAGCCAATTTTCCCCACTTTAGGGGAAAAAATTCCTTCCCGACTCCAATCAGGCAATCAGAATTACTCCCTGGATCAACGACCCATCTCTAGTAACTATAACCTGTAATATTATTACCCTCCAGAAATACATCCAGGCCTCTCTTGAACTCTTTTAGTGAACTTACCATCACCACCTCCTCAGGCAGAGAGTTCCATAGTCTTACTGCTCTTACCGTAAAGAATCCTCTTCTATGTTTGTGTACAAACCTTCTGTCCTCCAGGCGCAGAGGATGTCCCCTCGTCACAGTAATAGGCCTAGGGATAAATAGATCATGGTAGAGATCTCTGTACTAAGTGTTGGACTGGGCTGTCTAGGGCCCACCAGTAAAATTTATTTCGGGGGCCCACCGTACAGATACATTCAAATATTTCCTGCTCAGACAGCAGCAAGATGCTACAAGATGATTGATTATGGGGGTCTCTGCAGCAACTTTGAGAAGGTGGGTCAATGCTCTGCCCACTCTGCTCAGGGGCCCACCAGGGGATTCACCTGTACCCCTGTGGGCCAGTCCGAGCCTGTCTGTACTGACCCGATATATTTATATATAGTTATTAGATCTCCCCTCAGTCGTCTTTTTTCTAAAGTGAATAACCCTAATTTTGATAATCCTTCTGGGTACTGTAGTCCAACCATTCCAGTTATTACTTTAGTTGCCCTCCTCTGAACCCTCTCCAGCTCTGCTATGTCTGCCTTGTTCACAGGAGCCCAGAACTATACACAGTACTCCATGTGTGGTCTGACTAGTGATTTGTAAAGTGGCAGGACTATGTTCTCATCATGGGCATCTATGCCTCTTTTGATGCAACCCATTATCTTATTGGCCTTGGCAGCAGCTGTCTGACACTGGTTTCTACAGCTTAGTTTGCTGTTCACTAAAATTCCTAGGTCCTTTTCCGTGTCAGAGTTACCCAATGTTTTACCATTCAGTATGTACTGGTGACTTGTATTATTCCTTCCTATGTGCATAACCTTACATTTGTCAGTGTTAAACCTCATCTGCCACTTCTCTGCCCAAGCCTCCAGTCTATCCAGATCCATCTGTAGCAGTGTACTGTCCTCTTCTGTGTTAATTACTTTACACAGTTTAGTGTCATCTGCAAAAATTGATATTTTACTATGCAAGCCTTCTACAAGATCATTAATAAATATATTGAGGAGAATAGGGCCCAATACTGACCCCTGTGGTACCCCACTAGTGACAGTGACCCAATCTGAGTATGAACCGTTAATAACCACCCTTTGTTTTTTATCACTGAGCCAGTTACTTACCCACATACAGACATTTTCTCCCAGTCCAAGCATTCTCATTTTATATACTAACCTTTTATGTGGTACCGTGTCAAATGCTTTGGAGAAGTCCAGATATACGACATCCATTGATTCGCCATGGTCAAGTCTAGAACTTACCTCCTCATAGAAACTGATTAAATTGGTTTGACATGACCGATCCCTCATGAAGCCATGCTGATATGGAGTTATTTGCTTATTTTCATTGAGGTACTCCAAGGTAGCATCTCTTAGAAAACCTTCAAACAGTTTACCCACGACAGATGTTAAACTTACCAGCCTATAGTTCACGGGCTCTGTTTTTGGACCCTTTTTGAATATTGGCACCACATTTGCTCTGTGCCAATCCTGTGGAGCACTTCCTGTCAGTATAGAGTCCTTAAATAACAGAAATAAGGGTCTGGCTATGACATTACTTAATTCTCTTAGGATTCGGGGGTGTATGCCATCCGGTCCTGGCGATTTGTCTATTTTAATCTTTTTAAGACATCACTGTACTTCTTCCTGGGTCAGACAGGGCACTTTTAAAGTGGCCTCCACAGTCCCCTCCTCCCTTAACAGTGACCTCCACAGTGCCCGCCCCTTTAACAGTGACCTCCACAGCAGCCTGCCCCTTTAACGGTAACATCCACAGCACCCTCCCCTTAAACTGTCACAGAACCAAGCAAGGAAAACTACAATGAAGTGCACATCCAACAATGGTAAAAGCAATAGAATAATTTTATTGGACAACACAATTATACATACATCTGAAAATTGTATTTAGATGTATGTGCGCTTCATTGTGGTTTTCTTTGCTTGGTTCTGTGATAATTGTTTCTGAACCACTTGTGCACTCCATTTTTATTGTTAGTGTGCCCCCTATTCTTCTGGTTACTCCCCTTTAACTTTGACCTCCACAGCAGCCTGCCCCTAGGATGGCCAGAGGTCCGTTTTTAGGCCGGACAGTCCAGCTTTCAGACTCCCTGTCCTCCATCCGGCACAGGGCCTGGATGGACACAGAGATGTCCTTTTAAACAGCTCACTCTCAGACAGCAGCACTGTGCAGTCTAAGCATGAGCTGCAGGGAGAAAGTCACCCTCCCTCCCACCCCTGCAGCTGACAGAAGTTGATTTTTACCTTCATTTTTACAATCCCTGTCGGCTGCGGAGTGAGAGTGGGCGTGGTCTGACCAAGTCAGGCGTGGCCTGATCGAACTGAGGGCGTGACTTAGCTGGGCCTGGGGGTGGGGCTTTTAAGTCCTTCTTTTGAGGGTGGCCTGAATTACAGGTCGATGCCATGGTAATTTATGAGGAAACACAGTGGGTAGCAGTGGAAGAAAATATCTTTTATTACTACTGAGTCATAAATCTGTGAAATTTAGATTATATTAGGTAATGATTGATGATGAATTAGACTAAAACATAAGTTATATTTATGTTAACCAGAATACCCCTTTAACAGTGTCATCCACAGCACCCTGCCCCTTTAAAGCTGACCTACAGCAGTGAACTGGCTGGGTTGTTATGGAAACCTGGTTTGAAACTGTCTGTATGTGGAAGCTAAGGGCCTGCGAGCTTCTATTGGCTGATAAGGGTCATGTGACCAGGCTTCTATTGGCTAATGAATTTTTGGGGAATATCTCAGGAATGGTACATCCCAGAGTGCTGAGACCCGTTCTAAAACCTTCCCGGACACCTGATGTACCTGTGTGCCAAATTTCGTGATTGTAGCTGCGACGGTGCAGATTCCTTTAGCGGACATACACACATACATACAGTACATACATACACTAAGCTTTATATATAATATTATTCTGTGCAGCATCTGGTGGAACACAGTGCTGCTCTGCAACAAGGGGTCTTTAGAAGCCTCTGTCTAGTCTAACCCAGCTTGCTGTAGTTCTCCTGAGGAATGGGATATTAGACTTGATGTTGACCTAATGTTGTGACAACTTGCAGGTTCTCAGCCCTGATCACTTGACTTCAATAGAGTTTATGGTGACACAGAATATTATGTTGCCTAATGAGTCATTTCTATAGGGAACATCTGGTCATGAGGGCACAGTGTTCATCAATGCAATGCTTCAGGCACTAAGATCAATGAAAATAACAAGTTACAAGCTGTAAAAGGTTGAGAATTTCCGATGGAAGCAATTCCTAAGCAATGATGATGTAAGCAGCCTCCTGACTGTAAATCACTGCGCTTCTCATAATTAATTGCCAATATTCATATCCACACAACATTATCCCTGGCTTACATGAGGGAAGTAAAGGAGAAAGGCTCAAAATCCCTCTAATATCACATCCACATCAAGTAAATCCCTTAAAAGTCTGACTTGCCAGTAAAGCAGTGAGATAAATAATGAGGGTCCTGATAAATCATAGCAGGAGGGGGGTTCAGAGGTGTGCACATTCCTTCCTGGTCAGCTCTTGATAGCCTGCCTCCCCCAGATTTCTGGTTCTGAAGGGATTCCATAAACGCTAACATTTATATTGCAGCTTCTGAAGGCAGCTGATGCCTAAAGGATTGGAGACCTGTATCCAGGAAGACAGTGAATGAGATCTTGTGCCGCTACATAGAACTTTATAGCTTTCCCTTGGCTCCATATACCAGTAATGAATCCTGAATGATGAACGTCTAATGTCAGGTTCCTCCTTCTGTAGGGCATGGGAGCGGCTGCAGCCATCTCATGTTCTCTGCATTCACGTTTCCACATTTTTGCAAAACAGAAGCGATATTTAATGTGCACATTGCAGTTACGTACTAAACTGTGGTTCGGTCCTCTGCAGTGGGGGCGGCTGTCTGATTGCTATTAGCTTGTGAAGTCTGTCAGTAATGACTGTGGTTTACGTCGCCACCCACTGGTTAAATTATCATGAAAAGCAGGGGGCAGGAATGTGCGCTCCCGGTACTGCATTACATTTACTGTAGCAGGTTTATCTGCAGTTCTGTTCACAGTTCATGCGTAGATTTCATTTTCATGTATTCTAGAGATTTACATTCGATCTTTTAGTAACCACAGCTGTGCATATTATGGGGGGACAGGCAGGGGCGTAGCTAAAGGCTTATCGGCCCTGGTGCGAGTTCAGCTTGGGCCCGCCTTCCCTCAGTGCTTTGTGGCCAGGGGGCAGGGAAGCATAGTCTTCGTGCTTCCATGAAGAAAAAACTGAAACGGCACCCCATACCCCACCCCCCGCCATGCTAAATTCTTTACCTAACCACTTCCCTCCAGCCAGAGGTGTAACTTGAACATTACGCACTTTCTATAATACTGGTGTCTTCTTCTGCGGCAGAAGGGTCTTTGGGCCCCCTCAGGCTCCTGGGCCTAGTTGCGACTGTTACCTCTGCACCCCCTATAGCTACGCCCCTGGGGTCAGGGGTTATTTAAAGGAAGATTATTTAAAGGAAAATTCCAGTAAAACAAGCCTTTTCAGAGTAATTATTCATTCAGAGTGAGATATCTGGATGCACTGTGGCATCTTCTTGTTGGGTATCTCTGTCCTTGTGGAGAGCTTCATGTTCTTCATTTCCACACTGTCACAATAATCATCTGAATATAGGAAATTCTCAAAGATGCAATGGTTTCTTCCCAGACTCTGGAATCATCTAATAGGATAGTTAGCTTCCTATTTAAATGACCATATTGTGTGTGGGATAGGGAGATTAGATTGTGAGCTCCAGGAAATGACGACTGATGTGAGTGATGACAACCTCTATACTTGAGGTACAAGACTGTATGCGACCGATTTTGTGGGGTGGTCTCTCAGGGACAGGGTTTATGTTCTGTGTACTTCCTCTTTGATTTCTGGGACACAGTTGACTGATCTTCCTGAAAGAATCCATTGTTGCCTCACTATGATCTCTCTATTTATCAGGTCTATATGCAATATTATCAGCGTCCCATCCTCACCATGGACCTGTGACACTTGAGGGGACCTCTCTGCGTTGGTGCAAGAGCCTCTTATTAACCTGTCAGATCAGAGAGTCAAGGAGGAGGGGGCCTCTGACAGCAGAAGCCCACGCAGGGCTCACACAGTCATAATTACCACATGGATATATGGGATAGAGCGAGGGCGGCTGCTCAGCTGAAGGGTTATTGTAACTGAGGGAGGGGATCACATTGAATTTCCAGTTAGAATTACAGAACCTAATACTGGGACTGATAAAAACAAACTGATACAAAAACTGATATCGAGAGAGTTACATATACAGAGACTGATATAGAGAGGGTTTCATATACAGAGACTGATATAGAGAGAGTTACAGATACAAAGACTGATATAGAGAGAGTTACAGATACAGAGACTGATATCGAGAGGGTTATATATACAGAGACTGATATAGAGAGAGTTACATATACAAAGACTGCTATAGAGAGACTTACATATACAGAGATTGATATAGAGAGAGTTACATATACAGAGACTGATATAGAGAGAGTTACATATACAAAGGCTGATATAGAGAGAGTTACATATACAAAGACTGATATCGAGAGAGTTACATATACAGAGACTGATATAGAGAGGGTTACGTATACAAAGACTGATATAGAGAGAGTTACATATACAAAGACTGATATCGAGAGAGTTACATATACAGAGACTGATATAGAGAGTTACATATACAAAGACTGCTATAGAGAGAGTTACATATACAAAGACTGATATAGAGAGAGTTACATATACAAAGACTGATATCGAGAGAGTTACATATACAGAGACTGATATAGAGAGAGTTACATATACAAAGACTGCTATATCAAACTGAGTAAATCAGTCTTAGTTGCCCATAGCAACCAATCAGAGCTCAGCTTTCAGGTCCTACAGGGGTCTGAAAAGATGAAAGCTGAGCTCTGATTGGTTCCTACGGACAACTAGGACAGATTTACTATCAGGCGTTTGATTTGGAGATATTGGGGGCGAGCTACTTTTTTGTGGGTCTCCCTGTACATTTCTTTCCTCTGTAATTCTCCTTCCTCTGCTTTTCTCCTTAATCAGCGTTATATCTTTTCAGATATAACCATCTTTGCACACTGCATCAAATTGGTCTGCATGGCTGATGCACAAGAAAGCCCGCAAACAGTTTGTTGAAGAAAAGCAGACTTGGATTACTAGAACCATGTCCTGTGGTCTGATGAGACCACAATAAACTTGTTTGGTTCAGATGGTGTCAAGCATGTGTGGCAGCAAACAGGTGAGGAGTACAAAGACAAGTGTGTCTTGCCTACAGTCAAGCATGGTGGTGGGAGTGTCATAGTTTGGGGCTACATGAGTGCTGCCGGCTGTGGAGAGCTGCAGTTCATTGAGGGAACCATGAATGCCACCATGTACTGTGACCTATTGAAGCATAGCATGATCCCCTCCCTTTGGAAACTGGGCCATAGGGCAGTATTCCAACATGATAACGACCCCAAACACACCTTCAAGATGACCACTGCCTTGCTAAAGAAACTGAAGTTAAAGGTGCTGGACTGGTCCAGAATATCTCCAGACCGAAACCCTATTGAGCATCTGTGGGGCATCCTCAAATGGAAGGTGGAGGAGTGCAAGGTCTCTAACATCCACCAGCTCCGTGATGTCGTCATATAGTAGTGGAAGAGGATTCCAGTGGCAACCTGTGAAGCTCTAGTGAATTCCATGCTCAAGAGAGTTAAGGTTGTGCTAGAAAATAATGGTGGCCACTAGGGATGAGCGAATCGACTTCTGATGAAATATCCAAAGTCAATTTGCATAAAACTTCGGTTTAATACTGTACGGAGTGAGCATTGGCTCCGATGAGCATTTCCCGAACTCTGGTTTGGTTCCAAGGTACCTCTTCACGAAGCAATAACTTCGGCTCATTGGAGCCAATACCTTCTAATACTGTACGGAGCGCTCGCTCCGTACAGTATTGAACCGAAGTTTTATGCGAATCGACTTCGGATATTTCATCCAAAGTCGATTCGCTCATCCCTAGTGGCCACACTAAATATTTACACTTTGGGCACAATTTGGCCATTTTTACTTGGGGTCAACTCACTTTTATTGCCAGCGGTTTAGATATTAATGGCTGTGTGTTGAGTTATTTTCAGGGAACACCAAATTTACAATGTTATATAAGTTGTACACTGACTACATTGTATCAAAGTGTCAGATCTTCAGTGTTGTCCCATGAAAAGATATAATAAAATATTTCCAAAATTTGAGGTGTGTACTCACTTTTGTGAGATACTGTACATTTTTAGTAAATGGAGGGACTGGGCAGAAAGTCAGCAAAGGGCAACCAGGACCATGTGCTCCACTCAAAGTTTAACTCTGTACCCGGGATTAATTGTAATGTCCCAGAATGACTGTAGAGTGCAGAGGATCTTACATCAGGTTTAGCCTAGATCCCAGCAGACCAACCCTTATCCAAGCTACACCTTGGCTGACTATAAACTATTCCTACAGTTGCAGAATTGTTCTTTTAAACATTTGAGTCAAATCTGCCGCCATCAAATATAAAGCCCAATTTGACCTTATTCAGGGGCGTAGCTAAAGGCTCATGGGCCCTGTTGCAAGAGTTCAGCTTGGGCCCCCCTTCCCACAGTGCTTTGTGTGTCTTCTTATGCGGCACAAGGGTCTTTGGGCCCCCTCAGGCTCCTGGGCCCGGTAGCGACTGCTACCTCTGCACCCCCTATAGCTACGCCCCTGACCTTATTCCAGTAAATCAATGCTCCAGTATTTTCGGGTGCTGGAAATGATCTGAGGAGGCTTGCTTGGAGATCCTGACCTGGTAGTTATGAGACTGGTGGAATAGTTGTACTATAAGATTTATGGTTTATCCAGTCTATAAGAAGTCTTATGATGATCTCATCTGATTCCAGCCACGTTCCTCACTTTTATGTGGATACAGTTGGTTTCAGTGAAGAACATTTTACATCTCACCCTCCTTCAGTCTTCACTATGCTCTTCCATGTCTTCAGAGGAGACTCGTCCCTTATGTCCTCTTTACCTCAGTTCTTTCAATACTCTTATTTCTGACATCTACTCAGTGTTCAACATTTACATTATGTGATCAGTAATCTTGATGCTTGTAACAGAGGATAGATGAGAATTTGGCACCTCAGAGGGACCTCTCCAACAGAGGTCAGACTCATGTTAACCCCTAAAGACAGTGGAGGGAAATGCTCTAGAGAAAGGCACAGCTTTAAGAGGCTGTTCCAAGGTCTCTCTGGCCATTACATAATATTATATGAACTGCAGTACCAGTGGTTGCTGTCCATGTGACCTAGCTTTAGACCTCATTGCTATACGATTTACCAGGAGACGTGTCCAGGCGCACGGAGCATTGTGCTTAGCCACAGGGAAATGTTCTCCAGGGTTAGACAGAATGGAAATAAGCAAGTTGGATGTGTGTCAGATCATATCCTGATGATAATAAACATTGTCTGCATACAGTGCAAGATGTCTGCACCCTTGCTACAATATACTAGATTTACAATTTCCTGATTATTGAACATTCTGGATAACCAGATGAAGAAAACTTAGATAATATTAAACTTACAGGAGTTGTCTTCTGTATTTGTCCTGTGTCCTGCGCCATTTGTACTGTCCTGCGTTCTGTCCTAATTTCTGTGTCCTGTATTGTGCTCTGTCCTTTGTGACCTGTATTGTACCCTTTGAATTGCCTTGATAGTGATGTCGTGTCCTGTCCTGCTCCCTATGTTGTGAGCTATGACTTGTTCTGCACACTGTTCTGTAACTTGTGCTGCACCCTGTGTCCTAGCTGCACCCTGTATCCTCTGACCTGCCCTGTGATTTCTCTTCTGTTGGGTCCTGCACTCTGTGACCTGTCGGCACCCTGTCCTGCACCCTTTATCCTCTGACCTGCCCTGTGATTTCTCTTCTGTTGTGTCCTGCAGCCTGTGTCTTGTTCTGTTTCTCTTGTCTTGGATATAGCTAAGGCGAGTGCAGCAGTCCTGTGCCCGTGGCATTTATTAGGTTGAATCGTATGTCTAGATCATGCAGCTTTGGGATCTGCTCCTTCTACTGATGCCTGTCACTCTCGGTTTGCTCATTGAGGCTGGATGTCAGCGATGCTTAGTGGTTTGTGAAGGAAATGCTTGATAAGACTGAATTAACCCACTAAGTGCCAGTGGCTGTAACCTCCTGGGAATACAGCTGATTATTCCAGTGACTGCGCCTTTATCGAGCCATATAGATGGCTGCTGGGTCTGAGGGATGTTTTGTATTGATGACATACAACATCTGTGGCATTTCATCTGACCATACAGATCAGACAAAGCATTTGCAGAGATACTTTATCGTAATACAGAAAGGCAACATCCAATCGCAATGTAGAGTAAGAAAATCCATATGTTGTGCATAGGAAATAAAGTTTAGAGAACTCAGAAATCTTGTGTAAAGCTGGAGGGTAAAGGCTTGTGTTATCTGCAAATATTCTGTAATGTTACTTAATGTAAGGTACACTCAGCATGGCCTGGTATGGTTGGCAGGGACAGGGTTAATCACTCTTTCACCCTTCTCAGCAGAGGCAAGAGTGGGTAGGTCTTACTGACTAGGGGGAGCCTAGTCTACTGAGTGAGAGGGGAGGAAGCAAGTCCATGTGCTCCTTTTCGTTAGGCCTCAGGATCCAGAGACTAACCGATCTCTGTGAAACTGCTTCTGCTACAGAAAGAAAGAAGAACTTAGAATTTGCATGGCCAAGCATAGGAGTCAGCATGGACTAAAACTAACCAGGCTTTGCTGTTTGTGAGGGATTACAGTTAAGACACCCTTCACACTTAACCATGTGAAGATGTGCCTCTAATACCTCTATCCCACAATGGACACTAAAGCCATAATTGCCAGATTACAGTCACTAGCCAGAGATTATAGTGAGAGAGACTTTCGCAAAATAGCTTACCAAGAGTGCCATTGTCTGCCAATTTTCCAGCCTCCATACTTCCTATCTGAGGAAAGAATTTGAACTGTGTCCAGATTGATGTTGGATTGTACTACAACCCCTATTTGGCACTTAAAGGGGTATTTTGGTTACACAAAGTAGTATCTGTTACAGAGTTTTACCAAGCAAATGACTCACTAATATAATGTTATTACCAATTTTGCAGTCTTTATCTGTAATAAAAGTACCTTTTTTTGGGCAGCCAGTTATTCTCTGCCAAGCTTACTTCCTCATAAGCAGGATATTTGTTTGCCTTCAAGTAAAGCACAGAGACATTGGGGCTTGTAAGTCCAGCCCACCTATGGGTGGAGTCTGTATTAGCTCCACCCATTTTCATCCGGGACAGTGCGAGAGAATCATGGGCAATGTAGTAAGAATGTTTGTTTCCAGATTATGTGATATAGGAAAGTGCCATAACAGTAAGAGCGGATTGCAGATCAAAACAGGAGAACAGTTGTAGAATAGAATGGTAATGCTGGACCCTTGAAAACTGTTTCTGTATGAGTTAAGACTTTGACACATAGTGCAGCGCAACAGTGTAAAAAATAGCTTACACAACCAGAATACCCCTTTAAAGGATAAGTCATCAGTATCTGATTGGTGGGGGTCTGACACCTGTGACCTACAGCCTTCTCTCAGCTTTCCCTAGGCCAAGTCACATCATGTTCATTGGTCACATGGCCTAGGCGCAGCTCAGCCCCATTGCAGTGAATGGGCCTGAGCTGCTATACCAAGCACAGTCACTATCAAATGGGCGGCGCTGTGCTTGGTGAGCCGTGGTGCTCACAGGAGAGCTGATGCCTTCTCAAACAGAAGATTGTCTAGGTGTTGGACCCCCACCGATAGTGAAGACCTGTCCAGAGGATAGTCCCCACATCTGTCAGAGATCTCCTATCAGTCAGAGAGTACCACCTCCACCCATCCAGCCACCCATCTGTGAGAGAGCACTCCCACCACCCATCTGTGAGAGTGACACCCTCAGCCCCCATCTGTCAGAGAGACTCTCCCCATAATTCTCTCAAAATCTGTAGTCTCATTATCCATGTGCTAGAGGGACTGCTATGTAATTGCAAGAGTCTCTGGTAATGAATGCCAACTAAGTTAGCACAGTTATTAGATTCATGAGGTCCAGCACTTGATAACATGGTTTTTCCATGCATTGCCTAATTAGTCATTGGAGTCAAGAAGACATCTGCATGTATTGCCCTAGAACTTGTGTGGAGCTACTGATAATCCTCACTCATTCATTGATTATGGCGTTGGAGTGCACATGACTAATATAGAAAGGGAGCACCTGTGATTATCTCATATACTCCTAGCTGGTAGTGCCTAAAACTGCAGGATCTGCACAATGTATATAATCTACATGCTCTAATCTATACCATGTACTAGATCTACCAACTGTATACAATCTACAAATTGTAATCTACATCATATACTGGATCTACACACTGTATATAATCTACATGTTCAGATCTACACCATATACCCAATCCACACACTGTATATAATCTACACGTCGTATTCTACACCATGTACCAGATCTACACATTGTATATAATCTACACATTGTATTCTACACTACACACTGTATATAATCTACCGGTTCCAATGTACACCATGTACCAGATCTACACACTCTATATAATCTACACATTGTATTCTACACCATGTACCAGATCTACACATTGTATATAATCTACACATTGTATTCTACACCATGTACCAGATCTACACATTGTATATAATCTACACATTGTATTCTACACCATGTACCAGATCTACACACTCTATATAATCTACACATTGTATTCTACACTACACACTGTATATAATCTACCAGTTCCAATGTACACCATGTACCAGATCTACACACTCTATATAATCTACACATTGTATTCTACACCATGTACCAGATCTACACACTCTATATAATCTACACATTGTATTCTACACCATGTACCAGATCTACACACTCTATATAATCTACACATTGTATTCTACACTACACACTGTATATAATCTACCAGTTCCAATGTACACCTGTCACGCGAGGTCGGCGTCGCGCTCCCTCTGCACGACATCGCCGGACCTCTCCGCCCCCCTAGAGACGAGCAATAGGGAATTGAAGTGCTGGTCTTGTCAGCCAGCACTTCATGAGTTAATTCTCTGTTTGGGTTTAGCCATGTGGTGCTGATCACACCACATGGCTACTTTGCATATTTTTTGGACAGCTTGCTCCGCCTCAGGTCATGTGATGCTGGCCACATCACATGATCCTGGGTGGGCTATTTAAAGATGGCAACTGCCTCACTCAGATGCCTGTGATTAGTTCTACCTTTGACCAGTGCTTGTTACCTTGCCATATTGATCTTGCTATTTGGACTCTGACTCGGATTTTGGACTTAGACTACTCTTCTCTTGACCCCCTGGTATTTGACGCGATCTCCTGTATTTGACCCGGCTTGTTTACCTTTCTTATATTGTGTTTGTTCCGTCCGTTTGTGTCTATCCCTGTGTTCCCTTCCCTGCCCTGCACTTACTTAGTACAGGGAACGTCTCCAAGTTACGGTGTTGCCGCCTAGGGCTCCTACTGTAAGTAGGCAGGGAAAGAGGTGGGGTTCAGGACAGGGCTCACTCTCCCTTGTGTTCCCCCCTGTCGTGACAGAATCACAGGCCGTACCATATGGAGCCGTTGCGGGTTCTCACGGACCAGGTGCAGGGCATGGCGCATATGATCCAGAACCTGGCCGAGAGACTCCAACATCAGGAGCGGCTACAAACTATACCAGTAGCCACTCCCTCCACAGCTAATCCTATTTTAGAACCCCATGTTAAGTTGCCGGATCGATTTTTTGGGGACCGGAAAACTTTCCGTTCCTTTAAGGAGAGCATGAGGTTGTATTTTCGTTTACGTCCACACTCCTCGGGTTCCGAGCAGCAGCGAGTAGGAATCATTATTTCCTTGCTGCAAGGTGATCCGCAGGAGTGGGCCTTTTCGTTACCCCCTGACTCCCCCAGCCTGCAGACTGTGGATGCATTTTTTCAGGCCTTAGGCCTATTATATGAGGAGCCTGACTTGGCTGCTGTAGCTGAGACTCAGCTCAGAGACATTCGGCAGGGTAACCGTCCAGTTGAGGATTACTGTGCTGAGTTTAGAAAGTGGTGTGTTTCCTCTGGATGGAATGACCCAGCTTTGAGAAGCCAGTTTAGGGTGGGGCTGTCTGACCATCTTAAGGATTTATTAGTCAGTTATCCTACTCCTGACACCCTAGAGGCGACCATGACGTTAGCTATTAAACTGGATCGGCGGGTAAGAGAGAGACGGAGGGAACGATCAAGTACTTCTCAAGTTGTTGTCATGCCTGAAACCCCTCTTCTGAGTCCACCTCCTACCAGGGTCCCGGAGGAGCCCATGCAGTTGGGAGGAACTTTGAGAGACCAGAGACGCTTGAAGGGAGCCTGTTTCTACTGCGGTGAAATGAACCACTGGCTCCAACAATGTCCGAAACTTCCGCCCTCTAAGAAATCTTCTGCGGGAAGTAAGGTAACCCCAGCGGTGGTAAGGAAGAAAATTTTAGTACCTATTTCCATTGCATACAATCAATTCAGGGGGTCTGGTAAAGCGTTTGTCGATTCTGGTTCTGCTGCTAATTTTATTGATTTTGACTTTGTGCAGTCTGTGGGTATACCAATGGTTCCTCTAAGTGAGGTGATCCAAATTATCGCTATTGACTCCACCCCCTTGAATAATGGGAGGGTTGAGTTTTGTACTCCTAGTGTGACCCTGACTGTTGGGATTTCTCATTCCGAAAAGTGTATTTTTTGGGTTTTAAAAAATTTACCTGCCGACCTAGTTCTTGGTTTACCTTGGTTACAGGACCACAACCCTGTGATCAATTGGTCGACAGGTGAATTGGAGAAATGGGGTCCTAATTGTGACAAATGTTACAAATCCGTATTGCAGTTGGGAGGTACCACTGAGTCTCTTACATTGCCTGAGTATATCTGTGATTTTTCGGACGTTTTTTCCATGTCCGAGACTGAGTTCCTCCCCCCTCACCGGCAATATGATTGCGCCATCGACATTATTGAGGGGTCCAAGTATCCCAAGGGCCGTATCTATAATCTCTCTACTCCAGAGCGTCAGTCCATGAGGGATTATCTCAAAGAGAGTCTGGCCAAGGGTCACATCCGGTCTTCAGTTTCTCCCATGGGGGCAGGATTTTTCTTTGTTGGCAAAAAGGATGGAGGATTGAGGCCCTGTATTGATTACAGGGAACTCAATAAAATTACTGTTAAAAACAGGTACCCGCTGCCCCTTATTCCTGACTTGTTGAATCAGGTCCAGGGGGCCTGCTGGTTTACTAAACTGGATCTGAAAGGGGCGTACAACCTGATCAGAATCCGGGAGGGGGACGAATGGAAAACTGCTTTTAATACCCCGGAGGGTCATTATGAGTACCTAGTAATGCCCTTCGGGTTAAGTAATGCTCCTGCGGTATTCCAAAATTTCGTCAATGACATTTTTAGACCTTTGATTGGTAGATTTATGATTGTCTATATCGACGACATCCTGATTTTCTCTGCTGACTGGGAGAGTCACGTATCCCACACCAGGCTAGTGATGGAGGTTTTACGTGAAAACAAATTATTTGTTAAAAAAGAGAAGTGTATCTTTGGTGTTCAAGAAGTGGCCTTTTTAGGGTACATTCTTACCCCTTTTTCCTTCAAGATGGACCCAGCGAAGGTACAGGCCATTGTGGACTGGGTGCGACCTTCCTCCTTGAAGGCGCTCCAGCGATTTTTGGGTTTCGCTAATTTTTACCGGAAATTTATCAAGGATTTTTCGGTAATAGCCAAACCCATTACTGATTTGACTCGCAAGGGAGCTGATCTAGTCAATTGGCCCCCTGCAGCTATTGAAGCTTTTGATAAGCTAAAGAACTGTTTTGTTAATGCCCCTGTGTTAATCCAGCCTGACCAGAGTAAGCCCTTTGTGGTTGAGGTGGATGCGTCTGAGGATGGTGTGGGGGCAGTACTGTCCCAGGGGTCTTCCACCCTAACTCATCTCAAACCATGCGCCTTCTTCTCCCGCAAGTTCTCTCCTGCCGAGAGAAATTATGACATTGGTAATAGGGAGTTACTAGCAATCAAGTGGGCATTTGAAGAATGGCGTCATTTTTTAGAAGGGGCATTACACCGTATTACGGTCCTCACGGATCATAAGAACCTCATGTTTCTGGAGTCTGCTAAGCGATTGAATCCTAGACAGGCGAGGTGGGCTTTGTTCTTTACTCGCTTTGATTTTTGTGTTACTTTTAGGCCCGGAAGCAAGAACATTAAGGCCGATGCCTTATCCCGAAGCTTTCAGGCGTATCAGCCTCCTGACGTTCCTCCTGAGCCCATCCTGCCAGCTGACATCATTGTAGCCGCTACCTCGTCTGATCTGGCATCTGAAATTTTGGCAGAACAACATCTGGCTCCCACTGGTACCCCCAATGACAAATTATTCGTGCCGATTCATTTGCGTTTGCGACTGCTGGGTGAGTGCCATAACTCTGTTTTGTGTGGACATCCTGGTATCAATGCCACCAAGGAGTTAGTTTCTAGGCATTATTGGTGGCCATCGATTTCCAGAGATGTTCAGGCTTTTGTAACTGCGTGCAATACTTGTGCCAGGTCCAAGAATCCCAAGACACGACCTATGGGCGAGCTACGTCCATTACCCATACCTAGCAGACCATGGTCACATCTGTCCATGGATTTTATCACGGATTTGCCTTGCTCTGAGGGTAAAACTGTGATTTTAGTGGTGGTTGACAGATTCAGTAAAATGTGTCATTTTATTCCATTGTGTAAGTTACCCTCTGCTAAGTTCTTGGCTTCTATATTTATGGACCACATTGTTAAATTGCATGGTATTCCAGAGAATATTGTATCGGACAGGGGTGTTCAGTTTGTATCCAAGTTTTGGAGGGCTTTCTGTCATAAGATTGGTATCTCTTTGTCCTTTTCGTCAGCTTTTCATCCAGAGACCAATGGTCAGACTGAACGTCTGAACCAATCTGTAGAACAATTTCTTAGGTGTTATGTTGCAGATAACCAGCATGTGTGGGCCAGATTCCTGTCTCTGGCCGAGTTCGCGATTAATAACCGTGTGAATTCGTCTTCTGGGGTATCGCCGTTTTTCTGCAACATGGGGTTTCATCCGCGCTTTGGCTCCTTTTCTCCAGCTGCTTCGGTGGTCCCAGAGGCCAACGTTCTCTCTCAGGAACTGTGCACAGTTTGGGCACAGGTTCAGTCGAACCTGGAAAAGGCCCAAGGTATTCAAAAGGTCAAGGCTGATAGGAGACGTTCTAAGAGTGTGGATTTTAAGGTGGGGGACATGGTATGGTTGTCTACAAAAAATCTTCACATGAAGGTACCCTCCTATAAATTTGCGCCGCGCTTCATTGGTCCTTACAGGATCACCAAGGTGATCAATCCTGTGTCTTTCAAGTTATGTTTACCCGACTCCCTTCGTGTTCATAATGTATTTCATATTTCTTTACTCAAACGTTATGTTGCTCCATTGGGTCCTGAGGAACAGTCTCCACCTCCGGTCGAGGTGGCAGGACAAATGGAACACGAGATTGCTAGGATCATTGATGTGAGGAGGGTCCGGAATTCCTTCCAGTACCTCGTACATTGGAAGGGGTTCGGTCCTGAGGACAGGTCTTGGGTACCGTTAACCAGGATGCATGCGGACTCGCTCATCAGGAGGTTCCATCTGCAGCATCCCGATAAGCCTGCTCCCACTAGTAAGGGTCCGGTGGCCCCTCGTGAAGGGGGGGGTACTGTCACGCGAGGTCGGCGTCGCGCTCCCTCTGCACGACATCGCCGGACCTCTCCGCCCCCCTAGAGACGAGCAATAGGGAATTGAAGTGCTGGTCTTGTCAGCCAGCACTTCATGAGTTAATTCTCTGTTTGGGTTTAGCCATGTGGTGCTGATCACACCACATGGCTACTTTGCATATTTTTTGGACAGCTTGCTCCGCCTCAGGTCATGTGATGCTGGCCACATCACATGATCCTGGGTGGGCTATTTAAAGATGGCAACTGCCTCACTCAGATGCCTGTGATTAGTTCTACCTTTGACCAGTGCTTGTTACCTTGCCATATTGATCTTGCTATTTGGACTCTGACTCGGATTTTGGACTTAGACTACTCTTCTCTTGACCCCCTGGTATTTGACGCGATCTCCTGTATTTGACCCGGCTTGTTTACCTTTCTTATATTGTGTTTGTTCCGTCCGTTTGTGTCTATCCCTGTGTTCCCTTCCCTGCCCTGCACTTACTTAGTACAGGGAACGTCTCCAAGTTACGGTGTTGCCGCCTAGGGCTCCTACTGTAAGTAGGCAGGGAAAGAGGTGGGGTTCAGGACAGGGCTCACTCTCCCTTGTGTTCCCCCCTGTCGTGACAACACCATGTACCAGATCTACACACTCTATATAATCTACACATTGTATTCTACACCATGTACCAGATCTACACACTCTATATAATCTACACATTGTATTCTACACCATGTACCAGATCTACACACTCTATATAATCTACACATTGTATTCTACACTACACACTGTATATAATCTACCAGTTCCAATGTACACCATGTACCAGATCTACACACTCTATATAATCTACACATTGTATTCTACACCATGTACCAGATCTACACACTCTATATAATCTACACATTGTATTCTACACCATGTACCAGATCTACACACTCTATATAATCTACACATTGTATTCTACACCATGTACCAGATCTACACACTCTATATAATCTACACATTGTATTCTACACCATGTACCAGATCTACACATTGTATATAATCTACACATTGTATTCTACACCATGTACCAGATCTACACATTGTATATAATCTACACATTGTATTCTACACCATGTACCAGATCTACACACTCTATATAATCTACACATTGTATTCTACACCATGTACCAGATCTACACATTGTATATAATCTACACATTGTATTCTACAACATGTACCAGATCTACACATTGTATATAATCTACACATTGTATTCTACACTACACATTTCTCCCCAGGGCTGTTTCTTACATCCTCTCTTCCCTCTGTCTCACACTCTACTACCATACTCTCTCAATTATAACTATCGCTCCCTATGGGGACGGTCAAACAGCCCCACCTAGCAAGTCTCTCAGGCCAATTAACTCTATTTGCAACCTCCAGTGCAAACCAAATGGATTACATAAAGTAAAGACATTTTAACACTTTATGCAGTGGGCTGCCAGCACACCGCATACACAACCTAATCTACAGAATCTACATACATTATTTTCAAGTTCTATTCTACACAATGTATAGGAGCTACACAATATAATCTACACAGTCTACACCATGTACACAAGCTACACGATCTTCATATTCTAAAATACACAGGTTACAAGATCTACACAATATAATCTATACAGTCTACACCATGTCTACACAATGTCCATGATATACATAGTCTACAAGTTCTGTGAACGTAAACTTATAATCATAGGCTTATAGGGTTAAAATAATTAGAGTCTTGTAGTATGATCAGTACAGGGGAGTATGGCTCGGCTGAAAGCCCAGCTTGTCGTCAGTAGTAGGGTTGTCACGATACCAGAATTTTGAGTTCGATACCGATACGTACAAAAGTATCACGATACTCGATACTGATACGATACCTCGCCAAAATAAAGAAGAACCTATTAATGCCACCCTGGCCCTTATCTGTGCGCCCCTCACCCCCCCCCCCCAGACCTTGCTTTTGACCCTGCTCTGTGCACCACCCTGGCCCTTTCAATGCAGCCCCTGGCTCTTATCTGCACCCCTTTGGCTGTGCCTACCTGGCCCCTGTCTGCACCCCTGGGATCTGGCCCTTGTCTTTGTACGCCTCTTCCTGGTCTGCGCCCCTGGGCCCTTATCTGTGCCCCACTCCCTCTTTGTCTGTGCCTCTCTGGTTGTCGTCTCTGCTGCCCCCTGTGTGCGCCACCCTGGCCCTTATCTGTGCACCCCTCACCCCCCCTTCCCCCCCCCAGGACCTTGCTTGTGACCCTGCCCCTTACCCCTTATCTGTGCGCCACTGGCCCTTTTCAGTGTAGCCCCTAGCCTTATCTTGGTCCCCCCAGGCCTTGTTTGCACAGGTGTACTGTGACATCACTGTGTTTATTATCCCTGTACTGTGACATCACTGTGTTTATTATCCCTGTACAGTGACATCACTGTGTTTATTATCCCTGTACAGTGACATCGTTGTGTGTATTATCCCTGTACGGTCGGTGACATCACTGTGTTTATTATCTCTGTACAGTGACATCGCTGTGTGCATTATCCCAGTGCAGGAAGAGGTAAGTGGTCCGTGTTTGTGTGTTTGTTTTCTATTTTTCAGGGTCGTGAATGCAGAGGACTACGTCGGATTCGGTGGACTACGTCGGACCAGCTTTTTTTTTTTTTTTTTTTTAATAAAATGGTCAAACAGGGGTCTGGGGGAGTGTTTATTTCAATAAAATGTTTTATACTTGTGTGTGTATATTTTTTTTTTACAATACTACAGTTTTAGTAATCACGGCTATCTACAGACGGCCCTGATTACTAATACTGGGCTTAGTGCTTGCCGGTATGGCAGGCCAGCACTAACCCCAACATCTATTACCTCGGCACCCACCGCCACCAGGGGTTCCGGGAAGAGCCGGGTACCCGCAGGACCGGACCTTCTAAATTGAGGGTCTGGCTCTGGGGCGGCTGCAGGCTGGTACCATTAGGCTGGGAAGGGCCAATAACCGTGTCCCTTCCCACCCTGGTAGTGCCAGGCTGCCGCTGCTGGTTGTATCTGGCTGGTGAAGGAAAAAAGGGGGGGACCCCACGCCTTTTTTTTAAAAATAATGAAATTTTTGAAAAAAAAATGGCGTGGGGTCCCCCCCTTTTTTCCTTCACCAGCCAGATACAACCAGCAGCGGCAGCCTGGCACTACCAGGGTGGGAAGGGACACGGTTATTGGCCCTTCCCAGCCTAATGGTACCAGCCTGCAGCCGCCCCAGAGCCAGACCCTCAATTTAGAAGGTCCGGTCCTGCGGGTACCCGGCTCTTCCCGGCACCCCTGGTGGCGGTGGGTGCCGAGGTAATAGATGTTGGGGTTAGTGCTGGCCTGCCATACCGGCAAGCACTAAGCCCAGTATTAGTAATCAGGGCCGTCAGTAGATAGCCGTGATTACTAAAACTGTAGTATTGTAAAAAAAAAATACACACACACAAGTATAAAACATTTTATTGAAATAAACACTCCCCCAGACCCCTGTTTGACCATTTTATTTAAAAAAAAAAAAAAAAAAAAAAAAAGCTGGTCCGACGTAGTCCACCGAATCCGACGTAGTCCTCTGCATTCACGACCCTGAAAAATAGAAAACAAACACACAAACACGGACCACTTACCTCTTCCTGCAGTGGGATAATACACACAGCGATGTCACTGTACAGAGATAATAAACACAGTGATGTCACCGTACAGAGATAATAAATATCAGATCAACACATTGTGCCCCCATCAGACCTCAGGTCAGCGTCTTGTGCCCCCATCAGACCTCAGGTCAGCCTCTTGTGCCCCCATCAGACCTCAGGTCAGCCTCTTGTGCCCCCATCAGACCTCAGGTCAGCCTCTTGTGCCCCCATCAGACCTCAGGTCAGCCTCTTGTGCCCCCATCAGACCTCAGGTCAGCCTCTTGTGCCCCCATCAGACCTCAGGTCAGCCTCTTGTGCCCCCATCAGACCTCAGGTCAGCCTCTTGTGCCCCCATCAGACCTCAGGTCAGCCTCTTGTGCCCCCATCAGACCTCAGGTCAGCCTCTTGTGCCCCCATCAGACCTCAGGTCAGCCTCTTGTGCCCCCATCAGACCTCAGGTCAGCCTCTTGTGCCCCCATCAGACCTCAGGTCAGCCTCTTGTGCCCCCATCAGACCTGCCTCTTGTGCCCCCATCAGGTCAGTGTCTTGTGCCCCCCTCAGACCTCAGGTCAGTGTCTTGTGCCCCCGTCAGACCTCAGGTCAGTGTCTTGTGCCCCCGTCAGACCTCAGATCAGCCCACCCAGCCACTTTAAAAAAATCATACTTACCTGTTCTGGCCGCCGCCGCTGTCCTCAGGTTCCCCACTCCACTCTCTTGCCTGCCGGCGCTCACTATGACCTGACGCTGCGTCAGGTCATAGTGCGCGTCAGGGAAGACGGTGGAGCGCGGAACCAGTGAGGACAGCGGCGGCCAGAACAGGTAAGTATGATTTTTTTTTTTAAGTGGCTGGGACCTGGGTGGGCTGATCTGAGGGGGGTGCGGGGGCCCTGGCAGCGCGGCAGCACGGCAGCCCGATATTAGAACATGGGGCAACGCATGATGCGCGCGCCATGTTCTAAGTATCGGACTGCAAGAAAACTCGGTATCGAGCTTCGGTACCGCACTAGGTACCGAAACCGTACCGAGTTTTCGATATATCGTGCAACCCTAGTCAGTAGACATTATTCTTGTATTCGAGGTTCACTCGAATTTAATGGAATTCTGTCCATCCTGGTGGTGACTGGATTAGACTGGATTTTAGGTAGCAAAAGATATATAGGTAGTTATATAGGGGTCATTTATTAAGCTGAAATACGCCTATATTAGGCATATTTCAGGTGCAGATTGCGTTGCGCCGCGATCTGCGACTTCTCCCCGCTCACGCCAGGTCTAAAAAAGCCAGAGGGGAAGGGGACGGGCCGGCATGCCTGTCTCATTTACTATTTTCTAGAAAAAGGTCTAAATGTAAGACAGCTAGGAAGACATTTAGAACTGGCAGAGGATCTGCTGAAGCCATGAAGAGGCCGGCGCTTTTACATAACTTCGGTGGAACCACGGCCAGCGCAGGGGTTTAGCAAAGTTAGCGTGGAGCTCGTGCGCAACCTAACTTCTCTACTCTTAGTGTGGTATTACACTGTCTGATCTTCGGGCAGTGCAAACGGCATTGATGTCATTACACAGACTGATGCATACTAAATGTGGGAGAAACGAGTGTTCCCATATTCTGTTCTACTCATTATCAAATCGGGCATATTATATAATCGGGCATAGTTTATCCTGATAAAAGATGCAGATTATTATTATTTATTTTAAAACACCATTAATTTCATGTTGCTGTACATCCAGCCAGGGTTACACAAATATAAAATTACAATAAACAGGAAACTATTAACAGACTTGTGCAGAGGCATAGAGGAGCCTGACCACAAGAGCTTACAATCTATAAGGAAGGGGAGAACACAATAGGTTGAGGGTAGAGGCTGCTCATGTGGCTGTGTGGTGGCAGCATGCTCATTGCAGATTGTAAGCTTACCTGAAGCGGTGGGTTTTCAGGTTACTCTTGAACGTTTGGATGTTGGGGGAGAGTCTGATATGTTGGGGTAGAGAGTTCCAGAGTAGGGGAGAGGCACCTGAGAAATCTTGTAGTCAATTGTGTGGAGGAGAACAGAGAACGAGATCCCGTGAGGATCAGAGATTATGTGTAGGGATGTATGGAGAAAGCAGGTCAGAGGTGTAAGGAGGGGACAGGTTGGGGACTGCCTTATATTATATGTAATTGTAAGTATTTTAAACTGAATTTGCTAGGCAATGGGGAGACAGTAAAGGGCTTGGCAGAGGTGGAAGCAGAGGAGAAACGAGGGGAGAGGTGGATTAACTAGGCAGCGGAATTGAGAATAGATCGTAGGGGAGCGAGACTGCTGGATGTTGTAATAGTCCAGGTGGGAGATGATGAGGGCATGCACTAGTTTCTAGTTGACTCAGGGGTGAGGAAGGCCGAATACGAGAGATGTTCTTAAATTTAAAATGGCAGGTGGAGGTGAGGGTTTGGATCAGCCGATGAAGGAGCATTTGCTCATTCATTGGCTGATAGGCTGCTCGATTATACAAGCCAAGTAATTGGCCCAATATTGTGCAGTGTAATAATGCCTTTATAGTTGTAATCTATACCATGTACATGAACTAGAAATTGTAATCTACACAATGTACAGGATCAACAAATTCTAATCTACAATGTACACATTGTTCAGGATCTCCATATTCTATTTTACACAATGTATTGTATCTACAGTACTAATGTTCTAATCTACACACTGTAATCTACAGAATGTACGTAATTTACACACTCTATACAAAGTATAAATTCACATTTTCTAATCACATCTAATCTAATTACAACCTAATTACTAATCTGCAGGATCATCAGAACGTTCAGCATCTGCATGTTCTAATCTTTGTGATCCACAGGGTCTACATGTTTAATTTTTACCCAGTATACATATTCTACAGTGATTTAGTTTCATATTCTTCATTAATCTGCATCTTGCAGATTATAAAATGTTGTTCCCACTGGACCCGCAGTCAGCTTTGGGAGGGAATTCTCGGCAGAAGCTATTTGGTGTCATGTTCTGTGGTTATTCATGGGAATCCATAAATTGTATTCCTTGATGCTCTGCAGTATTGAGATTTTATCTTCTCCTGCTAGTAGTGTGAAAAGGGCGCTGCAGGGTGGCTGACTTGTAGCTGTGTGTCTCAGCAGGCCTTCCTAGGCCGACATCTGTTTGCAGATTGTCAGTGGGATGTGATGGTCACAGGGAATCTGTATAGTTATAAAGTGGGATAGGGACTGCACCCATCAGTGGAAGGTTATGGTGACTGGTGACAGTACTTCTGAAAGACGCCTAAGCACTGGCCCCTCTGTCCGACTCTGAATATTACTGGCCACAAATTTTTACATTGTCATCTCTCCTGTACATTGTGCTTCCCATGTGCAGTCACATTAAACAGGGAGATTTTTTTGTCTTTCAAGCAATTAACACATAAGAACATAATGTGGACTTTTCAGGAATGAGGTGTTTCGGGTAGATTATGATGTAGTGCACATTATACACAACATGTTACTGCAATTACAAAGAACTCTGACAAACATCTCTAGTAGAGAGCAGTCGGAGATATACAGTATGATCCAGGAGTAAAATCAGTTTCTGAACGAATGGAAGCTTATGGTCCCCAGTAAAATATCACGGATGGCTTATTCTATATAGAACTATGGATACTAACCTGATGTACAGAATACATAGACTGTGATGTGGTTGTTGCTTCTCTTAAAGGAAATGTTACATTAGAAAATTACCTATTGTTTAAATCACGTTTTTATGTTTAAAATAGTTTTAAAGAATTTTTGTTGGTTATTTTTAACTTTCCATGTCAATAACTATATTTAAACAAAATCCATAAAATCCTGCAGTTTTCCCACTGGCCATAAAGCCTAATAATTGGCACCACTTCTTGGTCTGTGCAGACCACTTTACTGCAGTTATCTGCATATCTGTCCTTCTAATCCTGCCTGTAATGATATCACCTTTGTGTATAGATAAGACGGGATCCACCATTCGCAATAGATGATTGTCGAAGCTTTTCTATTCTTTCCTTGTACAATGACCTCTGCGCAGGACACGGATCATGCCTAGAAAACTCATCCATAGAAGTCAATAGGGTCCCCCTCCTGTTCATTCTGTCTATGGGCTATAGGGCTGCCGTAAAGCATTTTTTAGTGCTTTGTAAATGCTGTTAAGAACATCTCAGGCAAGATGGCCGCCTCCATTATCGTGTTCAGGAAATAGAATTAAAAAAATCTGTAATGAGAAAATAAAATCAGATTAGAAAAAAGGAGATGTGCTGCTATCTGGTTTTAACTGGCAGAAAAAATTTTGAGTGACACCACTTCACATGGGAAAACAGAGTAGCAGATTGTCTGGAAGAAAGCATTCCTTCCCGACAATCTGCTACTCATTGGGGGAGGAGACTAATGCATTTATATGCATCGATTTCCTCCAGAGTATGGGGAGGAGCAATCGCTAATGCCATCGCTCTTCCCCATACTGACTTGTTGTTTCCCGGCAGGAGATTGTGTTTACACAGCACGATCTGCTGCCGGTAAACAATGATTTTTGTGTACGCACTAACGATCGGATTACTCGATGAACGAGCGTTTCACTTGTTCATCAGGTAATCAGGTTCTGGAGACCCCACCTACAAAAAATAAATGACGGGGATGTTCCTGAAGATTGGAGAATGGCCAACATTGTACCTAAACATTGTAGCTGATCTCCCCAAGATCAGCTATTGTTTTGTTTCAACATTGTAGCTATCAGGGGTGGACTGGGAACTTAACCCCTTCACCCCCGGAGCTTTTTTCGGTTCTGCATTTTCGTTTTGCGCTCCCTGCCTTCAAACAGCCATAACTCTTTTATTTTTCTGTTCACATAGCTGTATGAGGGCTTGTTTTTTGCGGGACAAGTTGTACTTTCCAACGCCACCATTTATTATTGCATACGGTGTAGTGGGAAGCGGGAAAAAAATTCCAAACCGGGTGAAATTGCAAAGAAAACGCTATTCCGCTACAGTTCTACGGGTTTCTTATTTACAGCGTTCGATGTGCATTAAAACTGATCCGTTACTTTCATTCTACTGGTCAGTACGAATCCGGCAATACCTAATATGTATAGTTTTTCCTGCGTTTTCATAGTGATAAAATAATTAGAAAGTTGCCCTTTTTTTTTTTTTTTTTTTTCCTTGTCAAATCTTGACCCCTATAACTTTTTGGTATTTATGTGTACAGAGCTGTATGGGGGCTCATTTTTTGCGGGACGATCTGAAGTTTTTATTGATACCATTCTGGGGTGTGTATGACTTTTTGATCACTTTTATTTAATTTTTTTTAGAAAAAAAAAGCGACAAAAAACGGCAAATCGCCATTTGGACGCTTTTTTCCGCCACACAATTCGCTGTATTGGAATTTTTTTTTTTATATTTTAAAAGTACGGGCGTTTTCGGTCACGATGATACCCATGATGTCTATATTTATTGTTATTTAGGTATTTATTTTTTACTTATACGGAAAGGGGGGTGATTTGAACTTTTACATCTTTTTTATTTTTATATATTTTTTAACTTTTTTTTTAATTTTTTTTTTACTATTAGAAAGCTCAAATATGGGCTTATATATTGTGGCTTTTTTTTTTTTTCTTTATGAGCAATTCTGGGTTTTATAGACTCAGAAAGACATGAATTGCTCATTTCTTATCCTGGCCTGCCATCTAGTGGCCAGAATAAGAATTGCACTTTGAAAACTGTAATCCTCACCAGCGAGGATTACAGTTTTCATATGGTGTACAGACACCCCGATTGGCCACACGGGGTGTCTGTACACCACCCGGAAGCGAACGCTTCCGGGTTTAGCCGCAACTAGATGCCGTGATCACGTGTGATCACGGCATCTAGTCAACCCGGAAGACGCCGCCGATATAGTAGGTAGCGGCAAGTCTCTGCTGTTAGAAACAGCAGAGACTTGCCGGCCATGACGCCCGCCGCACCTGCGAGCGGGCGCCATGTGCCCGCATCGCCCCAGCGCCGTACATGTACGGCGCTGGGGGTGAAGGGGTTAAAGTGGCCCTGAAAAAAATACTAAAGTGGCCCAGTTTTGTAGTTAGGTCCAAATTGATGGAAGATAGGGCCAGCAATACCATATTGTGGCACATTATACGACCCCAACAGAGCCAAATACCACAGTCCATCACAAAATACTCCCAGCAGCACAAAATACATAACCAAAAACTTCCATTGGCCGGCCTTGAGGAGGACTCAGGTGGCCCTCTGGGCATCGGCCCACTGGGAAACTTCCCTGTAAGGTCTATGGCCAATCCGCCCTTGGTACCTATCCATAAGCAGAGAAGAAGCTGAAAACTACAGAGCAGTATGCTTCTCCTTGGTGACCTTATTCTTGGTGTTGATTCACTCCACATTCACACAGAAGAAATACATTCCCTACAGAAAGATGTACCAAAAGCTGTTTTATATATGAAACAAGGATCTCAAATTTTAGCAAAGTGATCTGGTGTGCCTATAGTAGAGTGTCTTCCACCTGTATCCAGTAGGAAACAAATTCTGTTTTAGGAGGCTCCCACTTTAGGAGAATAAATTTCCTTGCATAGTACATGAGAAGTCCATATAGTAGGTCATTCACCAGGCCAAAAAGACTTGACTGCTCACAGCAGCAGTAAACTGACAGTAGGTTCCCTATTTATATAGCAGGTCTTATAATTTATATTTAATTTTCAATTGCATAGTTCTGCCAAAGTGAAAAAATAGCCTAAAATAAAAAAAATAAAAAAAATTGTTTTTATGAATATTGAGTTATTAGGATACCACTTTTTGCCAAGAGCTTATCAATGGTAGTAATTTGTACCTCTTTCAATCACATCTACTAGATATAACTATAGTAATTTAATCCAATTGACCTGTTAGCCTGAGCATGTGCCATAGGCTACTTTCACACTAGCGTTTTTAAATTCCGGTACTGAGTTCCGTCATAGGGGCTCAATACCGGAAAAAAACGCTTCAGTTTTGTCCCCATTCATTGTCAATGGGGACAAAACTGAACTGAAGACAACGGAATGCTCCTGAAAGCATTCCGTTCCGTCTTCAGACCGGAGAACAAACCGCAGCATGCTGCGGTTTGCTCTCCGGTCCAGGCATCCGCACTAAGACGGATCCGGAATGACCCCCAATGCAAGTCAATGGGGATGGATCCGTTTGGTGTGGACACACCAGTAATCCGGATCTGTCCTCCATTGACTTGCAATGGGGGGTCATTCCGGATCCGGCTACAGAGATACAGACAGACAGACAGACATACATACATGCATACATACACACATACTCCAGCCAGGGACGCCGGCAGCATGTCTTCACGCGCTTCCTGCGCGCAGCTATGACGTTTCCCCACTGCGCCCAGCAGAGGGCGCTGTGGGGAATCGTCATCACTGCGCGCAGGAGGCGCGTGAAGACGTGCTGCCGGCGTCCCTGGCTGGAGTATGTAAGTATGTATGTGTGTGTATGTATGTATGTTCTCTGTGTCTGTGTCAACATGTGTGGGGCCGGAGAGCTGCTCCGGCTCCACACATGTATCAGCGGCAGTACGGATCCGTCGGCACCCTTTAGGTGCTGGATCTGTGCTGCCACTAGTGTGAAAGTAGCCATACTCAGCAACTGTGGTGAGCAAACCTTCAAGGGAGGGTCCTGCGACTGCGAGATAAAACAACATGACATCAGCATATAATTACAGTAAAAAACGCGATATCCCTCTTCTCTATCCTGATAAAGGTTCCATCACAAAAGTGAAAAACAATGGGCACCGCTGTCTGGTGCCCCTCTTCAAAAGAAAATTGTTAGAGACATAGGCCTAATTTATTATTATTGTATGCGAAAAAGTCTCAAACTGTGTGATTGCAGCTGTTTAAACACCACTTGTGCAAGGTGTTTCTCTGCAGTCTTCACAACTTTCCTGAAAACGGGGGCTTGGTGGGGAGGGGGCAGGGCCAGCGGGCCTGCCACATTTATCTTCTTTTACGCCAGTTTTCTTGTGTAGAAGACTGAAATCTTCTGTCATATGTAGATTTCAGTTAAGGCGCATAGACAGCCGAAGGCTGGGGCTAATTTATGACTAGCCATATGTCTTGTCATAAATTAGGTACAGCCTCCAGCAGCTCAAGGGTTATCATAGCCCAGCATAGCCACCGGTCTATGACAAATCATGCCAATAGTCATTCACCCTTATGTGTGCAGTTGGTTTTAAGTATAGTAGCTGCAACCATTCACAAAATTTTTGGCACCTTCATCTGATTCAGGATTTCCCATGTGAAGGTCCAATCAGGCATGCTTCTTCCATGAAGCGAGATGAGCAGCCGACTTGCCTTTGAGGCGGGTTGCAGGTTACCGCGAGGCACAGGAGCCTCTGGTTCTTATCCCCGCCATTCAGCCTCATAGGCAGCCCAATATATGGAGGCATTATACTACAGAAAGCATTATACATACAAGGGCAATATACTAGGTTGAGAACATTATATATACAGGGGCATTATACTATGAGGGGACAGCATATTATATACGGGGCATTATACTACAGGGGGACTACTGGTAGGGAGAGCATTATGTATTCTAAATCGACCGCTATAGGGGGCATTATACTACGGTGGGGTGATATATACTACCGCTGCAGGGAGGCATTATACTATGGGGGAAGAGAATTATATATACTACCAGTACAGGAGGGCATTATACTATGGCGGGGTGAGAGCATTCTATATGTTAGCACTACAGGGGGGCATTATACTACAGGAAGTAATATAATACAGGGAGCACTACAGAGGGGTGAGAGCATTATGCATAATTGCGCTCCATTTGGACATTAAACTGCAAGGGGGCTGAGTGGGGTGCATTATACTTACTAGCACTATGGGGTATTATAATACAGGCCAGACCAGTAAAGGGGGCATTATAATACAGGGAGTATGTTAATAAAGGAGGCACTATAGAATTATAATAGAGGCTGGAGCACTACAGGGGGCATTATAATACAGTGGGCATTCTACATATGGACACTTTATATGTACTGGTACTACAGGGGGCATTATAATACAGGGTTTACTACAGGGGGTCATTATAACTACTGGGGACACTGTGGGGGCTTTATTACTACTGTGGACTTTATAGGGGTACATTATAGATTGACTTTATTACTACTGGAGGCTGTAAAGGGGTACCTTATAGAGGAGCATTGTTACTGCTGGGGGCACTATAGATGGGCCTTATTTTTAATAGGGGACCTATGGGGCATTATTAAAATTGGGTGTACTTTGGGGCTTTATTATTACTGGGCACAAAATGGAGGTCACTTCTACAAATGGGGTTGTTATTGGGGATACTGTAATGGGCACTATTACTATTAAGGGCTGTTTGGGAGCACAATTACTTCTATATAATGGGCACCTGGGGGGGTCTGTGTCTGTGTGCCAAACTCTGCAGAAACGAAATGTGACTGAAAGATGTCATCATGATGATCTGCTTCCAATGGAGAAGATCAGAAAAGAAAGCATCTACAAAGAAGACATCACTGGATGCAAGAGGTAAGTAGTGCTGTATTAGGCTACTTTCACATCTGCGCTTTTGCTGTCTGGTTTTGAGATCCGGTAGGGGATCTCAAAACCGCGGCAAAATGTTTCCATTATTATAATACAACCGGATACATCCATTCAAAACAGATCCAGTTGTATTATATCAGAAGTGAACATGCCATAAAACCATTGTAAATCAATGGGCTCCAGATCCGGCACCATTGACTTACATGGTTTTTTGTGCCTGATCCAGCATGTTTCCCATGCCACACACATAAAAACGCTGGTTTTGTGACCGGTAACAGAATCCATTTTGGTACAATCCATTCCGGTTTGTTCGGTTTTGTCCCCGTTGAAAATAGATGGGGACAAAACTGATGCACTGTGCTGCGGTTTTGAGACCCTGGGCTGGATCTCAAAATCGGACAGCACTACGCAAATGTGAAAGTAGCCTTATCCTGTATGTTTGATAGCAGTATATGTAATGTTCATCCACATAGATTTTTAACAGTAGGGCTTCCGGGGAGGGGTTTGATTGAGAATTTGGCACAAGGTGAGGAGGGGGGTGCCATTTTAATTTTCGCCTCAGGCAGCAGTAATGCTAGAATCGGCATTGGGCACATTCCACAGTATCAAATGATTTTCCATTATCCAAGCATGCAATGACTCTACCACCTACATTATCATGCTGAATATGTGAGAGACCTCTATTAAGACACAAAGATGGAGCAGCAAAGTTTGATGGAAGCAGGTCCTCCTTGCATAAAGATCCATACCAACTTGGTACTGTACAAGTACATCAAATAAGAGATGAAAAATGGTAGAAGAGCATAGGACTTGTAGTCCGATGTCTAATATCGATACACATCAGTAACAGAAATATTTGAATAACCAATGTGTGCATTGTCAATACTGACTGCAAGTTCTGTGTTCTTCTACCGTTTTTCATCTCTTACTTTATGTGATGTGTTGAATCTGAAGACAGTGAGTAATCTCCTCAAATTATTATCTGTTCATTTGCCCAGCATGGAGCCTGACTGATCAGTGACAACTATTGACAGTATCACCACCCCTAACCTCAGCGCCAACACTTTCTCCAAAATCTTAGCATCCAAAGGAGTTCTCTGAGATTTTCATATTGATGGCCTAACCTCAGGATAGGTCAACAATATGAGATCGGTGATGTCCATTGGATAGCTTTTGTGTGGTATTGCAGCATAGCCCTATTCACTTGAATGGGACTGAGCTTCACCAAAGCCACGTGGCCAATGAATGTGAGGTCACATGACCTAGGAAACGGCCAAGGAACATCTTATTTCCACTTCATTTGGGGCTGGGCACTTAGATATCCTCCCCTAGCATTCATGCCTCTCTACATACAGAATATGACCAAAATACTCACCACATGCCTTGGTATGAAATCAGATGGAAGGTACCAAAATTGTAACTTTATACTCTAGGCCCCGAAGTCTGTAACCAGGCCCCCGCCATATATAATAATGTATAGGATGATAGGCACACCACTTATTGAAACTGCCTGGATATACACATATAATAATATATGTAATAATAATGCTGTCTTCTTCTGAGACAGAGGGGACTTGGGCCTGCCTGGTTGTGACTGCTACAGTATATATAAAAGCGTCTCTTATGTATACTGCCTTGTGTGTATGCAGTATACTGTATATAGGGCTCTTTATATGTACTGCCATCACGGTGTATACAGCAGGGGTGGTGGTCTAGGGTTGTCAGTGAGGTTAATGGTAACATCGAAAGACACTCCTTGAATGATATAAGGCATCAGCCATTTTACAACTTTAGACCACTAGGAATTTTATCATCAACCCATTCACAACTGTAGACCATCAGGGATGGTAGATTAAATGCCCTAGATGCAGGCCCCTTTTTTGATACTGGTGTGTGTGTGTGTGTGTGTGTGTGTGTGTGTGGGGGGGGGGGGGGGGGGGGGACCATTGGGCCTGGGTGTTCCAGCACTGCCCTATGGATGGGGGGCATAACCCCTTTAACACTGCCTAGCCTAGACCACCAGGGATATTATTGAGCACTTTACTTCTATATCAGCCACCCATGATCAGTGCTTATCTTCTAGGTAAACGCTGTGCAGAAAATCATTCACAAAGTAAATGTGATTCTCTTTAACCCTTTCCTGATCTCAGCATAGGTAACCAGCATATTCACATATTATATGGTTGTCAGCTTCAGATAACCGATTTCAAAATACCCTGTTAGGGGCTATGGATAGAACAGAGTGGAGTCTCCTCAGTTAGGTAATGAGCACAGCAGTGAGACCCCCACTCAGGGAATAGTAAAATGTGCAATAACGAATGATGTTTGTGTGTCTTTTTTGGCGTGCTAAGGTAGGGGGGTTCACAACACTATTCTTGTACAGGGACCCTCACTTGCCTCTGTCTGCCCCCGCTACAGACCACCGCAGTCCTGCAGACAGTTAATATATAGAGAGGGCTCTGTATGTGACTGCACCGGTTTGTGTGGCGCAGAGACTATACCTGAGCGGTTTGGACTGTCCAGATGGCAGGTTGCAGGGACAGCTCCATGGGGTCGGGCCAGGTGCATTAAGCCAGCTGTCCTCATTAGCACATTAGTGAAGGTTACGCTGGACTCCAGCGCAGCCCCAGGACACAGCACAGGAGGTCAGGACATGATAGTCTTGTATATCAATGAGACTAGGCACTATAGCGCACGAAGAAGATGACGTGTGAGAAGTACTTGGCTGGTGTCTGCCTCCTGGTGGTTGAGTGTAGTATGGCAGCCAATGACCTGTTTAATAGCAATATGAATGGCAGCGGGCAGAGCTGCATACATTCTGGGGCTCTGAGTGTCCTCCCAACCCTTGGCCGACCATGTCCTACGTCTATTTCTGCCCTTTGTTCTCCTATGAGAGAAATTACACATGGCAACAATTATGCATATGGCTCTGTATACAATGCCTTTAAAGGGGTTCTCTAGTAATATTGCCATTTTACCAAGCGCCAGTAGCCCACCCCACTAAGATAAGGATTCATACTTACCTGCTCCACACTGTTCTGGCCCTCCGTGCTGCCTCTATTGTCTCCATCTTCCGCACTGTTTTCTTCTGGCGCTGCATGGGCAGGCAATGGCTGGCTTCAGCAGTGACATGGTGCTTTTGGTCACATCAACACTGAAGCTATTCATTGCCCATGGTACAGCGGAAGAAAACTGGAACTGGAGGACTGGAAAATGGAAACACCTGAGGTAGCACAAAAGACTGGCATTATTACCAGAGAACCCCATGATGGATGACATACTGTATCATCCTTTACCCTCAAGGTCCCACTGTGGTAGCCCTCTGCATCAGAACCAGTCTTATGCACTTTCCTATACAGTTGAAAAGATAGTATGCAACACATACCAGCCAGACAGAGGCTAAAAGGACACTTTTGGTGCCCATATGGTGAATCGAGGCCCAAGGAAATGTTCACATATACGTTAGGCTAAGTGCACAGATGCATTGTCTACTTAACCTTAGAAACACTATGGCACTATGTGAAAAGAGTGCATAAGAAGATCCCCAAATGCCTTAGTGTTCGCCCCATTAC
Organism: Rhinella marina; assembly: GCA_900303285.1. Taxonomy (NCBI): domain Eukaryota; kingdom Metazoa; phylum Chordata; class Amphibia; order Anura; family Bufonidae; genus Rhinella; species Rhinella marina. Next base: position 176,347 of record ONZH01005593.1, read on the forward strand.
CAGTAATTTCATAGGTTGCTGGTGTTATGTAAATTAATGAACGGTTTGGAAAAATAGTGGCCAGGGTCCATAGAGGCTAGAATACAGACCCTCAGGATTGGTTACGGAATGGACTGCATGTTATTGGGGTCGTAATGTGTAGCTGAGATGGGTATGTGAGGAGAAAGAATACTCATATTGATGGCTGGGTGGCCTCTTCCAGGCTGGTGTAGGCCTCCTGTGGAAGATACTCTTTCTCTTTGATCCTGTGGTTTTTCTCGCCCATCACTGGTTGTCACAGCTGGTAGGTGGGGTGGTTTAAACCGTGGAGTTAAGACACCAGTTGTCACATGCTGCCAGACTATCAGCTATGGATAGAGCGTTAATTTGAAACTCTTGGCCACCAGTGCAAAACCTCCTTCAGGCCCCCACCTACTATTTACAATGCTGATGTCTGCTTATGTACGGACTATTGGGTCGCATCATACACCAGGATTCTGGTGTTACTGCCATCTCTTTACCCCCTATATGTCCCTGTATGTGCAGTGAGCCCCCGTGGAGCTGGAGTAGAGGATGGGAGTGATAGTGGCCCTGATGTGAAAATGTAATATCACAGTCTTACTCCTGGGGTCCGTAGCAGTGGAAGTAATTGTACTGAAGAATGAGGTCAGAGTTGAACGTAACAACGTCCTTTTTACTAAGTGCCGCATAGAACTTGAAATGCATACAGTATCAGCAGACTTTAGTGCAATTCTTCTCTGTTACCTGCTGAGGAGGTATGTATGGTGGCAGGGGCGTAGCTAAAGGCTCATGGGCCCTGGTGCAAGAGTTCAGCTTGGGCCCCCCTTCCCTCAGTACTTTGTGTGTCTTCTTATGCAGCACAAGGGTCTTTGGGCCCCCTCAGGCTCCTGGGTCCGGTAGCGACTGCTACCTCTGCACCCCCTATAGCTACGCCCCTGTATGGTGGCCGGTTGAACTGGGAGCTGACGGGTGGCTTAGCTGTTGTCCCTCACTTTGCAGCAATGTCTGCAGATGCAGAAGGAGCAGGTCACACTGCTGTCTGGAATCTCAGTCTCTTTACTTGAGGATGTAGTCAGCTGTTGTTCTGGCAGGAATGGGATAATTTGGATCCTGAACTTCGAAACGGTTCATGGGAGTGAGATCTCTACAAGCTACTTCCCAGCTCCCCCACTATCAGGACATGACCTCTCACTTCCCTCTCCTCCTAGGGCTTCTCTAAACTGAATAACTACTCTAGACTTCCCCCTCCTGATAGGAAGTCACACCAGCCCAGGAGGGATGAAACAGGGTGGTAAACCCTGTTATGCCCATTTCACACGAGCGGGAGACTCGCATGTCTCCCGCAACGCATCTACAGGGCTGGACTGGGCACGGACAGGGATCACATATAATGCTCTGCGATCCCTGTCAGTGCCGAGTCCAGCCCTGTAGATGCGTTGCGGGAGACATGCGAGTCTCCCGCTCGTGTGAAAGGGGCATTACAGCCAGCCATTGCCAACCAGTACCTCCCCTGCTGGATAAAATGACATGGCACATACGAAATACAGAACATTACATATAAAACATAAAAATGCAGCAATTAAAGAACACTATAGTAGTATCGCCAAGTCTGGTTTACTACACATCTGCTTAATATACACACCAAACAGCAGCCCCAGATAACATGCGCCTCATGCCCCAGCACCAGGAAATGTCATTCCTACAAATGTCACTGTGGATATTTCAACAGGGTCTATTTCTGGTGGTGCCATGGACAGTGCTGCAGGTATCGTATCGGTTCCTGAGCACTATGTTGTGGGCATAGTATATAGGTCTGTACAGATCAGGGAGACTGGACGGGTACAGTGTGCAGTTTGCAGAAAGTTTTGGATACCTTTGTGCTGAGCATAGGGTCCACAGACCAGTTTCTGTGGCTGCTCCTGGTTCTTCTTGGTTAGATGCCAAATTATTGTCCTTGGGTGAGGCGGTGATTATTGTCCTTACTGGTGAGCTGTACTTAATTTTAATGCCTTTCCAGTCACAACTGAAGGATGAAAATGTGGTATATTCTACGTATGGTCTATGATTGGTAAGTCTGGGTTTACATCACATTTTTGTCTTTGGTTTAACATATACAAAAATCATATACATTAAATGGATGCCTCACACAGATGCCATACGGTGGCATCCATCACCATAGAGTTCCATTGTAAAAAAAAAAAACTAAACAAAATGTATTTAACTTTTTTTTTTACTGGACTCTGCGGAATAGAAAAGTGTGATGCGCTATGTTTTTGCATCCTTTTTTCTCCCCAATGTATATGTTAAATGTAGGGAAAAACGTGATTTGGATGAATCCAGTTTTAGAAAGCAGAGCAGCAATGACAACAAGATTCCACCAGATGGCGCACTGACACCATGTAATAGCTCTTCTCAGTCCCATATAGTCATGTTAGTATATAATCATTTACAATGTCACATCAAATAACTGTATACTGAGTGCACCCCACCGTACTTGATTACTATCATACAAAATATCTACCCACACCCTGACTGTACCCAGATACCCACACTGTGTGCACTCTGTGTGTCACCTACATCCCAACTGTACCCAGAACTGTATACACCCCACATCCTGGCTGTGTCAAGATACCTGTACATCGTGTGCACTCCACATCCCAACCGTACCCTGATAGTTACATACACTGTATATACTCCATGTCCTGGGTGCTTCCACATGGACCTGTATGCTGTGAAGACTTCATTCAGACTTGCAGGTACATTCATACCTAGGTGTTTGCTGGTGTTGTTCTTCACTTTTGCATTTGTAGTGGTGTTTTTGCCCCTGCTTTCTTGCTGAAGATACACCTGCGCCAGATGTGGGCAATATGAAGCTCAGGACACACAAGGGTTCTTTTGCTTCTGATTCAAAAGATTGCATTTCTGGCGCACTTGGTGTTTTTCATGCCTTTTCGCATTACCTTTTCTATAGGGGAAAAACGACATGAAGAAATGCTAGCGGGCAAACACATTTTTGGCAAAACACACCTAGAAAACGGCCTAAAAAAGCACAGCAAACACTACAGGGGTTATTCTGTGTTTTTTTTTTTTGTTTGTAAATTCTGGTGTTTTTTCAGTGGTAAAAAACACCAGTGCCAAATTCAGATATTGAGGAACCCTGAACAAGATTATTTTACAGAGTTGCAGCTACTGCCAGATGCTTTGAAGACTTGTGACCACCAGAGGGCACACTTTCCAAGCAAAGAGGAATATTAACTTGAAGAACCGAAAGTTTATCAAGCATGACATTTGTATAGGATATGAGTATACTGACCTAGCCACTGGTTAAGAAGTGTTGTACAGTGCCCAGATAAGGCTACTTGCACATCTGCGTTTTTACTGGTTTCGGCAGAGGATCAGCAAAAACGCATCCGTTTGAATAATACAACCATCTGCATCAGTTATAAACGTATCTGGTTGTATTATCTCTGACATATCTGACACTAAAACCATTGTAAGTCAATTGGTGCTGTATCGTTTTTTTTTTTCATGTCCAATAAAACGGATCCAGACAGTGCTCATAGACTACAACACTTTGCGCTCATACAGTACCCAGATGGTGACATACTTTGCCCAAATAAATGATGCATCCAGTGTCCATTCGGTATCTACTGTACATTGCACAGTGACACAATCCCCATATCTTTTCTATCCCTGGCTCTCACCCAAGGCATGAACTCCATTTACTGTGCCCTCTACTGGCAGTACTGTTAATAGTGTAAGGACCCGTTCACATGACTGTGTGAACGGGTCAGCATCTATTCTGCAATTTTGCGGAACACACACTGGTCGGCATCCGTGGTATTGCGGATGTGCAATACCACGGCCGTCTGAACGGCCCCTTATACTGTACTATGCTATAACGTACTATACTGTACAGTGCTATAGTATACTGTATAAGTCTATACTGTAAAATACTTTACTGTATAATACAATACTGCACCGTACTATGTTATATTGTACTATACTGTACCATAGTATATTATACTGTACTATACTATATTGTACTATATACAGATGCAGTCGAGTTAAACTTGATGGTTAATGCATTAAAGGGAACCTGTCACGTCATAAACACATTTCAAACGGAGAGCATTACCTTATAGTTGCCCCCAGTCTTTTCCTAATGATGGGTTTGATGTGTTAAACGGAGGCTCATTTGGTGAAAAAAACGATCTTTTAAGCGCCATCAGTGCTGTCTTTCAGGTCCCTTTCAAGTCAAGGGGGCAGTGGCTTCCTTGCTTGAAGTCAAGGTAAGCACGCCCCCTCTCTGGTGATTGACAGGATGCAGCGCTCCCATGCCCTGGCCGCTCGGCTTTAGCGGCACACTGCGCATGCGCCAGCCAGTGCGAGCGGGAGCGCTCGCTATTCTTTTAGCTTCCTGCTGCGCTGAAGCCGGGCGGACAGCGGCAGCAGGACATGGGAGCGCGCCTTACTGCATCCTGTCAATCACCAGAGAGGGGGCGTGCTTACCTTGACTTCAAGCAAGGAAGACACTGCCCCCTTGACTTGAAAGGGACCTGAAAGACAGCGCTGATGGCGCTTAAAAGATCGTTTTTTCACCAAATGAGCCTCCGTTTAACACATCAAACCCATCATTAGGAAAAGACTGGGGGCAACTATAAGGTAATGCTCTCCGTTTGAAATGTGTTTCTGACATGACAGGTTCCCTTTAAGTAAAAATGGCACAAAAAGGTTAACTAACTCTTTCAATGTATTTCAATGGTTTTTGTCACAAGATGGCAGGAGATAACACTGTGACTAGTGTTGAGCGAAGCGAGCTTCGGGTGCTATATCCAAAGTCGCTTCATTCAAAATCTTGGATTAATACTGTACGGAGATGGATCTATGAAAATGTATGGGCTCCGATGAGCCGAAGTAAGTTATTCGCGAAGTTGTGCGTAACTTTGTTGAATAACTTTGGTAGTTGATTTTTAAAGTGGAAAACCACTTTAAAACGTGAAACTGAACTTCGGTTTTGACTAGTGCCTCGGAACCTAAGCCGAGTTCGGTTTCAAATTTCCACTTTAAAAATCAACTGCTGAAGTCAACGAAGTCACGCGCAACTTCGCGAACAACTAACTTCGACTCATATATTTTAATACTGTACGGAGACGAATCTCCAAACAGTATTATTCTGACGTTTTGAACGAAGCAACTTCGGATGTAACATCCAAAGCTCGCTTCGTTCAACACTAACTGTGACGTGTTATCAGAGTCAATTTTAGCTCGGCTACATCTGTAGTACTATACTATAGTGTATTGTACAATACTGTACCATATTGTACTAATTATTGTACTAATATTATAATACTGTACTGTGCTATACTGTATGGTGCTATAGTATACTGTATAATTCTATACTGTACTATATTGTACAATACAGTACTTTACTGCATGTACTATTGTGTACTGTTATACTGTACTATACTGTACCATACTAGATTATACTGTACTATATGATATAGTACTGTATTCTGTAGTATATTGTACGGTAGTCACTGTACTATATTGTACTACAAAATAATACTGTACTACAGTATACCATACTGTATTATACTGCATTATGTTGTAGTGTACTATTATTTACTTCATTGTACTATATAAATACTTTAGCTCTGTATTCTATATTGTACTGTACTATGGTGTATAATGCTACACTATACTTCATTGTAGTATGTTAAGCTATACTGTACCATACTATAGTATACTATATTATTCTGTACTATGCGGCACATTATACTGTACAAATGGACTCTCAAGATACAATATTTTCAAGTATCCGAAGGTGAAAAAAAGAGAAAGCCCTGGAGTGGGAGGCAGCTGAGCAGAACCCAACTGCTGGCTGTCCTTAGGATCTGCAGCTTGTTCTGATCCTGTATATATTGAGCGTGATTACTCAGTGTCCACTACAGCCTAATGAGTGATATGTTGGGGACAGAGTGTGAAGACAGAAGTGCGCCATATTGATCCCAGCATAGGAACAGGGTGTGCTGTGTGTACTGCAAGTATACCAAGCCCTGGCAGTGCCAGCAGATTTACACATGATGCATAATATACAGGAGGGGACATACAGTATCTCTGTGAATGGATAGGTGGATTACTCAGTGATGTCACTGCCATCCAGTGAATGGATAAGTGCATCCTCAGTGGTGTCACTTCCCTCTAGTAAATTGATAGATGCATTCTCAGTAATGTGACTGCCCTCTAGTGAATGGATAGGTGCACCCTCAGTGATGTCACTGTCCTCTAGTGTATCGATAGGCTGCATCCTCAGTGATGTCACTGCCCTCCAGTGAATGAATAGGTGCATCCTCAGTGGTGTCACTGCCCTCTAGTGAATGGATAGGTGCACCCTCAGTGATGTCACTGTCCTTTAGTGTATCGATAGGCTGCATCCCCAGTGATGTCACTGCCCTCCAGTGAATGGATAGGTGCATCCTCAGTAATGTCACTGCCCTCTAGTGAATGGATAGGTGCATCCTCAGTAATGTCACTGCCCTCTAGTGAATCGATAGGCTGCATCCCCAGTGATGTCACTGCCCTCCAGTGAATGAATAGGTGCACCCTCATTGATGTCACTGCCCTCCAGTGAATGGATAGGTGCATCCTCAGTAATGTCACTGCCCTCTAGTGAATGGATAGGTGCATCCTCAGTAATGTCACTGCCCTCCAGTGAATGGATAGGTGCATCCTCAGTAATGTCACTGCCCTCTAGTGAATGGATAGGTGCATCCTCAGTAATGTCACTGCCCTCCAGTGAATGGATAGGTGCATCCTCAGTAATGTCACTGCCCTCCAGTGAATGGATAGGTGCACCCTCATTGATGTCACTGTCCTCTAGTGTATCGATAGGCTGCATCCCCAGTGATGTCACTGCCCTGCAGTGAAAGGATAGGCTGCATTTGGCCACTGATCTCTATTGAATGGAATAAGCACATGCATAGGGTGCATTCTCAGTGATGTCACTGCTCCGGGCTCAGACTGGCCCACAGGGATAGGCAGCATTCACAGTTATTTCTACCACTGTGCTCTATTGAATGGATAAATACATGCATAGGCTGTATTCTCAGTGATGTCACTGTTGCTCTCTAGTAAATGATAGATGCATCCTCAGTGATGTCACTGTTGCTCTCTAGTAAATGATAGATGCATCCTCAGTGATGTCACTGTTGCTCTCTAGTAAATGATAGATGCATCCTCAGTGATGTCACTGTTGCTCTCTAGTAAATGATAGATGCATCCTCAGTGATGTCACTGTTGCTCTCTAGTAAATGATAGATGAATTCTCAGTGATGTCACTGTTGCTCTCTAGTAAATGATAGATGAATTCTCAGTGATGTCACTGTTGCTCTCTAGTAAATGATAGATGAATTCTCAGTGATGTCACTGTTGCTCTCTAGTAAATGATAGATGAATTCTCAGTGATGTCACTGTTGCTCTCTAATAAATGATAGATGCATCCTCAGTGATGTCACTGTTGCTCTCTAGTAAATGATAGATGCATCCTCAGTGATGTCAGCGTTCCTCACTGGTGAATGGATAGGCTGCATTCTCAGAGTTGTCAGCACCAAACATCTAATGATTTGAAAGGCTGTATTCTCAGACATGTCAGTACCACTGTCTTGTAAATGTATAGGCTGAATTCTCAGTGATGTCAACAATCAGGAGTGGATTGGCCACAGACCCTACAGGGAAATTTCTCGGTGGGCCAAAGCCCAGGGGGCCTCTGGAGCCCTCTTCTCTGAAGCTGGGAGCATCAGGTACTTATGTACCTGATTAGTGGCTGCAGGTCTCCCTCCTGAATACAACTGTATTTCTGTCTACAGGATGCTGTGGCGGGGCACTGGAGCCCATGGCTCCCTGTCCTGCTGTTCACCTTCATAGGCAACAAAACACTATATTTGTCAGCGTACAAATGGCACTGTCATGTCAGGCCACAGGCCATGTTATTACTAGAGGACGTCCAGGCAGCATGCTGAGAGCAGGGGTGGTCCGGTGCTGTGGACCACATCTCACCTTCCAAGCCCCTGCTCCATATCTTAGAGATAATTGGAGGAGGAGGACAGAACATGGAAGCTTTTAAGGGATACCACAGAGGCACAGCTATTTTGTCCTGCACTGTGCTATGGCTGACCCCAGCTACTTGTGTTGGCCCTGGCTACTTGTGTTGCAGTGGAGCCACATACAACATGGGGGCCACTTTTATGTTTTTTTTCTCCAGGGCCACTGTCAACACTGCTCACTGATAGGCAGCATCCTCAGTGTTGTTGCTATTGCTCCTCAGTGAATGGACAGGCTGCATTCTCATTGATGTCCCTACAGAACTCTATGAATGCATAGGCTATATTCTCTAGATAATTCATAGGATGTTTTCTCATTGAGGTCACTGCTGCTCTTTAGTGAATAGATAGGTGACATTGTTGATGTCACTGAAACTCTGTAGTGAACTGTATTCTCAGTTATATCACCGCTGCTCACTAGTAAATGGATAGGCTGCATTCTCACTGATATCTCTGCTGCTTTCTTGGGAATGGATAGGCTGTGTTCCCAGTGACATCACTGCCAATTTCTAGTGAATAGGCTGAATTCTCAGTGATGTCACTGCTCTCTAGTGAATTCCTGGACTGCATTCTCAGTTATATCACTGTGGCTCACTAGTAAATAGGTAGGCTGCATTCTCACTGATATCTCTGCTGCTTTCTAGGGAATGGATAGGCTGCATCCTCATGTACCTCTTTAAAACCAGTTTTAAACCTTATTGTTCTGGGTTATTGTCACGTATCACATCCTGATATTCTTCTCCTGAGTAGGAGGAAAGGTCATAAATGATATTCTGAGACCTAGGACCAATTGTGAAGAATGGATTAACCCCTTGTTTGATTAGTGCAGGTATGGGAGAAGGTAAGGACTTCTCATCACATGTTGAGTTCTTGGATCTTTCATTGACCGGCGGCTGCTGATTTGTAGTTTTATCATATTCATGGTAGAGCAGGATACTATGAGGGCCAGATTAGGAGAGTTGCTGTATTACCAGGCCGGTGGTCCCCTGACTCATCTCCTGTCTCATTTACTTCTATTACTTTGCTGCTGTTTCTGCAGATATGGGGAATTCTCTGTACAATTATTCAGTCCAGGATGAAGCCATTTTAGGACCTGCTGCTCTGTGCTCTTGGGTGGATTATGTCCACAGTTGGTACTCCTCATCTTCTGGACATGACATTCCTCAGTCTTTGCTTCACATTAAAAGTTTCCACTAAAATTTTTTTTATAGTTTTTTTTAGGATTCTAGTACCATTCACCTACCTCTGTTGCCATTTTGGTTGTGGTGCTTCCCTGTCCAGGGCAAATATCCCGCTCTCAAGTGCTCTCCAGTCCCTAAACCCAGCCCTCCCCTATTGTAGTCACCCAACTGGCCTATGAGCTAACCCACCCGATGCCCTAGAACTCCCCTGGCCCAGTGCCCCTGTCCCACCCCGGCCTCCTCCCACTGTCCAGGACACCCAACTGTATGCTGGAGAACAGCTTAAGCGCTTGTGGTCCAGAGAGTCATATCCTCTGCAGCCTTTTCCCAGCAGCTGTCATCCTGTCCTGGATTCTTTTCTTGAAGCTGTTGTGAGGACATTAAATAGGACTGACCCCCCTCCAGCGCTTGTTGAATGTCACACACGCTGACACGTTCTCTTCATGTGGCAAACAGCTGTTTAAGGTGATAAATGGTCGCCCAGAAGAGAGAAGTGTCACTCCAGCAGTCTCCCCACATCGTCTTCCATTACTGAGGGGGGGGAGTGTCTTACATACTCTCATGTCTGTCATTCTTCCCGGTACATCAGACGGCCAGCTCCTTTCTTCACAAGATTCCAGCCGGAACAATTTCTCAGTTTTACTGCGGCCCTGAATTGCTACCCGCTTCGATTTTGTCCCAATCAAAGATTGTGTCCGAACAGTTACTCATATTTACCCTGGGGAATTCACATCTGGACGCCATTGCTTCCTCCTCATTGTGATCACTATGGTACCCCAAGATATGTCGAGTAATTCATATCTGTATGTTCTACCTGTCACAGTCAGGAGACGTACAAAACAGGTGACGTGTGAATGAAGCCTTAGAGATTATTCAGATGGCGTATGCTATCGCAGAAAATGTATCGTTTTTTTGCGTGATAGACATGCTGTAACATTCTACTTCTAATGGGCCCTTGTTCAGTTTCCTCACGCCCCCGCAATCACACTGAAACATGTCCTATAACCTGTGTCAGTGAAAAATCAGGAACATGGCCCTCATTAAGAGCTATGAGTCCGCAAAAATACGGAAAGCCCAAAATCACTCATGATCTGATCAAATTGTCGCCTCAAATTGTCAGCAAAATCCCATAGATAACTAATTATTGATGTATCCCAAATACGTGTTATAAGTTGTATTCATGATTCGGTAAAACAGCATCCCATGCTGTCAGGCTGTATGAAACTTAACTCCTCATAGCTGTTAGCCGACTCAAATGAATGTTCCATGTGGTAAAAAGATCCTTCAATCTGTAAAAACTTCTGAGTTCTGAGTGTTCAGGATGAGTCGTAACAGACATTTGTATCATCCTTCGCATTGTCGTTGCGCGGTGAGAGACGCTACGTATCTCTACTCCATGTGTAGTGTTCTATTCCCTGTGTCAGTGTATCACTATTCCTGTACCTTGACAGAATTATTCATCCCATGTGTCAGTGTATCACTATTCTGTACCCATGTGTCATGTAATACTATTCTGTACCAACCATGTGTCAGTGTACTATTATCTGTTAACCCCTGTATCAGTGTACTATTATTTGTAGCCCCATGTTCGTGTACTTATTATTCTGTAACCATGTTCAGTGTATTACTATTCTGTACCCCAATGTGTCATGGTATGCCATTCGTAATCTGTAACTATCTGGTAAATGATGTTCAGGAATGTTCCCGTGGTTTATTATCTGTCCCATGGTTGTCAGTTTATACTATTCTGGTACCCACATGTGTCAGTGTATCCATTATTTCTTGTTATAGCCCCATGTGTCAGTGTACATTAACTGTACCCATTTTAGTGTGTCCACTGTCTTGCCCTGTTTCAGTGTATCACTTTAGTTCTGTGTATGTGTCACTGAACGGCCCATGTGTCAGTGTATCAATCTGACCCATGTGTCAGTGTATCACTATTGTACTGTGTCGTTGTCACGTTCTCGAATTGTATGTACTTAATTCCTGTACCTCTCATGTTCAGCCACTATTCGTAACCCTGTTCAGGAGTAGTACCCATGTGTAGTGTTCAATTTCTGTCGTGAAGCTTATCTGTACCATATGTGTGAGGTATTTTCACCCCAATGTTCCTGTACTAATTATTCTGTATAAGTGGGTAATCACTTAGTCTATGTGTCTTAACATATGCCTAAACCCCATGTAATCAGTTTAATAATTACCTGTACGCCAAGTTGCTGTAAACATTATTGGTAAGGTGGTCATGTACGCATTATTAAAGCCCATGTGTCTATTATGTGAATTCCAGTGAATTTCTGTACGCCATGTGTCAGTGTGTCACATTAATCTAACTAGGTATGTCATCTTCTGTACCTATGTGTCAGTGCATTATCTACTATTGTCAGTAATCACACATGTCGGTGCATTATTGCATTGATTTTCACTATTTGGCCCTGTGGTCACTCGGGTGTCAAATCCAACTACTGTACCCATGTGTATGTACGGATTACAACCCCATGTTCAGTGTATCAGCTATGGGTACCCTGGTCATCACCATTTTTGAGCCATGTGTCAGACATGTGTAACAATGTCGAATGTCTGTACCTCAGAAAATGATGGAAACACCACGGAAATGGACAGGAAACAGCAGGGGCAGCATGCATGGATGCCTCTGAGGCTCCCTATGTGCAGTGTATCACTATTCTGTACCAATGGTGTCAGTGTAGCCATATTCTGTACCCCATGTGTCAGTGTACCTAATTTGTACCCATGTGTTAGTGTATCCATTATTCTGTATCAGTGTCGTGTATCACTATTCTGTACCCCAGTGTCAGTGTACTTACTGTACGCCCATGTAATCAGATTTATCATTGTTCTGTACGGCCATGTGTCAGTGTACCATTATTCTGTACCATGTGTCCAGTGTACCATTAATTCTGTACCCATGTGTCAGTGTATCACTATTCCCTGTACCATGTGTGCAGTGTGTCACTATTCTGTACACCCATGTGTCAAGGTACCATATTCTGTACCCATGTGTCAGTGTATCATTATTCTGTACCCGCAATGTGTCAGTGTATCAAATATTTGTTACCCATGTGTCAGTGTATCAGCTATTCTGTTGCCCCTATGTTCAGTGTATCATATTCTGTGCCCATTTGTCAGTGTAATCATTATTCCTGTACCCGTTTAAGTTGTATCACTATTCTGTACCCGCATGTGTCAGTGCAATCACCAATTTCTATATACTATTGGTTAGTCGCATTAACTCCTTCCTATTCCATGATGCTGGTCCAGATATAGTGGGAATAACAGTAGCAGAATGTAGAGGTTTAGTTAATTTATTATCCCGCGCTCTACTCCTCTGCATTGACAGACTAATTACTCCTTTCTATGTGAAGAGATAATGGATTACTATGAGGAAGCCTCTTCTGTCTCAAGAATTCTGCTCCATCAGCATCTTCTCAAGGTGAAATTCAGAGTGAAAAACCAAGGAGGGTCTTGGGTCCCAGCTGTACCCTGAGGATCGTAAGAACAATGGCAGAAGACAATGCCGGACCATATACAAAATGTCCTATTCTTGTCGCTCAATTGTGGACAAGAATAGGACATGTTCTATCTTTTTTCCGGAGCTATATTCTGTACCCATGTGTCAGTGTATCACTATTCTGTACCCATGTGTCAGTGTACTATTATTTTCAGTGTGTCACCCCCATGTGTCAGTGTATCACTATTTTCTGTACCCATGTGTCAGTGTACTATTATTCTGTCCCCATGTATCAGTGTATCATTATTCTGTACCCCATGTCAATTATGTGTCTGTACCCCCATGTGTCATTATTCTGTACCCCATGTGTCAGTCACTATTCTGTTACCCATGTGTCAGTGTATCATATCTGTACCCCATGTGAGTGGTACATTATTTGTACCCATGGTAGTGTATCACTAATTCTGTACCCCATGTGTGTAGTTGTACACATTCTGTACCCATGTGTCAGTGTACCTCTGTACCCCATTGTCCAGTGTATCACTATTTTGTGCCCTGTGTCAGTGTATCACTATTCTGTACCCATGTGTCAGTGTACTCATTATTCTGTACCCATGTGTCAGTATTCACCCCATAGTCTGTGTGTCCCCATGTGTTAGTGTGTACTATCCTGTACATTGTCAGTGTGTGTCACTATTCTGTACCCCATGTGTCAGTGTATCATTATTCTGTACCCCATGTGTCAGTGTATCACTATTCTGTACCCATGTGTCAGTGTATCATTATTCTGTACCCCATGTGTCAGTGTATCACTATTCTGTACCCCATGTGTCAGTGTATCACTATTCTGTACCCCATGTGTCAGTGTACCATTATTCTGTACCCCATGTGTCAGTGTATCACTATTCTGTACCCCATGTGTCAGTGTACCATTATTCTGTACCCCATGTGTCAGTGTGTCACTATTCTGTATGTACCCCATGTGTGTCAGTGTACCATTATTCTGTACCCCATGTGTCAGTGTACCATTATTCTGTACCCCATGTGTCAGTGTATCATTATTCTGTACCCATGTGTCAGTGTGTCACTATTCTGTACCTCATGTGTCAGTGTACCATTATTCTGTACCCCATGTGTCAGTGTATCATTATTCTGTACCCCATGTGTCAGTGTATCACTATTCTGTACCCATGTGTCAGTGTATCACTATTCTGTGCCCCATATGTCAGTGTATCATTATTCTGTGCCCCATTTGTCAGTGTATCATTATTCTGTACCCGTTTCAGTGTATCACTATTCTGTACCCCATGTGTCAGTGCATCACCATTCTATATACTATTGGTTAGCGTTAACCCTTCCTATTCCATGATGCTCGGTCCAGATATAGTGGAATACAGTAGCAGATGTAGAGGTTTAGTTAATTTATTATCCCCCAGCTCTACTCCTCTGCATTGACAGACTAATTACTCCTTTCTATGTGAAGAGATATGGATTACTATGAGGAAGCCTCTTCCTGTCTTCAGAATTCTGCTCCATCAGAACATCTTCTCAAGGTGAAATTCAGAGTGAAAAACCAGGGAGGGTCTGGGGTCCCAGCTGTACCTGAGGGATCGTAAGACAATGGCAGAAGACAATGCCGGCACCCCATACAAAATGTCTATTCTTGTCCTCAATTGTGGACAAGAATAGGACATGTTCTATCTTTTTTCGCGGAGCCGCGGCACTGGATAGGTCATCAGTATCTGATCTGTGGGGGTCTGACACCCGGGACCCCCATGATCACCGATGTTCACAGTAGTGCTGCTGCCTTCTCCCTGCTCACCAAGCACGGCACCGTACATTGTATAGTGGCTGTGTCTGGTATCGCCCCATTCACTTCTATGAGGCTAATCTGTGTCTAGGCCACGTGACCGATGAATGTGATGTCACATGGTGTAGGCAAAGCTGGGAGAAGGCTGCATTGTTACTGTGAGCTCCTCTGACTTAAACAGCTGATTGACATGGGTCCCAAGTGTTGGACCCCCACCGATTAGATACTGATGACCTATCCTGAGGATAGGTCATCAGTAAAAATAACTTGGAAAACCCTTTCAAGGCAGAAAAGTGAGATTAGACCTGGATTATGGCACATTTACTATCACAGCATTTGGAAATGTCATTAAAAAGTCGCATGCTACGCCAGGTAGCTGCCTGGTGTATTTTTTAAGACTAAGTCATGCAATACAATGCAGTTGCACCAAAATACATAAAAACTGTGCACCATTCCATAAATTTAGTGCAAGCACGCAATGCAAAACCTGACAAAAGTGACATGAAAATTATCTCAAATGATAAATGTCCCCCATAATGCATACACTATACAGGGCAGCTCATGCATTAGTTGTCCTATTAAGGTACGGCCACACGGTCAGGTTTCCTGATGCAGTTTTGGAAGCCAAAATCAGAGCTAATTTACAAAAGAGGAGAAATAGTATCTGTCTCTTGATTTTGACTTTCAAACCTTCATGCAGAAACCTGACTGTGTGGACTCACACTTAGAATATGGACAGCTCCTGCATTATGCCCTGTAGCTTACTGAGGTGTGTATATATAATGTATACACTGTACAGGGCAGTTCCAGTGCTATGCCCTGTACCTAGCTTACTGAATAGGTGAGGTGTATGTATAATGTATGCACTGTACAGTGCAATTTCTGCATTATTACTGTCCTTTTAGTGTAGTCCTGTTAGTATATGGACAGATCCTGCGTTATATCCTGTAGCTTACTGAGGTGTGTGTATATCATGTATACACTGTACAGGGCAGCTCCTGCGTTATTTGTAACATTTTAGTGTAAAGTCCTGTTACTGTATGGATATCCCCTGCGTTGTGTCCTGTAGCTTACTGAGGTTGTGTATATATAATGTATACACTGTACGGGGCAGGTCCTTCGTTATTTGTATCCTTTCAGTGTATGGACAGCTCCCGCATTATGTCCTGTAACTTACTGAGGTGTTTGTGTATAATGTATACACTGTACAGGGTAGCTCCCTCGTTATGTCCTGTAGTTTACTAAATAGGTGGTGTGTGTGTATAATGTATACACTGTACAAGGCAGCACCCCATTGTGTCCTGTAGTTAAGTTGAACAGGTGACTGAGGCGATGTGTCTGTATCTATATGCGGTGTACAGGGCAACCACCTGTACATGTACATTGTACGTGTACTGTACATTGTCTGTAGATATAGGGGCAGCTGTGGCGGTAACTACAGGTATAACGCCAGCTGATATGGTGCAGCTACTGTGTAGCGAAAACATTGTTGTATGACGTCATGTGACGTGTAAGGGTTGGTTGTGACGATACACTATGACGTAAGGACACAGTCTGACAAGCGGCCGGTGCGCCGGGTTCGGCGGAGACTGAGCGGGAGGGGGACTGTAGGAGGGACGGAGAGAGGCGGCGGGGAGGGAGCGAGGCGGCGGGAGCGCAGAGCAGGCAGAGCCCCTCAGTCACAAACAGTCCTCGTCAGTCAGAGAGCGGGCTCCAGAGACATGTAGCAGTGAAAGCCCCTGGTGCTGCAGTTGTCGGTGTCAGCTGCGCTGTGTCTGGTTGTCGGCAGGCGGGGGAGGGGGCAGGATGACGGGGGTCGTCGCCCCCTGGAGGTGGTTGCTCGCCCTGTGTCTCAGGCTGCTCTTTCTTGTGCCCGCAGGAGTGCCGGTGCGGAGCGGGGACTCAGGCTTCCCCAAAGCCATGGACAACGTGACGGTGCGGCAGGGGGACAGCGCCATCCTCAGGTAAGAGCCTTCTGCCCCCCCCCCTCTCTCTATAGAGCCCCCATCAGGCGAGACTCCCAGCAGTTTGTTACATTGTATCAAGAGTTGTGTCATCTGGTTCCGGTACTCGTGTATTTATTTATATGGTATGGGGCGGGTGTACAAGGGCAGATAGGTGGTACTGGGGTAATAAGACATGTATATGACAGTTGTACACGGGCAGATATGTGGTACTGGGGTAATAAGACAGGTATATGACAGCTGTACAGGGGCAGATATGTGGTACTGGGGTAATAAGACAGGTATATGACAGCTCTACAGGGGCAGATATGTGGTACTGGGGTAATAGGACAGGTATATGAGAGCTCTGCAGGAGCAGATACATGGTACTGAGGTATGTGGACAGGTATAGGAGAGGTGAACAGGGGCCGGTACATGGTACTGAGGTAGGTATATGACAGCTCTACAGGGACAGGTACATGGTACTGAGGTATATGGACCGGTATAGGGCACATGTACAGGGGCAGGTACATGGTACTGAGGTATGTGGACAAGTATAGAACAGGTGTACAGGGGCAGATACATGGTACTAAGGTATGTGGACGGGTATATGACAACTGTACAGGGCAGATACATTGTACCTTATATGTGGACAAATATAGGGCAGGTGTACATGGACAGATAAATAGTACTGAGGTATGTGGACAGGTATAGGGCAGGTGTAAAGGGACAGGTACATGGTACTGGAGTATGTGGACAGGCATAGAGTGCGTGTACAAGGACAGGTACATGGTACTGAAGTATGTGAATAGGTACAGGGCGGGTGTACTGGGGCAGATACATAGTACGGGGGTATGTGGACAGGAATAGGGCAGATGTAAAGGGACAGATACATGGTACAGGAGTATGTGGACAAGTATTTGACAGGTATTCGGCAGGTATACAGAGGCAGAGACGTGGACAGGTGTTGGGTAGGTATACAGAGGCAGATACATGGACTGGTATAGGAGAAGTGTACAAGGATGAGTACATATGAAGGTTTTAGGAAGGTGTGCATGTTACGAGCATATACATGTTACTATAGGGCTACTCTTACAGGTTTAGGGCAGGTGTGCAAGGAGAGATACATGGACAGATAAGAGGTGCAGGTAAAGTATAGGGTAGGTGTACAGTGGCAGGTACATGCACATCTATAGGGCAAGTGTACAGGGGAAGATACATGGACAGGTGGTGGGTAGGTGTAGAGGGACAGATACAGACAGGTATTATAGTGGGGCAGGTACATAGACAGGTATAAGAGGAGTACAGTGGCAGGTACATAAACAGGTGTAGTTGAGGAGGTACATGGACAGGTATAAGAGGAGTACAGGGGCAGGTACATAAACAGGTGTAGGAGAGGAGGTACATGGACAGGTATAAGAGGAGTACAGGGGCAGGTACATAAACAGGTGTAGGAGAGGAGGTACATGGACAGGTATAAGAGGAGTACAGGGGCAGGTACATAAACAGGTGTAGGAGAGGAGGTACATGGACAGGTATAAGAGGAGTACAGGGGCAGGTACATAAACAGGTGTAGGAGAGGAGGTACATGGACAGGTATAAGAGGAGTACAGGGGCAGGTACATAAACAGGTGTAGGAGAGAAGGTACATGGACAGGTGTACAGTAACATATCTAGTACTGAGGCAGACACATAGACAGGCATAGGGCAGATACATGGTCAGGTATATGGAAGGTGTACAGGGACAGATACATGGGCAGGTGTGCAGGTTTAGATATAAGAACAGGTATACAAGGGAAGATAAATAGATAGGTATTGGTGTACAGGAGATGTATGAAAACTGGTGTAAAGGAAAACTGGCTTAGTTGCCCATAGAAACCAATCAGATTCTACCTTTGATTTTTCAGAGCTACTCTGGAAAATGAAAGGATCAACCTGATTGGTTGCTATGGGCAACTAAGCCAGTTTTCCTTTACAACAGTTTTGATAAATCTCCACTATAGTACTGAAGAAGGTACATGAAGAGGTATAGGGCTGGTGTACACGGGGATGAAACATGGAGAGGTTCTTGGGCAGGTACCTAGGTACTGTATATAGGAATGTGTACATGGCCAGATACATGGACAAGTATGAGGTAGGTACAGTACATGGATATGTATACTGTATGTAGGGCAGCTGTACAGAATGGATAGGGATTCGGTAGGTGTACAGGGGCAGACACAGGTCTAGATATATGGAAGGTGTACAGGGGCAGATAGATAGGTATATAGAAGGTATACAGGGGCAGATACGTAGATAGGTATATGGCAGGTGCACAGGGGCAGATACATACTGTAGATAGGTATTAAGTAGGTGAATAGGGAAAATACATGGACAGGTATTGGGTAGGTATACTGGGACAGGTACAGAGCAGTTCTACAGGGATACTTTAGATCTGCGTACACGTTCTCTCATCCACCTGCTGGCATCTTGTATGGTGAGGCCATTTGTCCAGGTGTATGCGGTGCGGCCTCCATATCTTAGGACGTGGTACTACCACCTGCAAGTTTGTCTTTTCTGTGCCATAAATGTGTGATCAGTGCGGTCTGACCTCTGAAACCCCCACTTATCCCAAGCATGGTACTACGTGGTCCTCCATCATGGATGCTCTGGTGATAGCCGGGGGGTCTCCGAGGTGGAGACTAATCTAAGGGATAGGATTCCCCTTTAAGGCCTGGTTGCCTTTGTTTTGCAGTTGATCCGTCAGTTTTCTCTTCAGTTCTTCTGTCACTGATTGTCCACAGTGACAAGTCTTGGCTGATGAGCCCCCCGATTCTGTCATCATTAGTTCCCATAATATCTCTTAGTATGAACCGGGCTGTAATTTCCTGAACGGAGACCCCAGAGGGTGAACAGCAGGGGGTGGTGTTACCCTTGCTCACTGCTGGGCCCTGTATATCTCAGTATTAGTATGGAAAGACTCGGTGTAGCAGTAACGTGCTGTGTCCTGGCTGCTCCTCATGTTTGCCCCACACGCCTTCCATTTATTACAGTGGTAAATCTGGCTGCACATTATCCTGCCCATTAATGACAGTCTGAACTGAATTCCTTGGCTTTGTCTCAGAAGACTCTCAGCTCCTCTGCATTTATCTGAGTCTGTCCTGCACTGACCTTGTATCCATATTGCTGGGGTCTCACTGATTCCTTATCTCCCTTAGGCTATTTTCACACCTGCGGCACAGGGCCCCGGCAGGCTGTTCCGGTGGGTGAACAGCCCGCCGGATCCGTGCTCCCGCGGATGCACGTGTGGGGCCGGAACTACGCTCTGGCCCCATTCACTGTAATGGGGGCTGGCCGCGGATCCGACTGTAGCATGGCAACCCCTGCTGAGAGATGGCTGGAACGAAAATACAACATGTTCACCCACTGGAACAGCCTGCCGGAGCCCTGTGCCGCAGGTGTGAAAGGGGCCTTAGGAGACAGAGGTTTCTCTGAGGTAGGGCCCTGTCTCGTGTTGGGGGCACATTTAGCGGTTCAGCTCCATACACAATGCTGTGTCACCTGGTAGACCACAAGTGGGGTTAGGGTCAAATTGTGTTTCCCCAGTGGTCCACATAGCCAGCCTTCTGAGAAAACAAGGATAGAGGTAAGTTCCAGATTAGACTAGGGTTAGTTATTGGATGTCATCTTGATTTTATCCAAAGCATTTGATACTGTGCCACATAAAATGTTACTACATAATATGAGAATGCTTGGACTGAGGGAAAATGTGTGTATGTGGGTAAGTAACTGGCTCAGTGATAGAAAACAGAGGAGGAACATTAATGGTACATATTCAGATTGGGTCACCATTACTAGTGGGGTACCACAGGGATCAGTACTGGACCTATTTATTCTCTTTAAGGCTGAGTTCACATCAGCGTTCAGCCTTTCTGTGATTCTACTTCGTTATAGAAACAGAAGAACGGAAAGGATGGATTTGGCACATAACTGAGCCGAACGGAGCCTATGGACCCCATAGACTATAATGGGCTTTGTTAGGTTTCCACTCAAAGGAAGATTTTGGAAGTGAAGACAAAAGTCATGCATGCATAGTCCTGCCACTTGGAGTACTGCATGCATAGACCACACATGGAGTACTGTGTACAGTTCCGGGCTCCTGTGAACAAGGCAGACATAGCAGAGCTGGAGAGGGTTCAGAGGAGGGCAACTAAAGTAATAACTGGAATGGGTGGACTACAGTACCCAGAAAGATTATCAAAATTAGGCTTATTGACTTTAGAAAAAAGACGACTGAGGGGAGATCTAATAACTATGTATAAATATATCAGGGGTCAGTACAGAGATCACTCCCATCATCTATTTATCCCGAGGACTGTGACTGTGACGAGGGGACATCCTCTGCGTCTAGAGGACAGAAGGTTTGTGGGGGTTCTTTACTGTAAGAGCAGTGAGAGTATGGGACTCTGCTTGAGTAGGTGGTGATCTCACTAAAAGAGTTCAAGAGGGGCCCGGATACATTTCCTGAGTGCAGCAGCATTACAAGTTATAGCTCCTAGAATTCTGAAGGGTTGTTGCTTCAGGGAGTTTTTCTGATTGCCTGATTGGAGTTGGCTGATTTTTCCCTAAGGTGAGGGAAAATGAGGGTTTTTTGCTTTCCTCTTGATCAGCCTTGCAGGATAATAAGCTGAACTGGATGGACGTATGTCTTTTTTCAGCCTTACAAACTATGATGTCCCTGAGGTGACCTTCAGTAACATGCTTGCCCTGCCATAACCCTGTGTTGCTAACTCAGTCTGGTAAGGAGTGACTGCTGTATCCACTGTACCTACACACTCCTCCGAAGAACATGTATCTCATATTTTCTGCAGGATAGTCATGTATGCGTACATGTAATTACTGTTACGTGCTGAAGAGGCTAGCCAGGTGTAGATGCAGGATAGTCATGCATATGTATTAAATATACTATTAAGTATCTTGAGGATAGCTGGGAGTAGAAGATTCATATCTCCTGCAGGATAGCCATGTATGTGTATACATGATAATATACTATTATGCGCAGGGATTTGGAGGATATCCAGGTCTAGGGGGTCCA
Source organism: Rhinella marina (assembly GCA_900303285.1). Lineage (NCBI taxonomy): Eukaryota > Metazoa > Chordata > Amphibia > Anura > Bufonidae > Rhinella > Rhinella marina. The sequence continues at coordinate 197,923 of ONZH01005593.1, forward strand.
TATCTTTTGCTGGTTAGTCATGGCTGTGTATGGATAATTATATATTATTATGTGTAGGCATCTAGAGGATATCTGGGTGTAGGATATCTAGGGGCTGGCAGCTTCTTTGCAGTGAGCCACATGGTCGCATGACAATGAGTACACAGGCCCTGCACCCAGGGAGAAGTTCTCATACAACAGAAATGAATGGCAGAAGAGAAAAAATATGAGCATTCATGGAGAGCCTCCTGACACTCTGACCCCACCTGCAGCATCATAGGTGCTCTTTCTAGTTTGAGAGGGGTGGGAATAGGGAAAGTGTTGTGCAGTCAGTGGGAAAGGGGAAGGGTGGCTTGGGGGACAATGTTGAAAGTGGTGTTGTGTTGGGAAGAAGGATATTGTTTCTATCAGTTGTGCAAGGGTGGGAAGGGGCATTAGTGATGCTTCCGTTGTAGGACAGTCAGGAAATAGAGACACTGTTGCTGCCATAGGGGTAGAGGGTGAAAAGAGGGGTTATGCTGTGTAAGTGGTGAGGATGTGTGAAGGGCACAATGCTGCTGCAGGTGAGGGTGGAGTGAAAAGGGGGACAATTTTGCAGTCAGTAGAAGATGTCTGGGAAGGGGGACAATACTTCTGCCAGCGGGGGAGAGGTGGTAAGGGATGTAATGCTGCTGTTAGTTGGGAACACACAGGAAGGGGAGACAGTGGTGGAAGGGATTAGAAGAAGAACAGTGCTGTTTCCAGTCCGATTGGTATACATAGAGGGAGATTTATAAAACTGGTGTAATATAAAACTGGGTTAGTTGTACTTTACACCAGGTTGATAAATCTCCCCCATAGTTTGTAAGGCTGAAAAAAGACATCCATCCATCCAGTTCGGCCTGTTATCCTGCAAAGTTGATCCAGAGGAAAGCAAAACATCCCTGTGAGGTAAACTTCCCGACTCTGAACAGGCAATCAGAATTAATCCCTGGATCAGCGACCCATCTCCAGAAACCTAGTAGCTATAATCTGTTATATTATTACACTCCAGAAATACAGCCAGGCCCGTCTGGCGGAAAAAAAAGTTTTTCCACAAACATAGGAGAGGATTCTTTACAGAAGAGCAGTGAGACTATGGAACTCTCTACCTGAGGAGGTGGTGATGGTAAGTTCACTAAAAGAGTTCAAGAGGGGCCTGGATGTATTTCTGGATGTATTTATTACAGGTCATAGTTACTAGATCAGTTTTAAAGGGTCTTTAATCCAGGGAGTAATTCTGATTCTGATTGGAGTCGGGAAGGAATTTGTTCCCTAAAATGAGGAAAAATGCCTTCTACCTAATATCTTTTTTGCCTTCCTATGGAATCAGCATTGCAGGATGATAGGCTGGACTGGATGGATATATGTCTTTTTTCAGCCTTACAAACTATGTTACAGCATGTAATATGCAGTAGGAGGTTGCTGTTGGCAGGAGAAGATTGCAGACTTCCTTCTCATTTTTGGCGTCCAGATCTGATCCTGTTGCAGCCCCTTTAGTGCAGCTGATGGTTAGCTTGTCAGGACCATGCTTAGTATTTATAATTACAGATGGCCGCACTGAGGAAGGTTCGGACTTGTTCATGATAGCGGGCTCTTACTCATAAATGCAGATGAGTGACTAGCAATCTGCAGGACATCAGCTGCTCATTGTTCTGCAGACCTGGAGCTCTTACTGGTTCTGACATTACTCTCTTGAACAGCAGATGTTTCTGACACTGTGTGACTATTACACTGTGAAGATGACAAGGTGATTGGGGTTCAGTTGACTTTTTGCTGCATAGTTACCTCATAATACTCCATAGAGGATGCTATGGCAGTAGGAAAGCACAGTAGTCGTTGCCGTTCTCCTCGTATAAAGTCGCTGAGCTCTCATCTTGTCACTGTGACTGCTGCACCCAGACTGATGCTGTCCCCATCATAATAGACCATAAGAGCTGTCAGTGAGGTGATATAGTGGGACAGATAATGTGAACAGACTCTTGTGTTGGTCCATTGTGCTTCTGATGCCTTCCATCCTCAGTTCCATCAGAGGAGTCCGCCCTGATACGATGCGTAGTCTTATAGGTTATGTGGTTGAAGTATGTTTATTAAAGTTCAAACAGGTTCTGGGACATTTTGTGTTACCGCGCCTATAAACCGGTAATTGTCCTGCTGCTGCACAGTCACATGTCTGGCTAGATTAGACTTCTGATCTTAGGGGGTCCACGTACTAGTTGAACGCTTCTTCAGAGGCATCCGACTCCCTGACCAGTCACCGGTCGAAGCTGCGTCACTGCTGAAAAACAAAGGTGATTTTCTTTTTCTTCTCTTTTCTCTTAAATCTAACACTTTCCAAAAGCAGATAAATCCAATTACCGTGTTTCCCTTCAGGCGGTGAGAAGAGAGATTAATGCCGGTGTTTTGGCAGCGATAGAAAAAGAAATGGGTCACAAGAACAATGAAAAATTGCTGAAAAAAGCTGATAAACCAGAACGTGTGGCACAGCTAGCAGCGCACAGGGTATTTAGTCGAACACAAATGAAATGGATCTGTCCCATTAAAAAACCAGGCACAGTCAAAGTAAGGAAAGGTTCCAGGAGCCTGATCAGGTGCAGAGAGTGTGAGCAAGGCTATGCTATATGGAGGTCCACAGGACAATCCTTATCTCTGCATGTCCACAGGACGGCCCTCATCTCTGCATGTCCACAGGACGGCCCTCATCTCTGCATGTCCACAGGACGGCCCTCATCTCTGCATGTCCACAGGACGGCCCTCATCTCTGCATGTCCACAGGACGGCCCTCATCTCTGCATGTCCACAGGACGGCCCTCATCTCTGCATGTCCACAGGACGGCCCTCATCTCTGCATGTCCACAGGACGGCCCTCATCTCTGCATGTCCACAGGACGGCCCTCATCTCTGCATGTCCACATCACAGCCCTCGTCTCTGCATGTCTACATGACAGCCCTGATCTCTGCATGTCCACAAAATGGCCCTCATTTCTGCATGTGTACATGACAGTCCTCATTTTTGCATGTCTGCAGGACAGCCATCAAATCTCTGCATATCCACAGGACAGCCCTCATCTATGCATGTCTTCATGACAGCCATCATCTCTGTATGTGCAGTGAACCCATGAGGAGCTGAGCGGAGGATAGTGGCTCTGGCTGTCACAGTCAGTCATGGTGGCCGTCATCACACTTTTGCTCCCTAGGGCTGTGCGGTGAAAGGAAGGGGCACCCTTTCTACCCTTGGGGTATACCCTGATTCTGGAGCTGCTGCCTGATGGTAGCTGGGATGCCCTTGATGTTAGGTGTTTGTTAGGTGGTCATGGTCCTGATGGCATGTCTGGCCAGGATATGTTCAAGTGTGAAGGATGTCTTAACAGTGTGCCTCACAGCAGTAAGGTCTGAATGGCTGTAGTAGCAGATTACTTTGCTAACTCCTATCCTTGGCCATGCAGATTCCAAGTTCTCCTTTCTCTCTCTCCCTTTCTTGTTTGTAGATTTTGCAGCAATCACACAGAGATCTGTTAGTCTCTGAATCCTGAGGTCTAAGGAGAGGGAACCTTAGTCAGTGCATCCTCTCTCTTCTAACTCCTTCTTTAGACTCTCCTAAAACACTTTAGAACTAGGAGCGGAGCTAGCCACCACCTAGCAACCTACTGCAAAGGGCTCTGTCACTTAACACCGTCAAATCCATATAGAGTTATACTGGAAGTATACAAGACATTAACAATACATGACCTAACATTCGGTAACATTACATAAAAGAACTAATCATTTGCATATACCCCCTTCTCCGGGTTACATGTCCACATAACAGCCCTCAATTATGCATGTCCATGTAACAGCCCCCATCTGAGTATGTCAACATGACAACCATCATCTGTGTATGTCCACATGGCAGCCCTCATTGCTGCATGTCTACAAGAGAGCCCTCATTGCTGTATGTCCACATGACAACTCTCATCTCTGCATTTCTATAAGGGAGCCCTCATCGCTGTATGTCCACATGACAACTCTCATCTCTGCATGTCTATAAGGGAGCCCTCATCGCTGTATGTCCACATGACAACTCTCATCTCTGCATGTCTATAAGGAAGCCCTCATCGCTGTATGTCCACATGACAGCCCTCATCTCTGCATGTCCACATGACAGCCTTCATCTCTGCATGTCCACATGACAGCCCTCATCTCTGCATGTCCACATGACAGCCCTCATCTCTGCATGTCCACATGACAGCCCTCATCTGTGTATGTCCACATGACAGCCCTCATCTGTGTATGTCCACATGACAGCCCTCATCTGTGTATGTCCACATGACAGCCCTCATCTCTGCATGTCCACATGACAGCCCTCATCTCTGCATGTCCACATGACAGCCCTCATCTGTGTATGTCCACATGACAGCCCTCATCTGTGTATGTCCACATGACAGCCCTCATCGCTGCATGTCCACATGACAGCCCTCATCGCTGCATGTCCACATGACAGCCCTCATCTGTGTATGTCCACATGACAGCCCTCATCTGTGTATGTCCACATGACAGCCCTCATCTTTGTATGTCCACATGACAGCCCTCATCTTTGTATGTCCACATGACAGCCCTCATCGCTGCATGTCCACATGACAGCCCTCATCTGTGTATGTCCACATGACCACTCTCATCTCTGCATGTCCACATGACAGCCCTCATCTTTGTATGTCCACATGACAGCCCTCATCTGTGTATGTCCACATGACAGCCCTCATCTCTGCATGTCCACATGACAGCCCTCATCTGTGTATGTCCACATGACAGCCCTCATCTGTATATGTCCACATGACAGCCCTCATCTGTGTATGTCCACATGACAGCCCTCATCTGTGTATGTCCACATGACAGCCCTCATCTGTGTATGTCCACATGACAGCCCTCATCTTTGTATGTCCACATGACAACCCTCATCGCTGCATGTCCACATGACAGCCCTCATCTGTGTATGTCCACATGACAGCCCTCATCTGTGTATGTCCACATGACAGCCCTCATCTGTGTATGTCCACATGACAGCCCTCATCTTTGTATGTCCACATGACAGCCCTCATCTGTGTATGTCCACATGACAGCCCTCATCTTTGTATGTCCACATGACAGCCCTCATCTGTGTATGTCCACATGACAGCCCTCATCTGTGTATGTCCACATGACAGCCCTCATCTTTGTATGTCCACATGACAGCCCTCATCTTTGTATGTCCACATGACAGCCCTCATCTGTGTATGTCCACATGACAGCCCTCATCTTTGTATGTCCACATGACAGCCCTCATCTTTGCATGTCCACATGACAACCCTCATCGCTGCATGTCCACATGACAGCCCTCATCTGTGTATGTCCACATGACAGGCCTCATCTCTGCATGTCCACATGACAGCCCTCATCTCTGCATGTCCACATGACAGCCCTCATCTCTGCATGTCCACATGACAGCCCTCATCTGTGTATGTCCACATGACAGCCCTCATCTGTGTATGTCCACATGACAGCCCTCATCTGTGTATGTCCACATGACTGCCCTCATTTGCTCCTTGCCTGTGAACAAGCGACTTTACCAATTAGTATAAAAAATTATGCACCAGCCTCTGACAGGTGTGTGGTTAATGCCTCAGGAACATGGCCTTATTACACCCATAGACCTCTGTGGGGGCCTTAGTGCACCTCTAATTTATCTAGCAGGGAAAAAAATGTAGTTTGCTCCATCAGACATTGCAGAGGTATAAGGAACTATTGCATTTTGGGGGAGAATAATTGATTATATTGCACAGAAACTCAGAGGCTCTGGATATAGACTAAAATGGTTGCCAGTGCTACCAAAAAATATCACTAAGCTAGCTTTCATTTTTTGACTCACTGTTTTTTTTTTTCTGACTACTATGCTGCACTGATTAGATTTGAAGGGAGTTTGCCAGCAGTTTTGACCCTTCAGAACTTCTGACACCATTACAGGTGATGGTGAGAGGAAGGCAGATCAAGAATCTAGAGGGCTTTTAATGTCTTGGACTCTGTGCATTGACTTCTTTTCAGCCCTTCCCCTCCGCTCTGAATGACAACTCTAGTATCCAATTAGGCAACAAAAAAAAAATGCATTTGGGTTCTACCTTTTTACATTTAAGCGTCATAAGCACCCAAGTGATTTTTTTTATAGTCAAGAGCCGTACGTGCCTCTGTATATCCTCCTGCACATGACTGTATATGGCTTAGCGCACATATAACATGCTGGAGCCTTGTGCATCAGGGTCTCAGCGGATAGTTCTTCACTTTGTGTTATTAATCTCTAACCTTTTTTTTGAACAGCTAATCATTTTTCCTATGAAAAGGGCTGTGCCCTGTATGAGTGTACCCCTGAGTAGAAATTATACATCCCTTCATATATATATTTAGAGCATCTTGGGATGTTGTAACCTGGTAGCAGTGGGATACTGTACAGATTGTGTAGAAAATGGAGTTGTGGGGGTGCTCATATGTGAGTCTGCTGCATTTAGTTCACACAAATGTTGCTGTCTTCTGGTGATTTTCCTCTCTTCTCAGTGGGTTTGTCAGTTTTTTAAATTACAATGTTTGCCTGTGTAATTACCTTCTTAAGGTTCTTCTGTCAGCCTAGCACTTTAGGATTTAATTAGGGTCAGGAGAAATCAGACCTCGGGGAGAACCTGCCGCCCCATTCGATGTCTTCCCTGTATAGATGTTCACTCGGTTGAGAAGTCTCCGGTGTGGTCTAGACTCAACTGCCAGACAGCATCTAACTTGAGCCCTGGCAGCGGTGCGCTAATTAACGTTCCTGGGTGTCCACCTCCACTACTGTGCTGTTATCTGATTATATCTGCTTAGAATGTGACACAGGACTTTTCTGTTATTCCGTGTTATCACCTCCTCAGCATCTTCTAGTCTGTAAGTGTTGGCCAACTTGGCCGTGTTCTGTATGTGTAGATTCCTCAGAAACCCTAGTGTTGGATTTTGTCTGATAAATAATTGCAAGTGATGGGTCTGAGATCTTCTTCCTAATGAATCCACAACATAAATATAGAAAAACAAAAACAGAAGATCTGAACCCAAAGGCTCCTCATAATGGGCCTGCTAGGGAAGTGTAGGCTTTTTGGTGATCATGTTGGTGACTGTTATATACATTAACTAAGGTCACAGATGGCTGGAGAGATGAAACTGTGAGTTCATAGCAGATTCACATAAATAACGGTATTTCCACTGTAGAACGGTGTGTAGACATCTGTTCATACGTTCCGGGCATCTGCTGATGCTTGTGGGAGCCCAAAAACCATGCTCCTATTATTCAGGCACATGCCAGGAGAAGCTAGAAGCTTTAATTAGAATTAAGTTTTATTCAGATGGCGTAGGTGGGAATGCACTGCACTGGAAAAAATGAACACAGTTTTGCCATGCACCCCCAAACAGATTCCTGGGATGTACAACATTGCCGGCATCCTCCATTAGTGAAGGGTGCATACCTAAATGGGGTGTGAAGTGTCAATATCAAACCTCAATCATGGTCTCTCTCTGTTTCTGCATCAAAAGTCTGAAGAATTTTTGGCATTACTGTCCTGATTTCTACTGTATACAACCCTACTACAGTATGGACTGTATAAACCCCATGGGATGTTTGTTTAGGGAACATAAACCATTGGTGCTCCACAATGTAGACATTGAGCATGGATTTAACATTTTTTATGTAACTGGGAAGACACTTCATATTAACTCCACCCTCTAGAGAAGCCAACCTGTCCCATCCACCACACATAGTTTTCCTCTGAATCTAGAGAACATAGGATTTTTTGCTGCAGGTGGCCCCTTTTGTTCTCTGGAGAATCAACGTCCCTATATGCTCCTCTGGTAGGATCTGTATGTGCCTTGTATGTATCTGTTGGAGAGTGTTCACCTCTGCATCCCTGACACTGGCACGAGCCCCATGTACTACAGATCATCGTTTAGCCCCTTTGATGAGATAGGAGCACTGTTTTTTTTTAAAACTAGATTAGCCAAATTGCACCAAAGCTGTGCCATATTTAGCCAATTTGCAATTTGGCATAATTTACGCCAATGTCTAAGTGCACTTACATTAGTAAATGTGAGCCATTATCTCCTGGATTCTAAGTGCCTCCTAATGCCTACAATATTTGCAATCACTTTATGTACCTCCTGGAGCCTACAGTCTAGGGGGGAAGATTTCTCATGAGGAGAAAATCTGAAGTCAGTTTTTCTTGAGTCTGCGTTGGGAGTACTTTATGCCACATATCATATGTCTCATGTTATTGGATAAATTTGTCTTATCCTTAGACCTGATACTTTTGTATAGAGAAGCTACTCTAGTTTTCCTACTCCACCCTCCTCCTGGAGTGATATTTAAAAGTTTGTGCAGGTGGGTAAGAAAAAAAAAGTTGCAAAAGCCCTATTTTTGCGACTTTTTGACACCAGAATTCTGGAGTGAAAGTATGATAAATCAGGGCCTAGGTTCCTAAGTACACAAATTCAGATGGGTTTATTGGAAGTCAGTTGATCTGCCTGAATGGGCTCAAAGGGGTTATCCTGGAAAAGATAATGATGACTTATCCTCAGGATAGGTCATCATTATCGCATCAGTGGGGGTCCGAGTCCCGGCATCCCTGCCAATCAGTTGTTTTAGGGAGCCGCTATGGTGCGCGATGCAGGCTCCCGGCAGCTTTTCAAGGACAGCTCCGTACTTCATATAGTGGCTGTGCTTGGTATTGCAGCTCAGCCTCATTGACTTGAATGGGGCTGAGCTGTAACTAGGCCACGTGACCAATGTACAGTGATGTCACGGGCCTAGGAAGAGGCTGCCGCGCTCAAGGCCTCTTCTAACAGCTGATTAGGGGGGTTTTCCCAAGTATGGCATCCCTGCAGAACTGATACTAATAACCTATGCTGAGGATCAGTCATAAATATCTTTTTCTGGTTAACTCCTCCTGACATTCCCCATGTAATAACAATTCTGGAGCATCTATTCTTATGGCTCTGTTATGCCATTGCTCTGTTATTTCTACTAGAAGTTTGTGAATGAATTGTCAGCAGCTTGCAGTAAAGGTACAGATGGGGGTTACCAGTTGGGGGTGTGTACCTGCACAGTGTGACACCAGCAGATCTGATTGGACAGTGTCAGACACACCCGCTACTAGTAACGCCCAGCAGTACCTTTACCTTTACTACTGCCAATTTATTTGTAAACTTCTAGCAGGAGTAATACAAGAATGGTACATCATAGAGTGATAAGAATAGATGTTCCAGAATTGTTATTACATGGGGGATGCATGAAGCTATTAAAACAGACATGTCAGGAGGGGTGACAGGTCATCTTTATTTACTGTATAGATAATAAGCGGTAATGCAGTTCCAGTGCATGAGCAGTCATCGTGCATTAACCCCTTCCTGACCTCCACCATACATGTGCTGCTGGTCGGGTCTTTAAAGATGGTGCCCACTCAAAAGCTGAGTGGGCGCCATAGCTGCCAGGTTTTTGCTGGTTTACATAGCTGACAACTGGAGGCATTGTTCTCACCAGTCACGGACAGTTGAATGGGTTATGCCATAATTGATGTAAAAAATTAAAATCAGACATCATGGTGAGTTTTATTTTCCATTTCACTTTCTACAGGGTGGGCCATTTATATGGATGCACCTAAATAACATGGGAATGGTTGGTGATATTAATTTCCTGTTTGTGGCACATTAGTATATAGGAGGGGGGGCAACTTTTCAAGATGGGTGGTGACCATGGCGGCCATTTTGAAGTCGGCCACTTTGGATCCAACTTAAGTTTTTTCAATGGGAAGAGGGTCATGTGACACATCAGACTTATTGAGAATTTCACAAGAAAAACAATGGTGTGCTTGGTTTTAACGTAACTTTATTCTTTCATGAGTTATTTACAAGTTTCTGACCACTATTAACAAATAGCATATAATCTTGCAATTTTCACACTGGCGACTAGGTCTCAAATATGTCAAGACTTCCTGTCTTTTGACGGCAGCTACGTGGGCTATAGACAAGCTGAACCCATTGAGATCTAGGGGAAGTGTTTTCTAGGCATGCTGTGACCTGTGCGGAGGTCAGGAGGAAGATGATAAGCTGTGATATCACCTGTTGTGAATGGTGGATTCTGTGTTATCTATATAGAGGTGTTACTTGTCCTTGTTAAACTGCATTTACATGAGCCAATAATCGCACAGATTATCAGTAATGATTGTTCCTGTGAATGGTCATTCCCACCAATCTGCCCATGTAAATGTACCGCCGTTCATGCGATGAACGAGTGAAACACTTGTTCATCGGGTGATCTTGTTGTTCATGCAGGCACCACCATTCATAGTTTCTGGGAAGCAGGTTGTGTGGTCTAAACAGCCATCTGCTGCCCAGAATCCATGGGTCTGTATGAGGATGAGGTATTGCAGTGGCGATCCCCCGTCCTCATACAGTGAAGGAGATCGCTGTGTGTAAATGCATTGGTCTCCTTCACTGAACGAGCAGCTGACTGTCAGGAAGGAACGTTTGCTTCCCGACAATCGGCTGCAGAATGGTCCAGTCTAAATACACCTTTAGGCTCCATTCACACAAACGTATATTTGCGGACCCGCAAATATACGGGGGTCGCCCGGCGTGTGTTCCGCAGCGCTCGGAACACACGCCGGGCGGCCCCATTGAAAATGCCTATTCTTGTCCGTGCGTACGGACAAGTATAGGACATGCTTCAAAAGAGCCGCGGCACGGAGCTAGCACCGTGCTGCGGCTCCCGGCCCCATAGAGGTGAGTAGGGCCGCATCTATTCCCGTAATTTTGCGGATAGATACGGCCCCATTCACACGGTCGTGTGAATGGGGCCTTACTCTACCTGTGGTGATAAAGATAATGGCTACTGAAAAGTTACCTGCACAGAACATTAAAGGGGTTGTCTGAGTTATGAAAAAATATATATAGTACTGTAAATCTGATGAGCAGCAATATATAACTAAGTTAAGCAGGTTTTAGGCAAAAAATCTATATTTCCTCATTTCCCTGGTTTTCTTCTGTCCTTTGTTTACCTGCAGTAACAACAATATCTGCACCTCCCCCCTCCCTGCTCTGCAAAGGGAGTGAATAAGTCTGCCCTGAGTGACATGTCTGCCTGCTAGGATACTCAGCAGCATGTTGTATGTGTAGAACTACAAGTCCCAGCTGTACAATGACATTACTGATGCACACAGGAACTCCCCCCTACCTTTCTTGTGCAGTACTCTGCACAAGCTCTGTGTCTACAGGATAAGGAGGGCAGATCCTGTGTCTCTTCATTGCTTGCAGCTACTGTTGTAAAGCCTTGAGCCCTGTGTGTGTTCTAGCTGAAGAGGTTAATATTTTATCTGAAGGAATCCAGGTTGAGAGCAGAGAGCAGCAGCCGGCAGAGCAGGGGGGCGTTGCCAGCACAGTGACCAGTACAGGGGGAGTGGCCAGCACAGTGACGTCTAGTGTACAGACTCTTATCTGCTTGTGCAGGAACTTTAGCAAAGCAGGGAGGAAAGCGGACATCACAGGTCATGTGACCCTGAATGAAATATGAGAAAACAGCAGCTTTAGAAGCAGAAAGTGCTAGAAAAGCTGTTCTATTTGATTAGTTAGAAACATACAAATGACAAAAAAATAACTCAGACAACCCCTTTAAGACTTAATATTAATCCTACTGGCCAATATGAAAATTGCAGGATTATATGCAGGTTTTTAAAATATAAATAGTGACATGAAAAAATAAAAACTCACCAAAAATTCATAAGTTTGACATAAAAACATGATTTAAACAAAAAGTAATTTTCTGATGATCACTTTAAACTAAGAGCGTGTGACCACCACAAACAGCAAGTGGCGCTGTAGAGATACATTTTATTGAATAGCTCACTGGTTATACTACATTTCTAATTACATGCAGTTACAGAAGTATTCAGATCCATGTGCTGGTTTGAAACATGTAGAGTTTTTTCGTGACACAACTTCTTTAATCCCTCAGATGCCATGGCCAATTGTGACCATAGCACTGTGCTCCAGGGGTTTGATCAAAGGAGCCTTTCCGTTACCATGGCAGCCTCAGGCCTTCTGAAGGCAGGAACATAGTGAATCCCCATAGACTGCAATGTTAAATTATTGCAGTCTATGGGAGTAGCGATCCGAAAATCGCATGCTTTCCCATATAAAAAATAGACAAAAAAAAATAAAAATAAACATTTCTGCATCCCAAGATGCCTATTCAATGAACTATTTAAATATATAATGTATTTATCCAGTACAGTGAACGCCATAATGGAGAAAATAAATCATCATGGCTGATTTGTCATTTTTTTGTCACTTCACTTACCCAAAATTTTTTAAAAAGTGCTCCAAAAGTTATACACACTCCAAAATGGTATCAATAAAAACTAAAGATGACCCTTTCCACGGATCTGGGCACAAAACTATACAAATGCTGTATCTTTGTAATCGTAATCCCTCAAACAAAAATAAAAAAGTTATGGATCTGGGAGTAAAGTAAAAAACAAAAAATTGAAAATGCAAAACTACAACTCCCAACATGCCCAGACAGCCTACAGATATGAAGGAATGTTGGAAGTTATCATTTTGCAACAGCCTGAGGGCTGCAGGTTGGGCATCCCTGGACTAAAGTGAGAACTGGAATATGGTGATTTTGCCTTGTTACTTCTGCCGTATGAGGAAAGATTCCCACCCAGCTTTCTTTCCGCTTTAGTATCCAGATATCAGTGCGTCACCTCCTCTATTCAATGTGTTCCTAATTGGCAGCGAAATGAGTCACTGTAAGAACCTCCAAGAAGCAGATGTCTTTTTGTATATTTAGATAGATGTGTGGAGGGAGAGGAGAGAATAGGATCACAACACAGGGAGAGGAGATTACCTCTCAGAGAGTCTGATAACTAGTGTTCAGCTAATCGAGCTTCGGATCATAGATCTAACCCTTCGTTTTAATGTTTCTCCGTACTGGCATTAAAATGTATTGTCCGGAATCCGGTTGGGTTTGGTACTGGCTGGTACCCAGGTACCAAACCTCACTTTAGATTGCTAATTTGAAATGTTTTTAAAAGTCTCGCACGACTTTTGGTGAAACAAATTTTGCCTCAATGTAGGAAATACATTTTAATGCTGTACAGAGACAGGTCTTCATACAGCATTAAAGCGAAGTGTTAGAAGGAATGGACTTTAGATCTATGATCCGAAGCTCGATTCCCTGAACACCTCTGATAACCTGACCGCTGCTCATCCTTCCTGGGTCCACCCTCCCACTGTGGGCAATGGATCAGTATCGAAAGCCATGTTGCTAGTCGATGACTGTCAATTACTTTCTACACATGAGATTTCTAGGGTTAGGACTGGAGCCCACTCATTTTTGCCATGTCCTTTCTCACCTGCAGATGGCGAATCCTTATTATTTGCTCCATCCCCACATGAGATTTCAGTTAATAGTTCCTATTGATAGTGTAGGATGGAGTATTGGTGCTCTGCATTACAGTGTGCTGCATTTTCTAAAACAAGATATCTATTTTATTTTAGGCTTTGTCCATCTTGTTGTTTCTCTGTCGGGTCCTTAAAAAGGGTTTTTCTGGTTTGCAGCAACATCCTGTGAAATAATCAATTGTGAAGGTCGCTGTGATTTTGTCATGTATTTCTGTTACCTTTATTACCCCTATCTTCAGATCTGGACTCTTATTCCCTGTGATGTTATGTCTATGGGCGGGGCAGTGATAGGGGAGTGGAGAAGGGAGAAGTGCATCATGGGTTTGGTTGGATACAGCAACAGGAAGTGCTACATACAGGAAGGATACAAACCGGTGTGGTTGGTTTACATGGTGAAACTGGGTCAGGAGAATCCAAGCTATTAAAAAAAAACATGAGGAAGACGTACATGAGGTGAGCAACTATATGAACATGTCTGTTAAGGGGGTTGTCTCATCTGAGACATTGGTGGAATATCATTAGGATACGCTACCTATGTCACACAGGTCCGGGTCTCTGGGACCCACACCTCTCTCCAGGATGGGCCCCCGAAAATCAAATGAGAGTGCATCGCGCATGCGCAGCATGCTCTCCATTCATTTCTGTGGGATGGCACTCGGCAGCCACTGCTCCATTCACTTCTATGGGACTGCTGGAGATAGCTGAGCCAGTGCTCGGCTATTTTTGCCATTGAAATGAATGGAGTGTGGCTGCACTTGTGTGGTGCGCATTCCACCCATTTCTATGGGACTTCTAAAAAATAGCAGAGTTCCCTCCCGTAGAAATGAATGGAGAGTATGCCGCACATTTACGGTGCGCTCTCATTCACTTTCGGGTGCCCGTTCCAGAGATTGGTGTGGGTCCTATCTGTCATTGGTGCCATATCCCAAATGATATTCCACCAATGTCTCCGGTGAGACAACCCCATTTAGAAACCATAAATCCTGGAAAACCAGCCTGTTCACTTGTAGTCCATTGGTGGCTTCAGGTCCCTGAGAGGAATGTTTTTGTATGGTTAAAGGGGTTATCCCATGACTAATGTAGAGAAAGAAAATCAGATATCATATAGAACATGACAATCTCATTCTAACAAAGTTAGAACCTCACATGGATCCAGAGATCTCTGCTAGATTCATATCAAGCTGACAGCTCGGGGAGTGTCTTTTCTGCTGGAGCTAAGGGGGCGTGTCTATGCTCTCCCTATCACAACTCAGGACACAGCTGAAGGATGAAACTGAGCATGTGTGGCCATCTCACTGTGCAGGACAAAGAAATAAAAAAGACAAACAGCAGGTGGCGCTATACAGATACATTTTATTGAATAACTTGGTGGCTGTGCAAAATTTTTAATTACATGCAATCACAAAAGTATTTGGATCCAGGTGCTGGTCTGAAAACTGTAGAATATTTTTTGTGGGACAACCCCTTTAACTCAGGGAGTGAAGTAGATTTGGACTCAAGGCGCATGGACTACCATAGATGGGCCTAATAAATTATGTGCACCCATCAGCAGCGCAGGGCGCAATCAAAGACTGGTGTGAAATGTCTTTGTAAATGACCCCCAATTTCCTGTAACTTCTGCTGGGGCATAAGACTGGAAATGACATCCATGCGTGGCCTTTTCTTGCACAGACTATAATGTGCATGGTAATTCTGTCTGGGGTGACTGATGACTCTTCCCGCTGACAGGCCTGATAAATAATTACCTCCTAACTGCTGGGAGAGGCTGTTGACTGCACCCTGGCCTCTGCAGCAGTGAATGGTTTCTTAGTTTCAGAGTTTTGATAAAAGCTGAAACTTCAGAGAATACATTGAATCGGCTTCATTGATTTGATGGGTCGCCGTTTATACTTGCAGAGTCTTGATGGTTATGATGGACCTTCAGGATCCCTGACTGTTCTCTCCAGCTTTCATGGAAGGGGGTTCTCCACTTGCCCGATGGCTGCTCTCTATCCATCAGGTTTCCATGTTCTGCCATTCTGCCGCCAGCTCAGCAGAGGAGGGGGTGATTAGCTTTGTTAGCTGTCACGGTCTCTGAATCATTACTTCCCAATCACTCGTTAGGAAAGATTATTGTATGCACAGACGAAACCTGAAATGTATTGTGACAAAGACACTGGCTCTTATGATAAGTTGGAGTAAGTCGGTAATCAAACAGATTCACTCTGATACTAAGTGACGGTAATTCTGTTACTGCTCATTTCTCGGCTCGTTACGACATGGCAAATGATCCACTTTCCGACGGTGGAAGCTCTCACTGTCTGACAGTAATGACTGCGCAGCCGCTGTGAGAGCTGATCCGGTGGCAGTCCGCATAAAACTGTCGCCCTAGTAGCGTTTGTAGCGTTTTTTCTCAGTTGGTCATATCTGCATAATTACAGTGTGAATGATGGTTTGGAGCGCCACGCATTACTCCATGTAACAGAAGCTGTAGGAGTTAGATTGTGAGCTCTGTTAGGGACAGCTCGATGCTAATGTCTGCAAAGCGCTACGGAATATGTCGGCGCTATAAGAATGTAAAATAAATAAAATAGGAGCATATTGTAGTTTGTTTTCTATAGATGTCTATTGAGTTTTTATTGTTTGGCTAATAAAGAAGAATGAGACTGTCCTGTAGTCTGCAGTGATAAGTCGCGGTGTAATTGTGGCGCCGCTAATTCTCAGTGCATGCTCTATGACGGTTATACCGGTGCAGCTCGATGTGTCCAGTGCGTTCTTATCACCTCTGCTGAGGCCTCATCCAGAAATCCGTGTCCTCCACAGTCTCTGGAGCTAAATGTCCATTATCGCTTCTCGTGTCCCCGAATCCCTCTTCCTATTCCGGAGCTGTCAGCTGCTCGTCTGCTGTCGCTCTTCTCCCTGATGTAGCGGTGTTTATTTTCTCATCTTCAGACCTGTCTCAATCAATCTCCCCTCAACCTCAGCGTCGTCTTCTGTAGCGGTAACCCCTCGCTGCCCGCATCCTCCACCACTTGTCTGTCCCCTTTTTGCCATGGTGAAGGATGATTGAGGGTGGCTACAGATAGCGGGGCGCTGCCCAGTGCCGCTGTACTCGTCAGGTGAATAATACCAGCACCTAATAAATAACATTCATCATGCAGCAAGAAAAGAGTGGATGTTATCTCTAGAACAGGAGATTAACGCCTGTCATCGTATGTCCTCCTATAGATGGCCCCCTTCCTCCGGGGCTTCTGTCTCTGCATTTGTATTTATATTGTTTATTCATAAGACGCCAGCGCAGTCCGCAGAGCTCCACAATGGCAGATAAAAGACACTGACATTTCTCTATAAATACATAATAGCGACTTGTCAGGGCAGAAACACTACACAGACAGCCCTGCCTAGAAGAAGCCCAGCTCTCTTCCTGCGCTGTCTCTCCTATTGTGCTGTCTCTCCGGCTGACACTCTATTTACAGGTGCCCTTACTCCCCATCATTCATTGTCTTCTTTTCTTGTTTCCTGTCTGTCTCTCACCAGTCCGGCGACTATTGTGGAATATCAGGTCCTACCTGGGAACAACTTCCCTTAGAATGAGGATATGACTTGTAGAACTACAAGTCTCATGCTAACCTTCCAGCAGCTCAACTCAAAGGGCATCTTACAGCTGATTGTACCTATGACACTGGCTGACCTGTTACAGGTGCACTTGAAAGCTGAATGCATGTGTGTTGGTCCCATGATCATGTTGGTGCCCACATTGCTGAGAAAAATTATGTTTTAATAAATGCAAATGAGCCTCCTGGAGCAACGGGGGCGTTGTCATTACTCCTAGAGGCTCTGCTGTCTCTGCGACAGGCACAGAAAACATCATCATGCTTGGCCCTGTCAATCAAAGTGCAGAGGGTGCAATAGTTACAGAGAGAGCTAAAGTGTAATGGCAACGCCCCCGTTGCTCCTAAAGGCTTATTTGCATATATGAAACATCATTTTTCTCAGCAATGCAGGCACATATGTACATGGGACCGACACAGTTGCCTTCAGCTTCCAAGCGCACATGTAACAGGTCAGCCAGTGTCATAGGTACAAATCTGCTGACAGATGCCCTTTAATTTTCTGAAACAGTCCTTCCAGGTACATAAGAGATCATTAACATTAAATGGCACCCTAACCTCTGCTGTGGATCTCCAGCAATCAAGGAAAATGAGTGGAAGACAGAAATCTGCTCCTGAACAGGGACTGTAAGTCTCTGCAGATCTCAGGTTTATAGGTAGACAGCCTGACGTCCTGCTGCTGACAAGAAGGCAATAAGGCACCTGGGAGGATGGGCAACCATCAGATAAATGCCAGCATGTAGTTGCGGCTCTGCTCTTAATAGAAGCAGTAGGAGATGCCATCAATAAAAAGCAACGTCGTCTAGGACAGGCAATCTTCTCTCTGAGACGGCAGATTAATACAGAAAGTGGGATTATTTATGCTGCCCTGCAGGTCGCACCTGTCCTTTACCGAGAACGCTCCAGCTGTTCCCCGAGCCCCAGTATGTGGGGTGCACTGCAGATATGGGGGATATGGGATAACACACAAATGCTGGGGCCTGACGATGCTTTCATCTGCTCTGCATTTCTTAAACGCTTCTAGTTTTTGTCACAGGTAATCTTATTATCTTTATCTATAGAAGTCAGGCTCCTGATGTACAGGGATTAGCAGGATTAGCCGCAATAGATTCCAGCCATTGTTTTCCTGAATTCTGATCCTTAAAGGAAGTATAATGAGCAGTGCAGAGTTCACCCCGATATTGACAGGTAGAAAGGTTTGTCCATGATGCAGGGAGGATCGAATCTCTCCATTACCATTGACAGGCATTGTCCATAATGGCCACAGTGATGGAGTAAGGTATGGCCTGAGTGATGTGAGGGCCTTGTCTATAGCAGCTGAAGATAGTGCTGGAATTTCTTCTCTCATCACAAGCAATGAAATGTTGAGGTTTCCAGTATGTCGGGGTAATGTTTGACATCCCCCCCCCATTAATTGTCATGGCAAGGAAATGAGGAGGAAGTTACCTTTCTTCACCAGATGAGAGCAGCAACGAGGGAAGGCCTATAGGAAGCATGAGGACAAGTTGTGAGCTCCAGCTATTGTAGTCTCCTCAGACACACTTATCTGATGCATTGACCTGGGCGTTGCCTGGGTTTTCAAGACTGTAGGACATGTCTTTGCAGTGTGTTCTCCTGGAGGACAGCTGTCCTCCTCATCATCCTTCCAGGATGTTCTGTCTTCTCTACATCATCTTTGGACCTGTCATGTGTTCACGGGGTCTCTTGTGAGGTTTTTGTTATTCTGGGCCCCCAGGAAGACACTCGACCTGGAATGCTGAACGTTCTGCTTTAAATTTTAGAAACCCAAATATAGGATGTAGCAAATCTATTTCTGCAGCGACAGACTGATAACTTGTAATATGCCTGTTGTGCGGTGGTGATAACTTGTTGGCAGACTGTCTCATTTATGATTCCAGAGGGTTTATTACATTGTGTCTGTCACCTAAATGCTTTGAGCAGCAAGTTTCAAAGTGATGTTTAACAGAAACTTTAATTCTGGAGCTCTGAGAACGTTGAAGCTTTACAGCTTTGTTTTCTTGTATGTGGGTTCTACATACTAGATGATTTTATTCCTCAAACTTATTCCTCAAAAGTTTTATCAAACTGGTGTAAAGAAAAACTGGCTTAGTTGCCCATAACAACCAATCAGATTCTACCTTTCATTTTTTAGAGCTCCATTGGAAAAGGAAAGGTGGAATCTTATTGATTGCTATGGGCAACTAAGCCAGTTTTAATAAATCTCCCCCTCTATGACTCTTCTGCTGTCTACTAATAAGGACACAATACCAAGAATAGAGATTTGTTGTATGTCCAGCTTGACAGGAATCGGGTGACCACTGAGTCCAGAAATGTGCCACTGGAGGTTCAGTATCTTCTTATCTTCATCCACTAAAACAAATTAAGGGTACTTTCACGTTTCCGGCAGGCTGTTCCGGCGGGTGAACAGCACGCCGGATCCGTGCAGCCGCAGGTGCACGTGTGGGGCCGGAACTACGCTCCGGCCCCATTCACTATAATGGGGACGGGCCGCGGATCTGGCTGCAGCACAGCAACCTTGCAGAGAGGCGGCCGGACCAAAACTACGACATGTTGTAATTTTGGTCCGGCTGCCTCTCGGCAAGCCTAGTGCTTGGCTTGTTACTAGAAAGAAGTCTTCTGTAGATGGGACATTGCCATAGACATCACCCTGTGCAAGACGTTTGTTTAAACCAAATACTACAGAAGAGGGAAGGATTAATTGCGTGTGGCGCTGTCCCTGGTGCTGATGAGTTTCAGCCCATGCACAGAGAAGTCCTAGTTATAAGCCATTATAACTGGCTGAGTCCAGACGCATCACATCTCCCAGAACTTTGGTAATTGTGGTAACCTCCATATTCCCTGTAGGAGACATTGCAAGCTAAAATTGATGTTGCACATCTACAACCCCTGGCTGACTCCTCCATGTCTTCTCCACTCGGCCGGAATTTGAGGACAATGCTGTCTTCTGTTGCATCTTACTACTTGTTTTGATTCCAGCTGTTTTACCTGCTGTATATGTGTGCATAAATTATTACATAGTGAGATATGGCTAATGTTTTACTCACGTTAATCTATGCCAGTATGTGGTAAGATGCTGACTGCTCTGCTCTGACGTCTACAGGAGTTAGCACACTTTAGGAGCTCAGTGTTTTAGAAGTATAACCAAACAAAAACTGCAGGAATTTATCAACTGTCTTCCCAGTTTTCTGATGGTACAAAGTTTCATGCCAAAAAATTTTCACATCCCCCTCTTAATTTTGGTGGCCAACCTGTATCAATACACTGTATTGACCTGGACCTTTACTTGAATTGATAAGCATTTTTATTAAAGCATGAACTAATTGCTTTGCATTATGCATTATGTTTGATGACTGACTAAATCCTCCATGGGTACCAACCTTCAGTGTGTAGACCTCATTTTCTAACAAGATTTCCTCCTCTTCCAACACCTTTGCCACATTTCTAAGAAATTGGTGGGATCTCCATGGCCTGATATATTTAACAATCCATACAGTAGAAAACTTCTGCACATTAGACCTGAAATCTAGAGCATGTCTTTGCTGATTTAGATATCATTTTCTGGTGCACCAACCTCCCGAAGATGTGTGGAATCCTTCTGGCTGTGAACTGCCCAATCACAGCAGAGCGTGTCACAGCCAGGGAGAAAAAAAGCTCACCTTCTCCCTGGCTGTGATGCGCTCTTCTCCCATGGCCGTCTCCTCCTCCCTGTACCGATGCTATTAATTAACATACAGGGCGGAGAGAACGGGGTCACAGAGGGGCAACACAGCAGCGGATCTGAAAAAAATTACTGCACTGACATCTACTGATCATGCCCTACACTGCCAGGTACTAATATTGTAATGTCAGGACCATGAAAGGTCCTCTTTAAAGGGGTTTTCTGACTGTTTGATACTGATGACCTATCCTCAGGCTAGGTCATCAGTATTTGATCATTGGGGGTCCAACACCTCCCGGTGAGCTCCTTGGCATCCTCACAGCTTACTAAGCACAGTACATTTTATAGTGGCTATGCTTTGTATCGCAGCTAAGCCCCATGATGTAACTGAGCTGCACCTAGGCCACGAGACCAGTGAATCTGACGTCACTGGCCTAGGGTAAGCTGCATGAAGGCTACGGCAATCACCAGACCACTGTGGCCTCCTCAAACAGCTGATCACCGGGCATTCTAGGTTGGACCCCACCAATCAGACACTGATAACTTATACTTATCCATTAGTATAAAACAGTCAAAGAACCCATTTAATGGTTTTACCTAATTTTATGAAGTTCAACCATGAAAGGATACATAGATAATGCACGGAAGTGTTTGATTATGATGCATTGGATTGAAGATCATTAATATACTGATCAGCATTATATGATTTTCTACATAAACTCTGTATGTTCAAATATCTATTAGAAAGGGCATGTATGTTACTCAGGATCTGGACTGGCTCTGGATTCTGGTCCACTGCAACACTGGCTCCCTTGACCTTAAAGGGGTTCTCCGGGAATTAAGAAAATGAAAATACGTAAATATTACTTTATTATAAATATATTCCCAAATACCTTTTATTAGTTATAATAGCTCGTTTCATCTAGGGAGTAATGATTAGGAGAAATAAAATGGCCGCCGTCCTATTAGTACACACAAAACCTGTCCTAATCACACAGGAGGGCAAGTTACTTCACAACACTGAGGTAAAGAGCTGCATCATCCTCCTCTCTGCTTGTCAGGGATTATGATCCTGAATACAGGTCTTAAGATCTTCAGCTGAATCTCTGTAGGAATGGAGTTCATGAACAGACATAAGGTACAGAGAGGATGGACAGGACAGACTGTGCTTACAAGTGCTGCTGCTCATCAGCCACATCACCAGCTCCTCTCTGTACTTCATGTCTCCTCATGAACTCCATTACCAGAGAGATTAATCTTATCAGCTGTATTCGGGATCACAATCCCTGATGAGCAGAGAGTAGGATGAGGCAGCTCTTCACCTCAGTGTTGTGAAGTAACTTGTCCTGTGTGATTAGGACAGGTTTTGTGCGCACTAATAGGACAGCGGCCATTTTGTTCCACCTAATGATTGCTCCCCAGACAAAATGAGCCATTATAACTAATGAAAGGTATTTGGGAATATATTTATAGTAAAGTCAAATTTAGGTATTTTCATTTTCTTAGTTCCCTTAGTTCTTAGAACCCCTTTAACTTGATATTATGGACATCAGGTTTAAAACAACTTCCAGGTGATAGGTTTAGTTCTGTCTCTCTTAGTCTTGCTTTATTTCTGGATTGCTGAGACCTATTATTCTACGGCTTTGACTCCAGCTTGTTCAAGACTTTGTTACTGTGTCTTCCCTTGGATTGCTGATACATGTGTTTCTATGACTCTGACCCCAGCTTGCCTGGGACTTTGTTATTCTCTTTGCTCCTAGTGTTCCTGCTGACCTTTTGTTACCAGCCTCTGCTACACTGCCACTGTCAGTCTCAGACTACGTAGGGTGAGTGTAACCTGTGAATTTACTGTGCGAAAGTGTGTATGGGTGGGTATAGGGTGAAGAACACATAATCTCTTGTATAATCTCAACACCTTGGTTTAGCCTGCACTAATCAGATCAAGTCTTAAACTGGATTTGCATGGCCCCATGCTCATACTGTCTAAAAGTGCGGAGATCACTCGATGAACGAGCAAAACGTTCATTCGTCGGGTGAAGTGATCTGAGGTGCGGACACCTCAATCATTGTTCTCGGGCAGCAGATTGTGCAGTCTAAACAGCCTCACCTGCCCAGGAACAATGATTTTGTATGGGATGAGCAATAGCAGCAGCCATCGATTCTCCTCATTCTGTGGAGGTGATCGCTGCATGTAAATTACCTCTACTTAACAAACAGCCGATTGTCGAGAAGGAACGCTTTATTCCTGACAATCGCTCCTCACAGCATCAAAATGCACCTTTAGAGGATCCACCAGTCCATCGGCACTGTAACAATGAGTAGAAGCCCTGAGATTGGTGCATTTGGCACAGCAGGCATCTAAATGGTGTGCAAAAATGTAAACAGCTGAGGTCTTTGTTCAGGGGTAGTTTGTCAGCCAGGAGGTGAGTGGTGATAACTACAGTTGCCACCATTAGTTCTTCTTACAATAGAACCTACCTCAGCTATTAATATCAAATATTTGAGCTGTTCTTCCTGCTGAACAGACATGTGTGGGCCACAACCAGAGGTCACAATAACGCCTGTACAAGCGTCATTGAGGCCTGTTCAGGCTGTTTTACTCCCTACAAAAAGTCTACGGCGTACCACTATGCCTTAGGGCTCATGCTCACGGCTCAATACACAGGCATCGACCATGTGCAACCCGCATCACGGATCGCAAACCCATTCACTTCAATGGGTCCGCAATCCGGGAGATGCCGAGCGGAGGCCCGGATCGGAACACTACGGAAGCGCTACGGTGTGCTTCCGTGGTGTTTCTGGCCGCGCCTCCGCACCGCAAAAAAGTAGCGCAAGCACTACTTTTTTGCGGTGCGCACCCTCGGATGCGGATCGCGGACCCCATTAAAGTGAATGGATCCATAATCCGCATGTGGTGGCCACAATGTCAGTGCCCGTGCATTGTGGACCGCAAATTACGGTCCACAGCACAGGCACTGACTGCACACGAGCCCTTAGACTTTTCCTTCAAATTCAGAAGGGCAGGCCGCGCTGTGATTGGCACAGGCAGCACAGCGATGCTGCCTGTGCCTGAGATAACCAATAGCAAAGCTCCTCACAGTAAGGAGCTTTGCTATTGGTTAGTTTGGTTGGTTAGTTTTGGGCGCGCTCTGGAGCGATACAGCGCCCAGCAGCAGGGGAAGCCGGCGGGAGCTGGGAGGAGGCGGGGCCGGCTCCGGGGTAATTGTAGAATAAGGAGATCGGGTCGTGCTGTGGAAGGACCCCAGGAAGCATGGTGGCGCCTCGGAGGGGCTGAAGAGGACACTTCAGAGGTGAAAAACAGCCCTGGACATCAAGGTGACAGCAGTGTGTAATGCAGTGTGTGATTATATTGCACACTGCATTATATACATCACATAGTGCACCACATGTACCATACTCTGCACACCATGTACCATACACATCGCACACTGTATGTAGTATAGTGTATAGTCAATGCAGGCAGGATATCATAGCCAAGTGATAAAGCACAGGGTTAATTCCACTATATTGGACTGGACTTTATGACTTGGCTATAACTGTCTGCTGTTATTTAGACTAGTTATGGTTCCCCACATAAATCTCCACCTCTTAGGGCACGGTCACTCCAGCACTATTTGTTTCTGTTATGCTCCATTACATGATCAGAGCAACAAAAATAACAGAAGTGCTGGATCAGGCAGGTAACGGTGGGTTTTCATCATACATTTAACGTACACAAAAACAGTATACATTAACGAACACCTCAGACAGATGCCATACTGGGGCAACCATCACCATGGAGTTCCATTGTAAAAAAAGAAAGAAAAAAAATAATTTTTTTTGCAGGATGGGAAAGCGCACTGTACCATGTTTTTCCATCCTGCAAAGTTCAGCAAAAAAACATATAGGTTAACGTATACTTTCCTTTTTATAACGGAATTCTGTGGTGATGGATGGCACAGTATGGCGTCTGTCTGAGGCGTCTGTTAACATATATTCTTTTTTGTGTACATTAAATGTATGACAAAAACGTGATGTGAACCCAGCCTAACAGGGAAGAAACTGAGCAGACTCCGCCGACTATGATGGGATCTGTTCAGTTACAATTCACGAGCCTGTGTTTTTACCAGACAAAAACCTCCTGCATACAAGGCTTTTTTGTCCGGTCTTTTGACATAATCTGCAACAGAGGCTCCAAACGCAGATGTGAACAACTGC
Source organism: Rhinella marina (assembly GCA_900303285.1). Lineage (NCBI taxonomy): Eukaryota > Metazoa > Chordata > Amphibia > Anura > Bufonidae > Rhinella > Rhinella marina. The sequence continues at coordinate 222,886 of ONZH01005593.1, forward strand.
AGGCCGATATATTATGTATTTGAATGACCGCAACTTTCATACTCCTCCTCGGGTAAAAATACTCCTCAAAAATGGTCGGAGGAGTATTTTTACTCTTCTGAAAAAAACGTAGTGCAACCTCTGGCCACGACCATGAGATTAAATTATCATAATTTCAGGTAACTTCCCATAAGGACTTTTATAGGGATTGTCCCACCATAAGACTGTATCACCAAATCCAGAGGATAGGTGACAAGATTCTGATCTGTGGGGGTCACAAGAACAGGGTCCTGTAGAATGAATGGAGTGATGGTTGCAAATTCTGTTGGTGGGACATCCCACAAAAGATTGAGAGGGATCAATGTTTTTCTTTCAGTTTATAATGTTGATCATTTAATGAGCAGGCAACATCTACTAAGGGGTAGTCCTAGATAAATGTAAGCCCAGGAGGCCAGTGCTCTGGTGACATTTGCTTTGTGTCTCTATGGATATTAATATCTTAGTAATGGTACTGCTCTGTAGTGTACAATGATTCCTTCACGTACTGGCCTGTTGCCCCTTTTTTGACTATTTGTATGCCTTTTCCTGGAGCTATTCTGTACCCCCAGATTTATTATATGGCTTGTTCAGGATGAGAACAAAGGATTTGCTTTCTTCTAGGAATACTGTTTCCTGAACATGGGCTGTGTTAGCTGCAGTGTCCCAGGCGCAAACTGCCAGGGGTCATTCAGCAGTCTGACATAACTTTACATTAACTGCACTGATTATGCAAATCAAAGCCTTAAAAAACTAAAGGACCTGTGATTACATTTTTTCCTTACTTGTATAAGTGTAAAGGAACTGTACTGACAAAAGTGTAGTTCCTAGCTTCGCAAGGTACAGCAGCAGGACCTTTGACGACATCATCAAAAAGTCCTTCACCCCTTGAATTTAGGTCCTAGAGGACATCATCAAAAGGCCCTTCACTCCATGTACCCTGACCCTAATACTAACTCTAACCCCTAACACTAATATTAACCCTAACCATAATGTATAACTGTCCACATATATCTGTATCCCTGCTTTTATTATACCTCATACCTGACACATAGCCTATACAGCAATGTACTGATACATCAGGTATGAGGTATAATACAAGCAGTGTGTACAGATATATTGTATATATATTAATGTACTCGCTCATCTCTAGATGGAGCTATATTACCAGACACATTGCATGGACAGGAGGGGCGCCATTTGTGAAAAAAACTTACCCTTCCTTTTAATCCCTTTAGGCTTTTTTTCCTCCCATAATTGTAGACCTATGGATTTTAACTTCTCCATCTAACAGTCCATTATGAAAGTTGGAAGTGTGTCTGCCATACATCTTCCTGCATTCTCTGTCTTACTGGCCGTAAGTGCTCTTGATCACTTAATGACTTTTTGGACTTTATATATATATTTTCTTTGAGATAAAAAAAAAACAATTAACCCCTTCAATCACTGTGAAGTCCCGGGCGTGTATGGAGTTGGCTGCTGTGGTAAGCCGACTTCACATGCGGCTGCCGGCTGCATCATACAGCAGACACCCAGCTGCAATGACAGGGAACGGCAGTTGTGCCGAACCCCGTCATTTAAACCCTCAGATGCCACGATCAACACTGATTGCAGCATTTTTGCATTGGAGCTCCCACAGTGAAATCACGGAGCTCCGATAAGTTACCATGCTAGCCTGAACACTTCTGCAGCTCACCAGGCCTGCCATGGTAAGCTCCCTGCTAAGCTGCACAAAGCACAGCTCAGCAGGGAGCGTGTGGAAATCCTATTCACTCTAATAGATACCAGGTTCAAGCCCCTAAGATGGTTAAAAGTTATTACTGTAAAAAGAAGTTTAATTATTTAAAAAAAAATTAAAAATATATTAACAATAAAAAATAAACATATCAGGTATCACTACGTCCAAAAATGTCTGAACTATTAAAATGTTTTTAAAAAATTTCTGTGCAGTGAATGCTGTAACAAAAAAAATTAAAACCAAATGATTCGCCTTTTTTTTAGTCATTTCCTACCACCCCCCCTAAAAAAAATTTGAATAACTGATCAATGAATGGTACCAATAAAACAACAGTTTGTTTAGCAAAAAACAAGCCCTCCTACAGCTCTCTAGACTGAAATATAAAGTTGTGGCTTTTATTTTTTCAAAGGTTTTTATTTTTTTAAAAAATAGTAAAACAAAAAAAAAATATACAAGTTTGGTATTGCCGCATTCGTATTGAGCCGCAGAATAAGGACGTAATTTTTAGAGCACAATGTAGGCTGTAATGTGAAAACCCCTTGGCGGAATTGTGTTTTTTTTTTATCTATTTAACACCACAAAGAATTTCCAATAACAGACATGGTAAATTAAATGGTGCCCTTAAAAAATACAACTTATCACGCAAAAAATAAGCCCAAATATGACTATATGAATGGAAAATTTAAAAAGTTATGACTATTGAAACATGGGGAGGAAAAAACAAAAAATGCAAATGGCCCTCTACTAGTGAGGACCTGGTACAGTCATCCTCTGTCCCTCCCTACAGACAAGTCCCCTGTTCACATGTCTGATGGGTTTTTTTTGCCAGCTGCTCAATACCTTGTTTGCAACATTTTATATACACTGATCAGCCATAACATTAAAGGACTATTACAGCCCCAAACTGCATTTTAATTAGTCCCCGGACAGTGTTGTACTTACAGTAAAAAATGTACTCACCTGCTCTCTGCTGCTCCATTCCAGCGCTGAGGCTCTGTCCCGTGCTCCTTACAGGCCCTGGCATGTAAATTTCCTGATGGGGTCACAGGCGCAGCTGCAGCCATTCTCTGGCCTCTGGACCAAAAGGAGCGCAGAACAGACCTCAGTCCTGGAACGAGGCGGCACAGAGCAGGTGACCGCTTTTTTTTTTTTTTTTTTTTTAACTTTAGATACAACACTGTCTAGGGTCTAATTAAAATAGAGTTTGGGGCTGGTATACTATTTTAAAACCAGATGAAAAAACTAACATTATGGTGGTGTTTCTGATACGCGCTGTTAGTTCTTACCAAAAGTGGTCCACGGGAGGACAATCGGTGAATGGGCAACCAAGACTGTGCACTATGCATTATGGGGATTGAAGGCCACCTTGTCTGATCCACTCCCACAGAAGAGTTACTGTATACCATAGCCTTCTAAACAGGTTAAAGGGCTTGACTCATTTTTCCATTATTGTTCATATCCAGGGGTTACGACCACCCTGCAATCCAGCATCGGTAGCCGTGCTTACACACTATAGGAAAAAGCTCCTGCCTCTCTGGTAGCTGGGACTGCGTGAGTGCGCGTAGGCAGTGGCGTAGATAAAGGCTCATGGGCCCTGGTGCAAGAGTTGAGCTTGGGCCCCCCTTCCCTCATTGCTTTGTGGCAAGGGGAGGGGGAGCACATAGCCTTCCTGCTGTCTGAGACAAAAACTGAAACGCAAATTCTTGATCTTACTCCTTCCCTCCAGCCAGAGGTGTAACTTGACCAGCATGCATTTTCTATAATACTGGTGTCTTCTTAGGAGGCACAAGAGCAACCTCTACCTCCGCACATCCCCCCCCTATCTACGCTCCTGCGCATAGGCACAGCTCCCATCCCGGCCACCTCCTATCTGCGCTGCAACTGTAACCCCTTTAAATGAGCAGTGTATAATATGATAGTAACATGAATGTAGCCAGCAATATAGACAACCACATTAGTAAGTGCCTTGTATTAACTTTCCATAGTGCATTGCAGTTTTCCCACATATAGGTCTGTTCCCATGCTGACCCACTATTCAGTGCTGCCAGTGTGAGATTGTGCAGTGACACACCCCCAACTGGTGACACCCAGTTGGCAATTCATTCATAAATTTCTAGTAGGAATAACAGAGGAATGGCACAACATACAGTGATAGGAAAAAATGCTTCAGAATTGTTATTTCATGGGGAGTGCAACTTGTTACTAAACAGGCTTGTCAGGAGAAGTGACACATTCTCTTTAAAGGGGTTCTCCAGGAATTAAGAAAATTAAAATACTTAAATATTACTTTATAATAAATATATTCTCAAATACCTTTCATTAGTTATAATGGCTGGTTTTGTCTGTGGAGCAATCATCAGGGGAAATAAAATGGCTGCCATCCTCTTAGTACAAACAAAACCTGTCCTAATCACACAGGAGGACAAGTTACTTCACAACACTGAGGTAAAGAGCTGCCTCATCCTCCTCTCTGCTCTACTTGTCAGGGATTATGACCCTGAATACGGATGATAAGAATCTCTGGGGAGTTTATGAGCAGACATGAAGTACTGAGAGGACGGACAGGACAGACTATGGTAATGGAGACTGCATACAAATGCTGCTGCTCATCAGCCACACCTTACCTCCTCCCATGTCTCCTCATCGTCTCCATTCCCACAGAGATTCACCTGTATTCAGGATGATAATCCCTGACAAGTAGAGCGAGAGGAGGAAGAGGCGGCTCTTTACCTCAGTGTTGTGAAGTAACTTGTCCTGCTGTGTGATTAGGACAGGTTTTGTGTGTAGTAATAGGACGGCGGCCATTTTATTTCTCCTTTTGATTGCTCCTCAGAGAAAATGAGCCATTATAACTAATGAAAGGTATTTATGAATATATTTATTATAAAAAATATTTATGTATTTACATTTTCTTAATTCCCAGGGAACCCCTTTAAAGGATCTGCTAGGTGCCAAATACAACAGGACTCCTTAAGTGGCTTTGTGGAGTTTATGCCTCAGTGGGTCAGAGCTGTTTTGGCAGCGGAGGGGGGTAAACAATGATAGGCAAGTGGTTTTAAGGTTATGGCTAATCGATGTGTATATACACAGGGATCGTACCTACTGCATTCCGGATACACTTGAGTTCCAGACTTTTCTTGGCTGAAGACAGCAAGGTGTATGTAATGTAAGCTATAGAGAAGCCTTCTGCATGATCATTCCAGCATCTCCATGGAGGACTGAGCATAGGCTGCCCACATCTGGAGATAAGTGGACTGTCATGTATGTTGTCACTAGGATGAATGAAACCCTCAGGGCGCTGTACTGTGACGCACGTTGTGTTCCCGGCAGCTGTGTGTACAGTAGCACCCGCTCCAGCAGGGAAAGGGTGCTCTCTGCTGTGACATTCATTTCCCAGTACTGGATTTTTTTTTTTTTGTTTTTTGGCACACTCTGTATAATTGGTGTCATTTGCTCAATTACCCTCATATGCAATCACACAGTATTATGAGAATGAATGTGCATTTCAGATAAAAGAAAAACGAAAAGCAAGTTTCCAGCACAATTGTTTTCTATCATCCACCTCAGTCAACTGTAACTACTTCCCTGCTGGGGCTACAGTGCCTTCCAGGGGATGAGAGGATGCAGGGGAGATGCAGTGCTTTCCGGGGGCCTGCACGCTGCACTGTAGTCGGTGTTCTCCTCCTTGGGGCAGGCTTGGTTTCTGCAGGGGTCTTTCAGGAGGAAAGATAGTGGATGGGGGGTAAATGAAGCCCTAGCTGCATGCTGAGGTCTAGTTCACACTTCAGTTTGCATCATTGAGGGTGCAGGGACACGACCGTATGTATTATGCGGTTCGCAAAATGCAGATCTGGAAAGAATACGGATGACGTCCGTGTTGCATTCGTTTTTTTTTTTTTGAGGATCCATTGTAAGAGGTGGGAGCTGCTGTCGGTAGAGTAAGTGCTGGTGATACTTCATGTAATATACTCAACTGGTTCAATATAGATATGGTCAAAGCTAAGTTAAACAAAGTAAAGGTGAATAAGGCTCCAGGACCGGATGGGTTACACCCAAGAGTTCTTAAGGAACTTAGTTCAGTAATTTCCTTGCCCTTGTATATAATATTCAAAGATTCTCTGGTGACTGGCATAGTGCAGAGGGACTGGCGTAAAGCATATGTGGTGCCCATCTTCAAGAAGGGCTCTAAGTCATCCCCGGGGAATTACAGACAGGTGGGCTTAACGTCCATTGTGGGGAAACTTTTTGAGGGTCTAATAAGGGACCATATACAGGAATATGTTTTGAATAATAGTATTATAAGTGATAACCAGCATGGTTTTACTAAGGACAGAAGCTGTCAGACTAACCTGATTGTTTTTTATGAAGAAGTGAGTAGAAGTCTGGATAGAGGGGCGGCTGTGGATATTGTGTATTTGGACTTTGCAAAAGCGTTTGACACGGTCCCTCATAGACGTCTGACGGGTAAATTAAGGTCGGTTGGATTAGAAAATCTACTCTGTAACTAGATTGAGAACTGGCTGAAGGAGCGTACTCATCGAGTGGTGGTGAATGATTCCTACTCTGAATGGTCCCCAGTTATAAGTGGTGTACCCCAAGGTTCAGTGCTGAGTCCACTTTTATTTAATTTATTTATTAATGATATAGAGGGAGGAATTAACAGCACTGTTTCAATTTTTGCAGATGACACTAAGCTTTGTAGTAGAGTCCAGTCTATGGAAGATGTGCAGAAGTTACAAGCTGACTTGGACACACTGAGTGTTTGGGCATCCTCTTGGCAGATGAGGTTCAATGTGGATAAATGTAAAGTTATGCATCTGGGTACTAACAACTTGCATGCCTCCTATGTCCTAGGGGGAGTAACACTGGGAGAGTCACTTGTAGAGAAGGATCTGGGTGTCCTTGTAGACCATAGACTGCAGAATAGCATGCAATGTCAATCGGCTGATTCTAAGGCCAGCAGAATATTGTCATATATTAAAAGAGGCATGGACTCGCGGGACAGGGATGTCATATTACCACTGTATAAAGCATTAGTACGGCCTCATCTGGAAAATGCAATTCAGTTCTGGGCTCCGGTTTATAGGAAGGATGTCCTGGAGCTGGAAAGGGTGCAGAGACGGGCAACTAAACTGATAAGGGGCATAGAGCATCTTAGCTATGAAGAAAGATTGAAGGAGTTAAACTTGTTTAGTCTTGAGAAGAGACGTATAAGGGGGGACATGATCAACCTGTATACGTATGTAAATGGCCCATACAAAAAATATGGTGAAAAACTGTTCCAGGTAATATTCCCTCAAAAGACAAGGGGGCACTGCCTCCGCCTGGAGAAGCAAAGGTTCAGACTCCAGGGGCGACAAGCCTTCTTTACTATAAGAACTGTGAATCTGTGGAACAGTCTACCGCAGGAGCTGGTCACAGCAAAGACAGCTGAGGGCTTCAAAACAGGCTTAGATAAATTCTTAGAGAAAAAGAAGGTCACCACATATTAAGAAATGTAGAGTCATGTCTTAAGGTTACCCGTCCCCCTCCCCTTCATCACTCCTACCCCCTCCCTTGGTTGAACTTGATGGACATGTGTCTTTTTTCAACCGTATTAACTATGTAACTATGTAACAATGCCTATTCTTAGGCATTGTTACAATGAATCACTCAGGTGAGAACTAGGCTTGACTGTAGATTTTCATTGCACATAAAAAAAATCTTTTTTTTTTTATTAACAACTTTAATTTACATTTCAATATTCAGCATAAAATTAGAAATAATAGATTTCCACTTTATATGGACTACTGTGTCTTTTTTTCGTCACAAGGCGAGTACTTTTTACCCAGCATTCCACAATGCACACGCCCGACTTTGCTTGTAATTAGCAGTCAGCCATCTTTAATTAGAATCCCCTGCTCACAGTTCTTTTGACACGTTATTAAACACTCATTAAACTCTTACTAATGCTTATTAATGCTAATTTATGCGCATTGACTTAAAGCCACGTATTTTACCTGTCTGAACTTTGTTGTGTTTTGAAGTTGTTCGCTCCTGTGACACCTTTTCTTTGGTCTTTAGTCTGGTGTTATGCAGAACTTTTGTCCCTCTTCTTATCCTTTCTACGTAATATTTTTATTTTAGGGATAAATTTCACCTAGTCCAAATTGGAATCACCAAAGCTTTGTGTTGAAAGAGTGGAGAGGTCATATGCCGATTATTAGAGCTGGCAACATATACATTGCACTTGTGTAGTCTCCTTGAAGGACAGCCCTTCCATGTACTCAGTAATGCTCTTTTTGTCTGCACAGATTTTCCTTGTTGAAGCAGGAGTTTCTGTTCCAAAGCTGCAGTTTCTCCCTTAATGTGAGAAAATGTTTAACTAGTCAGGCATTTTTAAAGTTTGGTTGTTTCATTTCCCCCATAAATGAATAGTACAGGTGATAAAAGAAACTTTGTAATGTATCTTATCAGAGAAAACTGTTTGTGTCCTCTTCAGGCTGCCCCCCCCCCTCTTCACTAACACTCAATTCACTGCTCTGGTCTGTATTCAGTGAAGATGGCGGTCTGTTGACTGAAGTACAGTGTCATGCAAAAGTATGGGCACCAGTGGTCAAAATTACTGTTACTGTGAGCAGTTAAGCAAGTTGAAGATTAAATGAAATCCAAAAGGCATAAAGTTAAAGATGACACATTCCTTTTGTATTTTAAGCAAAAACTATTTTTTATTTTCATCTTTTACATTTTCAAAATAACGAAAAAGGAAAAGGGGCCGAAGCAAAACTTTGCGCACCCTGCATGGTTAGTACCTAGTAGCACCTCCTTTGGTAGGTATCACAGCTTATAAATGCTTTTTGTAGTCTTTCATTTCTTGTTTCAGGGATCATCCATTCTTCCTTGCAAGAGTCTTTCAATTCTGTGAGACTCCTGGGCCGTCTTGCATGCACTGCTCTTTAGAGGTCTATCCACAGATTTTCAATGATGTTCAGATCAGGGGACTGTGAGGACCATGGTAAAACCTTCAGCTTGCGCCTTGAGGTACTCTTTTTTTGGATTTTGAGGTGTGTTTTGGATCATTGTCCATTTGTAGAAGCCATCCTCTTTTCAACTTCAGCTTTTTTACAGTTGCTGTTATGTTTCCTTCCATAATTTGCTGGAATTTCATTGATTCCATTTTTCCCTCTACCCGTGAAATATTCTCTCTGGTTGGAGAAGTGTTCTTTTTATGAAATTCTAAGCCCCTTTTCTCCAAACAAACCATTGCTCATTGTGGCCAAAGAGTTCTATTTTAAATTCATCAGTCTACAGGACTTGTTTCCAAAATACATCAGGCTTATTTAGATGTTCTTTTGCAAACATTTAATGCTGAATTTTGTGGTGAGGATGCTGGAGAGGTTTTCTTCTAATGACTCTTCCATGAAGGCCATATTTGTGTAGATGTCGCTGAGGAGTAGAACAATGTCCCACAACTCCAGAGTCTGCTAAATCTTCCTGAAGGTATTTTGCAGTCAAGCGGGGGTTCTGATTTGCCTTTCTAGCAATCGCACGAGCACCTAACTCTGAAATTTTTCTTGGTCTTCCAGACCTTCTCTTGACCTCCACTGTTCCTGGTAACTGCCATTTCTTAATTACATTTTGAACTGAGGAAATCTTCTTATAGCCTTCTCCTGCTTTGTGGGCCTCACTCATTTTCATTTTCAGAGTGTTAGGAGGCTGCTTAGAAGAACCCATGGGTGCTGTTTTTTGGGACACGATTAAAGTAGTCTTGGTATTTATAAAGCTTTGAAATTTGCATCACCTGGCCTTTCCTAACGATGATTAAGAAGAAGCCTTAACTCTAGCAGGTTATTTAAGGTCTTAGACCTCAGTCAAAGTTATCTGAGAGCTCAAATCTCCTTGAGTTCCTATACTTTTGCAAGATACTCCTTTTGTTTTTTTCACTCTTAAATTGTACAAAACCAAAATAATAAACTAGACTGTTGCCTAGAATGTGTACTTCATTTTTAACTTTATGACTTTTGAAGATTTCATCTTCAACTTGCTTATCTGTTCACGGTAACAGTAATTTTAAGCAGGGGTGCCCAAACTTTTGCATGCCACTGTATCAGATTGCATAGAAGGTTATGGAGGGGGGAGAAGGAGATGCTGCAGCCAGGCACAGGTAGAGAGACTGCTGCTTGTTTGTGAGTAGTTTACTGCTTTAGTTAACTGCTGGATTCACATTTAAGCTGCTGCATACTGTCCTCCATTACTGCTTTTCTGAAGGTGTGCTACAGAGATTGAACAAGCAGATTTTCTTGTTTCTTCATATCCTGTGTATGAGCAGACATAAAAACAGCTAGTCTCTGCCCACCTGCTCAAAAATGGCAATTACAAACAGATTGAGCAGGGAAAGACTGCTGAAAAAGCCAGATACAACTCATACAATAGCTAGAAATAGTGATATTCCTCACGTGTACACATGCAGCTTATTCTGAAAAATTACCTACAGTTTATATTTATGGAGAGCGGTCTGTAGACATCCAGCCGGCACGCAAGTATATTTAGCCTGTTCCCTGCTTGTTCTTCCCTCTTTCTTCTTTCCATGGATTATACAGAGGAGAGCACTTCTGAATGACAGGAAGAACATCCACATAATGGCATACGTACAGTACAAATAGTGGTTCTGTCCATTGTTCAGTCATGTACCACATTGACAGCTACAAACTGAACTTCTGCTTGGTTCCCTCTTGGATTTCAGCCACATGACAATGGACATTTGCTATGATCTGGAAAGAATGGGGCACAAGCTGGAAAGCAAATCTATTAAGGGCTGCATATCTACCGTGTAAAGCAACTTTTAGAAAACATGATGGGGTACACAGCCACAACAGTATAGTGCCTCTGGATATTACTTTGTAATGATAATTAGCAGTGTAAAACCTGGTGAATATACCTAGACATCAGCTCTGACCCAAACCATGATTGATGATGTAGAGAAAGCTACTTTCACACTAGCTTTTTTGCTGGATTCAGCAGGGCTCAGCAAAAACACTTCTGTTACTGATAATACAACCATCTGCATCTGTTATGAACGGATCTGGTTGTATATCATAGTCAAGACGGATCCGTCATTAACTCCATTGTGTCTCCATTTTCTATTGTGTCAGATACTGTCAGAGTTGAACGGATCTGTCCCCACTGACTTGCTCCGCATCCATGATGGAAAGAAAACCGCAGCATGCTGTGGTTTGTGCTCCGGTATGAGAAAGCAACCAAGCGGAATGGAATGCATTTTGGCGCATTTTGTTCTGTTCAGTTGTGGATTTCAATACCGGAAAACGCTATTGTGAAAGTAGCATTATTAATGTATTATTATTCATATTGCTTCCTTTGCTGGCTGGATTCATTTTCCACCACATTATACACTGCTCGATTCAAGGGGTTACGACCATCCCGCAATCCAGGAAAATGCATCAACCTCTCTGGTGGCCGGGACCATGGGAGCGCACATAGGCTAGTGCTTTTTCCTACAGTATGCAAGCACGACCACCGCTACTGGATTGTAGGGTGGTCGTAAGCATGGAAACGAGATTTGTAAAGTGGTGTAAAAATTAATCCAGTCAGCAAAGTAAGCAATATGGGTAATCATAGTACATTAGTAAGTGGCTTGATTTTAACTTCTTTTACAGAATAAATGCTATTTGCTGAGGTGAGACAACCTCTTTAATGGTTGGAGCTGAGTTCTTTTCACGAAATTCTGTGCCCTTTTCCTCCAAACATACCTTTACTCATTGTGGCCAAAGAGTTCTATTTTAACTTCATCAATCCACATGACTTGGTCCCAAAACGCTTCAGGCTTATTTAGATGTTCTTTTGCAAACTTCTGTCGCTGAATTTTGTGGCGAGGATGCATCATAAACCTTAAAGAGGACCTGACATTACAGTATAAGTACCTGGCACTGTACGCCATGTTGAGGAGATGTCCTCGTACTATTTTTTTTCCACCGGGGGGCACAGTGGGGGAATGGAGCAGACCATAGGTAAAAAAAAATAAAGTGCAAGGACATGCTCAACATGCCCTACAGTTATTTATATTGTAATATCAGGACCAGTGAAAGGTCCTCTTTAATGTATACAGTATATAACTGCATATTTATGAATAATTCAGTTATATGCATGTCAGACTTTACCAGTATACAAAGAACAGATAAATACATCACACCTAGACCACATATAACTACTACAAATAACAGTATAACCAATAGCATGGTCACATGCTAGCACTACAGAGACGCTGTGCATAGTATAATCATGCTGTGAACACAGCACAGGTCACATCTTTCCCTTCTTTTCTCCATTCGCCCCAAGCTGCCATGACCACGTCTTCTGGCCACAACTCCTCTCTACAGAGTTTGCTGACTCAGTTGGTGCTTCATATAGTATTAAAGCACCACATAGCAATAGTAGCCTCTTTGTGTCTTACACTGTAATAATGCCACCATTCAGCAGCAGTGCCCCTACACAGTAATGGTGCCCACCCCCTAGGTTCCCATCACAGTAATAGTACCTCTTCACCAACATTGTGCCCTCCACACAGTAATTGTACTCCAGTCTGTAATGGTGACCCTTTAGTACCCTCATATTCAGTATTGGTGCCCTTACTGCCCTGCCAGTCAATAGTGTTGCCTTCGTAGTGCCCTCGTATTCAGTAATGGTCCTTACTTACTCTCATAAAAGTTGCTGCCTCTTAATTATGGTGCACCCTCTTACTGTTCCAACACATCGATATTACAGCAAAAAAATCCATATTTCCCACACCATAAGACTCACCTGACCATAAGACGCACCTAGGTTTTAGATCTTTAGAACCTTAGATCAGACCCCCATTCCTCATCAGTCCCCCATCAAACCTCAGATGAGACTCCCATTCCTCATGAGACCTTAGATCATACCCCCAGAAGACTGCAGATGAGACCCCCTTTTGTAATCAGACCCCCATTCCTCATCAGACCTCAGATCAGAACCCCAAATCAGATCCCTACTGCTTATCAGACCTCTATTCCTCATAAGACCCCCAAATAAGACATGAAATAAATAAAAGAACTTACCTCTCCTACTGTGGACCAAGCCACCACTTGCATATCTAGCATGCTATTCTTGCACTCACCGCTCCCTGGTCTTCTTCTGCGGGCACTGTGCTGTGACCTGACTTTGCACAGTGTCAGGTTATACTGTGCATAGAGCTGGGCGATGTGGCCCAAAAAAAAATCTTTTTTTTTTTTTTTAAATTTTGGATGATTCACGATTTAAAGATTTTCTTATGTTATTAAAAATATAAAAAAATAAAAAAAGCCTACTGTGCCCCCATCAGACCTCACATCAGCCCACTGTGCCCCCATCAGACCACATCAGCCCACTATACGCCCATCAGACCTCAGATCAGCCCACTGTGCCCCCATCAGACCACATCAGCCCACTATACCCCCATCAGACCTCAGATCAGCCCACTGTGCCCCCATCAGACCACATCAGCCCACTATACCCCCATCAGACCTCACATCAGCCCACTGTGCCCCCATCAGACCACATCAGCCCACTATACGCCCATCAGACCTCAGATCAGCCCACTGTGGCCCCCATCAGACCACATCAGCCCACTATACCCCCATCAGACCTCAGATCAGCCCACTGTGCCCCACATCAGAGACCACACCCATCAGCCTCACTCCCGCCCATTCAGACCTCAGATCCCAGATCCCCAAAGACAGCCACTGTGCCCGCCATCACCTCAGATCAGCCCATTCATGACCCCATCATAGACCTCACATCAGCCCACTGTGCCCCATCAGAACCAGATCCACATCAGCCCATTGTGTCCCATCAGACCCCATACATGCAGCCCATTGCGCCCCATTGGCGTCATCAGACCCCAGATCAGCCCCTGATGTGCGCCATCAACCCAGATCAGCCCATTGTGCCCATCAGACCCTGGCATCAGGCCCCTTGTGCCAGCCATCAGACCCGTCACATCATTGTGCTTCAGACCCCAGCAGCCCATTGTGCCCCATCAGACCCCACATCAGCCATTGTGCCCCCATCAGACCCCACATCAGCCCATGTGCCCCCATCAGACCACATCAGCCCATTAGTGCCCCATCAGACCTCAGATCAGCCCATTGTCCCATCATTAGCCCCTGAGACCTCAGATTAGCCCACAGTAGTGCCCCCTTGAGACCTCAGATTAGCCCACAGTAGTGCCCCCTTGAGACCTCAGATTAGCCCACAGTAGTGCCCCTTCAGACCTCAGATTAGCCCACAGTAGTGCCCCTTCAGACCTCAGATTAGCCCACAGTAGTGCCCCTTCAGCCCTGTCCTGCGCCGCAGCTCCGCTCCAGGTCCGGCGCTCCTCAGTCTTCTTCTCCCGGCACTGCACTGTCAGTGCAGCGTCAGGTCAGAGTGCGCGCACTACGTCCTGATGCTGTACGCGGTCAGGACAGTGCAGCGCGGCCCCGGAGAAGAAGAGGAGTGCTGGACACCGGAGGGGAGCCGCGGCGCAGGACAGGTGAGAGATTTTTTTATTTTATCTGGCGGGTGCCATTTTCGGAAAATCAAGTTTACGATTTTCCTAAAAAATAAAATTGTGAGGCTTTCAATTGGCGAATTAATCGAATTAATTCGATTAATCGCCCAGCCCTAACTGTGCACTTATGCTGTGCAACGTCAGGTCACAGCACGGTGCCGGCAGAAGAAGGCAAGAGAGAGGTGAGTATAGCCAGAACCAAGTGCACTGTATTCACCGCCCCTGGTTCTATTGTGTACGAGTGAGCGCTTCCATAATCTAAGTACTCACTAGTATTCGCTTTTTAAGACGCGCTGCCATTTCCCCCCCACTTTTAACCCCTTCGCGACCAGCGCTGTACATGTACGGCGCTGGGGCGATGCGGGCACATGGCGCCCGCTCGCGGGTGCGGCGGGCGTCATGGCCGGCAAGTCTCTGCTGTTTCTAACAGCAGAGACTTGCCGCTACCTACTACATCGGCGGCGTCTTCCGGGTTGACTAGATGCCGTGATCACACGTGATCACGGCATCTAGTTGCGTCTAAACCCGGAAGCGTTCGCTTCCGGGTGGTGTACAGACACCCCGTGTGACCAATCGGGGTGTCTGTACACCATATGAAAACTGTAATCCTCGCTGGTGAGGATTACAGTTTTCAAACTGCAATTCTTATTCTGGCCACTAGATGGCAGGCCAGGATAAGAAATGAGCAATTGATGGTTTTCTGAGCCTATAAAACCCAGAATTGCTCATAAAGAAAAAAAAAAGCCACAATTTATAAGCCCATATTTGAGCTTTCTAATAGTAAAAAAAAAATAAAAAAAAATGTTAAAAATATATAAAAAATAAAAAAGATGTAAAAGTTCAAATCACCCCCCTTTCCGTATAAGTAAAAAATAAATACCTAAATAACAATAAATATAGACATCATGGGTATCACCGTGACCGAAAACGCCCGTACTTTTAAAATATAAAAAAAAAAATTCCAATACGGCGAATTGTGTGGCGGAAAAAAGCGTCCAAATGGCGATTTGCCTTTTTTTGTCGCTTTTTTTTTCTAAAAAAAATTAAATAAAAAGTGATAAAAAAGTCATACACACCCCAGAATGGTATCAATAAAAACTTCAGATCGTCCCGCAAAAAATGAGCCCCCATACAGCTCTGTACACATAAATACCAAAAAGTTATAGGGGTCAAGATTTGACAAGGAAAAAAAAAAAAAAAAAAGGGCAACTTTCTAATTATTTTATCACTATGAAAACGCAGGAAAAACTATACATATTAGGTATTGCCGGATTCGTACTGACCAGTAGAATGAAAGTAACGGATCAGTTTTAATGCACATCGAACGCTGTAAATAAGAAACCCGTAGAACTGTAGCGGAATAGCGTTTTCTTTGCAATTTCACCCGGTTTGGAATTTTTTTCCCGCTTCCCACTACACCGTATGCAATATTAAATGGTGGCGTTGGAAAGTACAACTTGTCCCGCAAAAAACAAGCCCTCATACAGCTATGTGAACAGAAAAATAAAAGAGTTATGGCTGTTTGAAGGCAGGGAGCGCAAAACGAAAATGCAGAACCGAAAAAAGCTCCGGTCGCGAAGGGGTTAAGGGGGAAAAGTGTGTGTTATGTTGCGGGAAATACAGTGAATAAGACAAATACTCAGCAAGCTGCATTCCTACAAATTCCTTGCTCAATATTTTCAGGCCTTCAGTCTATGAAAGACTGGGAAGGGATCCCTGCACGGCTGGAGGTGATGCAGTGACGTCTCGGTATCTCATAGGAAGCAGGCCTGTATTTTATTAAAATGAATGGCTGAGCAAGAAGCTAACAGCTCCCTACCCGGCCATTTGAATTCAACTGTATTTGCATCCTGAGGATCAAAGTGATCCTGGCACCCCAAATGATGGATGCTAGGTACCCCATGCCACAAGCTGAATATTTTTTTTTACTATTCTTGTTTCATTTGCTTTCCTGTCACTAAAGCTGCTGGGTCCTTGCCGTGAATCACAGTAGGTTTTATTGTCTCCTTTGGCGTTGTCAGGTTGTACTGCGGTGCTGATCATGTCATGACTACAAGAATGATAGTAAAAGGATGCTGCACTGGGCGGGGGGTGCTCTCCAATCTGCACTCGGGTAACAGCAGGACGTCAGGAATCCACAATGAATATTTATGTATCATAATGTTGACAGATTAATTATGCAAATATCATTAGTGATAAACAAACATTGTTTGCTGTGCGTTCAGCGTCTCCGCACTCTCCACAGAGAATCCTCAGAAGAGGACCTGCTCTTCCGAATGTGAGACTGGGGCAGGTGCTGCCCAGGGTTCATTCAAATACACTGGATTTATCTCCGTTTAGAAGACAATATCATTTATAAAAAGGGTGTAGCATCCTGCCATGAAACAGCGGTGCGGGAAAGTCAGTAGATACTTATCAGAAATGACAGGCTGTGAATTCAGGCTCTGTAGATGTTAAAGTTTGTTGTGGCACTTAGGTAATCTGAAGGTCTTGGTAAAGGATAGGAGGTAATAACTAAAGAGGGTGATCTGCAGGAGGTGGGGTGGTGGTATTTCACACAAGGTTAGGTGGGGGTATAAACCTTGTGATCTGGTGGTGGGACATGTTATATTATTTTAAAAGCACCATTAAAGGGGATTATTTTTTTTTTTTTTAATCTTGACCCCATGAATATGTAATATGGTGTATGTATAGATGATCATGATCATTGCCTTACCCGGGCTATGATGTGCCACCACTTCTGGGATCATGTGCTGTACATTTGGCATGTGATTCTAGTCCGGTTACTACCCACAATGTACAGGGGTTGTGCATGCACAGTCAGGTAGCCATATTATACATCCATGGGGGCAAGATTTAAAAAAAAGCCCGGATTGGTTGCTGCATATATGAGGACATAAACCCTGTAATCTCCTGGTGGCGGTATAATACTGGGCTTGTATTGGGGCAATTTACAGGGGGAGCATAAACCCTGTAATCTCCTGATGGTATAAAGGTCCTGGTGTCGGTGGGGGGGAGACATACAGGGGGACAAAACTCACTGTAATAGTACTGTCTCCTTAGAGGGAATATATGTGATCTGGGTGGGGGCATCGATACATGGGGACTAAACTTCCCTGGTAATCTTGCCTGTGTGCGGTATGGTTATATACTGGGTCTTAGGGGAATAAACCCTGTGATCTGTGTGGGGCACGATACAGGGGACATAAACCCTGTTAATCTCCTGGTGGCGGTAATACTGGGTCTTAGAGGGAATAAACCCTGTGAATCTGGTGGTGGGGGGCGGTAGACGGTGTACATAAGGCATAAACACCTGTGTAATCTCCTGGTGGCGGTATAATACTGGTCTTAGGTAGGGAATAAACCCTGTGATGGTGGGGGCAGGGGGACAATGTGTGGGGGGGGGGGGGGAGGGGGGGAGGGGGGGGGGGGGGGGGGGGGGGGGGGGGTGGGGGGGGGGGGGGGGGGGGGGGGGGGGGGGGGGGGGGGCGGTAAACGTGTAATGTGGGGGTGGAGGGTATAATACTGGGTCTTAGAGGGAATGAATCTTGGTGGTGGGCACGAGTACAGGGGGACATAAACCCTGTAATCTCCTGGTGGGCGGTATTAGTAAATACTGGGTGGCTTGTAGAGGGGATATAAATACTGTAATCTGGTGTGGTGGCGGTCGATACGAGGGGACTATAACCCTCTGTGAATCTCCTGGTGGTGGGGGATACGGGGGGGACAGTAAACTCTTGAGTGGAGGACTTAATAGGAGCCCTGTAATGTGTGGTGGGGGCACGATACAGGGGGACATAAACCCTGTAATCTCCTGGTGGCGGTATAATACTGGGTCTTAGAGGGAATAAACCCTGTGATCTGATATTGGCAGTGTGTAACAGGAGGTTACCAGAATATATATATATTCTGTAGTTAGTCTTATTTCTTTTATATATGGATGGTGGATGATTGGAGTTCGTGGATTGTTTAACTGTTTTGATAATCTATAATTCATGAGTACATTTTATCGTGAACTCTCCCACTCGCGCGCCTGACACCAGCAGCCAGTATAACAGCAGCTACCTTGCATATTTTTGTAAGATTCAGTCATTTGAAGTGTTTTAGCTGTGTATAATTAACTGTGTTTATGTTAATTTTTCTGCCGAACGCCATCCCGTTCCTAGCTCATGTTTATGGACAAATGTGCATCTGTTTACTTTAAAGTGTATCTGTCATAGATTGTCAGATTCATTAACATCACTCAGAATGCATGTACCACTGCATCACAGGGCCTATACCATTTACCTGCATATTATCTCCTCACTGTTTGTAGATTTACATCCTCAAGTCTCTGGACAATGATCAGGGTAGAGTATTGGAGGGAGGAGGCTATTTATATGATGCTCGGTATCGCATGCTGTGTTTGGGTAGATATGCCCAGCTGTGATCTTCTCTCTCGCTTTCTGACTATGACTTGAGATGTGACTGACGTCATTTCTCCTGTGTGCACTGAGCAGCTTCTGACTTGGTAATCTGTGTGGAGCGGACGTTATATGGAGAGTGGGATCCTTGTCTGGCTTATTCATAGATTTCTTGGCTGGATACCTGTGGGTTTTGATGATGTCATAACTCATAGGTATAAGTCATCCAACAATTACCCCTGGAGTCTTACTGCTGTCGACCTCTAGGATGGTGAAGCAGATAGCTCAGCCTTTCTGCTCTGATTTTTCCTTTTTTTTTAAGATCCTTCAATCTTCTTGCCCTGAGTGTTCTACACTTGAAGTGTCCCTCTAAAACACCCTATTTCATATTTCCCATCAGCTAATCTCATTGTAGACCTGGAATCCTTGTGTTTGGGGGCCTTGTTGGGAGAGCAGAGGTTGAACATAGGAGGATTTTCTCTTTCAGTATTTATCCTGTTTCCTTGGTAATAATTTCACTGGTGCTCAAAGCTTCCTCCACTCTCCTGGGCTTATTTTCATCCCTTTGTTTGGAGCCATTTGCATTTGGCACATAGTCATGACCCTTGAAGTCACAATGTAGGGCCCATGTGGGGAAGAGCTCTGAAACCATACTGGGCATCCTCTTCATCTCATACAATAAGTGAGTATATATTTTTCTCAGTCCTGTTTTCTGTATCCATGCCCTGAAATGTGAAGTTTCAGGACATTTTTACTCCCTAAAGTGATAGTAAAATTGCTGTCATGTAGAAGAAGCATAGCAGAATCCTCAAAGTCCTCACCTATTTCCTGAGATATGTGATGGACATATAACTTCTGCAACACACATGGGTTGAAGCCCCCATTTAGGTTGAAGGATGAAGGCGAAGGATTACATTTAATTACCTTGACTTGTGTTAATCAAGCTGGGGATGCAGCCGCACTCTGTAATCTGTATTGCTCAACTACCTTGGTAACCATCCGTATTAAAGCCTATCCTGCTGTCTCCAAATCTATTTTGGTCGCACTAACATTTTCTATTCCCGAGATACAGATAAAGAAGGCTGACAAAAACCATCCCTGAGACATATTGAAATTGCCGTTATTAAATCCTCCAAATTCAGCATCTTTTATGGAAGAAACAGCAAGTAAAGTATTGTCAGAGGTGGAGTCTCACCCAGCCACCCAGCCCTCAGTGGAGCTCTTCGGTTTTATGTCAGCTCTTCTGTAGGTTCATATTGTGCATGTGTAGATGAGGCAGCAGATAGCACCATCCATGAAATCTCATTGTGGTCTTTACACTATAATGAGTCTTTGGTTGGAAATAGAGATGAGCAAATCGATTCATCTCATCAGTAGAGCTTCTTTACCTGAAGAGGGCTGTCCCCAGAGGTGAAGAAGCGCCCAGCTACCAGATTATTGGCAGGGTCGGATATTTACCCCTGCTCTGACAATTTCCTACATGTACTATTGCTCCAGAGCAAGGGCCCAGCTGGGTGCTTTTTCACAGGGACAGCCCCCCCACAGGTGAAGATGCCCTGCTCATGAGACCAATCAATTCTCTCATCTGTAGTTGAAAATCAAACTAAGGGCCAGTCCAGTTTACATCAGCAGATAATCTGATGGTAACCAGTGCCAATCAATGACCTAGCAAGTCGATTAGCACTCATTTAGTTACATTTGCATGCTCCAGAGGATGTGTTGCCAACAACTGATGACTTTAAAGTCCACATAAAAGATGTGATCAATGCTTAATGATCGTTTGATCGCTGAATATGTTCACAAGGAGAGATAGTTGGAAATGAATGTTCATACAATGTTTCAGACGATGTAAATGGGCCTTAATGTTGAAAGTGATTCAGATAAAATCACAAAATTCAATACCAATTCCTTCACTTTACTGCTGGATGCAGGAAGGGGCAGCTTGAATCTTTTTTATATGACGCTGGTACCATCATCACGCCTTAGTCTCCGACTCTTTCACATGCCAGAGTCCTGTGATGCCGCACTACTTTCTGACGGAAGAGCATTTAATATCATACCAAGTCACAATGTAAAGTCATGATATAGTTAACTGTAGGCTCTCACTCACATGACTTGTGGTTAATTGACATCTTGGTGCAGACAACTTCCCCTTTGTTAACAATTCAAGGTCCCGGAACCTCCTCGCAACTCCCCGTTCCATCTTTAATGAAATCACTGAGCTTTCCTATGCTCATTAGTCAGCAGGAGACTTTAGTAATTTCAGATAGAAGCACAGATTCACCAAGGGTCTTTATGTCACTGCAAAAATATAATTAGCAATTTACGTGTTATCTTAGAGAGGTTTTACATAATGATGGTGTCCACACATCAGGCCTCCTGTATTTTGAATCTCTGCTCTCTAGGTGGAAGGAACATGTACATTATCACTAATTACAGAATTCGTCAATAGGATGCTTCCTCTGACACTCCCCATCCTGCTATTTGTGGAGGAGCCAAAGATAGCACAATCCATTGACCCCATAGAAAAGAACAAAGCCCCTTCATATCTTGCTGCATTATCTTCTAGTGGTAGAGTCTTCACCTAGAAACTAGTAAAGTTCAAACACTGATGAGGTGAAGTGTATGTTCACCTCTGGTCTCCATATCACAGGTTACTGTATAATGAATCTTCATGTTTCCATGGCTTTACTTCATTATGTTCTGATCTTAATTTTCATATATCCAAATTGAGCAAACAAACTAAACTGTAAAGAAGGCAGCAGATCACCTGCTTCAGGAGAACGTCAGGCTGTGTTGGTGTTTTGGCATACCGTGAAGGCACTTTGACCACCTGCCGGATTTCAAGCTTAACGTGATATCCAGAAGACAAATGGAAATTCCAGGACACTGAAGCTTTATTTCAACTCTTTAAAATCATGTCAGCATTACATGTGATACTACTAAAATGGTTTAAAGAGACTTTTATACTGGTGACCTATCCTCTGGACAGGTCATCAGTATCTGATCAGTGGGGTTCTGAAACCTGGGCCCACGCCAATTCGCTGTTTGAGGAGGCACCGGTGCTCACAGTAGCACAATAGCCTTGTCTCATCTTACCAAACACTGGTACATTATATAGCGGTTGTGCTTGGTATTGCAGCTCAGCCCCATTTACTTCAATGGGGCTGAGCTGCGCCTAGGCCATGTGACTGATGAACGTGATGCCTCTGGACTAGGAAAAGCCGAGCTCCGCTGCCTTCTCAAAAAGCTGATCATCAGGGTTCCGGGTGTCGGACCCTTATGATTAGATACTGATACTGTCCAGAGGATAGGTCAGCAGTATAAAAAGTTGGAAAACCCCTTTAAAGACACATACGAACCAAGAGAATAACAGGATATATATCACTTGATATAAAATGTCCAATAAAATATAATAACGCCACAGTGACTTCACATACTGTGATTTATCTATTCAGACCAAACCATCAGCGGAGATCACATAGTGTCAGAATAAATAAATCATATCACACTCCTGCAAATTTTCTAGTTATATAATGCTAACTCGCAGGTAACATTCTACCTGTGTAATTTGTTTCACCCTAACTCAGTTGCAACCATATATTTTGAACCCTTTCATTATGGGTAGCTATGTCATATGATCCCAGTCTGATCACTAGTCGAGAGCATACTGCCATATGTAGACAGGAAGTCAGTCTCTCCTGTGTGGCTGACTTCCTGTGAACTACAGGATTACATCTTTGTACCTTTTAACAGTTCTCAAAATACCTCCCCTCACCCACTAATGTCTGCCCTCCTTGTTTCCAATCATGCATAGACTGCTGCGGAAGAAGAGAGAAAGAAAAAAACAGGATCCAGTAAAAAAAAAAAAAAAACAGATCCCGTTGCATCAGTTGTCATCCATTTGAGCCATTTCCGCCTGAGATCTACTTTTTAGACAGGAAAAAAAAAGTCCTGCATGCAGTACTTTTGTTTCCGTTTTAAAAAAAAACGGATCTAAGACGGTAATGGCTCAAACAGATGCAACAGGATCCTGTTTTTTGTTTTTTTTTCTCTGCTTCTCACGGAACAGAAGAATGGAAAGCCAAATGGTGATGTGAATGCACCCTAAGACTATGTTCACATGTAACAGATAGGCTGCGGAGTTTGTAATAATAATCTTTATTTATATAGCATCAACATATTCGGCAACGCTTTACAATCAGAGGGTTCATGTACAAACAAAATCATACATTACATAGCAATTAACAAGGGTTTATGTGGCAACTCACCAGTGTTTTTCTGCACCAGCATAAGCTGACCTGCCTTCTGGATTTTAAAACTGATGCTTGTCAACGCACCATGGATTTTAGGGTGAAATCTGTGACACTGAAAATCTCTGACAAATTCATATGTAGAACGTGGATTTTGCCACAAGCGTAGTGGAGATTTTGCTTTTGAAAAGCAGCAAATCCACTGCATAGTTTCCGCTCCATGTGGCATTAAAAATTAAGGTATGAGTGCAGTAAAATATTATGGCCGAGTCCCTAGAACGATTAGCTACAGTGACTGTGTCTCTTTCTGTCCCTGCTGTCTTCAGTGTGTAGAATCTCCACTGTATCCTCTGAGATGCAGCTTTAGGGCCCATTCACACGACCGTATATTTGTCGGATGCGGGCCCATTCATTTCATGGGGGGCTGCAAAAGATGCGGACAGCACACTGTGTGCTGTCTGCATCTGTACTTCTGTTCCGTGGCCCCACAAAAAAGATAGAACACGTCCTATTTTTGTCCGGACAAGAATAGGCATTTCTATCATAGGACTGGTTGTACCGTTTCGCAAAATGCAGAACGCACACAGCCAGTATCCGTTTTTTGAAAAAGGATAGGGTCATCTGAATGAGCCCTAAAGGGAACCTGTCACATTGAGCATGGTGCCTGATCTGTAGCAGCATGTTATAGAGCAGGAGGAGCTGAGTAGATTAATATATACCATATTTTTCAGACTGTCAAATGCACTTTTTTCCCCTCACAATTGAGGGAATGCTAATGAACGCTTCTGTTATGGAAGTGGTCATCAGCATGCAGGGGGCATGGGGAGCGGTGAGGGCAGCACTGCGCTGCCTGTACTTACCCTCCCTGGTCTTCTTCCGGGCCCCACTCTGCACTGTGTCTTGACTACACACAGCATCAGGACGAAGTGCACATAGGCGCGCACTATAACCTTACGCTGTGCGGCATGGGCCAGAAGGAGACCAGGGAATGCCGTCCAGAGCAAGCTAGGTACGTTTATTTTTTTTAATGTCTGATCTGAGGCTGATCTGGGTTTAATCTGAGGCTGATGGGGGCGGAAGGGTCTGATCTGAGGTCTGATGAAAAATATTTTTTTCTTCCTTGCCTCCTTCAAATCCCAGGTGTGTCTTAAAGTCTGTAAAATGTGGTAGTTTAATGGGATATGTTTCATTATTTTATTCACTTAAAACAATACTCTTTCTATGCATTATAGTCAAGTGGGCCATCTTGTTGGTGATTGACAGTATGAGTCAATATGAGAGATAAATATCAAGACCACCCACATGACAACTGAGCCCAGAAAAAGCAGAGATTTAAATGAATAATTGTATACTGAATCAATCTCCTCCTGCTCATAACATATGACCTCCAAATACAGTGCCTTGCGAAAGTATTCGGCCCCCTGATACTTTTCAACCTTTTGCCACATTTCAGGCTTCAAACAAAAAGATATAACATTTTAAAATTTTGGTGAAGAATCAACAACAAGTGGGTCACAATTGTGAAGTGGAACAAAATATTTTTGGATCATTTAAACTTTTTTTGTAATAATAAAACTGAAAAGTGGGGCGTGCAAAATTATTCGGCCCCCTTGCATTAATACTTTGTTGCGCCACCTTTTGCTGCGATTACAGCTGCAAGTCTCTTGGGGTATGTCTCTATCAGTTTTGCACATCTAGAGACTGAAATTCTTGCCCATTCTTCCTTGCAAAACAGCTCGAGCTCTTTGAGGTTGGATGGAGAGCGTTTGTGAACAGCAGTTTTCAACTCTTTCCACACATTCTCAATTGGATTCAGATCTGGACTTTGACTTGGCCATTCTAAGACCTGGATACGTTTATTTTTGAACCATTCCATTGTAGATTTTGCTTTATGTTTGGGATCATTGTCTTGTTGGAAGATAAATCTCCGTCCTAGTCTCAGGTCTTTTGCAGACTCCAACAGGTTTTCATTCAGAATGGTCCTGTATTTTGGCTCCATCCATCTTCCCATCAATTTTAACCTTCTTTCCTGTCCCTGCTGATGAAAAGCAGGCCCAAACCATGATGCTGCCACCACCATGTTTGACAGTGGGGATGGTGTGTTCAGGGTGATGAGCTGTGTTGCTTTTACGCCAAACATATCGTTTTGCATTGTTTCCAAAAAGTTGGATTTTGGTTTCATCTGACCAGAGCACCTTCTTCCACATGTTTGGTGTGTCTCCCAGGTGACTTGTGGCAAACTGTAAACGAGACTTTTTATGGATATCTTTGAGAAATGGCTTTCTTCTTGCCACTCTTCCATAAAGGCCAGATTTGTGAAGTGTTTGACTGATTGTTGTCCTATGGACAGACTCTCCCACCTCAGCTGTAGATCTCTGCAGTTTATCCAGAGTGATCATGGGCCTCTTGGCTGCATCTCTGATCAGTCTTCTCCTTGTTTGAGATGAAAGTTTTGAGGGACGGCCGGGTCTTGGTAGATTTGCAGTGGTCTGATACTCTTTCCATTTCAATATGATCGCTTGCACAGTGCTCCTTGGGATGTTTAAAGCTTGGGAAATCTTTTGGTATCCAAATCCGGCTTTAAACTTCTCCACAACAGTATCATGGACCTGCCTGGTGTGTTCCTTGGTCTTCATGATGCAGAACCCTGAGACTATCACAGAGCAGGTGCATTTATACGGAGACTTGATTACACACAGGTGGATTCTATTTATCTTCATCAGTCATTTAGGACAACATTGGATCATTCAGAGATCCTCAATGAACTTCTGGAGTGAGTTTTCTGAACTGAAAGTAAATGGGACGAATAATTTTGGACGCCCCACTTTTCAGTTTTATTATCACAAAAAAAGTTTAAATGATCCAATAAATTTCGTTCCACTTCACAATTGTGACCCACTTGTTGTTGATTCTTCACCAAAAATGTAAAATGTTATATCTTTTTGTTTGAAGCCTGAAATGTGGCAAAAGATTGAAAAGTTCCAGGGGGCCAAATACTTTTGCAAGGCACTGTATGACTGCATGTGTAAGATGAAAGGTTCCGTTTAACATTGCTCTCCTCTGTGGTAGCTGAGAAACCTGTCAGGTGGCAGAGGAGACAGTCTAAAGCTGCATCACATCACCGTGTGAATGGGGCCGTATCTATCCGGAAAATTGCGGGAATAGATGTGGCCCCATTCACTTCTATAGGACCGAGAGCCGCGGCACGGAGCTAGCTCTTTTGAAGCATGTCCTATACTTGTCTGTGTGCACGGACAAGTATAGGCATTTTAAATGGGGCCGCACGGCATGTGTTCCGAGCGCTGCGGAACACACGCCGGGCGGCCCCCGTATATTTGCGGGTCTGCAGTAATGCGGGCCCGCAAATATACGTTCGTGTGAATGGACCCTTAGGGGACAGCAGTCCTATGTCACTGACCTATCACTTGCAGCGATAAGTGCAGCGTGATGAGACTTTGCCCCCTATGTCTCTTCAAAGCCAGAGGCATCATGTAAATGTAGGCTGCACTAGGGGAACCATATCAGAGGAGAAGAAGGAACCAAGATGGCAGACAACCCATAAATAGCACATCAGATAACTCAAGTGTACAGTGCACAAGGCATATACAAGAGCATCTACAGTGTTCTCTAAATTGGCACTGTACAGTCAGGAAATGTCAAAATCAATAGCACAACTGAATATAAGAAACATTGTGCTATATTTTATTAGGGAGAATGCCTCTTTCTCCACTTATTGACCACTTTGTCTCCCCCCCCCCATCTCTGGCACCGATTGGTCACCCTCAATTCAGAGCTAAAATCCATCATTAGTAGTAAAATGGTGTACACGCTCAATTAAGATTCAGATTACATGCTGTCCATAAAAGTCTATGGGAAGGAAGAGGAGAAGATGCTACTGCTGGCTGTAAGTTTTCTACATCGTCCCAGTCCTGGATTCACAGTTAGACTACTCAGTCTTCCATACTGCCACTCTTCTTAGTAGGGGGCTACAAAGAGATAGGGGAGCAGGATCTCATTTTCTCTTTGTGTGTCGTTTGTGGGAGACATCATAACAGTCAGCAAACAAAGGGGTACATTGGTGAAATATGCAGAATGCCTGTCGTATGATGGCCAGCTATAATGTTATTACTCAGGTATACATGACAACTTACTCTGAAAATTCATCAGAAGCAACTAGTACAGTTTAATAATGGTATGTGCTTCTCTATATAGGATCAAGTTGTATTTTTTATTTTTTTGCTGGAGTGCTTCTTTAAGGTTATAAGTGTGCTGTACAATTGTGACATGAAAACTCATATATGAATACATGTGTCAGCCAATGGATTGGGTGATCATGTCATGTCGAGCACCTTATATGGATGAAAACAATTTCTGTATGCTACAAGTCTCCAAGAAAAATCTATCTGCAGTCGACAATAAATAGATGCTGCTTGATATGACCTAGCCCACTGAATGAATGAGATCATGTATTTCATTTATGAAAATGAAATGGTTACTACATAGAGCCATGGCTATAGATTGGATGGGCCACTGGATTGATTTCCATGTATATCATTTCATATGTGTCCCATAATCTATTGGTTCTGTTTGGAAACCATGTTAGTATTATCACCTTTATCTATGAGCAAGAGCCAGCGTGAATCCAAACATATAAGCTAGATTGATTTTGAATAAAAAAAAAAAAAGCTTCATGTTTCAATTTCTGTGGAGCCGATCTTTCCAATTATTCTCTGGATATTGCCCCCTATTATTCTGTACTTTAGAGCAATACTCACTGTACTACTGGCGGAGTCACTGTGTACGGTATATACGTTACATTATTTATTCTGTACTGACCCTGAGCTATTATCAGGAAAAACCTAAAATTTAACTTTTAATACATATGGTTAATAAATCACAAAAATATCAATTTCCCTAAACATATTTTGAGATAAAAAACATTAGGTAATAGAAGTAAATAGCCAGAGAAATGATAAAGGTGCCTTATTTGGAGGGCTACACAATAATTGGGCAAAAATTGAGATAGGATTACTCACAAATCCTATATGATATACAGTGGTATAGTTGAAACTACTCACGGACCAGATGATCATACGTGGAGGGATAGCAGCACTACTCACTTTCGGGCGGGTGCTCTGCTTTAAGGCAGGGATAGCCTGAAAGGGACACCCAGGGACTGTGGACATCAACCCGCCACGCAAGTACTTACCATCTTGTACCATCATCTGAAAGTTTGGCAAAACCCGGTGGGCATCTTATCATGAATATCTCACTGAACCCGTGAGTAGTGCTCCTATCCCTCCACGTATGATCATCTGGTCCGTGAGTAGTTTCAACTATACCACTGTTTATCATATAGGATTTGTGAGTAATCCTATTTAAATTTTTGCCCAATTATTGTGTAGCCCTCCAAATAAGGCACCTTTATCATTTCTCTGGCTATTTACTTAGTTACACCTATGTGGGCTTCTATTACCTAAAGTTTTTTATCTCAAAATATGTTTGGGGAAATTTATATTTCCGTGTGATTTTTTAACCATATGTATTAAAAGTTAAATTTTAGGGTTTTTTTTCCCTGATAATAGCTTGTGTTCTCCCCTATACTATATTCTATTCTGTGAGTTTTGTACTGATCCTGAGTTGAATCCTGTATTTCTTTTATTAAAATTTTAAAAACATTACAAATAA
Source organism: Rhinella marina (assembly GCA_900303285.1). NCBI lineage: Eukaryota > Metazoa > Chordata > Amphibia > Anura > Bufonidae > Rhinella > Rhinella marina. Next base: position 251,527 of record ONZH01005593.1, read on the forward strand.
ATAAATAAATAAATACAGAAATCACACCAAAACATGACACCAAACACAAACCAAATATACAGGACATAATGCACCTCAGATAACACCGGTTCAGCCCTACACTCGCCCCCCACAGAACACCCACTATATACAATATATACAGTATTTACAATTTAAATAACAATATTAATAACAATGCACTAACCTTCCTGATCCGGTTGCACTTTTCCTAAACACAGCAAATATAAAACAAACAAACTTACAAAGATCCCACACACCAACAACCCAATACAACACTTTTTTTTTTATTATTATTATTTTTTATTTTTTTATTTTTTTTTGGGCCCTGAGCTGGTCCCGCATCCCATGCCCCCAGCACATGATAACAGACGTCAATCAACCAGCCCAGGATTTTCTCTTTTACCCGAAAAAGTCCAAAAGTCCCCAAAGTCCCATGAAACCTTCCCCCCAATTACCCACCACCCTACCTGACACTACACCCAAAGCTCACATAAGAAAATATACATCACTATATAAATAAACACATATACAAACTATATAAAAATATACAGAAATATACACATATACATATACACTAACACATGGCAGACCACCCGTACCACCCACAGTGAGGCTTTCCAGCCATACACAACCATTAAAGCCCAAGTTCGGCGCCTGCAAGCCCTATGTCCTCAAACAAAAATCTAGAGTGTCAGCATCAGCCCACCACCAGGAAGGGAGACAACAGGCTAGGGTACCCCAAAGGCAAAACCCCTCCAGATGAGAGAGGCTCTACCCGCCCCTAACCTCTCGTACTCCAGAGAGCGCACCTTCACCAGGTCTCCAAGAATGTTCCTAACCACCTCATCCACGGGGAGGATTTTGCGCTGCGTCGAGACTAAGCATCGTGCATGCCACGTGTAGTACCTGACCACTGAGATGACTAGGAATAAAGTGCAGCGGTCCCTACTCCAGAGCTGCACTCACTTTTCTGCCGGTGGAGTCATTGTGCACATATAGTACTGTATATTACATGAATTATCTCGTATTGATACTTTTACTTCCACTGGTTGTTAAGGTGTGTCTTTTCCACTAACAAATCAAATCTGATCCACATTTTTTGCAGGTTGCAAATGGGTCCACAAAATATGCCGGCAACACACCATCTACTGTCTGCATACGTTTGTCCATTCTGTGGCACCCGCAAAAATATAGAACATGTCCTATTATTGTCCGCATTATGGACAAGGATAGGACTGTTCTGTTGTGGGCCGGACGTTCTGTTCTGCAAAATTCGGAATGCACACGGCCGGTATCCGTGTTTTGCGGATATTTTTCTTTTCTTCTGACTGATCTCAAGAATGGCAAAGTAAATGGTGATGTGGACCCGGCTTCATTTGAGTTGAATCAGATTTTGGGTGTTAGTCTATATCACTTTCTATACATCAATTCAAATATACAACACTAGTTCTTTTATACAGTATACCATGCACAGTGGTGAGGTAAGATTATTCATTTTTTACTATAGTACTGGCATTGGACAATTTATAGTAAGGAGGTATTTTTGTATACTGTGAATGTCACAGGTTCACCACGATTGCATATTGCCAGTTGTTCCATGCTGTGGCTACTTTGCTGTGATTGGTTGCCTTATGTGACACTTTTTTGTAGCAGTTTTAAGGGTACAGCTACACTGGTCGCGGCCTGTATGGCAGAGTAGCAGTGATCCCATACAAATGTATGGGATTGTAGCAAGGGTCACAAAAAATCCAGAAGAGTTGGATTTTTTGCGACTCACTTTGCGATCCCATTAGGGCCACAACGATTACTCGATGGAATCGAGTAATTCGACACAAAAAAATCCTTGATGCTAATTTTTTGCATCGAGGATTCGTTTGTGTCATGTGACACAAACGAGCGGGAGTGAAGTGCTTGCTGTTACTGACCGCTCCGTGGTCACCCACTGGCCCATGTGCTGCACTGTACTGTGTCCTGACACATCGTCAGGTCATAGTGCACGTATGTGCACACTATGGTACGACGCTCTGTGACGTCAGGACTACAGTGCAGCGTGCGGAGCAGCTCCCCTACAGGAGATGTAAGTGTTTGGCTAGGAGCGGAGCTGGTGGCACTGGGGGAGCTGAGGACATGGAGGACTGCTGGTATGGTTGGTGGGGGGGGGGGGGTGACGGCACAGAAGACTGATGGCGCTGGGGGGGGGCTGATGGCACAGAGCTGATGGCACTGGGGGCAGCTGATGGCACTGGGGAGCTGATGTCATAGAGCTGATGATACTGGGGTGCTGATGGTACTGGGGGGCTGATGGCATAGAGCTGATGGCACTGGGGAGCTGATGGCATAGAGCTGATGGCACTGGGGGGGCTGATGGCATAGAGCTGATGGCACTGGGGGGGCTGATGGCATAGAGCTGATGGCACTGGGGGGCTGATGGCATAGAGCTGATGGCACTGGGGGGGCTGATGGCATAGAGCTGATGGCACTGGGGGGCTGATGACATAGAGCTGATGGCACGGGGGGGGGTCTGATGACCTTTTATAAAGGTAAATGTTCTTTCAATTAGTTATCTCTTATTAGAGTACTCGATTAATCGTTGGATTAATCGATAGATTACTTGATTACTAAAATAATCGATAGCTGCCGCCCTAGATCCCATTCATTTCTATGGGATCACTGCTACTCTTCGATAATGGCCGAGACAGGGTACAGCAACATTGGTCATGCGACACCTACGTTTTTAACTGCTGTTTGGGATTACAGGTGTTGTAGACTACTTATTCAGACCATGCTGCCATTTTGCCATTTGGTATCATTTAGGAGGTGGGTACTCCAGGGAAAGCTTACAGTCTTCTCGGTGTGCAGTTAGGCCGGATTCACACATAGTGGTAGTGAGCCACATGTGATTTTCTGCAGTATTTACCTGTGAAACACATTTTTTTTTTACTTTACCCGTAAAAACATGTGGTCATAAACCACTGTGATATGTGTGTATTTTTATATGAGGCTTTTAGCTCTGCAGTGGACTGCGTCAATGGATCTCAGAGTGCAGATCCTTAGAAGGTGCCATACAAGCCTTTCCGTAAACTTTTATCTCGTGGAATTGCCTTCTTTCACTCCTTTCACTTTTCACTGTGTGGTGTAGTTTAGATTCACATTGAGGTTAAACATTGAAATCAATTCTAGACGTCATTAAGCGAGAGGGGGCTATTACTTTTTCACATTGTTCATATAAGGGTCGACTGTGCACATGCATTATTTTAAGTAATTAGGTTGTTAGTTTGCTTTATATATTTTTTGTCACAACATTCACTCAAACAACCTGCTAATTAAGTTGCTCACTTTGCAGTACTTCTAGCTTTTGAAAAATAGTAGCAGCAGCGAGTCGCTATACTTCACCTGGTATTTATTTCACTTATTTGGTCTTTGATTCTGCGTGAATATGCCTTCTGACCTTTGGAATGCTTTGAAACAATTACCGTAAGTAATACCCACCTCAGCCCAGTAACTAGGTTGCTCTTCTCATTCCCTTATGCTACCACTGGGCTTTATTTAATTACATATGATGTTTCTTTACCTATATATGTACTAGCTGAAGGACCCGGCTTCACCCGGGTATATTTAATCTATTTCATTTAATATTTGTGTGTGTGACGTTAAAAAATATCGAGAGTGACCTCTACGGTGCCCGTCCCTTTAACAGTGACCTCCACAGCAGCTAGGGTGGCCACTGTCTTCACCCCAGAAATCCGGACCTCACCAGCCATTCCGCCAAACGTGAAGCAGCACCCCCAGTTCCCATGAAGCCACACCGCTAAACATGAGGCCATGCCCCCTGGCTCTGTGAAGACACGGGTGAGAAGCTGTCTGAGCGTGAACTACTGAAAGGGTGGACATCCCTACGTCGATCCAGGCACTGTGCCGGACAGAGGACAGGGAGCCAGAAAACTGGACTGTCCAGCCTAAAGGCGGACATCTGGCCACCCTAACATCAGCCTGCCCCTAGGGTGGCCAGAGGTGAAATCAATTCTAGACGTCATTAAGCGAGGTCCGGTTTTAGGCTGGACAGTCTGGCTTTCAGACTCTCTGTCCACTGTCCGGCGCAGTGCCTGGACAGACACTTTCAGTAGCTTGCACTCAGACAGCTTCTCCTCCGTGTCTTCATGGAACAAGGGGGCGTGGCCTCGTGTTTAGGGATGTGGCTTCATGGGGACCGGTGACACAGCTTCACGTTAGGGGAAGGCTGGACATTCTGGCTTTCAGACTCCCTGTCCTCTGTCATGCGCAGGGCCTGGATGGACACAGGGGGCGTGGCCTCTTGTTTAGGGGTGTGGCTTCATGGGGACCAGTGGCACGGCTTCACGTTGGGGGAAGGCTGGACATTCTGGCTTTCAGACTCCCTGTCCTCTGTCATGCGCAGGGCCTGGATGGACACACGGATGTCCTTTTGAACAGCTCACTCTCAGACAGCAGCACTGTGCAGTCTGAGCATGAGCAGTAGGGAGAATGTCACCCTCCCACCACTGTAGCTGACAGAAGTTGATTTTTACCTTCATTTTTTCAATCCCTGTCAGATGTGGAGTGGAAGGGGCGTGGCCTGACGGAGTCGGGGGCGTGACTTAGTGGGACCTGGGGGTGGGGCTTTTAAGTCCTTCTTTTGAAGGTCGCCTGAATTATAGGCCAATGCCATAGTAATTTCGGTGGAAAGAGGAAAGAAAACATCTTTTATTACTACTGAACGGTAAATATATGAAATTTACATTATATGAGGTAATGATTGATGATGAGTTAGTCTAAAACATAAGTTATATTTATGGTAACCCTTTAACAGTGCCATCCACAGCGCTCTGCCCCTTTAAAGCAGACCTACAGCAGTGAACTGGCTAGGTTGTTATAGAAACCTGGTGTATGTGTGGAGACTAACTGCCTGTGAGCTTCTATTGGCTGATAAGGGTCATGTGTCCAGGCTTCTATTGGCTAATGCATTTTTTTGGGAATATATCAGGAACGGTACGTCCTGGAGAGCTGAGACCTGTTCTCAAACCTTCCCGGACACCTGATGTACATGTGTGCCAAATTTCGTGATTGTAGCTGCAACGGTGCAGATTCCTGTAGCAGACATACACACACACACACACACACACACACACATACATACACACACACACTCAACTTTATATATTAGATATGAACTGTTATATGTATATTTTATATGCTTGACTCCGTTGGACTGGTTCCATTTTCCAGATTTTAGGTTGTCTGTGATCTCTGTTCAGTTTTATGTGTCAGGGAAGGAGGCTAATAGCCTTTGAAACGCGTTACACATATTTGATCTTACTTCAGAATAAACTAGATTTTATTATTTTCAAACAGCGCCCTGTTTATCCTATTTTTTTTTTTAATTTTAAATCTACTGAGCATAACATCGGGATCCCACATGGAGACTCAGCGGGTAGGAGCAGCAGTTTGTTTCCCAGAGGATTTGTTGAACATTCATCAGAGTTGTGCCGGGTACATCGCACCGCCACCTCCAGAGAGCATATAGATTACAGTGATTGTGATAATTTTGATTAAGAGTTACCGCATTATGGAGAGCCTTTTGGTGTTTGTTTTACAGTGTCGTCTTACATGGCACAGCATTCGCCACAGGAATAATTATGAACAGTAATGATGACCACAGAAATGTGGAATAAATTCTCCTCTGTGTTCATTAAAGGGTTAACAAGGTTATTTTATGCACTTATATAGCGATATTATATTCCACATCGATTTGCAGACATCAGCATCACACTGTCCCCAGTGGGGCTCACAATCTAATTCCCTATCAGTATGCCCTTGGTTGGAGTGTGGGAGGAAACCAGAGTACCCGGAGGAAACCCACACAAACACAGAGAGAACATACAAACTCCACGCAGATGTTGTCCTTGGTCAGAAAGTATTCATAAAATAAACAGCATCCATATCCATTCACACTGAGGCATATATAACTGTGGGTGGCAACAATAACTGTGGGTGACTGCATGCCCCTAATGACGCCGCAAAAAAAGTGGGGATTTCTCTTTTGAGTTGAGAAAATGGGAATGAGCATGAAAAAACAAACTTTCCGTGGGTTGAAGGTGCAGAACAGAGATTCGGAAAGCGTCATGGTTCTTAGACAATGTGGCTGTTAGGATGCCACCATGTATATGATGGACTGTCATATGTTGTGTAGTAGAAAACCAAGTTGTTCAGTAGTGTGCTGTATATCGCAAAGGCAGATTGGCCATAGTCCTTACAGGGAAATTTCCCGGTGGGCCAATGCCCAGAGGGTCTCCTGAGCCCTCCTCACTGCTGGCCATTGGAAGTTTTTGGGGATGCATTTTGTGCTGCTGGCAGTATTTTGTAATGGACTGTGGTATTTGGCTCTGTTGGAGTGGTATAATGTGCTGCAATATGGTATTGCTCGCCCTGCCTTCCATCAAGTTGGACCTGACTACAAAACTGGGCCACTTTTAGTATTTTTTCCAGGGCCACTTTAAGTTCCCAATCCGCCCTTGGTATATCGTCCCCGAGAAGTTCTGAATAGGGCAGTGGGCAAGTTTTTATAGGAATGCATTACCACAGTATTTGGTATGCATTTACAGAAGTCTTTGCTCTAATGGTTCACTCTGAGCCATTGAGCTGCCTGTCTTACATGTAATGTTCTAGATGGGAATGTTCTTGAAACATTCCCTGCACTCTTGGTATATTTAAGAAGAGCTGTATCGGGCCTAATTATAATTAATGAGCAGTTTCCCAAGAAAATGCTGCTTTGCCGCTGCCGCTCCGGCACATGGAGGACAATTTATTAGCCCACAAACGTCTTCGTTCTCAGATTTTTGTCTATTAATTATTTTTTCACACTTAGGACTTGAGTCCAATCTATAAAAACTCAATAGGTAATGAAAAATGAATCCTAGTTAGACCTATAGTCTAAACCAAAGGGTTAATTTAGAGCGTACATTGTAGGACATGACTGCCCCATCTGAAGGAAGCAGCTCCATTCTCTGGTTCCTCCCCAGTCTGTATTTACTGTCATTGCATTTGAAACTGGCTGTTGTTTTATGTGTTATTAAAGCTTTTCAGTCTGGGTGACATATTGATGTATGGAAGGAACTGCACAATATCAAATTTATGTATTATTTTGCATGGATATAGATGTAAATATCCTACACATGGCAAAAGAAATGGCAATAACCTCTGGTCTGCAAACATCTGCCCGTGTGTTTGTGGGGTCACCATGGCTTCCATGTTCCATTTGGTCAGAAAGTTATAAGATTTGTATCTGAAGTGGTTTTTATGAACAACCATTGATTTGGGAGTTTCCTAGTGCTAAGAGCAGAATGACCTGTGGAACTATCATTGCTTAAGAGGGCAGCATGCTATAAATTTGCATTGTAACACAAGGATTCTTCTCTCATGGTCTTTAATACCAAGGCCATAGTTTAACTGGTTAAGGCGTTTCGATTTGACTTGTTTTAGGATATTGTTCATTAAAGATGCTCTGTCGCCACTTTGCAACCTATGTATTTATATACATAGGCATGTAGGTGTTGTAATCCTCTCCCCAGACATACCTTCAAATTGCAGAGCCAAGCAGCGATTCATCCAGAAAAAGAACTTTTATAAATATGTAAATTAGGCTTCGGAGCACTGGGAGGCGTGCTCTTTCAGTCTGAGCACTGCTTCATCAACGCCCTCCCGGCTCCAAAACCCGCCCTGCAGCCTTTATCCCCACCCCTCCTGTCTCTGATGGACAGCGCTGCAGGGCGGGTTTTGGAGCCGAGAGGGCGTTGATGAAGCAGTGCTCAGACTGAAAGAGCACGCCTCCCGGTGCTCCGAAGCCTAATTTACATATTTATAAAAGTTCTTTTTCTGGATGAATCGCTGCTTGGCTCTGCAATTTGAAGGTATGTCTGGGGAGAGGATTACAACACCTACATGCCTATGTATATAAATACATAGGTTGCAAAGTGGTGACAGAGCCTCTTTAAGGAAATGACCCTGTTGACCATGTGCACACAGCCTATATTCTGCTGCTGTGTATCCAGCATGTAGTACTATGTCTACTACATGATAATACTTAGACCTCATGGCCATTTGTAGAGATATTTAGGTTGAGAGTGAAAGGTCACAAGGTTCTGCTGCAGAGAAGTCATCCTGTGTCATGTCTAGAATAGGAGCATTATAATGCGTGGAAGTGGCGAGCCAGCCGGGCAGTTTTTACTTACTAAACTAGTCTGTTTTTTGAGAAGTGAGCTCATTAATCCAAACAAAAGACTCTGACAACAGCACGGCACAAAATAAACGAAATGACCTCATAAATGAAATTGAATCTCCACAACGGGAATGGAGATGCCAAGAATGCGTCAAGTGATTTTTTTTTTTTACTATGGAATACATTGCGGCGTCAAAACATTGCCAGTCTCGTGGAGTTAATGATATGTTTTAAACAGCTTGCTCCAGAAGAGAACATTTAATGGTTTTACAATAAGCAGGTGCTGGCTGTATGGATGTAATTGGTGGTTGGGGGGAGGTTGTGTTGCTTCAATAGGTGCATTTTAGAATTAATTCATTTTTATCACATTTCCACTGCTCAAACACAAGTGATTATTATAATGTTGCAAGACAGACAACAAGGGACACAACATCCAGCATTAGAAAAGCTCAATTCAAACCACCTTGAGGCTCTTTCCATCACGTGGGAAATGTCATGGAATGCCGACAGCCATATTGTATCATATACGTCATCTATGTATACTCAACAGTGGCTACACAATTTCTGACAGCCTGTTGGTGGTGCAAAGGTGGGACGGTGGTTCAGTCAAAATGGTTCCATCTACTTCACTGCAAATGTAATGTTAGCTTCCTTAATAATGTGCATAGTTCACTGACAGGTGAGCAGGAACTCCAACTGTACCGATGAACTAAAACATATCAGTTTTTATTGGTAGACATTCCCTGTTCCAGAGAGTATGGATGGCGTAAAAGGATTACTCAAGGCTGTTTTTTTCTGGTGAACTGTTATAGATAGTTTGACCTCTGGGATCTTTTGGAATATTTAGGTCAAGGAAGTTAATTGTATTTTCTTGAATCTCATATGTGAACCATATGGATTGTCATTCAGAAGAGATACCAATTACTTGAAGCCGTTCCCAGTAGATGGCCAAACAGGATTGTTGGGAGGTTCAGGTAGCATTCTCTGAAACTGTAGCACCCTGGTCAATATATGTACTGTACATAACACTCAGCTTGAGATAGGCTGTTGTGTATATACCTGCCAGGGATAGGTTTAAGTCATTTGTATCTCTTCCGAATGACAATCCATCAGGTTTACATCTGACATTCAGGAAACTACAATTAGGGTAGGTTCACATCTGCTGCAACTACAATGGTAGTCTGTTCTGCTTTAAAAGGTTTGAATGAAAACTAGTCCATTGTAGAAGATTTCTCTTGGTTTTTTTTTTTCTGGTAAATTGTAATCAGTTGGCCTGTTGGTAATAATTAATGGTAATAATTCAGCCAACAAAGGTAAGAGTAGTGTCACACCTGCAGCAACCACCCCGGTGGTCTGTTCTGGCAGAAGAACAGACTACCGGAGTTAACCATATCTGGCATATGTGTCGGCTTTTGGCCAGAGAGACATAGTGGCGTGCACTGGTATTCGTCTGGCTGAAAGCTGCCAGAAAAGCAGCCAGATCTCCATCAGTTCCCATTCTAGTCAGTGGGGATCCAGCAGTGCGCAGCAGTATGAGACTATGTCGGATATGGTTAACTCCAGTAGTCTGTTCCTTTGCCAGAATAGACTACCAAAGTGGTTGTGGCAGATGTGAACCTATCCTCATCTTCCATTGCCAATGTATTCCCAACGGTCCAAGAAGCCAGCTGCTTAAAGTTTACCAGAAAAATGGAGAACTCTTCTACAGTGTGCCAGTTTTCATTCAAACCCTCTAAAGCAGGCAGTAACAAGGGGCCAGTATATTAGAATGATGAATAATTATAACACTTTTTTTTTTAAAGCTGGCCTTTTGCAACAAAGTAGGTGGACTGACATCCTACCTCTACAGAATCAATGGACATATTACATAATTTTTAGTACATAATTACTGAACAAAAATTTTAATGTATACCAATAAAAAGTCTTTACTTTATTATTTTAATAAATTTTGAGTTTCTGTGCACCTGTCAATAATGTCATCACCACAGATAATCACTCAGAATGCAATTAGGATGACGCTCCTATGTGTCATGGATTCAGGTGAGATGACTTTCGTAAGGTTTGTGGTCTCTACCATCACTGATCTTCATAAATAGGAAGATAACCGCCCCTTGGCACCTCTCATAGATTTCTGATACCATATTCTGTGGTCCATTCACATCAGTGCCAGTGCCATAGGGGTTTCATCTCACCATATAGCATCTTCAGGTGACCTGACCACCCCCACCTTACACTGGACATCATACACCCCACCTCATGCTGGACATCACACCTCAAACTCACACTGGACATTGAACTGTTAGCTCTTGATCCTTTCTCTTTACCAGTCTGGAAAGCATCAGCTGTGGCCTGAAATCATCTTCTCTTCCCTTGAGATATCATATCGTTTCTTCTGGTCAGTTGTGCTCCTTCCAGCTGGCATCCACCTCCCGCTGAGCAGATTGTGATTCTTCCTTCCAATCATCCAATGTAAATCGCAGTCTTTTCTCCTGATTATTATTTATCATCGCTCATTTTTCATCAGAAGACTCCTCACTGCTTTATTGGATCTGCATTGGCCTTTTGGGTACTGAATATGATTAATGCCAAACTCTTATAATGAGCCGGTGCCAACACAGAATGTTCTGTGCGTTGTTCCTCGGCTCCTACGCGGGTGAGGGTTGCAATCCGCTCTCCTACCAAAACACAGACTGTCACATTTCTATTCCAGGCTCCTACTCATATGTGATTGACTGCAGAGATGGCAATCTGCTGGACAGATCGGAGGAAGGGCTGCAACATAGAGATTTATAAATTACCCATCCTAAATATTCACCTGTGTAGTGGACAAGGGTACAGAACCACTACATATCAGAGACATGAGTGACAAACTTTGGTTCTGTGGTATCAACATTTCAGACCAGAAAGCTGAGGACTGCAGATCTCCTCCTCCTACAACACTGTGTGATGCTAGAATTTTTTAAAGAGTGTCATCACCCCTACTTTATGTAAAACAATCACTCCACTGTAATACACAAAATGTTCCAATATAGAATCCATGGAGCAGTCATTCAGATGGTTGACTTGGAGGATGCTGTGGAAATTTAGGGGGTAATGTATCATGACATTTGTGCTCCAATTTTGACAGCCAGACAGTCACAACGTTTGGTGCATAACATTTTTTGCACAAACTTTTTCAAAAGTCATAAAAAGGTTGCAATCTAACTCCAGTAGGGGGGTATCATACAAATATATCTCCCTTATATGTGAACCAGTGTTTGTCAAGGAGCTGAAGTTATGATTCATAAGTATTTAGCTGGTCGGCTGCATGATCCAGTTTTTAATATTTTCTGCTTTTATGATCGGATCAGATTTATTGGTTGAGTAGAGGTTAGATAAGAAGCAGGAGAGAGGATAGTGCTGGTGCCCTCGCTCTAGTTCTTAGCGCTCTCCAGAACCTCTATTCTGCGCAGTAGTGAGGGGGTAAATAGAGCGGCTCCGGCATTAATCGGGGCTCATGCAGCCGGAGACGCAGCAGATGTCTCGTTCTGATGCAGGGACTGTTGAGGGCTCAGGTTCAGTAGTGGAGAGATATGCAGGGGCATGCCGGCTGAGCAGATGGCACGATACTGCAGACCCAATCTCCCTCCTTTGCCCTGGTGCTTTTGGCTGAGATGCTCAGAGCATGCATGTCCTGGATTATCACAGAGTCTCTTCTCTTTTCAAGGTCAAACCCTGCAGATGATACTGCCCATCAATGCCCCAGCATCTCTTCCACTGGCCTACATCCTGTGTACAATGGGTGCGCCTGTAAACGATGCAGAATCTGATGTTGAGAAATGATGCACTCCATAGGTGTGGAGCCCCAACTTCACTAGTGAAGAAAAAACAAAACAAAATTACATGCAAGGCCCTAGTACCCTGCATGTAAAATACACACAGAATAATAGTGGTTACTGAGAATAGCACCCAGTATACATAGTAACATAGTAACATAGTTTATAAGGCCGAAAAAAGACATCTGTCCATCCAGTTCGGCCTGTTATCCTGCAAGTTGATCCAGAGGAAGGAAAAAAAACCCCTGTGAGGTAGAAGCCAATATTCCTCACTTTAGAGGGAAAAAAAATTCCTTCCCGACTCCAATCAGGCAATCAGAATTACTCCCTGGATCAACAACCCCTCTCTAGTAACTATAACCTATAATATTATTACCCTCCAGAAATACATCCAGGCCCCTCTTGAACTCTTTTAGTGAACTTACCATCACCACTTCCTCAGGCAGAGAGTTCCATAGTCTCACTGCTCTTACAGTAAAGAATCCTCTTCTATGTTTATGTACAAACCTTCTTTCCTCCAGACGCAGAGGATGTCCCTTCGTCACAGTCACAGTCCTGGGGATAAATAGATCATGGGAGAGATCTCTGTACTGACCCCTGATATATTTATACATAGTTATTAGATCTCCCCTCAGTCGTCTTTTTTCTAAAGTAAATAACCCTAATTTTGATAATCTTTCTGTGTACTGTAGTGCACCCATTCTAGTTATGACTTTAGTTGCCCTCCTCTGAACCCTCTCCAGCTCTGCTATGTCTCCCTTGTTCACAGGAGCCCAGAACTGTACACAGTACTCCATGTGTGGTCTGACTAGTGATTTGTAAAGTGGACACCGGACAAGAGAAGTGGTAATGTGCAGTGTCCATATATACAGAATAAGAGCAGATACTGAGAATTACACCCAGTATACAGGACAGGAGAAGTGGTACTGTGCAGTGTCCATATATACAGAATAAGAGCAGATACTGAGGATTACACGCAGCGTACAGGACAGGAGAAGTGGTACTGTGCAGTGTCCATATATATACAGAATAAGAGCAGATACTGAGAATTATACCCAGTATACAGGACAGGAGAAGTGGTACTGCGCAGTGTCCATATATACAGAATAAGAGCAGATACTGAGAATTACACCCAGTATACAGGACAGGAGAAGTGGTACTGTGCAGTGTCCATATATATAGAATAAGAGCAGATACTGAGAATTACACCCAGTATACAGGACAGGAGAAGTGGTACTGTGCAGTGTCCATATATACAGAATAAGAGCAGATACTGAGGATTACACGCAGCGTACAGGACAGGAGAAGTGGTACTGTGCAGTGTCCATATATACAGAATAAGAGCAGATACTGAGAATTACACCCAGTATACAGGACAGGAGAAGTGGTACTGTGCAGTGTCCATATATACAGAATAAGAGCAGATACTGAGAATTACACCCAGTATACAGGACAGGAGAAGTGGTACTGTACAGTGTCCATATATATACAGAATAAGCACAGATACTGAGAATTACACCCAGTGTACAGGACAAGAGAAGTGGTACTGTGTAGTGTCCATATATATAGAATAAGAGCAGATACTGAGAATTACACCCAGTGTACAGGACAAGAGAAGTGGTACTGTGCAGTGTCCATGTATATAGAATAAGAGCAGATACTGAGGATTACATCCAGTATACAGGACAGGAGAAGTGGTACTGTACAGTATCCATATATACAGAATAAGAGCAGATACTGAGGATTACACCCAGTTATACCAGGACAGGAGAATGGTACTGTGCAGTGTCCATATATACAGAATAAGAGCAGATACTGAGAATTACACCAGTGTACCAGACAAGAGAAGTGGTACTGTGCAGTGTCCATGTATACAGAATAAGAGCAGATACTGAGGATTACACCTAGTATACAGGACAGGAGACGTGGTACTGTGCAGCATCCATATATACAGAATAAGATCAGATACTGAGTATTGCACCCAGTATACAGGACAGGAGAAGTGGTATTGTGCAATGTCCATATATACAGAATAAGCACAGATACTGAGAATTACACACAGTATACAGGACAGGAGAAGTGGTACTGTGCAGCGTCTATATATACAGAATAAGAGCAGATACTGAGAATTACCCGTAGTATACAGGACAGGAGAAGTGGTACTGTGCAGTGTCCATATATACAGAATAAGAGCAGATAATGAGAATTTACCCAGTATACAGGACAGGAGAAGTGGTACTGTGCAGTGTCCATATATATAGAATAAGAGCAGATACTGAGAATTACATCCAGTATACAGGACAGGAGAAGTGGTACTGTGCAGTGTCCATATATACAGAATAAGAGCAGATACTGAGAATTACACCCAGTATACAGGACAAGAGAAGTGGTACTTGTGCAGTGTCCATATAAATAAGGATAATTACACCAGTATACAGACAAGAGGGTATGTGAGTGCATTATACAAAAGCAGATGGGATACAGGACAGGACAGGAGAAGTGGTATTGTGCAATGTCCATATATACAGAATAAGAGAGGATACTGAAAATTACACCCAGTATACAGGACAGGAGAAGTGGTACTGTTCAGTGTCCATATATATACAGAATAAGAGCAGATACTGAGAATTACACCCAGTATACAGGACAAGAGAAGTGGTACTGTGCAGTGTCCATGTATACGGAATAAGAGCAGATACTGAGGATTACATCCAGTATACAGGACAGGAGAAGTGGTACTGTACAGTATCCATATATACAGAATAAGAGCAGATACTGAGGATTATACCCAGTATACAGGACAGGAGACGTGGTACCGTGCAGTGTACATATATACAGAATAAGAGCATATACTGAGAATTACACCCAGTGTACCGGACAAGAGAAGTGGTACTGTGCAGTGTCCATGTATACAGAATAAGAGCAGATACTGAGAATTACACCCAGTATACAGGACAAGAGAAGTGGTACTGTGCAGCGTCCATATATAGAGAATAAGTGCAGATACTGAGAATTACACCCAGTGTACAGGACAAGAGATGTGGTACTGTGCAGCATCCATATATACAGAATAAGAGCAGATACTGAGGATTACACCCAGTATACAGGAGAAGTGGTACTGTGCAGCATCCATATATACAGAATAAGATCAGATACTGAGTATTGCACCCAGTATACAGGACAGGAGAAGTGGTACTGTGCAGTGTCCATATATACAGAATTAGAGCAGATACTGAGAATTACACCCAGTATACAGGAGAAGTGGTACTGTGCAGTGTCCATATATAGAGAATAAGCACAGATACTGAGAATTACACCCAGTGTACAGGACAAGAGAAGTGGTAATGTGCAGTCTCCATGTATAAAGAATAAGAACAGATACTGAGAATTACACCCAGTGTACAGGACAAGAGAAGTGGTAATGTGCAGTCTCCATGTATAAAGAATAAGAGCAGATACTGAGAATTACATCCAGTATACAGGACAAGAGAAGTGGTACTGTGCAGTGTCCATATATACAGAATAAGATACTGAGAATTACACCAGTATACCTGACAAGAGAAGTGGTACTGTGCAGTGTCTGTGCATACAGAGTATGTGATCGTATAGATTAACTGTTAAAGGCTATATACACATTTGGGAACTTTTTTATGATTACATTATACTCATTTGGGGCTAAAAATAATTTTTTCAATTGATCGTTACTACAAATATCGAGCCGTTCTGTTACAAACATTTACCGGTAACTTTTTCTAGCTGTGTGAATCCTACTTTCACTTTTACTTTGTGCCAGTCATCTAATAACCTTCATCTGTAAATTACTAAGAGGTCACACTTATTTAAGCCACATTCTTATCAGTATGTAAGAGCAGAGATACGGAGCCCATCAGCTCCCTGCCTGACGGAAGAGAGAGAAAATTCAGACCTTACTAGTAGAGCATCTCAGCTCTGTACAGAGAAAAGGACTCCATATTTTTAATAACAACCAATTGAAAAAATTATTTTAGCTCATAATCCGTAGAATGCACTGACTAGCCTTTTATTGTCCTTTATTTCCTGTTGTCTTTCTTAGTTGAGCTGGACACCTAACTAGATTTGCATACAAAGCTACATATGGTCAGTGGTCAATGTGGTTTGCGCCCCTCCTTGGCAGATGCAGTTGACATCTAGTGCGGTGCAGAGTGCTGTATATACTGGGACTGGTACAACTCCAGGCAGGATTCTTACAGAGCTATCTAGCACCACCCACGGATCATCCAAAGAGCCTCACCCTTGGCCAGGAGTGGACCCAGAAAAAAACTAAAAGTGGCCCCATGTTTTAGACATGTCCAGATTGACAGAAGGCAGGACCAACAAAAGTAGGCGGGCCAGCAATATCATATTGTGGCACAAAATACTAATCTGGCAGAGCCAAATACCACAGTGCAGCACAAAATAATGCCCCAGTAGCACAAAACACCTTCTCAGAAGGTGCCCCCCTGTGGTGTCCAGCGCCAGCTGCCATGTTCCGTCCTCCTACTCCAGTTGTTTCAGGATGGCCATACAGTTGAATTCAGGAATCTGGAGGGCTCTATGGTCACCAGCCAGGTACATAACTACTTGACGTCCCCAGTGTTAATTAACTCTGGAACGATAGATCATTACTTATCTGGCTGGAGGCTGTGAGTAGGGCTCATACTGCCCCCTGGTCATCTTCCCACTCCCAACTTCCCCTGTGGAGTCTATGACCAATCCACCGCTGCCCTTGGCTGTCATCACGAGACATCATCATGATGTCACTTCTAGTCATCCAAAGAATTAATCTCTTTAATGAATCTAATGCTGATTAGATTTTCTGTTGATAATGATCAGTAATTATATGCATATATAGTAGAAAAATGAGCTGAAAGCAAGAACTAAAATCCACTTCCCAGTGTAGATGGGTCCTTATGAGATGCTCAGTTATGGCAGATCAGTGTTGTTCCTTTAGATGTACAGACCTTTCTTTCGTGATACATTAGGGCACTTACTGTATATATTGACTAGCGCAGGTATGTGTTGTTTATGAAACACTGCACTGCTATTTTTTAAAAAATATGTGACGGTTTGGGCCAGAGTCTTTTGGCACTGATTTTGGAACATTTCTGCCTCAAAATCCGCTCCAATAAACGCCTCAAAACAGCCTCCCATTCATTTCAAAGAGAAGCAGCGCTGTTTAACATTTGTAAAAAAGAAGAGTGGGAAAAAATAAGCAGCATACCCTATAAAAAAACAGCTCCATGTGTTTTTTGTGGAGTTTCTGTGTTTTTTTTTACACAGATCTGCGTCAAAAACCTCTAACTGAAATTACCCATTGGTAAAAAAAAAAAAAAAAAAAAAGACAGATTAAAAAAAACTCACATGGATTCTGTGCTGATTTTTTAAGCTAGTTTTTTTTAAATCAGTGGTGTGAACTGGCCCATTCAGTTGTGAATGTAGTATAATTGATCAGAAACAGGCACCTAGTACGTACAATACTGTCAGCTCTCCAGGGCTTTTGTGTCACTAACTGCTCCAAGCAGATAGAACTGAATCCTTAGACATGCGGGCGTAGATTTTCTGCAGTTGTGTTGATTAAATGACCCTTTTTCTGTATGTGGACCCTTTTTGGTATGTGTGCCTATTTCTTCTACCACAAGGGGCTGAGGGAGCTAGGGCCACAGCCATAGGTATTTCATGAATCATTACACTCAAGAAAATGGGGCTTGTAATTCTCCATTGTGGATTCAAAGGAAGGGTTAACCTGCTTGCATCTTCCCGCTGAGGCCTCATATCTTGCACTGAAGGAGATGGGAGTCATTCTGTGTTTTAGGAAGAAAAGAATGGGGCTGGGAAGAGACATCTCAGGTCTGTTCAAGGAACCTCCCCAGGTTCAGTGGACCCTATGCCTTCTTGTAGGAGCCAATTATAAGCACCCTTCGTCTTGCAGCACACTCTGAAGCATCACTTCTCCCCGTCCTCTCATCAGCAGAGCGGCTTCCACAGGGGATACTGCTCCTTGACCTTTAAGAGCTCATTTTACTGTTGAATAGTAGTCAGGAGTTAGAATACTTAAAGTGAAAACTGTTACTCCTGCCTCTCCTTACTTCGTCTTGATCATATTCTCCTCTCTGTACCTCGCACTATTTTCTTGTAAAAAGTTCCTTTTGGGAAGTAATCACCCCTGCTTAAAAGTGAGTAGTGTTCAATGACTCCATCCCAGGTTATCAGAGCTACTGACCACCACAGGAATTAGTTTGGAGCAGGGTAACATACGTCCATGCTCCGGTCACATATCTCCATATGGATCTGGTGCATTTCTTGTAAAAATGAAAATTTGAATAAATGACCTTGATGGGATTGTTTTTGCCTTTGATCCACTTATATTGCTACTGCGAGAATACATAAGTGATATATATGGCCTTTTTATAACTTGTATCTGGCATTTTCCCCTGTGCAAGCTGCATCTCTAATTCTCAGTTTTCCTGAGCTGGTGGATGGAGACTAACATAGTAACATAGTTTATAACTAGCTTCTCATCATGTCTGCCCATAAAGTACACAAATAGATAAGATATTGTGCACCCTCTGACTCACTTAGGATCATTCAGAAGCAGCATATAGGACATTATAGATATGTACTGAGCAGTATAGATGTGAATAAAGCATTTGGAATAATATGTAACACATACTATTAGCTGCTGACTCATGTCTTTTCTGTCTGGTCATTTGCATGTCCTCCAATTTCCTAGACTTCTATGGGATTATGTCATCCAATTCTTCAGTGAGCAAGCAACCAATCTTACTCTCACTAAACAGACATACAGTGCTGTGAAAAAGTATTTGCAGTGTCACAGTTTTATTATGTTTTTGCACATTTGTCACACATGTTTTAGATTATCAAACAAATTTAAATATCAAAGATAAACTGAGTAAATCTAAAAATTCGTTTTTAAGTGATTATTTCATTTATTAAGGGAAAAAATGAATTAACTGTGATTAACCACAGTTTTTGGAAAGCTGACTTCAATTTCACTAGCCACACTCAGGCCTGATTACTGCCAGACTTGAAGAATCAACATGAAGTAGGCTAAAAATATCAAAAAGCAACACATCATGTCCCTATCTGAAGAAATTTAAAAACAGATTAGAAAGAACTCCATTGACGTCTATAAGTTTGGAAAAGGTTACAAAGCCAAAGGCTTCAGAACTCCAATGAACCACAGTGAGAGGTATTATCCACAGATGGAGAACACATGAAACAATGGTGAACCTTCCCAGGAGTGGCTGGCCTACCAAAATTACCCCAAGAGCAGATCGACGACTCATACAGGAGGTCACAAAAGAACCCAGAACAAAGCACTTCAGGCTTCACTGGCCTCATGATATCAGTGGTCAAGATTCAACAATAAGAAAGAATGGGCAAAAATGGTATCCATGGGAGAGTTCCAACCGAAAACCACTGCTGACCAAAAAGAACACAAAGGCCCGTCATCTTGATAATCCCCAAGCCATTTGTAAAAAAAATATTCCGTGGATTGACAAGACAAAAGTTGAACTTTTTGGAAGGTGTGAGTCCCTTACATCTCCCTTACATACTTGATTGCAGTTGTTGCCGCCAAGGGTGGCACAACCAGTTATTAGGTTTAGGGGGCAATTATGTTCCCACACCTTCATTGGTGAGGCTGCTGCATATCTAAACTGTATAAAAGAGGATCTCTAGGTCCCTCCCCATTACTGGGACTCCTATCAGCATATGTGCAGTAGTTCGCTGAGGGAAAATCTCACTGATGTTGTAGTTGTATGTCATTTATAATTATTTTGATCATTATTCTGTCCTTGCACTTGCTGTTTATTTACAGCAGACAATCTGAACAAGATCTGCTGTGTAAAGTACAGGGTTTGAGATAGAAAACACAAATGGGGGAAGACCAGCATTTCATACATCAGTCTTGATCCCAAGTATGTTGGAATAAGATCTTACTAAAAATTTTGCGCATCAGTTGGTCATCCTTTTGCCAGATAAGCAAATCTATGGTTGCTGTGAGCATGCACGATTGGCTTGTGCTAAAATTCACAACTATTTAAGCCAGAATTCCAAGCATTCAGCCTTGATTAAACGGTGCGCTCACATTCGTTTCTATTAGCGCAGCGGGGGGGCAGCGCCTGGCGGTGGTCGGACCCCGGGGTCCTCCAGGCTCAGAGCTCCCCCGCTTCGTTCTCAATATAGGTGCGGGTCCCAGCAGTGGGACCCGCACCTATAGGACAATGGGGGCATATCCTAGCGATATACCCCCATTGTCTAAGATGGGAATACCCCTTTAAATCCAGAGCACACGGCGCCAGATTAAAGCTTCTGCAATCTAGCAGGAGCAGGTTGGTTCCCCCACTGTCAGCCACGGACCCTGAGGAGAAGACAGAGGCAGTTTACTACATTTTAAAGATGGTGCCCATTCCAGAGCAGGCACCATAGCAGCTGGTTTTCAGTTGTTTCAAACAGCAGATACCCAGGTCTAATATCTCTCAGGTGCAGTGGTCAATGTGACAGGAAAGCCATTCATTGGTTCATTTGACCTCCGCCAAAAAATTTAACAAAACGTTTTTAAAGTATTAAAACACATAAAAGCCTATACAAATTGTGGTATCACTGTAATCATGCTGACCCAGAGAAGTCATTAGAAAGCACAACTTGTCCTGAAAAAACAAGCCCTCGTGCGGTTATGTGAATGGAAAGATAAAAAGTTATGTCTCCCCATGTGCTGTGAATAGAGTGCGTGGATTTTCTACTAATTATCATGTGTGAGAAGCCACTCACTGGAGGTCAAACCTTTACTGGAATCTGAAGCCCCTGATGCATTCATGTATATGAAGTGTTCTGCTCTCTGTAGGTGACATATGATGTATAGGGCTCAGTGCTCAGTCTGTCAGAGGCAGAGAGAGAATTCATAAAGTGGAAAAGCCCTTGGGAAATTTTGAATTCCATCAGGAGAAGAGAAAAGGTGATAATTTGTAGCGATCTGGACAAGAGGAAAATCAATTTCAGTGGGAATAAAAGATAAAAGAAGTGAGTTCATCTTGGCTTGGAGCCAAAGGGGGTGATGAGGTGGACGAGTCATTGCTAAGGAGGAAAAGCTTCTTCACCTGCTGATGGTGAGAACATCCTCTTGCTGCTCACAAGGTCCCATATGGCTGGAATATATGGGATCTGTGTGTATTTTGCAGTAAGGGACTTTGTAAGTCATCTAATGTATTGATCCCACATTCAGTCTAGAACAAATGTCTGACCCTGTTATATGTAGTATATAATGTCATAGTTCTATGTAATCGCATAGCGTGCAGTGTGGTCACTTATCTTCTCTCATGTATGTAACTTTCCTCCATGTACTACATACTCTGCTCTCCTCTCCATATTCTGACTGCTTCAGTAGATTCCCTTTATTGTGTACGTTTTCAGACATGAACTTGACAATGACCTTCCCAGGAATCAAAAATTACTGTCACTAGATACAACCATATTCCAGTAATAGTGACTTTCAGACAGTCCACCCCTCACCCTCTGCCTCCCACAAGTGGACCATTTCTAGATCCCTCAATAAGATTTGCCACAAAACTGCACTTCCATGTCCTCAAGATCCTTCAGCACAGTCAGGATACAGAGGAGGCCTCTGGTATTTTGGGCCTTGCGCCTCTTCTCTGCTCAGACATTCATCTTGTAACATTTTTCCACAACATTAACTCTTCAATTGCTAAATGGCCCAGCAAATTGTGGCTCCGCAGTAAAGTGCAGAGGGTCAAATGTGTAGAAACCTAAAGTAAACATACTCCAGCTCCACAGAACCAGTGTTTCCACAACATTAAACGCTTAATATGAATAGTCTCATTAACCTGCAATAGATCAGGTCATTGCTGTGTTATTAATGGAGACATGTTACAGAATAAAGATTGCCCCTGGACAATGGAGAGAATTCCAGATCAGCATCCAAGATCCCTGTGACATCTACACCAAGCACACTGCATAGTCGTCCAACAATGATTATAACAACCCATGGTCACAGTGCCTGTGCAGGAGAGGTTCTTGCAGAGTTTTTTTGGAGGAGCTATTGAGGTAGAGTTTCCTGCAGTTTTTTCAGCCAAAGGCCCGAAATGGATTCAGGTGTTATTCATGGAGACATGTTACAGAATAAAGAACTCCCTGCAGGATCCACAACTGGTTTTGGCTGAAAAACCTACAGGAAAACCTGCCTCATAACCTCCTCCAAAAAACACTGTGTGAACCTACCGTTAGAACTTTCTTAGGTCTCAGATCTGTTGTTTGCACCAGTTGGGGCTGACCAGGGGTGGGAACATACACACGTAGAGAACATTGTTGATACCTTTCTGTTAAAGAAAAAAAAAACTAAAGTAATAATAAACACAAATTTGCTGAAAATTAACTAATGAAAATCAGACATTGCTTTTGAATTGTGGTTCAACAGAATAATTTATAAAACTAACAAATGAAACTGGCTTGGATATTTTGTTACATAACCATTTGAGGCAATCTGTACAATCAATAGATTTCCGTGAGGCTAGGTTCACAGATCAGTCAAAAAAATAAAATGGATCCTGTACTTTAAGCATCCGCTATGCTCAGTTATGCACATTTTGCATCTATTTTAGTCATTTCTGCCTGAGATCTGTTATTTTAGGCAGAAAAAAATACTTTGTATAGGAACTTTTTTTCTATCTAAAAAAATAGATCTCACATGGAAATGGCTAAAACAAATACTAAAACTGCATTACTAAGCATAACAGATGCTTAAAGGGCATCTGTCAGCAGATTTGTAACTATGAAACTGGTTGACCTGTTACATGTTGGTCCGATGTTCATATGTGCCCACATTGCTGAGAAAAATAATGATATATAAATAATATCTGCAAATGAGCCTCTGGGGGTGTTGGCTTTACTTCTAGAGGCTCTGCTCTCTCTGCAACTGACACGCCCTCTGCAGTTTGATTGACAGGACCAGGAGCGATGATGTTTTCACTGCATGTCCCTGTCAGTCATTTGCATATATTAAAACATCATTTTGGCAGCAATGAGGGCACATATAACCAGGGAACCAACACAGATGCCTTTGGCTGCCAAGTGCACATGTAACAGGCCAGCCAGTTTCATAGGTACAAATCTGCTGACTGATGTCCTTTAAAATACAGGATCTGTTGTTTTGTTTTTGTTTTTTCGCTTTCTGTTCGAGAGTGCAGAACTAACTATTGTCATCCCCATAGCAGTATTCTACTGGGAGGATGGCAATACAGTTAAATTCAAGAAGACACCTGTGCATAAGTACCGGATGCGCAACATTAAATTAATGCTGAGTGCATCTGATTGTTGTGGTCCTGGCTGGTGGCCATGAGGAGGGCTAGGGTGGCCCTCTGGGTATTGTCCCACCAGGAAATTTCCCTGTAGGGTCTATGGCCAGTCCGCCCCTGGGTATTTTGGCCCACTCCTCATCAGCAAACTGCTCCAGCTGTCTCAGGTTTGAAGGACGCCTTCTCCAGACTTCATGTTTCAGCTCCTTCCCAAGATATTCTATCAGGGCTCACTCATAGAAGGCCACTTCAGAAAAGTCCAGTGCTATGCTGTTAGCCAGCTTTGGATGGTTTTAGCTGTGTTTTGGATCATTATCCTGTTGGAGGACCCATGACCTGTGACTGAGAGCAAGCTTTCTGACACTGGGCAGCACATTTCACCCCCCAAAGCCTTGATAGTCTTGAGATTTAAAATGAGAACAGAATAAAAAGCACTAACCAATCTTTCAGCAGCTTTATTGTCAGTATTTTCCATAAAAACATACTGGATGTGGGTACAGCACAGCTAACAGCCGTTTCGCACGTACTGCGCTTCCTAGGCCTAACTTAATGATGCCGGGATATGCACGTATATATGCTCTCTCCGGCGTAATCCCCATGGTAACAAGACAGCTTTAAAACCATAACAATAATAAATCTAATTTACACAAATACTGCTAAATCGTTTTTATCATTCAAACCCAAAGGGCCCATTGCATTTGTCCTAATAATCCAGAAAGCCTCCTTTTGTAAGAGGAGGCGGTTTCTATCACCACTACGAGCAGTGCCAACCATCCACTTTGTACAAAAGCATACAGTTTTGAGATTTCATTGTACCCTGCACAGATTCTTCCAGAAGCTGTGGCTTGTCATTATGCATTTTGGCAAATTCTAGTCTCGCTTTTTTTATAATTTGCTTTCAACAGTTGTTTCCTCCACGGTCATCTTCCATAAAGTCCACTTTGGCTAAGACAGTAAAAGATGGTGCGATCTGACACTGAAGTACCTTGACTCTGGAGTTGACCTCTAATCTCTTTGGAAGTTGTTCTGGGAACTTTGGTTACCATTCTTGTTATCTGTCTCTTTAATTTGTCATCAATTTTTCTCTTGTGGCCACTTCTAGGGAGGTTGTCTACAGTCCCATAGACCTTAAACCTCTGAATAATATTTGCAAATGTAGTAAAAGGTTTGGAGATGGTCTTATAGCCTTTACCTTTAGCATGTTTGTCAATAATTTTCTTACTAATCTCCTGTGACAACTCTCTCCTTAGCTTGGTTTGGTCCATGTTCAGTGTAGTACACACCATGATTTTCAGTAATTTTTTATTCATTTTTACCTTTGTCAGTTTAAAGAGGACCTTTCATGGGTCCTGACACTGTAAACTGAGTACAAAGTTATGAAGGGCATGTACAGTGGAGGTCAAGGCACTTACTATTTTTTGCGGGCGCCACTCCGTTCACCCGCTGTGCCCATGTAAAATTGTGGCATGCGCTATGCTAATGCATAGCATCGGAACAGGGAGGAGGAGACGCCAGGGTTTCTCAATGGGCGTCTCCTTCTCCCTGGCTGTAGCGCTGTCCAATTGCAGCGGAGAGCGTCACAGCCAGGGAGAAGGTTTCTACCTTCGGTCTGCTGTCGGGAAGCGAGGGTTTTTATGTTCACACAAACAATCTAATTACCCAATGAACGAGCATTGTTGAGCTCATGATGAGCTTGTTCATTGGGTAATCAGCAGTACATTTACACCGCCAGACCATCGCTTACGAGTGTTACTATGAACCTGACAGATCATAATGAGATCCGCTTGATTTCCCTTCGGGAGAACATATATTTAGTTAAATTTTATTCCATGTCCTGCTAGAAATGTACATGATGTAATCTGTAGTGAATGTCACCAGTAGCTGAATTTTTAAGTTATATCATCCTGAAGTTTCTAATCTGTGTCATGTGACTAGGAATTAGACCCACCAACTCACACAGCACCTTATGTGTGGACAGGAAGTCTAATTTTTTATGCATTCCTATGGGAGCCTCACTTTCAGTCTCATAGGAATGAATAGAGAAGTGACTAGCTTCCTGTACTGGGTCAGTTGGAGGTCAGGGAGTTGGTCACATGATCCAGCTACAATAAGAAGAGTGGAAACTCTCAATTTCAGCCTCTGATAAGAAAATGACATTCACTACAGATTATATCATGCATCTTTTAACAGGTCAGAGAATAAAAATTTTTGCAGGAGTTCTTCTTTAAGAAAAAAGTTCTACATGCTATTTTTCACAATTTCTGTGATGGAAGCCCTGAACTGAGCTTCCGAAACGGATGTGAAAGGTGCCTTATTGTCACATACTCCTGTGAATAATAAAACATCCCACAATGGATTGTTAAACTTAGGCCTCATGCATACGACTTTGTCCATATTTCAGTCCACAAAATAAAGATACAATTTTTCTTACTTCATGAATAGAAAGGGTTATGCTCATCCACAGAATGGACTAGAATAGGACATGTTCTATTATTTGTAGAATGGCAAAACAGATCTGCAAAAAACAATGCAGTGCATGGCTCCATGGAAATTAAATGATCACTGTGCTGTCCTCAAAAACTGCAGATAGCACATGGATGAAAAATAGTTGTGTACATGAGGTCTGGTACCAGACCCTGCAGAATCTCTAAATATTATCACCAGGGGCACAGCAATAACTCAACTGAGGTCTGTAAGAACTGGACCCGCAGCCTTGTTCACATTGACTTTATTTAAGGGGAACCTGTCAGCTCCGAAACACCCCCTGAACTAGAGTAAGCGTTGTATAGTGTAAGTGATGCTGAATCCGATTATGTAATTTTTATCTTCATACTCACTTCCATTCTGACGCTGTGTTCCCACAAACCGGCAGTAAAATACATTTTGAGGACTCTTCTTTGAGTCCTCTACATTATATGAGTGAGCACCGGAGTCCTCTCAGTGCATTTTACTGATTGTTTGTCAGAGCACAGAGTCAGAATGCAAGTGAGTAAGAAGATAAAAATTACATAACCGGACTCGACGTCACTTACACTATACACCACTTACTCTAGTTTAGAGGGTGTTTCAGAGCTGACAGATTCCCTTTAACTTAGCTTGGACCATATCTACATTTAGCCAATTTAGTGTATTCACTGATGCATTAACAGCACTGACAACACCTACATCCGCTACCCTTTCATTTTGTATATTGTATATACAGAGATGAAAAACTCATTTAGTAGCTCTGTCATTTTTTGGTCCCCAGATACCAGCTCCCTGTTACCGCTCTTTAGGAGACCTACCTGCTGTAATATAGCTGTGATTTGCATTCTTCAGCCACCTCACTTTTCATTTTCTATTTTTGCCAATGATTTCTCTGATTTCTATGTGCTATTAAGCTCCTATTGTCACTGGTGAGACCTCTGCTCCTAATTAGTGTACTTTAAATAGCATTCCATACATTCATTGATGCAACCTGTGCTGTCATATTTCATAAGACAGATGGGGAAGTGATGGGTGGGAGAGATTTACACGAAATGTCAGAATTGTGCATCTCAATCTCAGAACACATGAAACGCGCTACCAAAGCCGACACAAGATATTTTGGTGCCCTTGGCAGAATAGTTAAATTGTGCTCCCCCTCCCTGAATCAATTTAAAGTGACCTTACTTTCTAATAAAGCGATTTAAACACATTTTAAAAGAAGCAGTCACATAACAAATGTAAATCCAGTGACTCACAGGTGACATCTCCACTTGAGCTATTCACTTTCCTATTCTTCTCCCTTTAGTTCAGACCATCATGATGATTTGTCCTGAAGACTGCAGAGTTTACTACACAGACATATTTGATCAGCGTTGCTCTATCCCCTCTCTTGCATAAGATGACACCAGCATTTATAAATGGCACAAAACGTTATACTCCAGAAGAACTGCAGGACATCTATCACCTACTGGCCTCTCAGTTTCTACAGACATTACAAGTTCTGGCCCTCTGTAAGTCCAGGCTTAGGGATTTGGATATTGAAGCCACCTCTACTAGTTCCAATGAAATATTGGGTTCAGCCCCACATCTGGTCTCCCTTTCAGGTTTATATGAAACTATGTCTTCTTGCTTTCTTAAGGTTATGGATTCCAAGATTTTATCTATGAGGGAAAGGATAACTCAAGATACAGATATAGAGAGAGGGTCAGCCCATTTGTACCGTAATTTAATTCTGGCGAGAGATTTCAAACGAATGCACAATGCCATTTACAGCTTTAATCTACCTGCCTCTCCTCTCTTCCCAAACCGTATCACTCACTGTCCTAAATGTGAAGCTCCAGCTACTGAACTGTGGCATGGCATCTGGTCCCAGAGTCGTGATTTTCTGGAAGAACTTGATAGCGTACATATACTTTGGTCAGTTTCCACTGGTAGCTAAGCGGGTATTGATACAGGAGTAGCTGTATTCAACAATGCCAGGAATTAAGGATTTTGTGTTGCATCTAAAAACCCAGTTCTTTAGAAAATGGTGGACTTTCCTTATCTCGTATCTTTCACTACAAGAGATTGAGGACATTGTAAAACCATTTCAATATACCTCGTGGTACCATATCTTACCTCTTCTCTGAAAGGCACTTTAGGAGCACTGTGTCTGCAGAAAGACCATACTCATGCTCTAGGAACTTGAACATTGTGTTCTACCTGTTTGTATACGGTCATAAAGGTTTTTTCTCTCTCATCCCTCCTTCTACTTTATTTTTTCCCACATTACCGCTAAAAGTCATTTCATATTGACGAACAACAATAATGAAGGCCTTGTTCTTTGGGTCTTTTATTTTACTTCTCCATATTGTTATATACAATGAAATGTCACATTTATGTACTCTTTAACCATGTAACCTTTGTTTCATTTTGAAAATGTTTGATAAAAAGATGTTTTTTAAAAAAAGGAGATGGAAATGGCCTAGGAAATTGTTGTGCTAATGCTTCGTGCCCACTGCTGCCTCTCTCCTTCCTGGGGTCATGGGTGTCCAGTCTGTGTCCTGACTACTGACTGACTTCTAGCCGTCTGCCCTGACCTCAGCTTGTCTAATGGAAACTCTTATACGCTGCCTGCCCTGACCTTGGCAAATCTTCATTCCTACCCTCTATAGAAATCACTGGTTATGGCAGTCATATGTCTGAATTGAAAGGGACTTGGAAGTACAAAGAGAACTCAGGAAGAAGCAGAAGGGCAGCTGTGGGGATCAGAAAGGTATCACATTGTAATCAGTTTTCAAAAATAAATTTTACCTGGGTGGACAGCCCCTTCTTAATACTAACTCCATATGAGACCCCAAAATTAATACAGATTCAGAGACTAGACTACAAAATTAATACAGACCCCTACACCCCAAAATTAAGCAAATCTCCAGACCGACCCCAGAATTTATACAGACTACCAGACTCAAAAATTAACACAAAATGAATAAAGACCCCGGATAAGCCCACAAGTTCATACAGACCCCAAATAAGCCCCTTGATCAGATCCCAAATTTATACAGACCCCAGATCAGCACCCAAACTGATACAGAGACCAAAATTCATAAGGCCCTAGATCAGACCTCAATTTGTACAGACCACAGATTAGACCCCAAATCAGCCTCCAAATTCAAACAGACTCCAAATCAGCCCCTAAATTCATACAGACCCCAGATCAGACCCAAAATTCATTCAGATCCCAGATCGGGCCCCAAATTCATACATACCTAGATCAGACCCCAAATTTATACATACCCCAGATCAGCTGTTAAAATCATTCAGACCCTGATCAGCCCCTAAATTCATTCAGACCCCAGGTACGGCCCTAAACCCACTGCTGCCCCCTATAACCTCCACCCCACTGTCCCCCATATGCAGAACATAGACCAGACAGAAATAAAAATTAGTCACCTCTCCTGCGGGTGACACAACTCCAGGTCCACTGCGCTCTTGCTCCAGGCACCTGCCCTGCAATGTGACCTGACATCGCCTAGGTGCAATACATCGTGAAACTCTATGCCATTAGAGCACAGTGCAGCACCAGGAGGACCAGGGAGCGGTGAGTAATGTTAGCGCTAGGAGACCCATACTCACTGGTCCCTGGGCCTCCTGTACTAATGAGGACTTACACAATGGAGGTAGTCATTAGCTAAATAAGGAAGTAATTTTTTTAATAAGAATAATGTGTCCCCCCCCCCCATCCCTTAGAGGTAAGGAGGTTTCATCTATCTGCCGCCCCAGCAGTGCGCGGTACTCATATTCATTGCGGTAACAGTCACAGGGTGCTGGGCAGATATGCAAGTAAATAGTTTCCACATCCACCGCTATTAGGGATGAGCAAATCCAAAGCATCTGAAGTCGATTCGCATAAAACTTCATTTTAATACTGTACGAAGCGGGCGAAGTTATTACTTCGTGAAGTCTCGCAAGACTTTGTGTAATAACTTCGGAAATTAATTTCTGCTGTAAAAAAAACCTTAGTATCGAACTCTTGTTCGCTTTCAAGGTACCAAGGTACAGTATTAAAACAAAGTTTTATGTGAATCGACATTCAGATAAAGCATCCAAAGTCGATTCGCTCATCCCTAACTGCTATCCTGCTGTACAGTATGTGTGGAATAACAGCCATCTTCTGGGGCTGTTCTTCTGCAGTGTGTCAGTGATACGGAATAAGCATCTCCTGACATTAATAATAGTAATTATGAGAAGCTTCCTGATGCCACAGTGGACGCTTCCCGATACCCAGAGAAGCTGCTGTAATGTAAAGGCCAAAATGTAATTAATTACCGCTCTGTACTGAGGTGAGCTGCAGCTACTCTTTATTCTCTCAGGTTATTAAGGTTAATTAAATGAAGGATCCTCCTCCAATAACTAGGAGCCCTTAGGGCTGGCAGCAGAATGATGACTTACAGTCTGTAGTGTACTCAAGAGCTGCATTCACTATTCTGCTGGTGGAGTCACTGTGTACACTCATTGCATTACCGTACTTATCCTGTACCGATCCCAAGTTACATTCTGCATTATGCTCCAGAGCTGTACTCACTATTCTGCTGGTGGAGTCACTGTGTACATACATTACATTACTTATCCTGTACTGATTATGAGTTACATCCTATATTATACTCTGCTCCATCTTGGTCATGCACCCCTAACTAACCCATCTTTTCCACAGGTTGTTTGTAATTGCCACAGTATACAGCTGTAGACTGCTGTACCTGAATTAATTGGAGGGCTGCTGGCACACGGAGAGGTAACATACAGAGTAGACACAGAATACATGTTGATCCTGCTCTCCCTAAAATAATTGGAGGCCAACATGGCATGGAGAATGTTGTTATATAGAATAGGTTCCCATTCAGGAAGAGGTCTCATTGCCTTGGTGGATGGGGAACAATTTGATTTTGATCAAAATATATTTGCTAAGTGCCTCATATTCATTTATGTACTGATTATAGCATTAGTTCATAAATTCTGTTTGCAGAGTGCTGTTGCATTGTACTTGCTTTTAGTTTTATAGTCTCAGCCATGGTAACATGCGCCATCACATGTGCATTCACTTCATTTTACAGGATGTACCGACTAAGGCCTTATTCACACTTCTGTGAATCACAGACATGTGCTGTCCATGTCCTCCATATCAATGATTTTGCACTGACCACAATGTGGACCAAACATGCCCATTTAAGTGGCGGTCTGCTCCGGGTGCCAGCTGTCGGGGGTGCAGGGATGGCTGCGAAGGGCGTTCTGGCAGTCCTTTCATTCATTAGCCTCAGCTCATTGCCCTGTGCTCATTCTTTCCTCGATGCCCGGCCCACCGGTACATCATGATAGTTAGTGTATGAAAGGACTGCCGGCTACCCCGTGCTCCAGCAATGATAGGTATGTGATGGTGCCACTGCGGGGTCATTACACTGTGATGGGGCAGAGGCTTGTTATACTGTGTGAGGGGGCCATTGGGGGTGATTATGCTGTGTGAGGGCCCCATACACAGTATAATGACCCTCAGGTCCCCCTCATACAGTATAATGACCCCCCAGTGCCCCCATTCAATATAATGATCTCTAATGGCCCCCCATAGAATATAAGACCCCCATCACGCTGGTGGAATCACTGAGTACATACTGTATATCAATTATCCTATATTCATTCTGGTTTACGTCCTTTATTATACTCCAGTGCTGGACCCACAGTTCTAATGCTCATTTTTTTGGGGGAAAAAAACCATATATTCAGATGTTTTTCATGCATCAGATGTCCATAAATATGTTGTGAAACCATAACAAGCAGAGAACGCTGGGAGATTTCTGCTATGAAACTGTGAAAGCAGCTTCAGACTAGGGCTACTTTCACATCAGCCGTAAGGATAATACAACCGTCTGCATCCGGATCCGGCTGTATGATCTCTAAAATGACCAACACCAATGGGTGCCGGATTAGTTTTCTTTTGTGTCCGAGGAAACAGATCCGGCACCATTGACTTCCGTTGTGTTTCATGCCGGATTCGTCTTGATCAGCTTGCAGCTGTTTTGTGTCTAGCATGCGAATGCAACCAATTGAAACGGAATGCATTCTGGTTTGTTCAGTTTTGTCCCCATTGACAATTAATGGGGACAAAACAGAAGTGTTTTCCTCTGACGGATCTCAATACCGGAAAGTAAAATGGTGATGTGAAAGTAGCCTAAAATGGGGTTCATTGGAGATGATCTGATATGTTATGATATATTTTGGTTATGGGGCTTGACATTGGATGAGTCCTATGAGAATTATCTCTTGCACACCAGACTAAGGCCTCATTCAGATGGCCGTAGTGTTTTGCTTCTGTGTACGACAGATCTCTGAAACACTGAATATGGTATGTCTTGTGTAATGCTGTGGTCCTCACTGAAATATCAGTAGTGCAGTGCTGAGTCCCGTCGTCACGGTGAATGGTGCTTCCTCTAGCCAGGGGTGCGCAAAGTTTGCATTGTCTATGGTTGTGAATTTCCTCTGGTTTACCATCCCATAGAGCAAGCTATTTTTGAGCAGCGTGAATGAGCTTTTAACACACCGTCTCTATCCTCAGACGCCATGCTGGTAAAAGCTGCATTTATGGGGATGTATATAATTTAGACGTCATGGCTGCTGGCTTCCTGGGCTCTGCTCGGTTGTTTTGTAATGGCTGCAATTTCCATACGTCGTCTAGAAGACTGAGCTACTCAGAAGGAGAAATCTCACAGCAAGAGACGTCTTACATATCAAACTCTTTTGATGATGGTGTGGAAGTTGCAGCTTGGTGTTAATAAGATATTTGATCCTTAAAGTGGCATACCACTTTTTTGTGTGTATGATTATATAATACAAATCATATAATTTTCTAATGCATATGTATTGCAAATTTTGCATGTATGATCCCTATATATAGTATATGGTATAGCCCTGGTATCGGTCTTGTGTAATGTATCCATGGCCTTACTGAAACATGGCATCAGTCTCTTCATATCATATAATCTGTGACATTCAGTAAGCAGCAGTGTTACATGACATACATGTGCTGGGTCGGCACACAGGACACATTAGACGGCGCTACAGACTGGGGACTCGCACCGCCTGCCGTCTAAAGACAGTGGGCGGTCGCCATCGGGTTAATGGACATTTTTTTTCACTGTCGTGTGCATTTAGCCTAACACAAAATTATCTTAGTGCCATATGCTGTGCCCTGAATATAACAGCAGCATAATCTGTGCTCCTGAATACAGTCATGTCACATACTATGTCCCCTGAAAATAAAGCATCACGTACACTGTGCTCTTAATGGTAATACCCCCTTATATAGTGCTACACACTGTGTACCCCATGTATATATAGCCTCATGCTCTGTGTCACCTGTATATAGTGCCCCCATATTTATTGCCAGGATCTGTGACTCCTTTATACAGTGCCTCTACTGCGCCCCTTTAGTGCCTCATGCTCTGTATCCCCTATCGTTCGTGTGCCTCCTGCTATAACCACTTCTGCACAGGCCTGCATCTGCTGAACTTTGCAATGCCACATGCATCACAAAAAAAAAGTTCCAAATAGCAGGGCGGCGAACTACTGGTTACCTGCTGTGCCATTCGCCATTATTTTGTGAAGCGGTGCAAAAACATCATTGTGCCACCTGCAACATTCTGCAGATGCAGGCCTATCCAAAAGAGGCCAGAATGTTGCAGCTGCAGCATGTGCCTGGTGCCCTTTCACAGTAGTTCTGCCCCCTCACAGTAAGAATGCACTGTTAGTGCCCTCACACGGTATAATGCCCCTTTAGTGACCCCTCAGAGATGCCCCCTTATTGCCCACAGACAATAGTTATGCCCCCATAGTGCTAACCGCTCCCTGCTTCATTATGGCATTAAACTAGGGAAGAAGCGCCCAGAAACCGTATGAATCGATCTGGTAAACGGGTGCCTGAAAAATGGGACCATCTGGCTCCCCCTTCAGGAGTGCAAGGTAGGGCACCCTGCGCTGTCGCACAGGTTACACCCCCCCCCTAAAGCCGGACCGGAGTATCATGACACTGCATAACCCCTTTAATTATGCGTTGAGGTGCAGAAAGTCAGTCCTCAAATACAGTTGTGGTACGGACAGATATTAATGATATACCTCTAAATGATCTCAGACTTGTGCTGTTGAAACTCCCATATATTGCACATAAGGGTACGGCTCAATGCTGGATAGCTGCTGACCCTCCTATAGTGCCTCACTTTATAGAAGAGGTTAATTAGATGAATTAATTAGAAAAGGGAGTTAATATTAAAGAAGCAGGATGCATAAGTATGACGCATTATGGGCTAAATGGCTGCCTCTAATCTTCTGGCTTATCTGGTTGTCCATCTCCTGTGCGCTTGCTTCTCGTTCTCATGTCACACATTGCTGCAGACAATGCTCCTTGTGATCCTCAGTTGTTTTCTACAGGCTGACGCGATTCAGCAGTAAATGGCAGCGTGCAGCTAATTTGAAGTAAAGTGTAAATTGGTGGCGCAGGTGGAGTGGGATACAGGTCAGAACCTGGCAGTTTAATAAAGCTGAAGTGATGATGAATGAGCAGCCGGTGAATTGCTGCCTGATGCTTATTTCACATTTGTTTTCAATGTTCACAGTCAACGTTTCTGATATTTTACATGGAAGAGGCCCCAGAAGCACTGACTGCTGCTCGGCATGTAAATGTCTCATTACGTGGAGCCCCACTCCAAAAAGTGTCTCAACCTGGGCCCCTGAAAAGAGGAGACCACAGAACTAGCTTTCTCCATTGGGCATTGGCTGTACACATCCAAAATGCAGCACAATATTAACGCAAACATAGAGTACATCCGGTGTGCACAGGAGGGGAAGCGGTACTGTGCAATTCTCACAAAGCGGGTGGTGGTACTAGAATAGCTGTACTGTAGAGTGTCATACACAGTAGTGATCCTGTGCCATGTGAGGCAGGAGAAGTCCTGTACTGTGACAGTCCTTACTCAGCTGGAAAATTGGGACTATGCAGTTTAACAATGAATATGAGATGTGCACGTACAGATGATAGTCAATGCCAACAGCACTCTTACGCTGTAGGGGGGGGGGGTAGGTCTTGTGCATTTTACTGGGCTTCAGTATGGCCTGGTCATAATGGTTGCTGTCCTCTCGCAGAGCTGAAGGTCGGGGCCTGGTGTCCAGCAGCTTTGTTGTTTTTCTGACTCATATTATGTATTTATCGATCCATGCCCTGACCGGCTTCTACAGATTACTTCTTCATGGTTGTAAAACAAGTCTGCAGTGGTTTGTACCTCCAATAAAGAAATGAAGATCTCATCACTGGCTGCTCTCTGAAGGTCAGATGAATGTAATACCCAGCTGAGGCCCTTCATCACCACAGACCAAAGAGATGCATCCAGATCCCACCTGTTACTACATCCCTGACCATGCAACAAGGATCTGCAGTCACTCCAGCTTCAGAGTTGTGTCTTTCAGCTATGGGCAATTATGTGGCTAGGGAGGGGCAGTGAGGTGGACTTCTACTGAGTTTGCTGATCATTAATGGGTTGTGTGCAAGAAGCTGGCGATGAAATCTAAGTTAACTCATGTGGAACCACATGTCACAGAATGTCATCTCTTTTGCATAGTGGGAAAGAATGTATTGCTTAAAATAAAAAAGCGGTGAAATCGTTGCCCCTTCTGAGATATTTAGGCTTGACATTTTAGTTCAAAGGCACTGGGCAGTCGCAAGTAACCTTGTGCCGTTGGTGTGGATGACTGTCTGCTAACTCATATAACATAACAAATTGGGTCCAGTGAATTCACATGTCCCACCTGGATTCATTACTGTGTCACACTGGTTGAGTGTGTGGATGGGTCATTCTGGTTGGTTGGATGGTCACTGCTTGGGTGTCTAGACTGGTCACTCTCATTACCTGGATTTCTCAACTGCAGATCAGCTTCTGGCAGTGACTTTGGTGTAAAGTTTCCCCATATTACCTGAGTGTTGTTACATCCCATCCACGTCCTGTGCGCTGCCTGAAGGTCAAATATAATGAATATCATTGACATTTGAGATTGAATTTAAATTACCATACATAATGATATTGTTATACTGTTTACACCTTAATGAAGAGCAGTATCATGTGACCAGGTGGTGGTGGCGGTGTGTGTGTGGGGATGTGACCACTAGGGGCAGCAGGTAACTGCTCAGACTGTAATGTTCTGTTCATCTGGCCATTTACCCTGTCCACAGGGCACCATAGACACCAATTTGTATGCAAGTGTTAAAGACAAACATGAATAGGAAAAACCCTCATACAGAGCTGAAAAAGGGGGTCCCTGACTGGACACAGTTGCTGACTGTACATGGGCTATTACTCAGGTGATGATGAGTTGGAGGGTTCTTACTGTATACAGGTGGACTTGTAGACGTCTAGTTGCAGATGTTTCCCATCCAATTCAGTTATTTGTAGTTTATACTCTTCGTTTCACTCTGTGTAATGACTTTCTGCTGAACGTGTTCTTATGCACAGAAACTAATATGAAGAAGCAGATCCATTGTACAGTAGCATTGCAAACCATGAAAGCTGAAAAATAGCCGCAATAGCTGATACTGCCATTTCTACATTTTCCCTTTCTTTCATTTTCTATGCTTTTGGCAAATTACGCCAAAATTCAGATGTCATTGCAGCGAGCCCAGGAGAGAGGCAGAGAATAGAAATGAATGGTGGTTGTCCTTACTCACTCCGACCCTCCCTTGGCCTGTGCAGTGATGGGAAGGGTACAACTTTCTTTCCTTCGGGGGGCACCCTGGTTCTGGAGATTCTCCTGCCTGATGGTGTTTTGGGGTGTGTTGATGGTGATGAATTATGAGGTGCAAGACAGGGTTCCCTGCAGCAGTGGAGACAATGATGAGTACATCAGTTACAGTCCTCAGCTTGCATGGGCTGGCAGTTCTTATACAATGTGCAGTTTCCACTGGTCTTACAGGTCACAATGCTGCAGTAACAGTTTATAGGCCAATATGTCTCTTTAATGCAATTTACCCCACGCTGCACTTCTCTATCTGACTTTCCCATAAGCATCCAGAAATAGAGGTGCAACACTTTCTCAAAATGCAACCACAGGGCAGACCCCAATGTCAGACTAAACTCTGCACCTTTTTTACAGGTTGCTGTAGTTACAGTTTGTTACACAGCTTTCCACTGCAGGATGTTGTATGGTGGGCAAATCCAGATTCTAGCTTTTAGGTTTGTTCAGGGCTGGAAGATTGTCTCTTTCTGGAAAATGTCTGCTATGGAGTCTAGCTTCTTGTTAAGCAGTTTATCTCTACAGGAAATTTACTTGCACCTCCACTTGCCATTGTTTTACTTTCTAAACATATTTTTTTTTCTCTCTACTTTAGTTGATGCTTAAAGGGGTTATCCCATGTAACGAAGTTTGAATTATTTTGTTGTCCATGCCATGACATGCAACTTACCAAATACATGTGATTATCGATTCTTCCTCCTTTTCTTTATATCTGACCTTCTTTCTCATCATTGTTTACTTTCTGTAGTCAATGGTTACGGCCACCCCAGCGATACCGATGTGGTGACCGCGCTTGCGCGCCATCCTCCTTTCTATGCATTGTAGGCAGTCCGACTTGCTTCCCGGGCTTGCGCATATTCACGCCTACGCCATAAATGTCTTGCCTCCGTCCTGCTCAGCATGCCAGAATGAAATTTCTGCGCATGCGCGGTCGTTCTTTCTCCTGCGCTTGTCACTCCTGTCAATGTAGTGTAGAAATGACGTTCAAACGGGAGTGCGCACGCACATAGAGGAGGTGGAGTTAGTAGATCAGCGCTCTCAAGTCAATCAAAAGAAAGGACAACACCCCCTAACTGAGCGGTTTGTTGAAGAAAACAGAGCAGCCGCGGCATGAAAAAAAGAAGGTGGGATAACCCCTTTAAGCTTTCTTGTGGGCTAGTTTTCTCAGCGCTGTGTTCTGTTGCCTCAGCACACACTACACTGCACTATGAGCAGGTCTGTTAACTGATTAATACAGAAGTACACCATACATTCCATGTTGGCGTGCATAAAACAACCTTCTGTAGTGACACACTGCCATGCAGTGGAAAACCGCATCATCTCTTACCTGTTCTTATTGCTTACACTTCCCCTCCCTGAGATTACATATTATTTCCAGAACACATCCAAACTCACTCCAGCTCCACCTTGATAAAGTCGTAATGGGGAGGACATAAACACATACAGTTACAGACGATTGGACAGGCTTTGGTTGTAATAATGGTCATGGTTATCTAGTACAAAGTTAGTACAATATATATTGTAGGGTAGAGTCATGGACAATGCGGTGGGGGGAGTTGTGTCTCCACCTTTTCTTGCTTTATGGTTATGTGGGATATCTGTTACCATTTTCTCCAATGTTGTCTATAGACTGTGGCTGGATGTCCTGCAGCAAAGATAATCCGTCCTGCTGGCGGCGCTGTTCCCTGGTAAGGGAGATGTGTTCTACTCTGGTGTTAATATAAAACACAGTCATCACACGCCAGTAGCGTTCTCCGAGTTACTGATTTATATCTATAGAGTCAGGCATGGCAAGAAGTGGGATGATTAACGCCGTGTGTTCTGCAGGAGAATTATAAATACGCCATTAACAATGTTTCCATAATGATCCCGGCACATGTTTTATTCTAGAAAAGTGTTACCATTTACTGGTAAAATGTATCAATAAATACTCCGGATGTGCGCAGCACTGCATTCTACAAGTTCCCATAATTGCAATCAGCGATTTTATTCTTCGTAATGTTTCCGCAGGTGAATGAATTATCTGCTAATGAAAGGTACAATAGCAGCCACTAATAAAAGCCATTGTTCCCAGCAGGAGCCAAAGGAGAGCTGCAGCAGACTGGACCTTCCTCCGTCTTGTGGTCCTAGAGAATGTCGGCCCCTAATGCTCCTTTCTTCCCAAATCTTCATCATGGCAAAAAAAAAAAAACTTAACACATTGGATACAAAGTGTTTTCCTGTTTTGTTGCAATACAACCTGGAATTAAAATGGATTTTATTTTACATTTTATGTAATGGATCTGACAAAATATTTCAAATTATTATAGTGAAGTGAAAAAAAACCCTGAAAGGTTGTGAGTCCATATGTACAAAACCCCTAAATAAGATAGTCTCTAGAGATGAGCGATGATCGATTCTAACAAATCAAATTCACTGCTCAAGAGACTGCCATCTCGTCTGGCCCTGTCAATCCTGCACATGTGCCATTGCTCCGAGTAGCGCCGCAAGCACAAAGGATCTGCTACCTGAACAGTGCAGATACAGACTGCGCATGAGCAGCTGATATCTTCTCATGAATGGATCTGGTCTCTTGATCGGCGGCACACATGCAGTCAGTGGTGTAGAACGGTCCGTAATGTTGGAGACATTTATCGGTATACGGCTAATGAATGTGTTTCACATACAGCTGGTCTGTCCCCAGTAACATTTCTGGTGCTCCTCACTGTTGAGGTTGTGGTGGCTGGATAAGGGCTGGCAGGATCTGGACAGGGTTGTACCTATCCATAGTGCCAATTTCGTACCTCTGACAGGACCTCTTCACATTTGTGCTGTCCTTTGAGGTCCTTTTTTTCCCCAGGATTTTTACACACTTTTTCTGCATAAATAAACCATCTCTGCTGCTTGAAATTAAATTTGTCCCAAATCTAACTCCTCTTAATATTCACAGGTCTTTCAGTTATCAAATGTAGCTCAGCCGAGACTGGAGGGGGTGGCTGCACCATTTGCGGCCCACATAAAAAAAAGATGAAAATTTTCATTGACCCCTGTGCTGCACACTAAGGAGACAAGTCTATATAGACATATAAGCTCCACATGCAGCAACCTAACACAGCTATGCCAGGGTCTTTTTATCTCCAAAACTGCCAACTACGTCACAAGGTATCAGTGGGAGCTAAGGCTGAAAATAGCTTCGGTAGGCCCCCTCTCTGTGTAATAGGATCTGAGCCTTCACTGAATGTGGTACAGTCTGCTATACTCAAATGCTACTAAAAGAAAAATAGCATTCAATATTTAGGGTGAAGGTGCAGTGTGCATCATGCTTCATCCTCATCAAATCGATATCCCCATCTGGCACGCTGCACTAGGCCGACCCACAGTCATCTATACAGAGTAGAAGTTTTGGCAAGTCACGGTCATGTTCTGCAGAGAACTTTTTGCTTTTTTTCAAAAAGCATTACCAAGTAGAAGAAATGCAAACGATGAATCCACATGATCCAAGTGCAACCACCCAAAACAAGAACCTTTAAAACCAAGGTAACTATTTGAACAGACGTTGCCCATATAGCGGTATAGAGTTGTGCTCAGTGCATTGTCACCATTTTGCTCTGGAGGTGGTGCAACAATAAGCAAATCTTATTTCCAGTC
This sequence comes from Rhinella marina, assembly GCA_900303285.1. Lineage (NCBI taxonomy): Eukaryota > Metazoa > Chordata > Amphibia > Anura > Bufonidae > Rhinella > Rhinella marina. The sequence continues at coordinate 291,813 of ONZH01005593.1, forward strand.
TCTTTCCACGTGAGTCTTTACTGGTATAACAGAAGAATGCCTCAATTACACAGTTCTGTTCCTGAAGCGGTAACTGAGGCTCCACAGGGGACAAAGCCTGTTCTGTACAGAACCATACAGTCACTGCCACTACGGTCCTCTGGACAATGAGTATCTCTCCCTCAATATTTGAAGTTATTCCTGGTTTGTGTCCTTAAACTTGGGCTTGATACCCTTGATCACCAGCTCACTGCTGGACGTGCATGGTAGACGTACAGGTTGATCCCCTTCAGTAAGGCTTGTAAATTCTTCTTAATGAGCTGAACTCTGACCAATGGGTAACAGGACAAGAAACCGAAAGTCTGCGACTGAATGTAATAACAGGGCGTCTGATGCAGTTTGCTCATATATCACCTTCTTAATATGCTTGTAGTATTTCATTACAGTGCCACTCTGCCTACTGTATGCAATAAAACCACTTCTCATTAGTCTGCCAAGGGCAGGCAGGACATTGTCTCAAAGATTCAGCCGCTTCCTCCTCCCAAGACTGGAACATGTGCCCAGCAAATCACCTGCCCAGTGTGGGCTCTGTGCTCCAATATACACATTAATTCTTCTTCTCTGTAGCGTATTGCACATTTTGGACCTGGTAGATGGTCAGTGCACATATTGCTGTTCCTATGCTGCGTAACAGGTCAACCATAGAAAAATAACTCCCTCCCATATTCATCCTGAAGATAATGTATCTTTTACCCACTATATACTCTCCAGGGGCAGATTCACACTAGACCATCCCTCAGGGCTATGGGGGGAGAGCGGCGTCTGGTTGGATGTCCCCTCAACAGGTAAATTGTAACGTTCAGGCAGTCATGGAATTTTCCGCTTCCCTGTGGTGATTCTGTATCTGATTTGCTGCCTGGGACGTGACATTATACCAACTTTCATTATCTATTTCCAAACTTCTCGGTCTATTCTACGTTGGGCTCTTGGGAGGGACAGGCGCAGATTTCTATAAATTCATCGTCCTTGTGTTCAGTCAGGAGACGGGAGATGTTCTGTGCTCCTGATTCCTGCTTTAGTTCCGAATCTGGAAATAACAGCAGTCGAAATTGCTTTCTTTTTTTTCTTTTTCATTTTGTGAGAATTTCACGCTCAGTCAAGGAGCAGATTGAAAAGCTGGAATTACTGGAGACCTGCAGGTAGATCTGCAGAACTTCACTGCCCTGATACTTCATTTCACTGCAGAGCATTGATGCTTGCACTTTATGCACAAGCACCATTTTCCCATAAATCACTAATTCTGCTGATTATTGCAGTATTTTTAACTGAATATACACAGTATCACAACCAGCATTGCATCACCACAAACTGACAGGACAGTATCACATGTCTACAGAGCATCTCATGTGACCACCAAGCCTGCTGACAGTTTATTTGGATGTGTACTGTAGATTTGCTGAATATATTTTGGGGATAAAGACTGGGGAAAAAACATTTTACATATAAACTTTTTGTGCTTTACTGAGCCTTGATGATGATCACTCTATCGGGTTAATTGCTTACAGTAGGGGAGCAGACCACAGGGCCATGCTGCCAGACATTACTTCACACAAGCACATATGGTTTCCTGATTCCCTCTTTACATATATTTCCTTGAAGTTTATTACAAAATTAGGGGTGAGAAGACATATTGTCGTAGCCAAAACTTTATATTCCCCTCTATCTGTGAACAATTTGAGGGACATTGAAGCCCATCATATAGTAAACGTAAATTCAACTGGCCCTATCCTGGCTTTCTTCCTATTAGTCAGGAAAATCAGGCTTGCAGTCAACAGGTAATGTTTTTCACCTTTTGACTTGGTGTCTCTTTTGGATTTTATACTTATGGAACAATAAAGGCTGTTTTTTATAATTTTTTGGAAGCTGGGTTTATCACATTTTTCTTTGTTGGATTTCTGCTTTGTGCCTTGCAATACCTGTGCTTTCATTGTATGTGCATGTGAGCTTGGCCACTATCTTTCCTTTTTCACTCAATTACGGTAATATTTTTCAGTTTGATTTACTGGTGGAGTCTTGTTGTATGGTGCGGTCAATCCAATATCTTTGTAATATTCACCTGTGATCTAAACTTGGTCAAAACTCAATAAAACTATTGAAATGAGAAACACTAAAAGCCTTCAAGAAACTGAAGGACAGTAATGTCAATGAGATTATGCTGCTGTTCCCTTTTATTTTCCTTTGTTCTTCATTTAAGAGAACCATGGTGCCCTCCCTCATCTAATATGTAATCCAAGAGCAGGGTTCCATATGTGCTATATACTCCAGTCTATAGACTGATATAGCCTCCTCCTGTGAAAGTTTCTGAGCGGCTCTGTTACTTTTGGTGAACACCAAGCATAGAGGACCCAAGCTTCTGTATGCTCCACTTTTCCCCCCAGCTTTCCTTTCTATTACATGCTGGCAAGTTAGCCGAATCCCTTTTTTTCACTGAGTTCTCATTATTCCTTTGTAGATTTTAATTATGCCGTGTTTCTAGCGCTCATTGTTGTGTCTGCCTCTCATGCTGCTATTTTCTGCACCATTCTCTCTATTAATTTTGTCTTACACTGCCGTCTTAGGTGCTCGAATCGTCTCTCTTGCATTCTTTGAGAAGCTCTCTCTGTTCACGTCCTGATCAGTCTCTTGCTTTGCTTGAATTCCTCTTTTCCCGGCCCCTCAGAGAACCGCACAGAATGTGAGATGAGTCACTGGCTCAGCTGGGGACACAAAAGACTTCTTGAATAGAGAATAGACAAGATGGGAATGTCAGCAGAGCAAGGAAGCAACAAGCCCAGGGGATGAGTGACTGCTGCAAACAAGCATCCTGAGACCCTTGAGCCCCCCGAGATCAGGCAGCAGCTGAGGTGGAGGCCCCAGTTAGGGTTGTGATGAGCTGTTAGATGAACGAGGGGTGGCGCTCATGCGATGCCCAGGGGCCAACTGAGTCCTCCTCACAGCTTCTGATCGGGTACATAGTGATCTGATGTTCTCAGCATGAATTAATGCTGGGAGCATCAGATACAGGTATGTATGCACCTGGCCAAGGATCACAGGTTCCTTGTTGAACTTAAAGGGGTTGTCTGACTTCAGCATATAGCATTTATCATGTAGAGAACATTAATACAAACCACATTCTTGGCCATATTGCCGCCTTTGCTGGCTGGATTCATTTTACCATAACACTATACACTGCTCGTTTCCATGGTTACAACCACCCCACAATCCATCAGCAGTGGTCGTGCTTGCACACTATAGCAAAAAGAACCAACTTATGCTTGCTCCCACGGTCCCAGCCACCAGAAAGGCCGACGCGTTTTCCTATAGTGTGCAAGCACGGCCACTGCTGATGGATTGCAAGGTGGTCATAACCATGAAAATGAGCTATGTATAATGACATGGAAAAATGAATCCAGCCAGCAAAAGAGGCAATATGGACAATCACATTACATTAGTAAGTGCTTTGTATTAGCTTTCTCTACATGATAAATGCCATTTGCTGAAGTGACACAACCCCTTTGACTGTATCACCATCCTCAGGCTGGTGGTACAGCTGAATATTGTGGCAAGGTCAGCAGTATTTTGTGCTGCACTGTGGTATTTGGTTCTGCTGAAGGAGTATTTTGTGCTGCACTGTGATTCTTGGCTCTGCAGGGGCGGTATTTTGTTTTTCACTATGGTATTGCAGGCCCCGCCTACTTCTGTTGTCCCTGCCTATTTGCGTTGCCCCATCTTCTGTCAATTTGGACACACCTAAAACATGGGGCAATTTTTAGTTTTTTTTCCAGGGCCACTTTTAAGTTCCCAGTACATAACTTTGGTATAAGTATTTTTCCATTTAGAGGGGAGCATGGCTGGACATGAAAGAGGAACAGTGTGGCCCACAATTTTTCCAGGCCAAGGTTTATAGATGTGGCGAGTGTGGCTGAAATGTTTACATACAGTTTGAGGTTTCTCTCCTGTATAGGTTACAGTAATCCCATGTGGTTGTGTCTGCTGGTGAGCTGTCCACTTACATGTATGCTACAGAACAAAATTTTGTCTGGAGCTCAGCTTCTCCATTGCACTGAGGCCTGATTCTTAGTTCTCTTCTCTCCATACACAAGTTGCACTAACATACGAGTTGAGTATTGGGGAATTGACATTCCCCCATTTTCATGTGTATAACAGAGTTCAGGACTTTTGCTAGGTCCTCTCAGTTCAGTGCCAAGGGTAGACCCTTTTGTTCTGCAGCTATTTGCACATTAGCTTGCATCTCCTGTATACTGAGAGGCTGCCACTTCTAGAAAATACCCAGGCTGGAAGCCCTAATACATATTACTATGGCTTTCCAGGGCCTAACATCTAACAACTTCCAGCAGCGAGGAAGTTAAATGTTGGTACACACACACACACATAGCTTCTAATGCTTGCAAAATCTCTAGATAATAAGACCAAGAAGAGGCTGAGATTCTGCTGCTCCAGAGCTGTACTATGGATCTTCTGTCCTGGATATGGAGGCAGCTGTTAAGTGAGTATTTCAGCAGTAAAAAGAACCTTAATCTCTGCAGCTCACTCATCATGGGGAAATTGGACATGAACTTGGCCAGGAGGATAAAGAACACTCTGCAAGAATGGTAGTTTATTCAGATATATATATATATATATATATATATATATATATATCTATATAGGTGTTCAACATCAGGAGGAGAGCTTCACAAGAGACCAGTGGAACCAGTGGTATTGCCATTTCTCCAAAGTGTGCCAGGAGCTGTTCAACAGGACAATACCATGTGCTACTGTGAGCAGCCTGCATGTCCTAAATGTGCTACTATGGCCAGCAGTGTCTCCGGACTGGTCTCCCATCGAGCACATCTGGGACATCATTGGCTGGAAATTGCAAAGGGCGGAATTGATGATTTGTGTGTCCAAATGCATTCATTGCGGCTCAAAATTCCTTAGGCAACCATTATTAACCTCAATTATAGCATGCCAAGGTATGTAAGTGCGTGTATTTCTGTGCATGGCGCTCATGTTTGATATCATTTATCATTTCTATATCATTAACATTACTACCTGGCCTGTGATTTCCACGATTTCTTGACTTTTCCTTCTTGGTGTTGCAGTTTCAATGTTTAAAAATTATATATAGCGATTAAAGGGGTTCTCCAGGCTTTTAATATTGATGACCTATTTTCAGGATTAGATCGGCGGGGGTTTGACACTTGGCACCACCGCCGATCAGCTGTATGAAGGGAAGGTGCACGCAGTGCGAGCACGCCATCTCTGTTCCTGCTCTCCATGGACATAGTAGCAGCGAGCAGGAAGAGAGAGGGGAGACATCACGCTTGCAATGAGCGCGCCTTACCGTCATACAGCTGATTGGCGGGGTAAGGGGTGTCGGACCCCCGCTGATCTGATATTGATGTCCTATCCTGAGGATAGGTCATCAATAGTACAAGCCCGGACAACCCCTTTAACAAAGACCCTCAGCCTCCATTTTAAGCACCAAAATATTGATCTGTACTCCGAACTGACATCTGGATAGCAGAACATGAAGCTACATGGAGAGCCTGCAGATGCCCTGTATCTCCTGATAGAATAGATGGAGATGAAGGCTGGAGGTTACTAATAATCCAGTTACAAATATGTAGACAAATTTTTAGTTTTATCTGCAAACTAGATGATTGTCATTCAGTATGATCAGTCTGGCTCCATTTTAGTTTGTTTTTGCTCCATAACAACCCCATGGTTGACTAAACACCACAAACAGCTACAAGTAGGTTCCTTTTGTCAGTGGGCCCCTACACATGGCACCATCAATTGCCATATATCTATCTGAGCTCCAACTGCCGATTACTTCATCAAGTGAAATTGCAGAATTTTATTTTAATTTTATTTTTTTAGCTACTTGTCTGCACTTGGTGATTAACACCCTGAGGTCACTGCTCCTTCATTAATTGTAATCACATTGGGGTGCACTGAGTGAGCAGTACACCTGCATCTGAATGTGCAACTCTGAATGTGCAAAAGTGACACAATAAGGTGGGGTTCACACTTGTATCTCCACTCACACCCTCGCCTGAACCCTGCAGGGTAAATGCTTCTGATGCTGCTGTATACTCTTATAGTTGTAGCCTCTCTTGCTTGAATCTGCAGAGCTGAGAACTTAAGGTCACCATTGTGATGAATGCCTTGTCATGTGGTGATGCACTCCTGCAATGTAATAAAATCTTGTCTTCTTCAGTCACTTATTCTGAGGGAGTACCCCAATCGATAAAGTGCTCAGATTCGTTTCCTTTTATACATGGATATGGCATGGATGTCAGTCATCCGTGCAGGAAACAAAGGGTTAAATGGACTCATTCTTAGTCCGATAATGCAATGTTTTGCCGCAATGATATGGGAGAGATGGATGTGCAGCCCTGTTCATGTCTGTGGGAGAGGTTAATTGCACTGATATGCTGAGCTCTCAGTAAGACAGTAGGAGTAAATCAGGCAGGCGTGGGCCAGAGAAGGGAAGGGAGGCAGCTCCATGGACAAGTCACACTGGTCTCAGCTTCTAACCGAATGAAAGTGTTAGAATGACTCCCACACACACGGGGCATCAACCAGTTTCCTTACTTTAGGACAAGCAGGTAGAACTATAGTAATAGGTAACACTTCGGCAGAGAGTTATGCAGCTTGTATTAATTTTCATAGTCCCACAGTCTATAGAAGTCAGGCTCACATTGCTTGGAATGCGATATGTAACCTACAGTCATCCAGGCGGTGATGTCACTTGTAGAATAATATACACCGACGAGCAAAAGGGTAACAATGTTTTGAACTTTTGACTTTCAGACTCCATATCTTACCATCCACTACAGCTTAGAACGTGAGACTACCATCATTTTATAGACAATCCTCTTGGCTATCTCATACATAAAGTGGCCTTGCGACTATTTAGCATATGATTAGTTATACAGATTCTTATCATGTAACTGCATTGTTACTGTTTTGCTTCTAAAATTCGACATTTTAATTATTATTTTGTTAGTATTTTGTAAATCCACCTTTGGCTTTCAACACTGCCTGAATCCTTCTGGGCATGCTCTTGATCAGATTTAAGCATGTCTCGACCGAAATCTGTTCCCAGGTCTCTTCTACACGTTCTCAATGTTGGTGCGTACTGGTCGACTCACTTAGGTACAAATACAGCTTTTTCTTCAACTCTACCCACAAGTGTTTGATAGGGTTCAGGTCTGGAAATTGTGGGGGCCAATCCAGCACCTCTACTTTATTGTCATTGAACCATTTCTTCTCCAACCTCAACGTATGCTTCAGGTTGTTGTCCTGCTGGAACAGTATTTCGTCCATTTTATACCCATTGTACTCAAGTGTATGAAGTGACTCGTCCTGTAGGATACTAACATATAACTCAGCATTGATACCACCATTGATCCTGGTCAAATATCCAACACCTTTGGCTGTGAAACAACCCCATATCATCAGGCTTCCTCTACCGAACTTGACAGTTTTTTCAATTTCTTGATCCGTTAGTACCCCTTTTCCCATGTTTCTTCCTGACCCATTTGTACCCATCAGAGCCCAGTCTATTGATTTTCATCTCATTGCTCCAAATCACCATTTCCAATCTTCTACTGTCTACTGTTTGTACTATTTTGCAAACTCGAGCCGACGCTTCTTATGATGATATTGAAGTTGAGGCTTCCTCAGCTTTTTTCAGGCCACCATGCCAGACGTGCGTAATGCGTGTCTCACGGTGCTTGCATGGACGCCTGTGATCTCACTATTATGAAGCATATGTGCCACCTCCACTGCCGTGTTTGTTGCGCCAGAACTGATAGACATTGTGATGAGCCGACTTTTTGATAATTTCCTCTAGTGACAGAAAAAGGGTGAGTGTCTTACTTGTTAGTAACTTACTAATGTTATATTTGGCACTTAGATAATTGTACCATTACAGTGCATTTTCACTGAATAGACTTTCACAGGTGATTTCATCATTTGCAGAATATTATATGTAGGTAGGAGGGGTCCAGTTGATGACATCACTAGTATGATAATGTAGGTGGGACGGTTGCATGTGTTGACATCACTTGTAGAATACTGTATGTAGGTAGGAGTGGTCTGGGTGTTGACATAACATGCCTGTGTCAAAGGTGCCTTGGTAAACAATGAAATCAGAGGCATTCTTTCCTGGAATTGCAGCTCTCTAGCTGTAAAGAGCTGAAATCTAGCTCTCTTTCTCCACCGGTCATTACTTCTCCCCATAGGGGGCCTGGCTTATTATTTTGTTTCTTCACTATTTCGATGAAGTCCTGCAATAATTGGCCGTGTCCTTCCTGCGCTGTGACTTTCTCCTGCCTCCAGCTGCTCTGCAGATAATTAATACAACAACAGACTGGCTTTAGAAATCATTCTTCCCGCAGATAAATAGCGGAGCTCTCCCGAGTCTGGAATGTGAACAATTCGTTATCCAGCTCTGTTCATTAACTGGTTGTGTGCCATCATTCATCTAATATTGGCATTTGGGTTGGTGCCCTTTTCTCAGTTTATGCTAAATGCTGCAGGCTATGGTGAATAACCCTGGTGTGGCACACCAGTGTGAAATTCTATTGTAATAATCCTGTTATTTAACATAGCCAAAATCAAATAAAATAGGAAAACACTTCCTCCTTTTTCTGAAAATAATAATTGTTCCAGGAGTAGGAAAAGAGGTTGTGCAGACCGCCATTTTTTCCTCTGCAAGCTCTCATATTACATTAATGAGTGTTTTTATTCCAGTCAGCCTCTATTCACATCAGATTTGAATTTTTTTTTTTAAACTTCTTTATTGCACAAAAGAAATGGCATCGATATCATAACATTCCATTGTTCAGTATTTGTACAGGATTGAAGAAGGCCCTAAACATCCAAAAGGTTTATCATAACATTAAGCGGTGCATTACACTTGTTAGGGTGATGGCACACAGTGCAGTTCTGATATGCATTCAGGATGCAGTTTTCAATTTAGCCAATTTAGTAGCCTCATTAACCCCTGGTGTTCTGCATTGTGGGAATGATGTAATTCCTTTCAGCTCTCTACAATAAAAAACTGCATCCTAACTGCATGTCAAAACTGCACCGTGTGCCATCACCCTTACATAGACATACATACATACATAGGTTGATTATCAAGAAAAGATGGTAGTTAAAGCATATTTGAGTAAATTCGCATGTTGAGAGAGACCCCATTATACTGACGAGGTAGCAAGGTTTTGGGCTGAAGATAAGCAATGTCTCAATCTTGGGACTGTGTACATAGTGTGAGGTGACTCGCACCAGAGGCCCCAGACTTCAGGTTTGGATTTTTACGCTTCTACTCTAGAGATGAGCGAACGTGCTCGAAATGAGCACTGTACCGCTCGGCTCCCCTGCGCTCGCATGGGCGCAGGCAGCCGCTTCCGTCCTCCTGAGGAGGATGGAAGTGGCTGCCTGCGCCCATGCGAGCGCAGGGGAGCCGAGCGGTACAGTGCTCGTTTCGAGCACGTTCGCTCATCTCTATTCTACTCATATCAGCTTTGGACTTTAAAACCTCTATTCACATCTGTTTTGGGTTCTATATGTAATGTGTATATGCCAAAGCATAAGAATATATATTGTCTTCCCATACGTCTCTGTGGGACTATCATATGCTCAGCCTTTTTTGGGCCTTGGCAAAATCTGCTGCACATTCAATTGTGGAAACTCCTCTGGTTTTTCAGTATGAATGCAGAGGACTCGCTCACAGATTAGTCCCATTGAATGTTGCTTAACCAGAAGCAGACACCCGCAGGTTCCTCACGTTCGACACGTGTTTTGTCACTGCCTTCCAATGCCCTCCACTAAGAGGTTCTTTCATTTTAAAGGGTATCTGTCAGCAGATTTGTACCTATGACACTGGCTGACCTGTTACATGTGCACTTAGCAGCTGAAGACATCTGTGTTGGTCCCATGTTCATATGTGTCTGCATTGCTGAGAAAAAGTACGTTTAAATATATGCAAATGAGCCTCTAGGAGCAATGGGGGCGTTACCAGGGGCGTAGCTAAAGGCTCACGGGCCCTGGTGCAAGAGTTCAGCTTGGGCCTCCCCTTCCCTCAGTGCTGGTGCACCTAACTTTTCTGCCGGCCAAGTCAAAAATTGAAACACCCACGCCAAATTCTCACCCTAACCCTTTTCCTCCTAACATTACGTATATCACTACAGAACATACAGGGTAAGGCTACATTCGATCCACATATTTTGCGGCTCAGATGCGGACCCATTCACTTCAATGGGTCAGCAAAAAATGCGGACAGCACACTGTGTGTTATCCGCGTTCCGTATGTCCGTTCCGTAGCCCCACAAAAAAAATAGAACATGTCCTATTTTTGTCCGTTTTGCGGACAAAAATAGGCATTGTTATAGTGGATCCGCAAAAAAAAACAAAACGATGCCATACGGAACATCATCCGTTTTTTTTTTGCGGATCCGCAATTTGCAGACTGCAAAACACAACGTTTGCGTGAATGTAGCCTAATACAGCGCCCCATACCTCGTACATCCAGTGACGTCTCCTCTGATGTAGATCTTCTCTTTCCTCATCTTCTCCTTTCAGACCAGACGCCATTTTTCAGCCATTTCTCATCTCTGCAGTTTGACAGAAAAAAATCTTAGTTTATTACTTTTCCATCCTCCTCCCATCTTCTGGACAAATCATCCTACCACCCCCAGTACTGTGCCACTAGTACCACACAGATAGTGCCCTTCAATAACTATTGGCACACAGTGTCCTAAAATAACTGCGCCCAGCAAATAGTGTCCCTGACAGTAATAGTGTAAACATAACGTCCCCCAGAAATAACTGCACTGATACTGTGCCAGGGTGCCCCCCACAGTAATAGTGCTCCCCAAAGTCCCAACTAATAATTCTCTGCCCTTGTTAGTAATAGTGCCCCCAACAGTACTAATGTCCCCACTGTGGCACAGAAGTAATAATGCTTCCATAGTGCCCATACTAGTAATCATGTTCCCCAGACAGCCCCAGTAGTAATAATTCTCCTTATAATGTGACAGTACAAAAATGCCCCTTCATGTGTGCCAGTGCTAAAAAAAAACCCTTTTAATGTCCCCAGTTGAGCTAATGTCCCCATAGTGCCCCCATAATGTACCAGTATAAAATGCCCCTACGTAGTGCCCCAGTAGATGCCCTCAGTGTCCCCCATAATTTGCAAGTATAAAATACCCCTTAGATGCCCCCATAGTACCCGCCATAATGTATCCCAGTATAAAATGCCCCTATACCGAGCCCCCCATATAAAATGAAAATAATGTGCCAGTAAGAAGTGTCCCAATAATGTGCCAGTAAGAAGGGCCCCCATAGTGCCTCCCAATAATGTGCCAGTAAGAAGTGTCCCAATAATGTGCTAGAAGTGCCCCCAAAATTTCCCCCCAATAATGTGCCAGTAAGAAGTGCTCCCCCCATTGATTCCCCCCCAAATTCATGTGCCAGTAAAAAGTGTCCCACCCCCATAGACGCCCCCCAAATCATGTGCCAGTAAGAAATGCCCCCATAGCGCTCCGGTTCGTAATTGCACCATATAAATAAAAAATAAACACTTAACTTATCTCAATGCAGCTTTCAGCGATGCGATGCAGGCCTCTTCCGACCTGTGTCCTGCGCTGTACGGCTCAGGTGGCGCGATGACGTCATCGTGCCGCCCGCAACGGCCTCTGATAGGCTGCAGGCACTAGGCCTGCAGCCTGTCAGATGAATGGGGAAGGGAAATGCCTCTTCCTCCCCTGCTCCGCCGCAGCACTATTCATCTGTATTGCTGTCCCGAGGACGGCGATACAGATGACTATGGAGATGAGCGCTTCCACAATGGAAGCGCTCATCTCCCTCTGCCCCGCCACCGCCGTTACCCCCCAACTATGATCAGGGCCGCACCGCACCTCGCCTAATATGCGGTGCGGCCCTGCAAGTGGCCCTGCCCTCTGGGCCCCCCTGGCTTAGGGGCCCGGTCGCAACTGCGACCGCTGCGACCCCTATAGCTACGCCACTGGGCGTTACTATTATACCTAGAGGCTCAGCTCTCTCTGCAGCTGCCGCGAACTCTGCACTTTGACAGGGCCAGGCAGTGAACACATCATCACGTCTGGCCCTGTCAAATAAAGTGGAGAGGGTTCCACAGAAATCAAGAGCCTCTAGGAGTAATGCCAACGCCCCCGTTGCTCCCTGTTTCATAGGTACAAATTTGCTGACAGATGCCGTAATAAAGGTTTATTAAGATTGTCCAAAATTAAGGCATTTACTCAAAATACATTAAACTTGCCAGACATACAGACCCTTCATAAATCGGGTGTAACTGCAAAGTTTTTTTTCTTCCACTTATTTCCTAAGTGTTCCTAAACCACCTGGTAATTGCAGAATTATTCTATAGGGCCCCATTCTCTGTGCATGTTATAAGTGTGTCCTTTTGGCAAATGTTGGGTCGGTATATGTCAAGTTAGATTTTTTTATGTATAAAATAATGTAGTACAGGTGGCATACCTTTACAAAAAGCACAACAAAACTAGAGATGAATAGAGATTTTACAGGCATTGTATTAAACCCTACCAGAGGCAAGGTATATTAGGAGTCTTAACATGGCAGGCTTGGGGGCCTTCAGAAAGCCACTGGCTGTCATGACAACCAATCAGCACTCTGTAATTTTGCTGTGGGGGAACCAATCTGAGGACAGAGGGAACCCCCGGGAGACTGAATTTGCAAAAAGGGAAAAAGGGACTAGTCATTCCAGACAGCTGTTGAGAGATTTCAAATTGAATCTATTGAAGCAAAGGAATCAAAAGTAGTTTGTTAGGGATTGGAACGAATTTAGAATTGCCCATAAATTTGATATGCTTTTTCTGAAATTTGAATATTTGATATTCTGATACTGAGCTTACACATCTTTCTCTTAAATCCTCTGGGCAAAATAGCGTTTGATCCCTCGATAGGGTGATAGGAGGAAATGGGACATCTGGGGTCAAGACAGATGAGGTGGAGTCATTTGCCACTTTTGGAGAATCTTCATCTGCATCTTTCTCCTCAGGGCCTGGCCCTTGCAACCCCAATGAGGTCCCTTTTTTTTAGAGAAAGGAACTCCTCCATATCTGTGGCATAAAAAAATGTGTACAGATCAGAGGAAACAGGGAATGATGCCTTGCAGATAATTAATTTACCTTGTAGACCTGTGAATGACCAGGAATTAGGATTACTAAGAAAAGGTCTATCTTTTGTATCTTCTACCAGATTTAATGCTTTTACCTGGGTGAAGGACTGTAATCTATTTGCTATGAAATGTCTGGTATCTGAGAAATGGATTCACTGGATGTCCAATTACTTGCTGAGTTAATTGAGAAGGGCTCGGGAGTACCAGAAAGGGCCTGTTTACTGATCTATGACCTAGAAGCATCAGATTGTTCCCGAATGTCAACCAGGGCTGGAGAGCCACAGTTGTGGAGTCCGGCTTATTTTTGGCTGGAGTGAGAAAAAAGCTTCCGACTCCAGCTTAAAAAAATCTCTTATTAATATTGTATATTTCATTTAACTTTCTTAGGAAGTTTAGAAATGTTAATAATATAATCTATTTACCTTCTATGAATCTAAGGCAGGGAAAACGGTCACCTAGAAAACACGTACAAAACGGGTGACATGGCTACAGAAGCAGCGAGTCTATTCTTACCCTTATTGTACTTGTCCATGGCCGCAACCTTCTAAAAAATGCTTTTTATTGTCACTGTGAAGGGTCAAAGAGGCGTGAATGAGGCACTGAAGTGCACCGGTCTACCAGGTCTCTCTGCTGAAAACCCATGCATTTGCCGTCAGTGAGAGATTCTGCTCGCTCTAGACCCACTTTTTCTGTACACAGTCACTGACAAGTAGGCTGTATCTCTCTTGCACACACAGGTTTTCAGCAGGGCTCGGGAGAGCTCTGTCTATCAATCATGAAGGGAGGGGGTGGAGTAGCAGAGCCAAGAGAAGTGTTGGGCCGGGGCACTTAAAGGGGTAGTCCCATTTTGAAAAAAACATGTCCGCTAGGCCCTCTCTGGCCTCTTTATCCTGACCCAGGAGGCTGTCAAGAGTTATGTAAACAGCATAGCTTCTGAGGCTACGCCATTTGCGCAACTCCCATTAAATTCAATGGGAGTTACCAAATAGCGCAAGTGTGCCGCTTTGGCTTTCTCTGGCCTCCCACTGTTCCTAGGTTGGGACGAAGAGGCTGGAGAGAGCCCTGTGGTTATGTTTTTCAATATGGGAATACCCCTTTAAGTGCCTTATTCACACCTCTTTGACCCGTCACAGTGGCAATAAAAACATTTACATAATTCCGGACATGGACAAGTAGAGTAGAGGCCTATATAGTCTCGCTGCTTTCATCCCTATGCAGCCATGTCACCAGTTTGCTGTGTTTTCTAGGTGATACTTTCCCTTTAAGTTATTTGTTAATTTTGTTATTATTCAGAAATTCCAACAAATCTGCTTTACGTTCTATATAAAAAGCTGGATTATTGAAATAATAGTGAGAAAAAGTCCGATATTACCATTTTACTACAGGAAACTTGTTATTACTAATTATTGGCCATTTATGAAGGAGTCGGAGTCAGACTCTGATAAAATAGGAGTATCGAGGAGGACCTTTGGTGTACCAGCTCCACAGCCCGGATATCAACTCTGAATCATATTGATATCTTTTCACAAATGGTAATTTCAGACCTCAAGAAAATTAATCTTGGTAGGATTCATCATTCGAATTTATCTAACTAGAACTCAATGCTCTTTTAAAGTTGGAAAAAGATGAGTCCATCATTATTAAACCATGTGATAAATGATAAAAGGGACAATCTGGTGGTGATGAATCATGAGCGGTGTATGAAAGTGTGTCTTGATTTGTTATCCGATTCCTAGTCTTACAGTGTTCTGGATGCCGATCCTACTCCACGTTTTCTAATTGAACTTAAATCAGTCTTGAGTATGGGCCTAAACGACGGAGTTGCAACTAAGGATGGGTTTTTGTTTATGCTGCCAAGTTCTGCCCAGATTTCTGTCTTTTATGGTATGCCCAAGATTCATAAGGATCTATCCTCTCTTAAAGGGAGTCTTTCACCAATATAACTAACAGCAATGCCCCACAGAAGATTGCATACACATCCCAGACATACCTGTGTGCACTTTGTGTCTGTATTACATGTCCAGGAAAAGCACTTTTATTCTGCAGGAAAACAGCTCCCAAGTGCCCAGCTCTGCTGCTGCAAGAGCCCAAAGCAAACCAGACTGAAGAGGGGAGGGCTGCTTTAGCTGCTCATATCTTGGGATTGGTAGCAGATAGAAAAATGACCTTTTTTGAAAGCTGGCATTCCAAGCTTTCAAATGATACCAAAGTCACAGCATTATATCCAATATATCAGAAGATATAGCTGTTAGAAAACGAGTCGGGAGAGAAAGCTGTTTTTAGTTTCACTTTCAGCCGGGCACTTGGGAGCTGTTTTCCTGCAAAATAAAAGTGCTTTTTCTGACCATGGAATACAGACACAAAGTGCACACAGGTATGTCTGGGATGTGTATGCAATTATTAACCTGACAGAATTTATACTTACCCACAATTTCTTCCTTTTTGACTCTTGGTACTTCCACCAGCTCAGGGGGACCGCAATGGAGAACCCTTTTACCCCCACATATGCTAATCTCCTCCTGGGCTAGTGGGAGGATAAAGCAGTTTTCCCTGCTCATTCTGTTTGGTGGAATGACAAAATATAATTCTGGACACATTATGTTGGTGGCCTCTGGTCAGATACGAACAATGAATTTACTGATTTTGTTGTTCTACTTAACAACAAAATCGGTTTATCATTCACATCTGAAATTCATCTTGATACCATCACATTTCTTGTTGTCAGAATTACCAAGCAACTTGTTTCATGTATTTTCTACAAACCAACGGTGTCAAATAATCTTCTCAATTGGATTAGTTATCAACCCCCGGCCCTACAGAGAGGGATTCCCAGGGCCAATATTTCAGAGTCCAAAGGAATTGCTCTGCTTTAATTTTTAGGCTACTTTCACACTTGCACTGTTAATTCAGGTACTGAGATCCGGCAGAGGATCTCTATACCTGAATTAAACTGATCCGTTTTGATTTTGCTCATCAGGATGCATCAGTTCAGTTAGGATGCATTTGTGTGAAATCAAAACTGAAGAAAACTGATCAGGCACTAAATACAATGAAAGTCAATGGGTGACGGATCCGTTTTTTTAGGCCTCTTTCACACTAGCGTTAGCACGGATCCGGCACCTAAAGGGTGCCAACGGATCCGTGCTAACGCTGATACATGTGTGGAGCCGGAGCAGCGCTCCGGCCCCACACATGTTAACATGGAACAAGACACAGACATACACACATACAGACATACAGACATACACACATACATACTCACATACTCCAGGGACGCCGGCAGAACGTCTTCACGCGCCTCCTGCGCGCAGTGATGACGATTCCCCACAGCGCCCTCTGCTGGGCGCAGTGGGGAAACGTCATAGCTGCGCGCAGGAGGCGCGTGAAGACATGCTGCCGGCGTCCCTGGAGTATGTGAGTATGTATGTATGTCTGTATGTATGTATGTCTGTATGTATGTATTTATGTATGTGTCTAGCTCTGTAGCCGGATCCGGAATGATCCCCCATTGCAAATCAATGGAGGACAGATCCGGATTACTGGTGTGTCCACACCAAACGGATCCGTCCCCATTGACTTGCATTGGGGGTCATTCCGGATCCGTCTTGGTGCGGATCCCTGGACCGGAGAGCAAACCAGAGCATGCAGCGGTATGTTCTCCGGTCTGAAGACGGAACGGAATGCTTTCAGGAAAACTGAAAGCTGCCTGAACTAAAGACATCCTGATGCATCCAGAATGAATCTTTCCATTCAGAATGCATGGGGACAAAACTGATCAGTTTTTTTCCGGTATTGAGATCCTCTGCCTGATCTCAATACCGGAAAACCAAAACGCAAGTGTGAAAGTAGCCTAAGAGGGTTTTTTATATGGAGGCCAGGAGATTGGGCACTAGATTTGTTGCAAGGGGATATTTCACTCCAATTTTTCATGATACTTTTATTTATGCCAAGAGTCAGGGTAGAGGTGGTTTTCTTACTCCAAAACAGACCTCTACATCGTATTCTTTGATTAGATTGATCGCTACATATGACTTATTCAGTCCCATTGGGATTAACTCCCCTATTTTATAAAATTCTTTGCTTTATGGCACAATTTTCTGTTTTTTGTTTAAAATCCGCAGAGGGAAGTGCAAGAATAACACGATCAGATATATTTGACCAGACTGTCAGTTATAGCATAAGGGAGGATTGCTGAATATCTGCCTCCCAACTTCATGTCGGAATAGTGGAGAGTAACAAGCAATCAAGTAATGTCCCTGCCATTCACGCTGCTCCATTCCCTGCACGGTCAGGGCTTCTTACTAGAGGAGAATTCATGACTGCTTCATGCTGTGGTTCCTCTTATGGTATGTAATGCAGCAATAAGCAGCAGATTCCTGACGTTGCCCAGCACTGTTATAGAACTGCAGTAAAGGTCGAGGACACGGATGGCCACTACTTTCTCGAATAAGAACAACCACAGCATGGAGCAGCAATGAATTCTCTCCTGTGTAGGCTGAATGGATTGTTTTCAATGCAGAGATGACAAGCATGGTTTACAAAATGCTGCCCCCTACAGGCACTAAAGTGTATCATCTGAGGGAAGATGCATGAGTTGCCTCATGGAAGGTGAGCCACGGAAGGTTGGAAGAATGGGGGAGATTTATCAAGACTGGTGCTCCCACACACCAGTCTTGATCTCCCTGCACTAACATGAGGTGCATGTCATTTATTTGACTTCAGCTATAACTTATGCCAATTTCTCCTGCTAATCCCCCACCCCTTTTATCTCCAATTTGGAAAAGTGTCGAGAAGCTTGAAAAATCGCAAATTATGGTGTACATCTACCGTGTTCCATGATCTGCTCCTTTTTCTTTACGTGACAATAGTGGCGTAAAACCATTAGTAAATGCCCCCAATGTCAGCATTGTATTATTCCCCTAACAGTCTCCTCTTTCCATGAGGGAGCACTATGGTGACATTAGTACTACAGGCAGCACTATAAGTGGGAATTTTTTATTACGTTATGGGGTCTTTTTTAATACTGGGGGCATTAATACTATAGGAGCCCAGCAGATTTTAAGGGCATCTGTCAGCAGGTTTGTACCTATGAAACTGGCTGACCTGTTACATGTGCGCTTCGCAGCTGAAGACATCTGTGTTGGTCCCATGTTCATATGTGCCCACATTATTGAGAAAAAGATGTTTTAATATATGCAAATCAGCCTCTAGGAGCACCGGGGGCGTTGCTGTTACACCTAAAGGCTCTGCTTTTTCTGTAACTTCCACTCCCTCTCCACTTTGATTGACAGGGTCAGCTGTGATGACGTTTTCACCTCCTGGCCCTGTCAATCAAAGTAACATATGAACACAGATGCCTTCGGCTGCCAAGTGCACATGCAACAGGTCAACCAGTGTCATAGGTACAGAGCCACTAACAGATACCCTTTAGGATTACATACAGTATGCCAGTTTTCCTGTGCAAGTAACCCCTGAAATATCCGTCCGATCCTACATTTCAACTTCTGGCGTATGGACCTGCCAAGATGCAACAAAATTTTAAAGGGGTATGAGCCTCTTAATAAATTTGCGGCATCTCGCTTCACTGCAAACTAGATCAAATGCCAGTCTTGATAAACTCCACCTATGTAAGCATAAATTAAATTAATGTTAAACCATCAGAATGTGTGATTTCAGTAAATGAAGACTGACCATGACTTATGACTCTAAACATTTTTTCTTCCTTCATAACGAAGGTTGGGCACATATTATTGTATTTTCATTCCAGCAAATGTTCCCTTCATGTGTAGAGAGGTGAAGGCCTTCAGGTCTCAGATATGGTGCAGATGCATCGCAAACATCTTTAGCTTTCATCACTGAACCTTAAAGGCAGCATTTACATAGCAACTAACCATCTCTAAAGGTACCAAACGTCCCTGACTCTGGAGCTGCACAAATATATAACGTGGTGTCCAGATATAGGAGAACCTCCACTAATTATGAGACCAGAAATGTAACACAAACTGACAAGTAATTCATTGAAACTAAGCGCCCAGAGATGTTCTAAGTTATGCATATACTTGTATATATGGGCATCTTCTGGCTTATATATGCTAGTATACATCTAGCATCTACTGATATGCAGCACGTGAGCATAACCTGGACATCTTCTGGTATATAATTATATATGTGCAGGTGGTATACGTTATGTATATTCTTCTACATAGTGATAAGCAGTATGCTGGTATAACCTGGGTCTCTTCACTACATAATGATATATGCAAAGCTGCATAGATTATACATCTTTTTGTATATAGTGATATGGGTCATGCTGGTATAACATGGGTACCATCTGGTAAATAATTATATATGTGCGGCTGGTATCTTCTTGTATATGGTCGTATGCAGCATGCTGGTATGACCTGGGTATCTTCTGGCATTTCATTACATATGTGCAGGTGGCATATGTTACACATCTTGTTTATAGTGATATGGGTCAAGCTGGAATAACCTGGGTATCTTCTAGTAAATAATGGTGATCGATAAATTCTGTTGGTGGAAATATAGGTCAGTGTTACCTTGTCGGCCTTATATTCCTCAGTGTATGGATGAATGTAGCTTTGGGGGTTGGTGAGGGAGTTTCTTTTTGTCCTTCCAGATAAATTGTTACTTCCCATAATTTGTTCCGGATGATTGTTACAATAGTGATTAGCTGTGGGTACAATCCTTATCTCATCCTTGATTTCACTCTATTATGCCTCTTTACCCATAACCGTGTGAAGATTGTCCTCGATATGGATGAATTGCCCCTCCTTCACCGCTTGTGTTTTCAGTCCTTCTCAGATCAGTCATGATTATATTGTGGGCACTTGTATGACTCTCCTAGGCTCCTGAATAAATTACAGTCTTTCCATTTATTCACATGAGGTTTGCTATTAATAACAATTGGAATGTGTTTCTGTGTTGTATGGATGGAGAATGGAGTATGCCTTGAGGTTGTAGATTATGTAGACACCTAACAACGGCCTTCACAAGGTGACAGGGCACAATCAGCTCTGTTGCACCAATATCTATTATGGATGGGCTACATAACTATATTCTCTGCATTTGGACTTAAACTTTGGGCACATGTTTTATTCAGAGAAGGTTTTTCCAGTAATGGGAATCAATCCCAAAATTGGCACTAACTTTGCAGCTCTCGCCTAGAGTCGCAGTAGGGTAGTACTGGAGTTGTATGTTATGACGCCATATGTGGCTTTCCCGTTAGTCACTGGCTTTGTGGCCAGTCTCTGTCCTGTACAGTCAATGCTATAAATGTGTGGTTGTTCCCTCAGTAATCCACTAATTGGGACAAGTCAGTCCTCATATCAACTGACCCATTAATGAGAACCTTTCTGGCAACTCAGGAATGGTACAGGTTACCCCCCAGTTTCGCTACCTGGAGACTGAAACTTCTCATAAGGTCTCTGATCAAATCCTCTGAATTTCTTGCACTGATGGGAATTTTAAAATTCAAACTGTAGTCTGGAATAAGCTTTCATTAGAGATGAAACCTAATAAAATGACCCCCTTTTGTACATACTGTACAGTCCCCCAGTATAGCTACCTATTCCGTAGAAACTGACCAAGAGGATTTATATGGGATGATGGAGTTCCCAGGATCAAACTGCAAACTTTTCACTTATTAGTTGATAAAGGGGTGTTAGCAGTCCCAAACCCAACACCCTAATTTTTACTTGCACAGCAACATACAGCATTTTTAGGGATGGGGATCATTTGGACTCCCCGTCTTCTATGTCAGCAGTGTCATAGTGCACAAACCTGAAGAATATTAAAGGCAATCTACCCCCAGGAAATTCACTGTTAAACCAGGTACTAGGCCTTGCAGGGCTTTTACTTAATAGTTATCCATTGCTTCATTGTGTAGAAAAATACTTTTAATCCATATGCAAATTAGTAATTAAGTCACTCTGTGCACTCTTGCTAGCCCCCCATCTTCTGACCCCCCCCCCACTTCTTCATTTACAGGGCCAGGAAAGATGACAGTGCAGGAACCTGGCCCTGTTAATTAAAGGGGTTCTCTCTGTACTTCATGTCTCCTCATGAACTCTGTTCCTACAGAGATTCAGCTGAAGATCATATTAAACTGTATTCAGGACCATAACCCCTGACAAGTAGAGCAGAGAGGAGGATGAGGCAGCTCTATACCTCAGTGCTCTGAAGTAACTTGTCCTGCTTTGTGATTAGGACAGGTTTTGTGTGTACTAATAGGATGGCGGCCATTTTATTCTCCTAATGATTGCTCCCTAGACAAAACGAGCCATTATAACTAATGAAAGGTATTTGGGAATATATTTATAATAAAGTAATATTTAAGTATTTTCATTTTCTTAATTCCTGGAGAACCCCTTTAAGGAGCGGGGGGGGCTGCAAAAAAACAGGAAGAGCAAAGGTGCACAGAGTGCCGTTGGCCCACCCTTGGTGCACATAACTTATTATTTGCATATGGATTAAAAGTATTTTTTTTCTCCAGAATTAAACAATAGATCACTGAAAGGTATCTTTAAATTCAGCTGTACAAGGTACTGTGTCTGGTATAACAGTGTATTTCCTGGTGACATCTCATCTGGTACAATGTACATGTATTGGAGTTATGTCAATTAGAGGGTTTTGAGCACTGGGAGCAGTATATTATAATCTGAAGTCCATCTAACAATTACAAACTAAATTCGCCTTATTCAGTAGCCTTTTCTATGAATTTCTGCAATTGTGTCAAGTGATATAATTGTCTTGGAGTCAGCAGGGTGCACTAAGGGTTTCCTACTTATATGTGCTGGTAATTGGAAACGTGTTACAATCACCCTTTAAACATGTGCAAGAAAATGCTCTCATATAAAACTTGGAAAGCCAGTATCATTAATCCTCATTAAATGTGGCACACCCTGTAAAACAGTGTGTGTGGACCCCCTATGTCACTGAATGGATTTCACTTGGTGCTACTCCAAAGAACGTTATCTAAGTGGTCCCCTGGTCTTCACTACTGGGGAACCACCAGGCAGCCACCTCAGGTCAAGAGACATTGGTGTGTGTCACCAAGGGAACAGGCAAAATTGTGGTCTGTGGACAAGCTGTGATCAGGGAACAGGCAGAGCTCAGGACAGGTAGAACAGGCTCAAAACGGTAAACAGGCAGAGGTCAGGACGAGTGGAACAGGATCAACACGGTAAACAGGCAGAGGTCAGACACAAGAGTTCAGAAGACACAGAGGGAGAGAGTTATCAAACTGGTGTATAGTAGAACTTACTTAGTTGCCCATAGCAACCAATCAGATTCCACCTTTCATTTTTCACAGCTCCTTTGGAAAATGAAAGGTGGAATCTGATTGGTTGCTAAGGGCAACTAAGCCAGTTCTACTTTACACCAGTTTAATAAATATCTTCCAAAATGTATTTGCAGGGACTAGCGAAGTTAGGGACCTTATTGCTTATATATCCCAGGTTGCGGACCAATTAGTCCGCATACACACTGGCCATTTAAAAGCCGGGGAGAACAAGTGTGTTGTAATAAAACATACACCAGGAAATGGGAATGTCATGGCCAGTCAGGTGGCATGCCTAATCTGTTCAGATGCCTGATATCCAGAGAAGCATTCCCACTTGTTACATATGATGTGCACATGCCCTGTTATACAGAGATTCCAGGAGAAAGTTGTCAAAAAGTGTAATAACTATGTGATCAAAAATTATGTAAAAATATTTAAAGAATTAAGTGGGTTTTTTTTTATGAATCTGTGGCCTTACAATGTCAAGGTAGTACTTAAAGTTGTGATTTTCACCAGTTCATGTGCTCCTGCTTTCTGAATCTGTGTAGTCACATGACATTAATTTTACATTTTAATGCTATAGAAAAGTTTTTCCTAAACCCACAAAATCCTTTAGAGAATTTTCTGTTATTCTTAGCACTGTGAAATTATTTTCTGTGATATTTGGGGAAGTGAGAACGAGGTGAATATTCTTGTTGGATATGATGTGGACATGTTACATTGCTGACATCTCATTGTTTATACTGTAGGACAGGAAGACATTTTGGTTATTGAACCATTATTGGAAAATCATCAGTCTGTTGGTTGAGCTCAATGTGGTTCCATAGATACAACAATTGGTGATGAGGTGTGAGGTTCACATGTGCCTCACAGATGGGTTCCTGTCAATGGATGTAAATAATACAATGCAAATAATAATACAAAGAAACGCAAACCTCAATGTGACCAGAAGCATCAAAAATATGAGAGCAGCTCAGATGCTAAAGCTTCTCATGAGACGAACATGTGCATTGCTCAGGACATACGGTTCTTCTGCATGATGGTTCTTCATTGATAATCCACTGTGCATGTACGTAGTAAATAGACCCTGCGAATTGAGGAGGGTCTATGAAATTGAGGCTTTGGCGGCTAGTAACATGTGAGTCCATAGGCAGTCAACTCTGGATGTGGATCTGTAAAGGAAAGTTATTAGTGTTAGACCATCATCAGGGGTGTAGCTAAAGGCTCATGGGCCCAGGGGCAAGAGTTCAGCTTGGGCCCCCCATCCCTCAGTGCTTTGTGGCCAGGGGCAGGAAAGCACATAGCCCTCCTGCAGCCTAACGCAAAAATTGAAACAACCCCCCACCATCCCAAATTCGTGACCTAACCCTGTCCCTCCAGCCAGAGGTGTAACTTGAAGATTCTGGGTCTCAGTGCAAAATCTATAAAAGAGCCCTCCCAGCATGCGCTTTCTATAATACTGGTGTCTTCTTAGGAGGCACAAGGGTCTTTGGGTTCCCTCAGGCTCCTGGGCCCGGTAGCGACTGCTACCTCTGCACACCCTATAGCAACACCCCAGACCATCATCCTTATTATCATCAGAAGGCTGATTTTTATTTATTTCAACTCAATAAGGAACGTGTACCCCTCTCCCCATTTCTTTACATTCAATCCTTGCCCCTCTTGTAGTACCTTTTATTTCCCCCCCACAAAGTGAAGTGCACCTATTCCTGCATCTTCCCTCATCCCCATAACATCTTTTTTTTCTCCACAGGCTCAGTGCCCCCCTTTGTCACCAGTGATGTCAGTATAGAGGGGGCGCAGTCAGCAATTGGAGTGATCAAGGAGAGCTCTGAGTTTAGGAACTTAGGATACTGGTATTCAGTTACCAGGAAAGGTCCTGTCTCCCCTGTCCATCTGTTGGGGAGGGGCGTATGGCTGCTCAGGGAGCAGGTGTGGGATAAGCACACTGTATGAGATTGGATCCTCGGCTGCTGATTGAGATCTGTGTTCACTTAGAAACGGATTTACAAACCGCGTCAGTGAATGAGAGGGATGATTTGCCGTGTTATGACCTGTAATAAGCTCTCTGCTCCCAGACATCACTGTCCTTCCTTCTAAATCTCCTGTCTCATTTCTACAGTGCAGATGGGGAGCGTCAGGGATCATTTTGCAGGAGCAATTTTCAGGCCACTGGTGTCAGTTTCTGTCCTATTTTCTATTTCCATGTATCTCTAGAATGACAACAGGATAAACATATCTGTAACCTGCTCTGGTGACAGGGCTCCTCACTGCTTTGAGCTGCATGGGGCTTACTCTGTAGAGGGGCCAAGCGCAGCATAATCCTCAGGAAATGTGCAGGGTCAATGACTAAATTATACTGGAAACATCTTCAAACTAATGATATCCTGTGCTAATACCCAGCATGGGCTTCCCTCCACTTCTGAAATAGCAGGGAACTGTTCACATCATGAGGAGAACTGAAGAACAGCTAAACTTGGACAAAAGGTGCCATCTGAAGAAACATATGACTAAGCAGTGCTTTTCTCGTGTGTTGTCTTTTGGACCTCGCTGATCATGACTGTAATACATGCACAAAGCAGTTAAAAGAACACCTCGTTGACATTGTACATAGCTGAGCTATGTTCTGAAGGATGCTTCAAGGACATATCAGTGATCTTACATTACATCTTCCTTGGCCTTTTCTTTCATTATAAGGCTCCATTCACACGTCCTGTTTTTCTTTGCTGATTCGATCCTGATTTTTTCAGGACCCATTGAAATGAATGGATCCAGATCAGGAACAGGATCGAATCAGGAAAGAAAAACAGGACGTGTGAATGGAGCCTAACTGTGATCTTGAGAAATATGTAATGTGACTCAATTTGCCTCGAGTGGTTAAATGGGTTTTCTGCTTACTGGCGCAAAGTGATGCTCGTCCAAAGAATCCACAAAGTTATAATAGTGGATTAGGATATTTATTCCTCATCAATAAAACATAAATAAAACAACGCGTTTCGGGGATACAGGGCCCCCTTCATCAGGTCAATTTGCCTCGAAGTACAGTTTACAAGCCGTCCCCTTTTTCTTTCCCTCTATAAAGAACATTTTCTTGTTAAATGGCTGGATCTTTCTGTTGTGATGTCAGAGTGATTTTGTGTACCAATCAGATATTTTGCTAGTGACCCTTCCCTGATAGCATGCATTCTCATAAAAAGTTAGAGAGCAGCTGCCTCACCCCCTCCCCTCTCACAGCATGCAGTTTCACAGGACACAGGCTGCTGGAAAGTAAGGAGATGACAAATGCCCATTGGTGGGAGGAGAGCAGTAGGGCAATTTCTTACTAAATATGTTTATATAATGGTTGGGGCTTTGTTTTTTTTTAATACAGGAGTCTAAATCACCTGCAGAGACATAAAGTTAAATTTTAACCCCTTCTGTACACAGGCAGCTTTCATATTTTTGTTTTTCTCTCTCCGCTTTCCAAGAGCCATAACGTTTTTATTTTGTCATCAATATAGCACCGAGGACTTGTTCTTTGCAGGACGACTTTTCTTTTTGATGGCACCATATAATGTACCTGTCACGGACATTTCTATGACAGATAACAGGAGGTCTGTCAGATTGGCAACAAGTGGTATTATCTGACATGTTTTCCCTTTTTGTTGTTGGTATTTACCACACCCTTTTCCCTCAGGTGTTCCTGGTGTGGTAATTGTCCCTCCCCTATTTATTTCTTCTTCTCCCACTATTCCTTGCGGTTTATAGCTTCAGTTGTTGTTGTGGTGAGCAGCAGTTTGATTTTCAGCTGAGATCCTGGAGCCTACATTTCTTCATTGAAAGATAAGTTTCCTTTTCCCTTCTGTGTGTTTTGTTACTTTTTCCTGTTGTTTTGTTATTAGGCCTAAGGGAGACTCCTGTTCTTTCTTCCTTCCTTCCTTTTGGAGAAACAGGTAGACTCATTCCTGTCATTAGTTCCCGGATCCTATAGGGTAAGTTCGGTGTTTAGGTTCCTGTGTATGAACTTGCCTACCTTTGAGGCCTGTTCATACTGGTAGATAGACAGGAATTGAGCCAGGGTTTCCTGTAGGAGGTGTCCATCTTCCTTCCTTAGTTTCTAGGCCTAATCTCCTTTCCCTCCTGCGCTTGGTTTGGTCCCCCCTCCCCCACACACACCTGCGCGTGACATTATAAACCGCCAATTAGATGTTTGTATCTGTACAGCCAGGGATCCTATTGCTGTACTCGCCGGGCAGCTGCAGGGGCTGTCTTTGGAGGTAGCTGACCTCCACACAACCGTCACCCAGATTCAGAGACCACAGGCTGTTGGTCCCAGGGGTGGTGGTTGCCAGGCCTGTCTGGAGCCTAAAGTTGCTCAACCAGATAGATTCTCTGAGGGACGTGATAACTTTATTTTGTTCAGGGAGGCGTGCAAATTGTACTTTAGGTTGCGTCCACATTCATCTGGTAATGAGGAACAGAGAGTTGGTGTGGTGATCATGTTGCTCAAGGGAGATACACAGTCATGGGCCTTTTCTCTGCTGACCGGATCGCAGTGTCTCCAGTCGGTGAATGAATTTTTCAATGCTTTGGGGCTTATCTATGATGACCCGGATCGCATCTCCCTGGCCGAGACCAAGTTACGTGACCTTCGTCAGGGTGAGCGCTCTGTTGAGATCTATTGCGCTGAGTTTCGGAGGTGGGCTATGGATACCGAATGGAAGGATCCAGCTCTCTGTAGTCAGTTTTGTCAAGGGTTATCAGAAAGGCTGAAGGACGCTTTGGCCTTTCATGAAACTCCAGTATCTTTGGAAGCCGCTATGTCTCTTGCTGTATGCATGGATAGACGCCTGAGAGAGGGATCTAGGGGCCCCCACTCTCAGGACGTACTATCACATAGTCTTCCTATGTCACTTCGGGTGAAGATACTCCTTGGTTGATGTCTGGGGACGAACCCATGCAGTTAGGGGGGCTACTCCTGCTTCCACCTTTAAGCATTCTGGTAATAAAAAGGGACACTTTATCAACGCATGTCCATGCATTCAGTCTCTAAAAGAGAAAAAAAGAAAGGGGGCGTTAAATTCCCATCTCACTCTTGGAGGAGTGGGTGGAGAGACAGAAAATGTGCATTTGTCTTTATCCTGTAGAACCCGTTTTCTCCTGACTGCCGAGGTGGCGCTAGAGTCAAAGGTTGTGAGAATTGAGGTGTTTATTGACAGCGGGGCAGTGGTGAACCTGATTGATGCTCAGTTTGTCCGTATGCATGAATTGTCTCCGAGTACATTGGAAAAAAAGATTTCTGTGTTTGCTATTGATTTTGCGCCTCTTTCTCAAAAGTGTTTGTGTCAGATGGTGCATGATATCAGATTAAGAGTGGGTGAATTTCATCAGGAACTTATTTCGTGTTTTGTGTTGGAAGGTCTCCTGTGGTGCTGGGTTTACCGTGGTTAAGCAAATACAATCCAACCATCGATTGGCATAATAGACAGATTCTGGATTGGGGTGATTATTGCGTTGACAATTGTCTTAATGCATCTTTTTCTGCGTTAACCACTAAGACACTTCCTGCTTCTATATCTGATTTCGCTGATGTATTTTCTGAAGGTGGATGTCAGGATTTACTCCCACATCGGGAATACGATTGTCCTATCAATCTTATTGCCGGAGCAAAATTGCCCAAATCTAGGCTGTATAACCTTTCTGGACCTGAGAGAACGGCCATGAAAGAATATATTGCTGAGAGTTTGGCTAAAGGACACATAAGACGGGTTTCAACACTCCTGAGGGCCATTTTGAGAACCTGGTCATGCCTTTTGGGTTGGCCAATGTTCCTGCTGTCTTCCAGCATTTTGTTAATGACATTTTTCATCACCTTGTGGGGAGGTTTGTAGTCGTGTATTTGGATGACATACTAATCTATTCTCCAGATATGGTGACACATCAGGATCACGTTAGACAGGTGTTGCAGATTTTAAGAGATAACACGTTGTACACAAAATTAGAGAAATGTGTTTTTGCTGTAAAAGAGGTTCAATTCTTAGGATACCTGCTGTCATCTTCAGGTTTTGAAATGGATCCAGAGAAAGTCCGTGCTGTATTGGACTGGGATCGACCTGAAAATTTGAAGGCTCTTATGAGGTTTTTGGGGTTCACCAACTATTACCGAAAGTTTATTAAGAACTATTCGACAATAGTTAAACCCTTAACCGACATGACTAGGAAAGGGACGGATGTCTAAGTGTGGTCTGATGCAGCATTGCGAGCCTTTTCCGCTGTGAAGGAGTGCTTCTCTTCTGCCCCTATTTTGGTGCAGCCAGATGTGTCACAACCTTTCATTGTGGAGGTTGATGCATCTGAGGTGGTCGTAGGAGCAGTATTGTCACAGGGTCCGTCACCAGGTAAATAGCCCATGTGCCTTTTTCTCGAAAAAACTCTCTGCTGCGGAGAGAAATTACGATGTGGGTAACAGAGAGTTACTGGCCATTAAGTTGGCTTTTGAGGAATGGCGTCATTGGTTGGAAGGGGTGATTCACCCAATCACGGTATTCACAGATCACAAAAACCTGGCTTACCTTGAGTAGACGAAACGACTTAACCCGAGGCAGGCCAGATGGTCTTTGTTCTTCACCAGATTCAATTTCATTGTCACGTATCGTCCTGGGATTAAGAATGTCAAGGTGGATGCCTTGTCACGTAGTTTTCCCGGAGGTGGTGATTTTGAAGATCCGAGCCCTATACTGTCTGAAGGGGTGGTGATATCTGCTCTTTACCCTGATCTTGAGGCTAAGGTGTTTGAGGCCCAGGTAGACGCACCGGAGTCTTGCCCCCCTGGGAAATTGTTTGTTCCATCTGAATTGTGTCATAAGGTGTTTGAGGAACATCACTGTACGGTGCTTGCAGGACACCCTGGGAGTAAATCCACTGTCGACCTCATCTCTCGTAGATTCTGGTGGCCAGGGCTGCGTAAGTGTGTTGAGGACTGTGTCAGCCTGTAGTGTCTGTGCACGTGCTAAGGTGACACATACTCGACCTACTGGACCCCTACTCCCGTTGCCCATCCCGTCCAGACCATGAACTCACTTGTCTATGGACTTTATCACTGATCTGCCTAATTCGTCTGGAAAGACAGTTATTCTGGTGGTTGTAGATCGGTTTAGTAAAATGGCGCACTTTATTGCATTGCCCGGACTCGCTAATGCTAAAACCCCTGCACAACTGTTTGTTGACAACATTGTGAAACTTCATGGCATTCCCACTGACATGGTCTCTGATCATGGGACTCAGTTTGTGTCCAGATTCTGGAAGGCATTCTGTACTCGGCTCAGGGTACAACTGTCTTTTTCCTCTGCTTTTCACCCTCAGGCGAATGGACAGACAGAGCGTACTATTTAGAGTCTGGAGACTTACTTGAGATGTTTTGTCTCTGAGAATCAGGAGGAGTGGTCCTCATTTTTGTCTCTGGCGGAGTTTGCCATAAACAATCGTAGACAGGAGTCTACTGGCAAGTCGCCGTTTTTTGGTGCATATGGGTTTCACCCGCAGTTTGGCACTTTTTCTGGTTCAGATACCTCTGGTATCCCTGAGGAAGAACGTTTTTTGTCATCATTGTCATCTATATGGCGGAAAATTCAAAGTAACTTGTTAAATATGGGCAACAAGTACAAACGTGTGGCTGACAGGAAATGTATGAATGGTCCGGACCTAAGTTTGGGTGATTCTGTGTGGCTGTCCACAAGAAACATTAAGTTGAAAGTTCCTTCTTGGAAGTTGGGTCCAAGATTTATTGGTCCATATAAGATCACTGCCATTATTAATCCTGTAGCATTTCGTCTTGAACTTTCTCAGGCCCTGAAAATTCATAATGTATTTCACAGATCTTTGTTAAAGAGATATGTTTAACCTTTGGAGCCATCTCCCTTGCCACCCAAGCCTGTCATGGTGGACGGCAGTTTGGAATTCCAGATCGCCAAGATTATTGACTCTCGAGTTCTTCGTAGAACTCTTCAATATCTTGTTCACTGGAAGGGTTATGGACCAGAGGAGAGGACGTGGGTACCGGCATCTGACGTGAATGCCAGTCGTTTGGTGAAAGCTTTTCACAGGTCTCTCCCTTTTGTTTTTGGTATTTACCACACCCTTTTCCCTCAGGTGTTCCTGGTATGGTAATTGTTCCTCCCCTATTTATTGCTTCTTCTCCCACTATTCCTTGTGGTTTATAGCTTCTGTTGTGATTGTAGTGTGCAGCAGTTTGGTTTCAGCTGGAGCCTCAATTTCTTCATTGTATGATAAGTTTCCTTTTCCCTTCTGTGTGTTTTGTTATTAGGCCTAATAGGAGACTCCTGTTCGTCCTTCCTTTTGTAGGAACAGGTCGACTCATTCCTGTCATTAGTTCCAGGGTCCTATAGGGTCAGTTCGGTGTTTAGATTCCTGTGTATGAACTTGCCTACATTTGAGGCCTGTTCATACTGGTAGATAGACAGGAATTGATCCAGGGTTTCCTGTAGGAGGTGTCCATCTTCCTTCCTTAGTTTCTAGGCCTAATCTCCTTTCCCTCCTATGCTTGGTTTGGTTCCCCCCGCCACCCCCACCGCGTGTGACAGTCTTTTAGTCTGGTTTAGTAAATACTTGTATTTTCCAATACATGACAATTCTGATATAATGTTACTCATAGCTCCTCTGTTATTCCTCCAGACTATCTATTAAATAATTTACAAATAGGTGTTATTATCCCATCATCACACAGTTGTGCCCCTGCACAGTCTGTCAGCCCTGAATGGACAATATCACACTTTGTAGGAAAACACCCCAACAACTGGTAATACCCAATTAATAATTTATTCATAAATGTCTAAGAAGATTAACAGAGAAATAGCACAATGCAGACTTCTAAGAATAGAATACAAGGAATACAAGTACGTAGTTACTAAAACAGACATGTCTGGGTAGAGACAGGTCTTCTTTAACCCCTTCAGGACTCTTCATTTTTCACCTTAAGGACTTGAAATGTGTCACTTTATGTGGTAATAACTTTGGAACACTTTTACCTATCCAACCCATTCTAAAATGTTTTCACATGACATACTGTACTTTAATACTTGCATAATAGAAACCACCCATAAACTACTCCATTTTGGAAACTACGCTACTACTGATTTTACAAACTTTTTTTTGTAACCCTTTAGGTTAGTTCAAAATTTCACTTTTTTTTGCAGATTTTTCTTTTTAAACAAGTGATCCCATTTCGGAAAGTAAACCTCCCTTTTAAAGGGGTGTAGCGAGCACCTTGGCCCAACCGGGTTTTAATAGAATTTAGAAAACCTTGGCTGGGAAAATGGAAAATTAAATTTTTTTATTTACAATAAAGGCCCAAGTTTTTCATTTTTACAATTGGTAACAGTAAAAAATCACCCATTTTCTCCTGAATATTGCAAAACCCCATATGTGGTTACAAAGTGCTGCATGGGCACACCGCAGGGCTCAGAAGGGAAGAAGTGCGAAGTTCATTTGAGGCCTAGTTTGGTAATTTATACAGCATTGACCGACAACTGCAGAGGCTCTGAGGTGAAATAAAAAAAGAAACCCCCAATAAATTACCCCATTTTTTAATCCGCACCCCTCACAGTATCTACCAATGGGTGTAGTGAGCATTTTGACAGGTGTTTTGCAAAATTAATTTACAGTAGACGGTGCAAAGTGAAAAAATGCAATTATTCCAAAGATATGTGATTTCAGTGTACAGTGCTTTTATTATTATGCCGTTATTCCTGGTTTTATAAGCACCCTACATGTGACCCTAATCTCCTGGCCCAGGGGCAAAAGGGTACCATGCCATTTGAGACCCAATGTGGTGATTTATGCATCTTGTGCTGAGAACTGTAAAGGCTCTGGGGTGAAATAATAAATGGGAACCCCCGAGAAGTGACTCTATATCAGAAACTAGCCCCCCGAGGTATTTGGGCATTTGACCCATAAGTGTTTTGCAAAAATTAATGAGCATGGAACTGTGCAAAATCAAAAATTGCAGGTTTTCAACAGACCTAGCATTTCAGTGCCCAGTATGCGGTGCCCACAAAGTGCCATCTGAGGCATGCCACACTCCTTAAACTGTTATGTGGGTTCTACTGGGTACGGAAATGCCATAAATGTGGAGGTCAACTGCTGTTTGGGTACGCTGCCTCTGACAACCATACATTTATTTTTCTCTGAATGGAGCTATGTTGGGGGCTTATTTTGTACGTGATGAGTTGCCTCATCATTCTATTTTGGGGTACATAAAACTTTTGGATCACTTTTTATTTTGCTTTATGCGAAGCAGGATAAAGAAATGTCAGCAACTCTGATATTGCTTTTTGAGTTTTGTTATTGCAGCGTACACTGTGCAGGAAAAATGAATTATCTTTATTCTGCTGGTCAGTATGATTACAGAGATACCAATTTTATATACTTTTTCTACATTTTGCCACTTTTACACACTGCATTTTTGTAAAGAAAAATCATGTTGTTTTCACCATTTTCTGAAAGCCATAATTTTTTTTTTCAGGCGATGATTTTGTTTGAGGGCTTTTTGTGGTATGAGGTACCATTTTGGGGTAAATACAACTTTTTGATTGCTTAGTATTATACTTTTTGTGAGGCAAGGTGACCAACATTTTTTACAGCGTTCATCTGACATGGGTAGATCATGTGATATTTTTATAGAGCCGGTTGCTACAGATGTGACGATACCCAATATGTCTATTTTTTATTTTTGTCAACAGTAAAAGCATTTTTGAAAAGAAGAAAAATCTTGTTTTGCATTTTTTTTTTCTGGCGATTTGTCTTATGTGGGGTTATTTTTTGGTGGGATGAGGTGGTTTTATTGGTACCTTTTTGTGGTACTTTCAACTTTTTATGAGGCCAGGTACAAAAAATGGCAGTTTTTATTTTATTTTTTTTTTTTTACAGGGTTCACCTGACAGGGTGGATCATGTGATTTTTTTTTTTTTTTTTTTTTTTAATAGAGCAGGTGGTTACTGACGTGGTATTACCTAATATGTCTCGTTTTTTTTCTTCTATTTGTTACAATTTTATATGTCTTGATTATGGGAAAGGGACTTTTTTAGCTTGAAACTTTTTTTTTTTATTATGTAAAAACACCTTTTTCACCTTTTTGTGACTTTTTATTTTTGTCCCACCAAGGGACTTCAACTTTTGGGGGTCTGATCTCTTCTATAATGCATTACAATACATTGTGTGTTCTAATGCATTGCCTGTGAGCTTTTACGCTGACAGAGTGTCTATGAGACCCAGCCAGAAGGTGATCTGGTCAGATGAGACCAAAGTTTAACTTTTTGGCCTGAATGTAAAACGCAATGTGTGGTAGAAAGCTAACACTGTACATCACCCTGAACACACGATCCCCACTGTGAAACATGGTGTTGGCAGCATCATGCTGTGGGGATGCTTGTCTTCAGCAGTGACAGGGAAGCTGGTCAGAGTTAATAGGAAGATGGATGGAGCTAAATACAGGGAAATCCTGGAGATAAACCTGTTAGAGGATGTCAAAGAATTGAGACTGGGGCAGAAGTTCACCTTCCAGCAGGAAAACATTCCTAAACATACAGCAAGAGCGACAATGGAATGGTTTAGATCAGGGATGCTCAATCTGCGGCCTTCCAGCTGTTGCAATACTACAACTCCCAGCATGCCCTAATAGCTATAGGCTGCCCAGGTATTCTGGGAGTTGTAGTACTGAAACAGCTGGAGGGCCACAGGTTGGGCATCCCTGGTTTAGATCAATGCATATTCATGTGTAAGAATGGCCCAGTCAAAGTCCAGACCTAAATCCCATTGAGAATCTATGGCAGGGATCAGAAACCTTTGGCTCTACAGCTGGTGTGAAACAATTTTCAGCATGCACACTTACTCAGCTATTCCCTATAACTCTCGTAGAAGTGAAGTAGAAGTGGGAGTTGTACTTTCAGAACAGTTGGTGCCAGAGGTGGCTGATCCCTGATCTATGGCAAGACTAGAAAATTGCTGTTCACAGACACTCTCCATCCAATCTGACTGAGCTTGAGCTATTTTGCCAAGAAGAATTGGCAGAAATTTCAGCCTCTAGATGTGCTGGTGGAGAGATACCCCGAAAGACTTGCAGCTGTAATTTTAGCAAAAGGTGGTCCCACAAAGTATTGACTCAGGGAGGCTGTATACAAATGCATGACAAACTTAACAGTTTTTTATTTATAAGGAATTCTGAAAACCATGTATCATTTTCTTTCACGTCACACATACTTGCTACTTTGTGTTGGTCTATCACATAAAATCCCAATAAAATACATTTAGGTTTGTGGGTGTTACGTGAAAAAAATGTGGAAAAGTTCAAGGAGTATGAATACTATTTCAAGGGACTGTACCAAAAGAAAGACAGATTTGTGGGGGCACACACCGAGTGTACAAGAAAGGCTCTTAAACCGCTCTCTATGTGGTAAAAGCTGGTGCAGGCGGTACTTGACACACACCACCTCATGCATGCCCCATAGCATTTATAGGACACCACAGGTTACTACCGAGCGCCTTCACAGGCACCCTCTCACTTAACACAGTGCAGTCCACTTACAGATTTACTAATGGATGCAATGCAGCGAGCCCCTGAGGAGTCAGAGCAGAGGATGGGAGTGGTAGTGGTTGTAGCTATTTCAGTGGCTGCCCTCAGACCGTTGATCCCTAGAGCCGGTACAGCAAAAGTGTGTATGTGGGGGGGGGACCCCTTTCTTCCTCTGGGCACACCATGGTTCTGGGGCTCCCCACGTGATGTTGTAGGTTTGTATGGGTGCTGAAATAAGAGAGAAACAAACAGCAGGTTGCGCTATGCATATACATTTTAATAACTCAGTGGCTACGTTAATTTTTTTATTACATGCAATTACAAAAGTATTCAGATCCAGGTGCTGGTTTGAAAACTGTAGAATATTTTTCATGGGATAAGCTCTTTAAGTGTTAAATGGGAGTTGTTGTACATCCAGTAATAACAGACACAGTTCAACTGCACTACCCACATGCATCAGTGAGAACTGGGTGCTCATGTGTCTGTTGGACCTCGTTTGGTAGGTAGGAACCACAACATACCAGGGACACCCCATAAGATCTGCTGTTTTACAGATGCTCTCTGACTGATCTAGCCATCACAATTTGTCTCTTGTCAGAGTCGCTCAGGTCCTTACACCTATCCATTTTTTCTGCTTCTGACAGAAGAACTGACTGTTCACTTGCTGCCTAATATATCCCATTCTTTGACACGTGTCATTGTAATGAGATCATTACTCTTATTAACTTTACCTGTCAGTAGTTTTAATGTTATGGCTGAATATATCCAGAGGGTTTTTCTCCTACAGAGGGAGAGATGAACCTCTCCCACATCTCCAGACATTACAGGGGACATCTAGGACTGATGTGTCCTCTCCTCTTGATGCTGGTAAAGTGATTTGAGATTGACGGCTGATTAATAACATTATTATCGGTGCTGCTGGCAGCATATGAGGAGTGCGTCAGGCCCGCTACAAGGATGTCTGGCGTCCTGCCCAGGAATCTCACCGCTACCGGCCATAATTCCATCTTTCCCTCCTCAGTCCCCCGCATGTATCAGCAAACTCCCCCTTCTTAATGAAATTAGCAGAGCGCTTGAGTCTGACACTGCGTGTAAATCAGCTGAATTGTGTTCTTCTCCATGTCCAGCGACACTCGCAAACCTTCACACTTCATTAGGGAGGTGGCTACATTAACCCTTTCACCCTCCCCTCTATGTAAACCCTGAATAATGTATGACCAAAGACTACAATGTGTCCAATCTATAAGGTACAAAGTATCCAGAAGTGAATAGTCTGCTTTTTTTTTTTTTCTATGTTCCTTGTAGGGCTGAAACGGTTGCTGGAATCAATCAAGTAACTCGACACAAAAAAATTCTTGATGCAAATTTTTTGAAAGGAGAGTGGGGGGAACTGATGGCATGAAGGAGTTCATGGCACTTGAAGGTGCTGGTGGCACTGGGAGAGGAACTGATGGTACTTGGGGGAGACTGATGGCACTGGGGAGAGCTGATAGCACTGGGGGAGGAACTAAAGGCACTGGAGGAGGAACTGATGGCACAAGGGAGGGGGAACTGATTGCACTGGGGGGAGCTTATGGCACTGGGGGAGGAACTAATGGCACAGGGGGAGGGGGAACTGGTGGCACTCGGGGGGAGCTGATGGCATGGTGGAGCCGATGGCACGGGGGGGGCACTGGGGGAGGAACTAATGGCACTGGAGGAGGAACTGATGGCACAAGGGACGGGGAACTGATGGCACTGGGGGGAGCGGGTGGCACTAGGGGAGGAACTGATGGCACAGGGGAGGCGGAACTGATGGCATGGAGGGGGGCTGATGGTGCTGAGGACTGATAGCATAGGGGGGAGACTGATGGCAGTCTTTCTGATTAGAGTACTCGTTAATCATTGGATTATTCAGTAGAATACTTGATTACCAGAATAATCAATAGCAGCTCTAGTCCCTTGTTTCTTCTTGTCTGATCATTTTGGTTGTGGCAGCAGTGAAGTGCACTAAATCCCTGCTGCAGTCTAATAATATGACTTCATAGAACAGACTAAATAATATTACAGGGGTCGCCCTGAGAGGAAAGGTATGTAAGAACCTCATGGGTGATGTCAGATGACCTAATATGATATAATGGCGAGGCACTATGCACCTCCAAGGAACATTTCCCATTATGATCCATATCATATTTAGTAATAGCTGAATAATGAAAATCTGTGTAGATCATTTGATGAAGTAACAGATGGGACAAATTATACAGTTAATTATAGTTACTGTCAGTGTCCCCGTCACATCCCGCTCACATGTAAAATCCTTCAAACCATCACCACTATATATCAATCACCTTATCAATGCCAAAAATCACCGCCCACCGGATGGTAAAAGCGTAGAAGAATGTGTCTCATCATTCAGCGCTCACTTGTCGTTCCTATACCGTATCCATATACGTGAGAGAGGAAACAGCACAAGATCCGATTATTGAGGGGCCAACGTCTGACCCACCATCGCTTCAGGAACCCTGATATAACAGAGCGACCTTCAGTACAGGAAGGGTTAATGGACTCCATAGGTTTACATGTACTCATCAGTTAGGTCTACTGTATATTCGGGCTGGGTACACCCCCCGGCAGGAAGGGAACTGGTGAAGATCTATAGAGGCCGCTGCACATAAGCTTCTCTTACATTGTACTAATCCATTCACTTAGAGCAGGATATCTGTAACAGCCGATCGATTCTCACATGGCGTTAATGAATTTAGGATAATGCCACCTTAATCCTCCCTGGCTTTCTGGAGACTCCCCAGAGCTGGCTGCACTCACAGCTTTACACGTTCTCCGAATCCTCTTAAGACGACCCCTCACTCGCCTCCTTCCCTGGTTCTACAGAGCAGTTCCTCTACGCACATTGTCACGCTGACTGCACAGTGAATTTCAATCGTAGCTGTACTTCAGCTCACCCCAGAGAAGGCCACATATAATCCTGAACGATCGCCGGTTACATCGTCTCTTACTCCAGCCAGAATTGAAGTTCTCTGAGTTTTCTGCTGGCCTTCAGATATTAGCCTCTGCTGGTTCAGTGTCTGTATAATCAACTGCAGAATATTCTGTGGAGACAATGGAAACGTTGGACTCCATTGAGTCCAGGGCACTAATCACGTCTCTGGTACTGTCAGCACTTCTGAATCTATAGATGGTCCATATTCTTAGGCTACATTCACACGACAGTGAAAAAAATATCCGTTAAAAATGGGAAAAAAGGTACTTTAAAAATGGCAGTTTTTTCCCACTGATGCCTTTCTGAGAAGCGTCTGTTAAAAACTGTTCCTTTCAATTGTATGGGGGCCTTTGGTCAGTGATTAGGACACGTCCGTTATTCATGGGCTGTAAAAAAAAATGGCCGTGTGAATAACCCTATAGACTACCATTGTTCTTAAAACAGTCGCGTTACAGCCGTTAAAAAAGGTCCATCATAAGGCCTTGTGAATGTAGCCATATATAGCATTGTTGGCA
This sequence comes from Rhinella marina, assembly GCA_900303285.1. Taxonomy (NCBI): domain Eukaryota; kingdom Metazoa; phylum Chordata; class Amphibia; order Anura; family Bufonidae; genus Rhinella; species Rhinella marina. Next base: position 330,387 of record ONZH01005593.1, read on the forward strand.
CATTACAGCGTCCATTCCGGGATCTGGTGTGGTTCTCCTCCATTGTGACGTTCTGGGTTCTGTACTGAAATGACCAGTTCAGCTCCATTTATTTAAATGACAGCAGAACACTTTCCTGCCTGGGCAGCGGATGCGCGGCTTACTGAACACAAGCTGGACTTTCTTCAATTTTCCGTCCTCTAATTCACTTCTGTCACCACTTTTGGGAAACATGCAGCGCTTAAGAGCAGGAGAACTAATCACGGCAAGAAAGAGAAAAGGCCATTACCTAGTTTTAAAAAACATTTGTGCTGCGAGGAGTGAAAGTTCCTGACGTGTTTCAATGTGTGTTATTGAGTGGAACCTGCGCTGCCGGGGAGCAAGCTCTAAAGCCGGAGCATGGAAAGTGCACGGCCTCGATCTGCTCCTGGTGCTCATTGAAGGCTGCATATGTACAGAGCAGAATAATCACGTTTCCAGCAGAGATTCTAACAGCTTCCAGGAGCTGAGCCCTGATCAATACCAAATGCCTAACCAGCATCATGGCGGGACGGACTGGCTGCCGGAACATGATGGGTTAATGATGGACGCTGTGTACACGGACTTCGGACCCCTTCAGGCAGACCATATTAGAATAGTTGCCTAAATGTTCAATTAAAACCATTAGAGCCCCATACTGTAGGCTGAATATGCTGCCCGTTGAGTGAGTTTCTTAAAACACTGTATACCAGCAGTATTTATATGCCTTTTGAAAGAGTTAAAGGGTACCTCTCAGGGGCTTTATGCTGCCCATATTGACAGGCTCATTGGTTACCAACAACTATGTTTTAAAAATGAGCCAGAGTGCGGAGATGAGTCGCGAGGCAGCATCCCGTCCGACAATACTTGATTTACAGGTCATTTCCCAGATGAGTGAAAGGAAGCTTCCGCATTTCAGAGCTGTTTGTCACCACGGAGCCTGTCTGGAGGGCAGCATTAAAAGGGTTGTCCCATGAAAAATATTCTAGTTTTCAAATCAGCACCTGCATCTGAATACTTTTGTAATTGCATGTAATGAAAAATTTCGCATAGTCACTGATTTATTCAATAAAATATATCTGTATAGCGCAACCTGCTGTTTTTTTCTTATTTCTTTGACTTGCTCACTGAGATGGTCGCACATGCTCAGTTTCATCCTTCAACTACCTCCTGAGCTGTGATAGGCAGATAATGGACACGCCCCCCTGAGCTGCAGCAGAAAAGACACTCCCTTTGAGCTGTCAGCTTGATATAAATTTGCACAACAATCTCTGGACCCATGTGAGGTACAGGGCTGGTTCTAGCTTTGTTAGAAAGAGATTGTCATGTCCTTTATGATGTCTGATTTTAATTTTTTACATTAGTCAAGCTCCTGACAGGTTTCCCTTAATACAGCTGCTTTCTGTTACAATGGTGGCTCAAGCCCGCCGCTGCTCCACACCGTTCCCGAGCCCATGGCATTCTCTCTTCCTCTTCCATGCGGGCCCAGCCCTGGGGTAAAGGGCTGGCAGCCTCTGGATATTTAAGATACCTTCCCCAGTGGGAAGGTGCCTTAGTAATAAGGCTCCTAGCTTGCTTGTTCCTAGAAAATGTGTGGTTGCTGTTGTCTGCCTGTGTACCAAACTCTGCCCGCTTCCTGACTCTTGTACCTACTTGACCCGACCTGTTTTACCATATTGATCCAGTACTGACTGCCCTGACCTTGGTTCTGTTTCTCACACAAACTCTACCCACCCAGACCTCGGCCTGTCTACAAGTTTTGTCTGTACCTTCGGTGCTACAGCCTGGTGTCTCTTGACCTCTGTGTGTCAGCAGCCAACCACACAGTTTAGTCCAAGAGGTACGTTCCCTGCAGAGAAATCCAGATTCTTGTACAGGGGTTAAAGAGTGAATACCAGGCAACCGCCAAGATGACACCCTTAGGTTTAGCCTGAATCCACTGGTTGTCACAGTGGTTCAACACCCACCACTAAAACACCTCTCTTTGCCAACTATGCATTTCAGTATAGTAGAAAAGTGATTCTAAAAGGGACACTCATTGAGCAGCCCAGGGTAAACTTGGTCCAGCCAATCTTAAAATGCACCAGATTTCGCATGGTGGCTCAGGTTGTATGATAAATCTGCCTCAGGTTTAGGCTGCTTGCTTAAACATGACCTGTCACCTCTTCTAACGTGCCTGTTTTAGTAAATAATTCTATTCCACGTGACATTACAATTCTGGATCATCTTTTTTATGACTGTATGTTTTGCCATTCTTTTGTTATTCTTGCTGGAAGTTTATGGAAAAAGGCACATACAGGTTTACCAGTTGGGGTCCGTCCCTCCACAGTCTGACCTTGTCCAATCAGTGCTGCCAGTGTCAGACTGTGCAGTGGCACCCACAACAGATAAACCCATCTGTACCTTTCTCCATAAACTTCTAGCAGGAAGAAGAGAAGAAAGGCATGACGTAGAGTCATAAAAAACATGCTCCAGAATTGATATTACATGGGGAATGCAAGTAGCTATTAAAACATTTCTGGAGAGGTAACAGGTCCTGTTTAAGCCATCTATTGGTTGGGATAGTTTATGTCAGTTTTTTCAACATCATTTTATCACAATTTGGGACATTTTGTTGCATTTTAGGTCATACCCCTTCCTCAAGCGGGTCTGTAAACACTGGCCCAAATTCACCACTTTTTTTTAGAAACATTTGCCAGCATAGCCACTTGTCATACAATGCATAACCTTACTAGTAGAGATGAGCGAACGTGCTCGTAACGAACACTGTACCGCTCGGCTCCCCTGCCCTCGCATGGGCGCAGGCAGCCGCTTCCGTCGGGTGAGGAGGACGGAAGCGGCTGCCTGTGCCCATGCGAGCGCAGGGGAGCCGAGCGGTACAGTGCTCGTTACGAGCACGTTCGCTCATCTCTACTTACTAGATATAATGGGGTGCTCATCAGTTAGGAATCTACAAATCCCATATATGATGTGAAGTATATTGAAGATCTTTACCAGATTCTCCTTCTCTCTGCAGGTGCATGCTGGACAACAGAGTGACCCGCGTGGCCTGGCTGAATCGTAGCTCCATTTTATACACCGGCAATGACAAGTGGTCCATAGACCCCCGTGTGGTACTTTTGGCGAACACCAAAGTCCAGTACAGCATTGAGATCCAGAATGTGGACATTTATGACGAGGGACCTTATATCTGCTCCCTGCAGACAGACAATCACCCCAAAACCTCCCGGGTGCACCTCATTGTACAAGGTAAGTTTGAAGCTCATCATTAAGTCAGTTTAAGATGGAGTAGAGCTGTTGTTCCACCATCAAGTGCTTCAGGTAGTACTCCTGCCATGTCACCCGCTATACTGGAGAGAAGCCAAGAGTGGACAGTATATCCCTGCAGCACAGTCGCCTGGCTCATCCGTATACATCTATATATCTATTTTTGTTTTCAGTAATTGTGAGGTATATACGTGTTGATGGACTCATCTCCCGTGACCTCACGTCACTTGTATTTGTGTGGCTGGCCTCCATGATGTCACCTTCCTTCACGCTCCACGATCTCATAAGCAGAGAAATCTGTTTATGAGTTTGAAATGCTTCATCTCTCTTCACCACCGAGTCTAGGAGCAGCCTTATAAATAAATCCTTAAACTACAACCCAAGAGGAATATTTCATGTCTACCCTTGTACAGTCCCTCATAACTTGTGTGTAGAGGTCAGGTACAGAGAAAGATAATGAAAGGGCAGCGCAGTATCCCCCACCACTGGCTCTTTGGTCTCCCATTTATCACTGGCACCAGATTCAGAACCATATGACCTGGGGGTGACACCAGGCTCCTCTGAGATTTTCATCTATACGACTCCTGTGTAACAGATTATACACCTCCATATTTACTAGCTCTCATCTCAGAGAAATGCGTTTTGCTATATGCAGACTGAATTACTGTTTCCATGGAAGAAGGTGTACACAATAAGCAGTGGGCGAGCACAGGCAGCTGGGAGTTGTAGTGCTGCTGCATTGTTTTTCTGCTCACTCATCCCCGGTGTGTACAGCCGGGATAGTGTTTCCCTGTAACAGTGCATGATATGGAACATACAGATGTAGTAGAGTTAACACTAAACTAGTTGTGTTAAGCCAACACCTTCAATTGATTTTAAATGGCTTTTGTTACAGGATATCACAATGAGTTAAGAAATTTGAGTTAAAGGGGTTGTGTCACTTAAGCAAATGGCATTTATCATGTGGAGAAAGTTAATACAAGGCACTTACTATTGTACTGTGATTGTCCATATTGCTTCCTTTGCTGGCTGGATTCATTTTTCCATCACATTATACACTGCTTGTTTCCATGGTTACGTCCTCAGTGCCATCCAGAAGCGGTGGCTGTGCTTGCACACTATAGGAAAAATCACTGGCCGCTCTTTTGGCCAGGACCATGAGAACGCACATAGGCCAGTGCTTTTTCCTATAATGTGAAAGCGCGACCATCGCTGATGGATTGCAGGGTGGTTGTAACCATGGAAACAAGCCATGTATAATGTGATGGAAAAATGAAACAAGCCAGCAAAGCAGGCAATATGGACTATCACAATACATTAGTAAGTGTCTTGTATTAAATTTGTCTACATGATAAATGTCATTTGCTGAAGTGAGAACAACCCCTTTAAGGCTTTGATTGTTAACTTTACTACATCTGTACAGGCAGGAGATAAAATCCACAGCTAGAACATCTTCAGGATGAGAGCATCCGATATATCGCTAACTTCTGGGAATCAAACACTCAACCAATCAGAGATAATGACCAATCAGCTCTGGTGTTGGTGACAATCATGCTTCCCCTCTACAGTAAACAGCGCCGGCAATAATTCACTTTATACGTAATTGCAGATCTCATCCTAGACACAAATCCTTAATTTTCCTGCCGCGGATCTGATGCTTTATGTTATTTATGAACAACCAGACCAAAGGTCACAAGGAAATCATATTTTTTATATATATACACACACACAGCACATATAAACCAGCATAGACAAGGCCTCATCACACACACATTTGTGTCATGTTCAGCAGCTGAGGGGCATTTACACATAACACTAATGAGCAGTTAAAGGGTTCTTCCAGTTACATCAGGTTATCCTCTATCCACAAGATATGGGGTAACTATTACATCAATGGAAGTCTGATTGCTGGAACCCCCCAAATGAATGGGGCAGCAGACCTGGCACTCAGAAACAGTATTTGTACTTGCCTATCTTCGGTAATTCCATTTCCAACCTGCCGTTTCATTCTTTTTCTGGGCTCCCCGGTTATCTAATAATAATGCTCTATCATAGAGAATAACCTGATGTAACCTGAATACATCTTAAAATGTATAGCCAAACCCTTCCCTGTTCCCTGCAGATTTTCCACAATGGACTTAATTCAAACCAAAATGTGCAGATTTTCCTGTGAATTGAAAAGTGTAAATGCTGCATATGTAACACCAACATGACATATTGCATTAGGCCTTATTCACACGTCAGTGTTTTTGTCAGTGATTGTGAGCCAAAACCAGGCTCGGAGCCTTCACAGACATAAGGTATAAAGGAAACATCTGCACCTGTTCTGTATTTAGAACCGCACCTGGTTTTGGGTCAACACTGATGTGTATATGAGGCATGAGGCCTTACAACAGGTGAAATCCATGCAGCATAAACTGACAAGTAGAGATAAGTGATTTTCCTAAAATTCATTTAGGTCAATTTCATCAGCCTCAATTTGACCCAAATGAATCTGGTCTGAATCAAAAGCACCCCGATTGCCCTGAAAAGTCATGTATGACAATCTGAAGTCTCCTAGGACTGTATCCAACCCCTTTCAACACAGCATTAGTAATGTCAGAGTGACAGTGACATACATGGCTATAGGGTTGCCTCCGGTATCGAAATTTCGATACCGAATCGATACTTTTAGGCCTCTTTCACACGAGCATCACGGATTAGGTCCGGATGCGTTCAGGAAAACTTGCACCATTTTGAAAGCAAGTTCAGTCAGTTTTGTCTGCGATCGCGTTCAGTTTTTTCCGCACGGGTGCGTTGCGTTTTTCACGCACGTGATAAAAAACTGAAGGTTTACAAACAACATCTCTTAGCAACCATCAGTGAAAAATGCATTGCACCTGGACTTGCTTCAGGATGCAATGTGTTTTTCACTGAAGCCCCATTCACTTCTATGGGGCCAGGGCTGCATGAAAAACACAGAATATAGAACATGCTGCGTTTTTCACGCAACGCAGAACTGATGCGTGAAAAAAACGCTCATGTACACAGACCCATAGAAATGAATGGGTCAGGATTCACTGCGGGTGCTCTGTGTTCACGTCACGCACTGCACCCGCGCGGAAAACTCGCTCGTGTGAAAGGGGCCTTATACCAGTATCAATTCAGTACCGGGATCTGCAGTGTTGCGATACTAGGCTGCGCAGGAGCATCTCCTCTTATGCAGAAGCATGGCGCTCAGCGCGCGCCATGTTCCTGACGGACAGTGGAGGTGGAGAAGGAGGGAGGGAGTGAGTCCCTCCCCTCCTCTGATGACGCGGCCGCTGCAAACCTTGAGACGTGTATGCAGATGGGGGAGCGGGGAGGCAGCCTGCACACACGGCCGGAGCCGTCACAGCTATATAAATAGCACAGCCCGGCATGCACGTTGTCCTGTAGTCCAGGCGACTTCCTTTCGGTCATTTAACCCCCTGTGTGTACCATTTTTTAAACATGATGGGGGTCACTTATTTTTAATGTCAGACTGGGCACATGCTTTTGGACTGGAACCCATGTGCCTCACATTAATTGTAAGTGACCCCCAAAGAACCATTTCACATAATGGGCACCATGGGGTTAATGTGAGTTACACAATACAGGCCATGTAATTTATGTATTAACTAGAGATGAGCGAGCAGTGCTCGTTACGAGCACTGTAACGCTCGGGTCCCGTGTGAAATGCCCGCAGGCATTGCGGATCCGTCCTCATCTGCATGTAAGTCAATGAGGACGGATCGTTTGGTATGACACTCATACCAAATGGTTCCGTCCCCACTGACTTTAAGAACGGGTGAAGACGGAACCGTTTGGTATGAGTGTCATACCAAACGATCCGTCCTCATTGACTTACATGCAGATGAGGACGGATCCGCAATGCCTGCGGGCATTGCACACGGGAACCCAGCGTTACAGTGCTCGTAACGAGCACTGCTCGCTCATCTCTAGTATTAACCCCATGTTGCCCGTTATGCAAGAATATGGATACTTGATAGGGTTATTATGAGGCACATGGGGGTTTTATCACTAGAAACAGTTGGACCTGTGCCTCACATTAACCCCATCATGTATCACTTCCGATCGGAGCCATGGCTTCCAGGACGGTTACCATAGAGGCCAGGACGCTACTGAAGCCATCCCTGGCTGCCATGGTAATCTTCCTGCTGCTGTGAGCACTAAGCACAGGGAGAGTGTAAAGTCCTATTCACCTTAATAGAGCTCTATTAGGGTGCATAGGACAAGGGTTCTAGCCCCTAAAGGGGCTAATAGTCATTTTTTAGTCACCTTGTCCCCCCCCCCAAAAAAAAAAAAAATATAGGATAAGACTGTTCTGTTATGGGCTGAATATTTCATAAAATGTGGAATGCACACAGATTTTTGGGTGTTTTATTTCTTTCGGCGTGGTATCGAATATTGCAATACTTTTTCTTGGTATCGAATCAAAATGTTGTTATCGTGACAACCCTACATGGCTATGGGTGAATGGATGTTAGCAGGGATGTGGGATTTTTTTTAAATTGAAAAGACAGTCCAAAACATGTCCCTTTCTGGTGTGAGAAGTCTTCTTCTCTGTCTTCTGACCCATGAAATTGGGGGCGCTACTTTGAGCAATTCGTGCAGAACAAAGATTTGGATTCTCTGAAATTCGAATCTTTAGAGAATATCATACATCTGATTTGTGACTCCCTCATGTTTATTGACAAGTTATGTGTGGATTTGATTGCAGAAACATTCTGCGGAGTGTGGATGACATTTGTTCAGATCTCATCCTCTTTCCTGCTGCTCTAAACTCTCTGGATTTTGCACAAATAATTCCACTGAGGAAAGTCTGCACGGTTTATGCCATATGTGGCCATATCCTAAATGACTCATCATTACGAGCCGCTTCCTACAGGATTTATGAAATGCAAAAACCTAGGTGTAACAGAGAAAGCAGATGGAGCAGACCTTATTGCAGCCCTTACGACTGATGCTTGAACCTTTTCCATAAAGATGCAGAAAAGTGAAGAAGTCAGGTTCAAACTCTGCATGGGACAGTGTACAGTCATGGCCAAAAGTTTTGAGAATGATACAAATATTAATTTTTACAAAGTCTACTGCTTCAGTTTTTATCATGGCAATTTGCATATACTCCAGAATGTTATAAAGAGTGATCAGCTTAACAGCAATTACTTGCAAAGTCAATATTTGCCTAGAAAATGAACTTTATCCCCCAAAACACATTTCAACATCATTGCAGCCCTGCCTTAAAAGGACCAGCTAACATCGTTTCAGTGATTGCTCCATTAACACAGGTGTGGGTGTTGATGAGGACAGGGCTGGAGATCAATCTGTCATGATTAAGTAAGAATGACACCACTGGACACTTTAAAAGGAGGCTGGTGCTTGGCATCATTGTTTCTCTTCTGTTAACCATGGTTATCTCTAAAGAAACACGTGCAGTCATCATTGCACTGCACAAAAATGGCCTAACAGGGAAGAGTATCGCAGCTAGAAAGATTGCACCTCAGTCAACAATCTATCGCATCATCAAGAAACTTCAAAGGAGAGAGGTTTCCATTGTTGCCAAAAAGGCTCCAGGGCGCCCAAGAAATACCAGCAAGCGCCAGGACCGTCTCTTAAAAACTGTTTCAGCTGCGGGATTGGGCTACCAGCAGTGCAGAGCTTGCTCAGGAATGGCAGCAGGCAGGTGGAGTGCATCTGCACGCACTGTGAGGCGGAGACTCTTGGAGCAAGGCCTGTCTCAAGGAGGGCAGCAAAGAAGCCACTTCCTCCAAAAAAAACATCAGGGACAGACTGATATTCTGCAAAAGGTACAGGGAGTGGACTGCTGAGGACTGGGGTAAAGTCATTTTCTCTGATGAATCCCTTTTCGATTGTTTTGGGACATCTGGAAAACAGCTTATTCGGAGAAGACAAGGTGAGCGCTACCACCAGTCTTGTCTCATGCCAACTATAAAGCATCCTGAAACCATTCATGTGTGGGGTTGCTTCTCAGCCAAGGGAATCGGCTCTCTCACAGTCTTGCCTAAAAACACAGCCATGAATAAAGAATGGTACCAGAATGTCCTCCGAGAGCAACTTCTCCCAACTGTCCAAGAGCAGTTTGGCGATCAACAATGCCTTTTCCAGCATGATGGAGCACCTTGCCATAAAGCAAAGGTGATAACTAAATGGCTCACGGAACAAAACATAGAGATTTTGGGTCCATGGCCTGGAAACTCCCCAGATCTTAATTTGACTTGTGGTCAATCATCAAGAGACGAGTGGACAAACAAAAACCTACAAATTCTGACAAAATGCAAGCATTGATTGTGCAAGAATGGACTGCTATCAGTCAGGATTTGGTCCAGAAGTTGATTGAGAGCATGCCAGGGAGAATTGCAGAGGTCCTGAAGAAGAAGGGTCAACACTGCTGCATTAACTCATTCTAACTGTCAATATAAGCTTTTGTTACTCATAATACGATTGCAATTATATTTCTGTATGTGATAAAAACATCTGACAAACACACATAAAAACCAGAGGGCAGCAGATCATGTGAAAATATAATATTTGTGTCATTCTCAAAACTTTTGGCCATGACTGTAAGGAGTTGGATGGAGCCTCAGCCTGACACTACGATGTTACGCTCCAGCCTGGATATCTCTAAGATGACATTCACACAGTGGTTTTTTAAGAGGCATTTTGGCGCAGACAGCCACACCGAACTTTCGCTGCTGCAGATTTTCTGCACGCTATTCCCCTACAGAAACTCCCTTATGGCGGGTTGTAGCACCTCTGTACTGATCTTCACTACTGCTGCATAGGTGGGGCCTGACCACAACACCTGCAGATGTAGGGTCCTTGCACACAACCGTATGCGCTCCGAGACATACGATCCGTGAGCGGGCCATATGTCCCGGAGTGGCATAGATCGTGGGCACGGGAGCACTGATCATAGATTACAATGATGCTGTGCACACCGGGCCGCCCGCGGGACTATTGTCCCTCACTCCTATGATTTTATGAGTGCAGGACAATAGCCCTGCGGGCGGCCCGGCGTGCACAGCATCATTGTAATCTATGATCAGTGCTCCCGTGCCCACGATCTATGCCACTCCGGGACATATGGCTGCTCACGGACCGTATATCTCGGAGCGCATACAGTCGTGTGCAAGGGCCCGTAGTCTGAAGACCAGAATGCAGACCTCTAACACTCACCTGAGATCCTAGATGACAGGTGGCAGTTACTTTTTCCTACATCAGGTGACTGTGCTGAGCTTCATGTAAAGACTTTCTGGCATGGAAATCACCAAAGCAAACTATGTGCCAATAATGAACAAGCAGAGAATGATGGCAGATTTTAACCCCGAAGCCATCATCATAGAGTATAATACAGGCTGTAACTCAGGATCAGTACAGGATAAATAATGTATGTACACAGTGACTTCACCAGCAGGATAGTGAGTGCAGCTCTGAAGTATAATATAGGATGTAACTAAGGATTAGTACAGGAAAAGTAATATATGTACACAGTGACTCCACCAGCAGAATAGTGAGCACAGCCCTAGAGCATAATACAGTATGTAACTCAGGATCAGTACAGGATGAGTAATATATGTACACAGTAACTCCACCAGCAGAACAGTGAGTGCAGCTCTAGAATATAATACAGGATGTAGCTCAGGATCAGTACAGGATAAGTAATGTAATGTATGTACACCGTGTCTCCACCAGCAGAATAGTGAGTGCAGCTCTGCAGTATAATATAGGATGTAACTCAGTATCAGTACAGGATAAGTAATGTAGTGAATGTGCAAGGTAACTCTACCTGCAGAATAGTGAGTGCAGCTCTGGAGCATAATACAGCATGTAACTCAGGATCAGTAAAGGACAATTAATGTATGTACACAGTGACTTCACCAGCAGAATAGTGAATACAGCTCTGGAGTTTAATATAGGATGTAACTCAGGATCAGTACAGGATAAGTAATGTAATGTATGTACACCATGAGTCCACCTGCAGAATAGTGAGTGCAGCTGTGGAGTATAATACAGCATGTAACTCAGGATTAGTACAGGATAAGTAATATATGTACACAGTGACTCCACCAGCAGAATAGTGAGTGCAGCTGTGGCGTATAATAGAGCATGTAACTCAGGATCAGTACAGGATAAGTAATGTATGTACACAGTGACTCCACCTGCAGAATAGTGAGTGCAGCTCTGGAGTATAATACAGCATGTAACTCAGGATCAGTACAAGATAAGTAATGTATGTACACATTGACTGCACCAGCAGAATAGTGAGTGCAGCTCTGGGGTATAATACAGGATGTAACTCGGGATCAGTATGGGACAATTAATGTATGTATACAGTGAGTCCATCTGCAGAAAAGTGCAGCTCTAAGTAACTCTGAGATTGGCAAGGGAAGGAGTCTGAGGTGAATTAGTACATCTCATCTTATAGAAATCTGGTGGTATAGTAATAAGTTATGAATTCCACCTTCTATACCGCATCACATTGACAAATCACAGCATTTATGCAACTTTCTGAAGCTATTGTGGCTCTTATTGCTTACGTCCTATTTATTACATTGGGTAATTCCCAGCTAACGATGCACAGATGTCAGATTCCAGAAATAAAAGAAATGTATGATTATTGGAGCCTCTCACTATATGGAGGGGAGCGGCTGTGTGCGCAATCACCTGACTCCAGATCATGAAGAATTAAAGCCCTAGTTGTCTCCTGCTGACAAGACGTTAGATCCTGCACAGAGGTCTCGCTGGTCTGTCCATGTTCCCCCACACTGCGGAGGTCCACCTTCACATCGCCCCTATAAATTAATGATGTGAGAGGGAAGAAAACCAAGAGCAAGACAAAGGCTCACATTTTGCAGAGAACAATGGGAGAGTTGCTGTTTACGATAAAGCCGAGAGAGATGTTGGCGACTGCACCGTCTCTGTACATTCTGCTGTAACTCATATTGATCACTTCACAGGGAGACGCTAAAAGCTGATAAACTCATACGACGTTATGAAACGGCCATTAAAGGATAAAGTATCGTATTGATGAGGCCTGCGGGTTCTAGCAGCGCCAGTATATTCTGCAGGCGTGATGAGCGTCGCAGGTATATGGATCCGTCAGTCCTCTGTGTGCACCTGTTTAACCCCATACAACAGTTGATACAGTCCATCAGGGCAGGCCGTGTTCACATTACTGATCTACAGCTAACATTTAGTGTGGGGGGAATGGATGTCAGCCCAGCCTGATCCTGGTGATGAAAGCTCTGGTGGGACAATTGTCAGTGGGTTTTTATGCAGATAAGCAGAACTGGTCCACTCTCCTGACATTTCTATTCATACACTTACAGGAGCAACAAAGGAATGGCACAATGCAGAAGAAGAGATGTCAGTCTTGTAAGGATTGTTGAAAGAACCTTTTTTATCCCCTCCCCAGCATCATGGCATGGTCAGGAAGTATTTTCCAACACCAGCTGCACACGTATGATGGGATGTTGGTGTGGAGTCTTCGCCATCGGCAGCTTGTGTGAGCTGTAACATACAGCTGCTACTCTGCTGCAAAAGGCCAGGATCAAAGATAACTCCAATCCCAGCCATATGAACCTTAGATGCCAGAGTCGATTGCGACTGCAGAATCTAAGTGGTTAGAGGTCATCTCATAGGTGCCCTTATGCCACATTTGCAGGCTGCCAACAGGTTGTTATGGAAGCCAAATAATGGCCCCCGGGTCTGCCATCTAATTAGATCCTCCCAGAGACATGGCTTAATAGACTGCAGTGCAGAGGTATTATCAAGCAATAAGGAGATTTGGGTGATGCTAATAAAAAAGTTTAAAGAAAAGTTTAAAAAAAAGGTGTTTTTAAAAATAAACAGAAACCTCCAGTAAAAAAAATGCCCTTCTCCCCTTATTTAAAATTATCTAAAACCACCACCCCTCTTTTAGTAAATAATCGCACTTCACATGAAATGACAATTGAGATGAAGCACTATTTTTAGTGCAAAAAAAAATTGTAAAATATATAAAGAAAATATATATATTTGTAATTGCTGTAATTTTACTAACTCACAGAATACTACTGACTCAAAAAAGAAAGCCCTTATATGGCTACGTCAATGGGAAAAGTAAAAATGACAATGTCTGTGAGAGGGGAAGAAATTCTGCTACATTTTGGTTGCTTACATGGTAATCCCACACACAGCAAGCTCTGACAGCATGAAAATAGCTGTGCTGCACAGAATTGGACAAGTTAGCAGAAATTTAAAAATAATTATTTCTGAGCTATGGTGGCGTTACTTAAAGGGGTATTCCCATCTTAGACAATGGGGGCATATCCTAGCGATATGCCCCCATTGTCTAAGATGGGAATACCCCTTTAAAGGCTATGTACACCTTTGGGGGCATTTTTTAATTGTTGCATTATACTTATTTTGAGCTAAAATATCTGAGGGGGATACCCAATCCCCCTTGCCTCCTGTGCAGCCAGTTCAGCAATAACAATGCAGGATTCCCAGCAACAAGCTGAGATTCAGTATGTATGCATATATACAGAACTGATATTCTGCAGTTTACATTACTTTTATTTCATTGGATTTAACTGATTAAATTCGTTTGTTTTTTCCTACAGTTCCACCCCAAATCCTAAACATCTCTACAAACATTACAGTCAATGAGGGGAGCACTGTGACCCTCCGGTGTCTGGCCACTGGCAGACCTGAACCAGCAGTGACGTGGAAACATTATTCTGGAAAATGTAAGTATACATGAACATGTCCGCACATAATGATGTGAGTGTATGCAACTTGCAGATTCCAATGCAAATGTATGTAACCGGCAGATATGAATGAGAGCACATGCAACTTATACATTCTGATGCAAGTGCAAGCAACCTGCAAATAAGTGCATGTACCCTACAGATTCTCACTTGAGTACAAGCAACTTGCAGATACAGATGTGACAGCCTACAAATTATGATGCAAGTGTACAGAACCGGTCAATTCTGATGTGAATCTTTAGATGTCATTGTATGTCACCTGACATCGGATAAGGATGCTTGCAGTGTGTACAGTATGTAGAGTGTTTATGTAGTACAAGAATTTTATGCATCTTTGATGCCAAAAGTCTGGGGCTTCTTGAGTGTTTTTCACATTTTCACATTAATAGGGCTCATAAAACGCATGAGCATAAAACGTCGGAGTTGTAACTTTTTGAGTGGATCTGCACAAAAATATTTTGACATTCAGCCTTTTTACTCTTTCACAATTGACTTTAAAATTTCTAGTCATGGTAAACCTTCCTCTGTGTCTATTTATACAGTGCTTTCAGAAAGTCACATTTTGTTACTGTATGTTGAGGTCTTGTCTAAATTTTTTTTTAAAAATCACCTCTTTCCTCATCAATCTGCACTAGAGTTGAGCGAACGTGCTCGTAACAAGCACTGTACTGCTCGGATCCCCTGCGCTCGCATGGGCGCAGCCATCCGGATCCATCCTCCTCACCCTCCTCATGCGAGCGCAGGGGATCCGAGCAGTACAGTGCTCGTTACAAACACGTTTGCTCAACTCTAATCTGCACTCAATACCCCATAATAACAAAGTGAACACAGAAAGTTCAAAATCTTTGCTATTTATCGAAAAGGAAAAATGACTATCTAGCATTGAAATAAGAATTCCGACCCTTTACTCAGGACTTAGTTGAAGCACATTTGGCAGCGATTATAGCCTCCAGTCTTCTTGGGTATGACACCACAAGGTTTGTACATCTGGATTCTTCTCTGCAGATCCTCTCAATCTCTGTTAGGTTAGATGGGGACCGTCAATGGACAGCCATTTTGACGTCTCTCCAGAGATGTTCTATTGGGTTGGCCACTCTAGGACATTTGCAGAGTTCCTAAGCCACTCATGTGTTGTCTTGGCTGTGTACTTAGGATCATTGTCCTGTTGGAAGGTAAACTTTCAGCCCATCTGCGGTCCAAAGCACTCTGGATCAGGTTTTCATCAAAGGGGTCATCCATTTTTCTCTTTCCCTGAGCTTCCCATAGAATTTACTAATGTACATGCGCTACATTTTCTGTCTCACTCTGGAGATTGTCAGAGTAGTCAGACTGGATCCTCTAGCATCACTACCAGGCCTCCCATAATGCCGTCTGTCATAATCCCCACCCACTTGGTTGTAATGTCAAACAATGTGATCTTGAAATGGACTGGTCAATGCTCTCAATCCACAAGCAGGCTAGACAAAGTCCACTGCTTGTCATATTAAAGCTGTGTGAGAAGAAACAATTGGTGGAAGCAGCAAGGGAATGATTGTGGGGGTGTAATGGGTTGAGTTTTCAGCTCAGGGAAGGGTGTTGCATGCGTTTACATTTCTGGCTGATCTTACAGCACACAGCACTATGCAAAGTGTTGTGGCTGTAGATCATCTACACCCATAACCTGGTTTGGGTTGTAAATAGCGTAGTGCAGCGGGAGCATGGAGACTGAAGTAAAGACATTGACAGGAAACAATAACAGGTACACTATTATCCTCTGTAGGACTCTAGACGAGGTTTACACAATTAAATGACATTTTTAGGATCCTGCAGATCCCCCTTTAAGAATATCTCTGTACTTTGCTTCATTCAGCATTACCTCAACTCTGACCAGTCTCCTTGTCCCAGCCACTGAAAAACACTCCCACAGCATGATGCTACCACCACCATGCTTCAAGTGTGGTGGTCGAATAATGGCCGTTTGTTATCCTATGTGTATAACCTTTAGTCTACCAATAAATCCCATACAGTATAAGGTCTCCTTGTGGCCCCATACAGTATAATGTCTCCTGGTGACACCATGTAATATAATGTCTCCTTAGCATGTGACTTGTATTTTCCCTTCCAATGTGCATAATCTTAAAGGCTATGTACACCTTTGGAGTCAATTTTTTTATGATTGCATTTAACTTATTTTTGGAGCTGTAGCCTGTTCTCCCTGAACTCACTGGAAGCCTTTTGGTACCAGGAGAGCTATAGAGTGGACTCTCATTGCATTCAGTGGTAGCCATCTGGCACCAGATGAGGTATAGAGTGGGCTCAGCATGCATGTTGGTACCTGCATTCACTGAATTTAACGGAGGGCATTTTGGCACCAAAAATGATAAAAAGCAGAGTGGACCCAGCATGCATGTGGAACCTGCACTCCCTGAATTTTATGGTGGCCGCAAGGCACATAACAGGTAGCATTTAGTGTTAGATCCCGTATCACAGAGATCGCCTGGACGTTGTGGCAGACGGGCCCGAATATTTTTGTACAAAATATATTTGCAAAGAATCTCAAATTTACTAAACAAGCGTAGCATTAGCACCAGAATATTTACTATTACTATGGCGTTTTTGTACTTTATTTGGTTTGCAGAGTGCTGTTGCATTGTATAACTTATTTTTGGCTAAAAATCATATTTTCAATTGGTCTTTAATAAAAAATATTGAGCTGTTCAGTCACAAAGGGTTAACTGTCTAGCTGGGTGACTGGTACTTTCACTTTCACTTTGTGCCGGTCATCTAATTACCCTTATCTGTAAACTACTGAGAGGTCCTAAACACTTATTTAAGCCACATTCTTATCAGTAAGGTAAGAATTGAGCTTTAAGAAGTGTTTAGGATGTGAGAGAGAAGAGATAAGCTGTCCGTCTGCTCCTCAGATGACGGAATTGAGAAAAAATCCACAGGCAGCTAGTAGAGCATGTCAGCTCTGTACACAAAAAAGGATTCCATATTGTTAATAAAGACCAATTGAGAAACTGATTTTAGGTCAAAATAAGTATAATGCAATAATAAAAAAAATTGCCCCCAAAGGTGTACATAGCCTTTAAACATTTATCATTGTTATATCTCATTTGCCACCTCTCTGCCCAAGCCTCCAATCTAAACAGATCCATCTGTAGCAGTATATTGTCCTTTTTTGTGTTAATTACTTTACACAGTTTAGTACTGACCCCCCGTGGTACCCCACTAGTCACTGTGGCCCAATCTGAGTGTGTACCATTAATAACAGCCTCTGTTTTCTATCACTGAGCCAGTTACTTACCCGCATATACACGTATTCCCCCAGTCCAAGCATTCTCATTTTATGTACTAACCTTTTATGTGCACTATATCAAATGCTTTGGGGAAGTAAAAATATATGACATCCAATCACTAACCCTGGTCCAGTTTAGAAGTTACCTCCTCATAGAAACTAATCAGTTTGACAGGACTGAATCCTCATAATCTCAAGCTCATATAGCATTTTACAATTATTTTCATTGAGATACTCCAGTATAGCATCTCTTAGAAAACCTTCAAACAGTTTACTCATAACAGATGTTAGATTTACCAACCTACAGTTTCCAGGCTCTATTTTGACCCCTTTTTGAATATTGGCGCCACATTTGCTAAGTGCCAATCCTGTGGAGCACTCCCTGTCATTATAGTCTGTAAATATCATAAATAAGGGTCTGTCTATTACATTACATAATTTTCTCAGAATACAGGGGTGTATGCCATCTGGAGCCGGTGATTTGTCTAATCTTTTTAAGACCCTGCTGCAATTCCTTCTGGGTCATTTCATTTTCCTCAGTGAATACAGCTGAGAAAAAATATTTACTAAATTTGCTTTCTCCGCACCACTCTCTACAACTCCTCCCTCATCACTCTTTAAAAGGTCATCACTTTCAGGTTTAAACTTTTTACCATTTATATTATATTGAAGTACACTAGTTTTACTTTCTTTGGTTATGAGCCTCCCTGTCTCCAGCTTGGTTGCCTTTTTCTGGCTTTAACATGTTCTATTTTTCCTTATAGTTTTTAGTGTTTCTTCTCTGCCTAATTGTTTTAGTGATTTAAATGCTTTCTTTTTATCATTTATTGCCCCATTACATTTCAATTTATCCTTAAAGTTTGTTTCTGACCCTTTTACTCCCATAAGGTATTTACCCATTTTGTGGCTGTATTATTATTGTTGAGTTTATTGTTCAGCATTTTGTACCTCTTTTGGACACCAATTGGAAATTTATTATATTATGGTAACTAGTTCAGGTGTCCTCCAAAATACACATCTGTTGTTCAGTCAAGTCTATTGTTTAATACTTTGTCCAGCATCGCCATGCCTCCAGTCAGGTCCTGTTTCAGTTGGGAAAGGTAACTGTCTTTGTTTTTTTTTCTAGGAACTTGTTTCCTAGATCCATAGATTTCAGTTTCCCAGTCTACATCTATCTAAATCTATTTCCCTTAGTAATAGATTTTCTATGGACTCTGTAATATTAGGTTGCTTATAAGAAACCCCCCATCAGTATTGTATTGTTGCTTTTCCCTGCATGAATTTCACAGTGACTCAACATGTCCATTACCACCACTTGTATCTTCCCGGAGTGTGGGCTTTAGACAGGACTTTACAGACTCTAACCTTGTAACTTAACCGCCCAGTCATAGCAATCATCCACTTGTAGGGATTGTATTGGGCAGGTGATGAGGAGTGTATGGTTTCCTGTAGACTTGACGCTAAGAACAGAGGCCAAAAAGTCCAATCTTGGTTTCATCATACCAAAGAATTTTGTTTCTTACAGTCCGAGAGTCCTTTAAGTGTTTTTTTTTTTTTTTTTCAAACTCCAGATGCGCTTTCGTGTGTCTTTTACAGAGGAAAGACTTCTTTCTGGCCACTCTGTCATAAATTCTAGATTGGTAAAATTCTGCAGGGATGGTTGACCTTCCAGAAGATTCTCCCATCTCCACAGAGAATCAATCAGCCAAAGTGACTACTGGGTCCTTGGTCAACCCTCTTTCCAAGGCCCTTTTTCCTCAATTACTTAGTCTGGTGGGGTGGCCAGCTCTAAGAAGAAATAAGGAGGCCACTGTATGTTTGGGAAATTTCAGTGGAGCAGAACTTTTTTTGTACCCTTCTTCAGATCTGTGCCTTGACACATTCCTGTCTCTGAAGCCCATACATTCCCGTCTCTGAGCTGTACAGTTAGCTTTTTCCTCCTTATGGCTTGGTTTTTGTTTTGATATGTGTTGTCAGCTGTAAGACCTTATATAGACAGGGGTGTCTTTCCAAATCATGACCAATCAATTGAATTTATCACAGCTAGACTCCACTCAAGATGTAACAACATTTAAAAGATGATCAGGAAAAATGTGAGGCCCCCATAGCTTTTGTCCAGACAAAATTTTAGTTTTTCCTTTTTAATAACTCTGCAAACATTTCTAAAATTCTGTTTTCACTTTCTCATTAATGGAGTAGTGAGTGCAGAATGCTGGCGAAAATCACAACATAAGAAATGTTAAAAAAAAAAAATGAAAGGGTCTGAAGACCTTCCGAATGCACTATATGTATATGGTTTGCAAAGAGGGGAATGGGTGCGTCCATGAACTCCCAGCTGCTGTAGAAATGATGCTTTCATTTGTTCCTGTGCTTCCTTCGTGTAAAGATTCACAAACGCTTCTCTTGCTGCTCCCTTGGTGGTCGGTTTTAATTGGAGCATAATATTTAATCTTGGTAATTATAGCGAGGAACTTCACAGCAAGGTCAGATAACAAGGGATCGAGCTGGAGCCTGGGGTTGTCATTACAGATGAGCTTGTACATCCACATGAACATGGATAATTCCAGGATAATCAGACGTAATCACAGCCAGCCCCCATGACCCCCTCATGTCATAGTGTACCTGTGCCCCCTCAGTCTGTGATACCCTACCCCCTTCCTGAGGCCTCCAGATAAGCGGCTCATGTCATTCTAGAGCAGCAGCTCTGTGCATTCTGCCTCCTATCTCCTGCTTAATTAGCTCTTCTAAACCCTCCACACATTTAAATAAAACTCTCATTTTGCCAACCTGAGAAGGACGAGAACATTTGCATATTAAGTGTAAGATCTAATTAAAACTCTACACATTTCTATTTCCACTCTCCTTTCTCTGCAAGATCCCTTGAGCTGCCGGCATCAGAGTTACTCTGTCTGCTGTCCCCATTCTGTCACTCGGTAGAGTCACACCGAGGCTCTGGCTCTTAGACATGGCGTCTAAAGTGCGCGGGGAATTGTTTGAGGCTGGCATCTTCTGGTATGGTTTAGGGCCCTGCCATTTATATAGATGATTGTTGAAGACCAGTGAGGCAATGAACACTGACTAAACCAGTACGTGATCAAGACAGGGCTCCAGCACCCCACTCAGTGCAGAATTGTGGGGTGAACATCTGAAGAAATGTGACCAGGTAATGATAGATGCCACAAACTAAAAGAGAAAATAATCTCCAGGGATTCTCTGGATGGGATAATGGGCTCAAGAGGCAGAAAACTAAAAGAGACTGCACTCATGCAGTGCTTGTGCTGCCAAGGTGCTGAAAATGTGTTATATAATCTTATTCTTGATGCTTTGTGAATCACACCATCTTAAACTCGTCATTGACAGACCCCCTGGCCCTATGGACACTCAATTTTAGTGCTCTGCAGAATCCACACATTTCTTACACCACATTCTGCTTGACCTGAACTCTTAACTAGAAGAAAGTATTTAAAAGCCAGCAACAAGCATATATAGAAGCTGCCAGACATGTAGTATAGGTGTCCCAGACTCCTGCAGACCTCTCGGCACAGTAACCCCTGAAGCGGTCTGCAGAGACATTCACCATCCAGTACATGGTGGTCCAGTGACTGACCGGTCAGTCACTGATGTAGACAGTGAATCCACCATTAATAGTGGAGTAGTATGTGCTGCACAAGTAACAATGACAGTACAGAGTTAATAATTAAGAACTGAAAAACCGTTCAGGTCTTATAGTATATGTGCCATGTTTCTTTGCTGTTACGTCTTTCTTTAGGTTGGGTGTCCATGTGAGAGACGACTGTGCTTATTTTTAATGGTTTCTCTTAGAACATTTTGGTAATTACAGATTGTTCTGAATTAATGTCAATCCCGGAATCAGAGTCAGTGATGATTTATTGTGCCTTTGGTGCAGTGCCCTCCCAGCACCGGCAATAAATTCACTACACTGACCATTAGACGGAAATGGAATATGCAGAATTGTATTGTACATGTAACCCTTTCCTGGGAGGATGCTGAAGTAACGCTAGGCAAAACTAGCAGCCACCTAGATGTCCTTCAGACTATACCTAGGATACAGTCACCCTGTTTATTGCAGGCTGCTCCACATAACCCAACATTCATACCCTTTTTATCATCTTAATTCATATTCACTGCAGTAAATGGTCTCTTTCTGTCTTCAGCGCATAGGTTTGTGAGTGACGATGAATATTTGGAAATTACTGGAATCACACGAGAACAGTCAGGTCAATATGAATGCAGCGCAGCCAACGAGGTGGCAGCTCCTGCGGTGCAGCGGGTTACAGTCACAGTCAACTGTGAGTATCCTCCATTTATTTTGTCCAATAGGTTAAATTTAGAGACAGAGTGAAAACCCTCAAACCTGTCACATTGAAGACACCAATATATATAGGTTGTCATTAGCCAAAAGCTTCTAAACCACGGAAGAAAGGTCTCCTTCCGTGAAGTTGGGACTCCAATGGTGGCTGCTTAGTTTAGTTGTAATTAAATATTACTGGATAATTCCTGGCTTAATGGACACATATGTGCTGTGTGGTGCACCCCATGTCCCCAAAGAAAAAGGTCATGCGCTTTAATTATAATTCAGTCATAGCAGAAATAAAACCTACCGCTACTGTAAAGACAAGTAGAATATATTAGAACTATAAAAATACCAGTTATGATTATAATTTACAGCTGACTGTATATGTACAGTATATACCACTGGTGGTGACGGCCAACACAGCACAATTGTGTTATTAGATGACTCTGAGGAATAGTCTGTATGACTGTTATTACCTCCACAGATCCTCCTTATATCTCTGATACCAGAAACACGGGGGCATCGGTTGGACAGAAGGGAACCCTTCGATGCTCTGCCCTGGCTGTTCCCTTAGCTGAATTCCAATGGTATAAAGAAGACGCCAGGTGATTGTTTTTCTTTTATCTTCTTGACTAATAACCATTACGAAAATCATGGAATTTGGGCTATGTTCACATTATAACACCATTTATGAAGCTGCATACAGAACTGGATCAAACCTGTGCAATACCTCACATTTCCTCCCTAGACCTGTACCGAATTCACAGAATGAGAAGCAGAGAAGAATTCCAGAAATGGCCAGAATTAAAGGGTAGCATAAACTGGTGGCATATCGCTAGGATATACCACCAATGTCATATAGGTGTGGGTCCCACCTCTGGACAAGAAAGGGTCCTCCAAAGTGAAGGAGGGCGCACAACGCATGCGCTGTCCATTCACTTCTATGGAACTTATAAAACTAGCCAAGCAAGCACACTCAGCCATAAAAGAGAATGGAGAAAGCACTGCGCATGAACGGCCACCTCGTCACTCTCCACTATCGGATTGCCAGAAATAGCCAAGCCAGGGCTTGGCTATTTTTGGAATTCCTATGGTGGTGAATGGAGAGGTGGCCATGCATGTGCAGTGCCACTGCGAAAAAGCCACTGCAGATAATGATCATAGTACATAACTATTATGTCTCATCCCAGAAGCAACTTGTCAGGGCTACTGACATTAATGGCCCTTTAAGACCATGTGACCATCCTCTGTCATGAGGAAACCTTCAAGAGCCTTGGATATCACAGTTGGTACAACACCCTGAGATTAGAAGAATGTCTCTTTTCTTTCAGAACCAGGCTAGTCCTGTTCATTGTTGTGTCGGACATCTTATACCTAATTCACATGTCAGTGTTTGGTCAGTGATTTCCATCAGGGATTGTAAGCCAAAACCAGGATCCATATCTTTGTGGAGCTTATCCACAAAGATAAGCTATCAGGGAAAGATCTGCTCCTGTTCTGTGTTTAGAGCCAATTCTGGTTTTGGCTCAAAATCACTAATGGAAAACACTGACTGTGTGAATGAGGCATTACTGAACGAGGCTAAACGGATATACCAGACACATTCATAGAAGGCTTCTTTCACACGAACGTTGTTTTTGCGGGCTCCCATCCGCATTTTTTGCGGATAGGATGCGGACCCATTAATTTCTATGGGTCCGCAAAAAATGTGGACAGCACACCGTGTACTGTCCGCATCCGTATGTCCGTTCCGTAGCCCGCAAAAAAAAATAGAGCATGTCCTATTCATGTCTGTATTACGGACAAGAATAGTACTGTTCTATTAGGGGCCAGCTGTTCCGTACGCAAAATACGGAAAGCACAAAGATGTCATCCATTTTATTTGTGGACCGCAAAACACAACGGTCGTGTGAAAGAAGCCGAAAGGAGAGGCTCTATCCTGGAAAAACAGAAGAACTCCCAAATCAGAGACAGTTTAATGTCTGGGGTAGTTTAAGAAGAACTGGTTTTGTCTTTTAGTTTTAGTCCAGCGCCACAGTTATGAGGTCTTCTGTCTGTCCAGAGCTGATCACTATGTTCTCCTTTGATCTGCAGTGAGCCTGAAAAAGGAAGGCACATTATAAATAGAAAGCTTCTGGGTCTATTTTTGGCATCAGGAATTAATTCACATTCTGCGGCCGCTACTGAATCGTTTATTGGGTATTTGCATTTTCTTTTGGCATCTCTATTCTGAGCCCAAGCCAAACATGAACCGCAGCTGCTGCAAGGAGTTTGAATTTTCTTACTGTGGTTTCGGAAAAATGTGAATATTTATAACAGGAATTATCAGCCTGCAAGGAGTTGTGGGTGGCTTTACTGTTATATATTGCTCCCCTGTCCCCACCTGATGCTTTACAATACATAGGCAGGGGTGTGGACCTGGTCTGGTGAAGAGGAGGGCAGGGATGGAGTGTGTAGAGCCACAGTGCCAGAACCAGCCATTCACACTGATGCCACTCATCGAATGCCCTGGGCATGCTGTGACACAAACCATGGATTTCAAAGAGAATAGAACTATGATGTATCTGCAGGTACCACCATCCTCCCAGGGTTTCTGCTCAGCAGGTCCACGTTGCTGTTATTCAGGGATGATTTCTATATATAACACATCTGTGCTCAATGCAGGTTATCCAATGGACTGGATGGGGTAAGAATTGAGAACAAAGACCACATGTCCATCCTGACCTTCTTTAACGTATCTGAGAAGGACTATGGCAACTACACATGTGTGGCATCAAATAAACTGGGGAACAGCAATGCCAGCGTCATCCTGTACGGTGAGTGAGTCAATGCGTGGGAAAGGGCCCCATGTTCACGAACTGTCCAACAGTTTCATATTGTCTGCAACGTTCCTATATTATATCTGTAGCTCATAAATAGGCATAAAGTCTACTATTAGACCCAAGACCTTCTGAGTGCAATCTAGTCCACTGGTGTACAGTTCAGTCTGTGTCTAGGACGCTTATTTAGTCCGCTTTTAGCTCACTTATCAAGTTTGCTTGTTTACAGTCTGGCGTCAGTCTCGTCCACTTTTCAACAGTTCGTTCTTGTGTAGTCCACCTTTCTGCAGGTTCAGCCTGGGTCTTATCTACTTGTCTACAGTCCATTCTGTGATTAGTCCACCTTTCTGCAGGTTCAGCCTGGGTCTGGTCCACTTGTCTACAGTCCGTTCTGTGATTAGTCCACCTGTCTGCAAGTTCGGCCTCTGTGTAGTCCACTTGTCTACAGTCCATTCTGTGATTATTCCACCTTTCTGCAGGTTCAGCCTGGGTCTGGTCCACTTGTCTACAGCCCGTTCTGTGATTAATCCACCTGTCTGCAAGTCTGGCCTGTGTCTAGTCCACTTGTCTACAGTCAGTTTTGTGCATATTCCATCTCTCCACAGAAGAAAACTTGTTACTTGAATTAGGCCAAGCTCACACTTTGCTGCATTTTTCTTTCTTTTTTTTTTTAAGTGAGAAACTTTGCAGCTCGGAGATGTTACATACATGTGACATGAGCTTTGTACAGTTTGTAGCTATTCATTTTCTAGAAAATATTCTTATGGTTGGGTTCTGTTCAGTGTTTCCCCTATGGTTTCTCCAATCACATTTTCTCAGTGATAAGGTCACATGACAGGACAATCGGCATCTAGAGGAAGCTGTTATATTATTCATAAGCCTGGAGTTTGGGGGTGAGGCATCTAATCATCCATTATATAATATATATATATATAATGATACACATGAAATTCTGGATGTCACAGTCCTTCCTCAATGACTGTGGCATTGAGATCCACATATTTTTACGGTAATTTGTTTGTAGAAACAGTGGTTCTTCACCAGTCGCTGCATATTCATATTTCTCAAGGTTTGCAGTTCTGGTGCGGCGTCGTGCACCGCACGGACCTATAAATTAATGAGTCTCGTTGGAGGAGACACGGCCTCTTCTTTGCAGGAAGAATTTATTTGCATGTCGGGCAGGAAGTAGAGAAGCAATTAGTTTCCCTTTAACACACATCAGTAAATACAATTATGGAGGAGACTCTGCTTCTCATTTCAATTACGACAACTTGTTGTCTTCTCCTATTCAGGGCCACCGCTGCTCTGTGTCACATCCGTAAATAGATCCTTTTACCGTTGGTCTCACAATGAGGCTTTGTTCATGTTCAGGTGTTTTTGTTTGGGGAGTTGACAAGTTCATTTAATGTTATCTCCCTTTAATGAAGTGAGAAACGCATTTACATTTACTGCTCTGCATTTTTAACGGATATTTTCTTCCGCCAGGTCCCGGCGCTGTGCAAAACAGGAGCAGCTCAGCCTCTACTACTCTGGCCGCCACCTGCCTCTGGTGCTCCATTCTCTATTCCCTCACTGCATTTTGATGACGCAGTATAGCGTGGAGGTGGGGGCTGCAGAGAGACATCTGGAAACTACAGACGCAATAGTCATCATCTCCTACCCCACAGGAGAAGACTACTCCCAAACATTGTGGGTGACGCTTCGACCCTTTCTCATCCTCCCTCGGGTTACTTCACGAAATTGGAGTGGATCACTAGTCTTTATGCACCTCAACAAGTCTAGTGCTCAATCCCAGATGCCCGGGGGAGCTGAAGCTGGTTTCTTGTGTTGGTGTCTTTGTAAATCCCTGTGTGATGCTCTGCAGGCATGTAAGGATAAGAAAGGGTTCAGTGGGAGGATAGTTAACTAAAGGTCTGTGACCACCACTGCATCGATGGAACAGGCATCTCCCTCCACCGGTGTCTGTGGCTCTTGGATACAACCACTTTTGGCTCTGGAACCTATAAGGAGGGGCACACAGGACACGTGCAGGAGCTGAGCTACTGGACTACAAGAAAAACTCAGGCTCTGGCAAGAGGATTTAAGTAAATAAGCGTAAACTGGTGAACTTGGATGTGACGCTCACAGATAACGGACACGTCTCCTGTAAAAAGAAAACTGACCGTAATGCACATAATCCGCCAGTGCAGCCACCTATTCCAGCGCTACACACTTCCGCATCTAGTCCATGGCTCCTCCTCTCTGTCTGTAATTGAGCCTCAGCACCCTCCTCTGCCTCACAATCCACCCCAGTACAGTACGTCCGTCTGGTAGTATCTGCAGTGATTCAATACACTTAGAGTTTTTCCTTCATTGTGCAGTGCAATAAATATTACATGCAAAGCCTAGCGACTGGAGAAGACGAGCCTCATGGGTCATGATTAGACTTGGCAGAAGGCACACTTTTAACTATTGATGGTTATTGTATCAAGCACATACAGCATTAATTTAGGGTCTTGTGTAAGGAGAGTGGGTGGTTATGTTCACGTGTTGTAAGAGTGGCCCAAGGAGCATTGGAGGTTATTGTCGGAGTTTCACTTGTTCATTTACAGCCCTTTAGATCCCACCATTGGCCTCCCATTCCCACTGTTCAAGAACTGTAAGTAAAATTGTGTCCGCTCAGCAGCAGAGCATTGCGGTCAGGCTCCACCTTACAACTGATGGACGTCCCACACTGTCTGGAGCAGCCACCGGGAAACGCAGTGCTCTGTCCCAGTTAAATGTCATTGCAGCAATAGTCTGATTCGATGGAGGAGCACGTTTGGTGTATTGTGAAGAAAGTGAGTTTGGAATCTTTTCATTTGGCTCTTTTAAACTGTAGGAGGCTGGCGTGTCAGATCTGTGCTAGTCAATGCAGACACAGCCAGATCGCTGCATGTTACACAGCGTTTGTAAACTTTTCTAGGCAAGGAAAGTCAGATGGTTGTAATCCTGTGATGTGTCAATAAAGTCTGATATTTGTATCTGCTTATCTCCTTCCATGTTATGCCAAGCAATGGTACAACTGACTATGCCAATATATGCTGCACGGGAGGAGCTTCTTCTATAGAATCAGTATTCACACAGTTGGGGAGATTTATCAAAACGAGTGCAAAGGAATACTGGCTTAGGTGCCCATAGCAACCAAAGAGATCCCACCTTTAAATTTTCAAAGGAGCTCTGAAATATGAAAGGTGGAATCTGATTGGTTGCTATGGGCAACTAAGCCAGTTCTACTTTGTACCAGTTTTGATAAATCTCCCCAACTCGTGATAGAAACATAGCTCACTTCTCAAGGGGCTTGTGGGTGGAAGAAATAAAGTAATAGCAGAGATATGGTAACACAGTCTGCTCAGCAATTGTGCCCATAGACTGCTGCCATCTGTTGGGTGATTAGTGTCAGAAGATTAAAGCATCCTCCATGCAATATTCTAGGCTGTTTCTCGGGTGGTCAGACCAACACCCATCAGAATTCTATTACTATAACTTTTTGTTAATAATTGCTATGCTATAAGATGCCTAAAGGACATCTGTGAGCAGGTTTGTACCTATGACACTGGCTGACCTGTTACATGTGCACTTGGCAGCTGAAGACATCTGTGTTGGTCCCATATTCATATGTGCCCCTATTAAATTAAGTTTTAATATATGCAAATGAGCCTCCTAGAGGGTCTGCTCTCTGTTCAACAGCCGCACCCTCTGCACTTTGATTGACAGGGCCAGGCATTATGCTGTTTTCACTATCTGACCCTGTCAGAGGGCACAGCAGTAAGGGTGATGGCACACAGTGCAGTTCTGACATGCAGTCAGGATGCAGTTTTTTATTGTACCAAGCTGAAATTAATTAAATTATTCCCACTATGCACCAGGGGTTAATGAGGCTGCTAAACTGGCTAAATTGAAAACTGCATCCTGAATGGATATCAGAACTGCACTGTGCCAGCACCTTACAGAGAAAGAAGAGCCTGTAGGTGTAATGGTAACGCCCCCGTTGCTCCCAGAAGCTCATTTGTATATATAAAAAAAAATCTTTTTTCTCAGCAATGTGGGCACATATGAACATGGGACCAACACTTCAGCTGCCAAGTGCACATGTAACAGATCAGCCAGCTTCATAGGTACAAATTCTTAAATAGAAGTCACTAATGATCCCTAAAACCTGTTAGTATCATCCCAGTAAATGTGTTCTTCATGTGTTACCACATACATTACAGTGCCGGAAGCCTCCCGGGGCTGTAGGTGTGAGGTCACACTGCACCCCCTTCGTCATTAACATTGGGACCCGATGCTGAGAAAGGTGAGAAGAGGCTGTGATGAATATGGCATTTTCTGTCTCTGTTACACATATAATCCCTCCCTGCGCCACATTACTCACAGATCGCTCCACTAGATGAAAATTCATAAAATGTAGATTAAAAGACTGAATGAAGAAATTCTCTGGGAGGCATTTAACGAGATCATTGCCTCTTAATAAAATAGCTGATTTCTGAAGGAGAGTTTTATTGCACTTATTAAATTAAACAAGAAAAGAATCTATTTATTGCTGCTCATCTGAGTAAAGACTGCCCCAGGGACGGGTCGCTGCACCTCCACTCTGTGCCTCCTCTGATATCTGGAGGTACCGACACCGTTGGATGGAAAATAACATTATGCAGTGAACCTTGGTCAGGAGGCACATATTAACAGCAGGCATAATGGCCTGTACTGCCTTCTATTATTACAGGATGACCCTGAAATTCCACACACTCACAAGAAGCTAAAAAAAACTCACAAAAGATTTTAAAAAAAAGACCTCCAGAGCTGGTCATATACATAGCAGTAAGATATTAACCTCCACCTTTCTACACCATATGTTCGAAGATGGTAGAAGCTTCCTTTGTCTTGAATGGAGGAGGCCTGACAGCTGGCACCGGGCATGTGGTGGGCACTGCAGGATAGTACATGGATTATACTATGGAGGTGACAGAATCATCTGGACACAAAGTATCTTCTCAGTATCCTTCTGACACAAAAAAATCTATGATGCACTGATGAAGAATTGGGTAACTCAACCTCACAGGTGCATATGTGCTGCACTGATCCCACCAGAAGCCACAAAGGTCTCAATTCAGTCAGCACTACATGGGTTGTCCAGTATTATAAAAGCATGACTGCTTTCCATTGGGGGTGGGGGGAGGTGCTATTGCAGCTCTGCTCTATTGAATTGAATGGAGCTGTTCTGTGATATCACTCACAACCCGTGAACAGTCATGGAACTGTTTGTCATACTTTTGTAATCCTGGACACCCCTTTGATCTTGAGCACTTCCTCCTTTGCTGAGTTAGTCCACGGCTAGTTTCACATTAGCGCTTGAGATTCGGCTGCCTGTTCTGGCAGAGAACAGCAGGCCGGATCTAAGTGCACTCTGGTATTGCCGGAAGTTTGTAAGGCTCTGTCTATTCCCATTAACTATATTGGGGACTGGCGGAGATCTAGCCGCATTCTGGCAAATATGCAGAGAATTGGCTAGCTCAGTGCCGCAGCTCCCGGCCCCATAGAGGTGAATGGGGCCGCATCTATTCCCGCAATTTTGCAGATAGATACGGCCCCATTCACACGGTCGTGTGAATGGGGCCTAAATCGATGTAGCCCCAATATTCCAGTTTTCCAGACAAACTGCTGAAGAGACCCTACATACACAGCACAGGAGAAAGAGAAGTCTCTCAGGCCAAGCATCCAGCAGCAGGAATGAGGAATCCTGAAGATTACACAGCTACTACAAACACCATATCAAACAGTCACAACTTTCCTGACATTGTGCACTTTACAGGGCAAATACTTGACTGAGGGGAGATCTAATAACTATGTATAAATATATCAGGGGTCAGTACAGAGATCCCTCCCATGATCTATTTATCCCCAGGACTGTGACTGTGACGAGGGGACATCCTCTGCGTCTGGAGGAAAGAAGGTTTGTACACAAATATAGAAGAGGATTCTTTACGGTAAGAGCAGTGAGACTATGGAACTCTCTGCCTGGGGAGGGGGTGATGGTAAGTTCACTAAAAGAGTTCAAGAGGGGCCTGGATGTATTTTTGGAGTGTAACAATATTACAGCTTATAGTTACTAGAGAGGGGTCGTTGATCCATGGAGTTATTCTGATTGGAGTCGGGAAGGAATTTTTTTTCCCTAAAGTGAGGAAAATTGGCTTCTACCGCACAGTTTCCTCTGGATCAACTTGCAGGATAACAGGCTGCACTGGATGGGCAGATGGCTTTTTTAGCCTTGAAAACTATGTTACTATATTAGATAATAAGGCTGTGCATCATTTACATACTAAGCATCACCCATACATTATACATCAGTTACATACCAATAATTACCCATACATAGTACATAATTTTCATATCAAGCAATAACCAGACACTGTACATCTTTTACATACCAAGTATCAATCAATCTTTATACAAAGCATAAACCATACACTACACATCATCTTTATACAAAGCATCAACCATACAACCATGGTCTCCTGACTAATCTCTGTGTATTGTTGCATCTAAGACAAAAGAGGGACTCATTACTGAAGAGAACAGATCTCTTTTCCAGACTCCATTGATGTCTTACTGTGCTTCATGATAGCCATTGACAGCACTGGCGTGAGGTCAATGGATCAACTGTAACTGCACATTTGGCTTACAGGCCAATGTTGTACAAATGACTTCTGATTTTTGAAGACACTTTGCCGCCCTAGGCTTGGGATGTAACGTCGGATTTCACTTGCAGTACAGAAAGGATCGCTACAAGCCAATCTTCTGATCCACCCATACAGAGGTTCGCCTATGCGCACCTCTTGCTGTCATTCCAGTTTGTCGTCGTTCTCCCAATCACCGGGGAACACAATTTTGATCAGTGCTGACATCTTGACCAAAGCATGTAGCAATCTGCCGGAGTAGTAAACTGAGTTCTCAGTTGAAGGATTCTCTCCCTCTCAGTTTCAGACAAGCTGTGATAGCTGGCCATACACGAAACATCATCTGTAAATTGTGCATAAACCATACACTATATGTCGTGTATATCAAGCATCAACCATACACAAAACATCATCTATGTACCAAGAATAAACCACACACTACATTCCATTTATATACCAAGAATCAACCATACACTGTGAACCATCTATATACCAAGAATCAATCACACACTGTACATCATCTATATACCAATAATCAACCACACACTGCACATCATCTATATACCAATAATCAACCATACACTGCACATCTATGTACCAAGAATCAACCACACACTGTACATCATCTATATACCAATAATCAACCACACACTACATTCCATTTATATACCAAGAATCAACCATACACTGTGAACCATCTATATACCAAGAATCAACCACACACTGTACATCATCTATGTACCAATAATCAACCACACACTGTACATCATCTATATACCAATAATCAACCACACACTGCACATCATCTATATACCAAGAATCAACCACACACTGCACATCATCTATATACCTAGCTCAACCCAAATACTATATTTCATGCACATCAAGCATCATCCAGCCACTGCATGTCATCTATATACCAAGCATCATCCAGCCACTGCATGTCATCTATATACCAAGCATCATCCAGCCACTGCATGTCATCTATATACCAAGCATCATCCAGCCACTGCATGTCATCTATATACCAATCATCATCCAGCCACTTAATGTCATCTATATACCAAGCATCATCCAGCCACTGCATGTCATTTATATCCCAATCAACTAAACAATGCATGTCTTCTATATATGGAGCATCCACCATACAGTGCATGTCATCTATATACAAAGGAACATCCATACATGAACATCTTTATACTGAGCATATGCCAATCTCAACCATATACATCTACAGTATATACCAAGCATGATCCAAACACCACACAACAAGCTTCATCCATACATTGCGCATGATCTACATTGATTGGCCACAAAAAGCATGAAAAATAGACAAGTGTAAGGATCCACGCTAATTTGACAAGGTTCAAATTCTAGTGACCATTTTCTTGAGAACATCAGGTCTTGTGGGTTAGCACCTACCAAAAGTGGTCCAAGGAAGGACAACTGATGAACAGAAGACTGAGGCAGATGAAGGCTAGATAGTCTATCTACTGTAACACACGTGCTGTAAAAGATACTGCTGGCTATGATAGAAAAGTTAAAAATAATAATAATCACCTGCACATGACATAACAGTGCCCATACTGATAAATGTCCAGTGCCAAGGGTGCCTTCAATGGGCACATGAGCATCATCAATACCCTGCACATCATTATATATGAAACACCATGAATTTGTGCACCTAAAGCTATAGCTTGCATCTATATACCAACCATCAATCACATGCCACACAATCTATATACTGGGAACCACCTTTCATACACTGTGCATCTATATACCAAGCATCTGTGCACTATCATCTACATGCCAGGCATTATCCATACCTTGTGTGTCATCTGCATAAAGGTATCACTTGTATACCGCACATCATTCTAAAAACCAATCATCTGTACTCCATGCATTATCTATATACTGATCAACCATACATTGCACATATCATCTATATAAAATGGCGTTATAATTACACTGCACATCATCTTATATACTGAGCATCATCATACACCATGCATTATCCTATACCATGTATTGTGTATATAATGAGCATCCTACTATACCATGCATCACCTATACACCAAGCACAATCCGATACCATGCATCATCTATATACTGAGCATAAACCTATACCATATATCATCCTATATAATGAGCATAATCCCATACCATGTATCATCTATACACAGAGCATAATCCTATACCATACATCATCTATATACTAGAGCTGGGCGATATGGCCCAAAAAAAATAAATTGATTTTTTAAAAATTTTGGACGATTCACGATTTAAATCTCGATTTTCTTATGTTAGTAAAAATATAAAAAAATAAATTAAAAAAAGCCTACTGTGGCCCCACCAGACCTTACATCAGCCCACTGTGCCCCCATCAGACCTCAGATCAGCCCACTGTGCCCCCATCAGACCTCAGATCAGCCCACTGTGCCCCCATCAGACCTCAGATCAGCCCACTGTGCCCCCATCAGACCTCAGATCAGCCCACTGTGCCCCCATCAGACCTCAGATCAGCCCACTGTGCCCCATCAGACCTCAGATTAGCCCACTGTGCCCCCATCAGACCTCAGATCAGCCCACTGTGCCCCCATCAGACCTCAGGTCAGCCCACTGTGCCCCCATCAGACCTCAGATCAGCCCACTGTGCCCCCATCAGAGCTCAGATCAGCCCACTGTGCCCTCATCAGACCTTCAGATCAGCCCACTGTGCCCCCATCTGACCTCAGATCAGCCCACTGTGCCCCCATCAGACCTCAGATCAGCCCATTATGCCCCATCAGACCCCACATCAGCCCATTATGCCCCAACAGCCCCCACATCAGCCCACTGTGCCCCATCAGACCCCACATCAGCCCATTGTGCCCCATCAGCCCCCAACATCAAGCCCACTGTGCCCCATCAGACCCCACATCAGCCCAGTGTGCCCCCATCAGACCTCAGATCAGCCCATTGTGCCCAATCAGACCTCACATCAGCCCATTGTGCCCCATCAGACTCCACATCAGCCCATTGTGCCCCATCAGACCCCACATCAGCCCACTGTGCCCCCATCAGACCTCAGATTAGCCCACTGTGCCCCATCAGACCTCAGATTAGCCCACTGTGCCCCATCAGACCTCAGATTAGCCCAAAGTGCCCCCTTCAGACCTCAGATCAGCCCACTGTGCCCCCATCAGACCTCAGAGCAGCCCAAAGTGCCCCCTTACCTGTCCTGCGACGCGGCTCCGCTCCAGGTCCGGCGCTCTGAGTCTTCTTCTCCCGGCACTGCGTGCAGTGTCAGGTCAGAGTGTGCGCACTACGTCCTGACGCTGTACGCGGTCAGGACAGTGCAGCGCAGCCCCGGAAAAGAAGAGGAGCGCCGGACACCAGAACAGAGCCGCGGCGAAGGACAGGTGAGAGATTTTTTTAATTTTATATGTCGGGCGCCATTTTAGGAAAATCAAATTCACGATTTTCCTAAAAAATAAAATTGTGAGGCTTGCAATTGGCGAATTAATCGAATTAATTCGATTAATCGCCCAGCCCTACTATATACCGAGCATAATCCTATACCATGCATCATCTATATACAGAGTATAATCCTATACCATGCATCATCTATATACAGAGTATAATCCTATACCTTACATCATCTATATACCGAGCACAAACCTATACCATGCATCATCTACATACCGAGCATAATCCTATACCATACGTCATCTATATACCGAGCAAAACCCTATACCGTACATCATCTATATACCGAGCATAATCCTATACCATACATCTATATACCGAGCACAACCCTATACCATACATCTATATACCAAGCATAATCCTATACCATACGTCATCTATATACTGAGCACAATCCTATACCATGCATCATCTATATATGGAGTATAATCCTATACCATACATCATCTATATACCGAGCACACTCCAATACCATGCATCATCTACATACCGAGCATCATCCATACACCAAGCATAATCCTATACAATACATCATCTATATACCGATCATAATCCTAAACTATACATCATCTATATACAGAGTATAATCCTATACCATACATCTATATACCGAGCACAACCCTATATCATACATCATCTATATACAGAGTATAATCCTACACCATACATCATCTATATACCAAGCACAATCCTATACCACGCATCTTTTATATACCGAGCATAATCCTATACCATACGTCATCTATATACCAAGCAAAACCCTATACCATACATCATCTATATACCAAGCATAATCCTATACCTTGCATCATCTATATACAGAGTATAATCCTATACCATGCATCATCTATATACAGAGTATAATCCTATACCTTACATCATCTATATACCGAGCACAATCCTATACCTTACATCTATATACCGAGCACAATCCTATACCATGCATCATCTACATACTGAGCATAATCCTATACCATACGTCATCTATATACCGAGCACAACCCTATACCATACATCATCTATATACCGAGCATAATCCTATACCATACGTCATCTATATACCAAGCAAAACCCTATACCATACATCATCTATATACCAAGCATAATCCTATACCTTGCATCATCTATATACAGAGTATAATCCTATACCATGCATCATCTATATACAGAGTATAATCCTATACCTTACATCATCTATATACCGAGCACAATCCTATACCATGCATCATCTACCTACTGAGCATAATCCTATACCATACGTCATCTATATACCGAGCACAACCCTATACCATACATCATCTATATACCGAGCATAATCCTATACCATACGTCATCTATATACCAAGCAAAACCCTATACCATACATCTATATACCAAGCATAATCCTATACCTTGCATCATCTATATACAGAGTATAATCCTATACCATGCATCATCTATATACAGAGTATAATCCTATACCTTACATCATCTATATACCGAGCACAATCCTATACCATGCATCATCTACATACTGAGCATAATCCTATACCATACGTCATCTATATACCGAGCACAACCCTATACCATACATCATCTATATACCGAGCACAATCCTATACCATACATCATCTATATACCAAGGACAATCCTATACCATCCATCATCTATATACAGAGTATAATTCTATACCATACATCTATATACCGAGCACAATCCTATACCATGCATCATCTACATACCGAGCATCATCCATACACCAAGCATAATCCTATACAATACATCATCTATATACCGATCAGAATCCTAAACTATGCATCATCTATATACAGAGTATAATCCTATACCATACATCTATATACCGAGCACAACCCTTTATCATACATCATCTATATACAGAGTATAATCGTATACCATACATCATCTATATACCGAGCACACTCCTAAACCATGCATCATCTATATAATGAGCATAATCCTATACTATGCATCATATATATACCGAGCATCATCCATACACTAAGCATAATCCTATACCATATATATACAGTGTCTTGAAAAAGTATTCATACACGTTCAACTTTTTCATGTTATATCCACCTGTGTGTAATTTATTCTCAATATAACTACAGCTGTTCTGTAAAGGCCTCAGAGGTTTCTTAGAGAACATTAGTCAACAGCATTATGAAAACCAAGGACTATGACCCATCCCCTTCCCCACCTGCTTTTTTAGACCTGGCATGAGCGAGGAGAAGGACCTTTGTGCCACAATCGGTGTCAGAAATATGCCTAATTTAGACGTATTTCTGTTTAATAAATGACCCCCTATGTGTGGTAGAAAACTAACACTGCACATCAACTTGAACATGCTATCCCCACTATGAAACATGGTGGGGGCAGCATCATGCGGTTGGGGGGGCTTTTCTTCAGCAGAGGCAGGGAAACTGGTCAGAGTTGATGGGAAGATGGATGGAGCTATTCTGGAGGACTTCAAAGACTTGAGATTAAGGCGGAGGTTCACCTTCCAGCAGGACAGCAATGCTAAACATACAGCCAGAGCTACAATGGAATGGTTTAGATCAAATCATGTGTTAGAAAGGCCCAGTCAAAGTCCAGACCTAAATCTCATTGAGAATCTGTGGCAAGACTTGAAAATTGCTGTTCACAGATGTTCTCCAATCTGATTGAGCTTAAGCTATTTTGTAAAGATAAATGGGCAAAATTATCAGCCTCTGGATGTGCAAAGCTGGTAGAGAAATACCCCAAAATACTTGCAGCTGTAATTGCAGTGAAAGGTGGTCCTACAAATTATTGATTCGGGGGGCTGAATATAAATGCACCCACACTTTTCAGATTTTTATTAAAAATTATGAAAACCATGTATCATTTTTGTTTCACTTCACACACACTTTTTACTTTGTGTTGGTCGATCACAGATAATCCCAATCAAATACATTTAAATTTGCCGGTGTAATGTGTAGTTGTGGAAAGGTTCAAAGGGTAAGAATACTTTTCAAGGCACTGTATATACCGAGCATCCTCCATAAACTGCACATCATCTATAAACTGCACAACATTTTATGAAAAGCATCAGCCATATGACATACATCCTCTATATAGTAAGAAAAATCCATATTATATACTCCACATTATACATACATACCGGACCTCATCTAAGCACTGTTCCTGCACTGTGTAAATACTCTAAGCACGGAAGATATGTTATATGTAATATATGGCAGAATAAGTAGGGGTTGTGTACTTTCTGCAAAGCTTAACCAGGCAGTTTATATGGGAAAAAAAGTGTATACCATCAACATATATGTGATATGAGCCTCCTGCAGATGCTATCAACTTTCATTTTAAATAGCCTTACCTTAAAGGTAATGCATCTTTAGAAAGAGACCCATTCATGTAAATCAACATGTATGGCAAACTTTCCTTAATGTTTTACTTTATTTTTTTATTTTATTTCCAGGTCCACTATATCTTGCAGTTTCCACACTGAGGCTGACAATTCCTGTTCTCAGCAGTCATCTCATTATCATGGCTGATCACAGAGCATGCTCACTATACTAGCACAAAAGTTGACGAGTCATCGACGGCCTATTGTTTATTGCGTCAGAAAATAAAAACAGATTAGAGAAAAATAATATGTAGAGGTAACTGTTAAAATGAAGTAATGCACTGTAAGGGATACTTTCACCAATAGATTGTTCTTGCTGCTTTGTGCTGTTGTGGAAAATAATTCAATGTGGTCCAGAACATACGTCCCCAAACAAATAGCCAACCAATGATATGGGGGTGCTCTTCTGTCTTCCCACTGATGCTTATGAAAGCTATTTAGTAGATGCTTGGCCAAACCTGGTGTGAAGTGTGTCTGATTCTGACAATAGAGCAGAAAACTTCAAGAGGGAGCACCAGCTGTACAGGGTTATACACATCTAAACCCAATTTATTCTGACAGGAACCACAAAATAAGTGTTGTTGGGGACTGTGAACATTGAAGATTTAGAGGGATAGTCATAGCTCTGCAGGAAGACACATTACCTGTATCTCCAAAGTGACAAAATGGTCCACTAGACAGGAGGTGCTGTATGCTACTACTGTTGGGGCCGGCTGACAATCTAATGTGAATGGGAAGCCCCTAACTCTGACCAATATATGATGTCTGGGAAAGAAGAATTGGATGCTCAACTTTCAACGACCATTCTTTTTGTTCCTCCGGTAGATAAGCCCACCACAGAAGTTTCCCGCAGCGTCATCTTCCTCTGTCCCCATAGAAAACACATACCAGCTTGGCCGAATTGAACGTGTATGAGGGAGTCGGGAGAGATAGCTGTCGGCTGAACGAGCGCTTCCCCAACAGCTAATGAAGGTGTACGCAGGGGCGTAGCTATAGGGGATGTAGAGATCGTAGTCGCTACCGGATCCAGGAGCCTGAGGAGGCCCAAAGACCCTTGTACCACATAAGAAGACACCGGTATTATAGCATGCTGGTCAAGTTACACCTCTGTCTGGAGGGAAGGGGTTAGATCAAAGCACTGAGGGAAGGTGAGCCCAAGCAGAACTTAGCCTTTAGCTAATGGGTGTACGGACACCTTTACTGGCAACCATTCAACTACCTGCCTATGTAGGGTGGAGGGAATGAGGAAACATGGAGGCAGCTGAGGGTGTAACACAGCACAGATGCATAAACCCTGTCAGGTGTAGACTGTATGGCTGCGGGCGGCACATTACAACACATACACACTCAGATGGACCGTGGTATGTATGTCTCAGTATATTTATATTATGTTAACAGTGTACTCAGCTCTTTACAAGATTATTACAAATATAAAGAAAATATAATACAGTAACAAACAATAGTGAGAAGGACGGCTACTAAATGATGAGGTGGAGGATGGCAGACCCTGCTCTGAGGAGCTTACATTCTTTGTACCGCACAGGATCTGTAGAAATTCTCCTCCTGCTGTACACAGCATGAGGTACAGAGGTGACGTTCATTCTGTGAGTCCCCAGGACATGGATCAGCAGAAGCCATTAGTAATTCTCTCTGAGATAATTTAGTGTTTTCTAGCATTTACAGTCACAACCCTTGCGTTTAGCTGTGGTGGAATCTTTTGACCATGAGAAACTTGTGCAGCTCTTGCAATGGAAGTTTCTCATCATTTTCTTTTCTGCTCCACCTTCTCGTCTGCACGTAATAGAAATATACTGTTCAAAGAGTTCAACCTGACCAGCGGATGCTGAGGGTTATACTATTCCCCAGGTGTCACAGCCTGAACTTTGTTAGACTTTGTCTCTTGAGCTTCTTTAACACTAGATTCCTTGTAGTGTTTCAGTGACCAGGAGTTAAATCTCCACCGTATACTTAGGACTTCTGAGATGACTAATATTTCAAGCTGCCAAGGTGCAACTGACCAAGGCTGAACCCCAACTACTGGCCTACTCCCTGCACCTTAAATATTTGGTGGATAAATTGTTGACCTGTATCTTAGGATTCACATATGTGAAATATACAGACCTAGCAAATCTCAGGGACGGGGCTGGTAACACGTCTTCACTAACAGGTCAGAAGAATATTTGGACAGGTACCTGCCCTTGTGCTGTACACAGGTATATACATCAATTATATCTCCAGTGATGAATCAGTACACAGGAAAGAACCAAGGTCCATGCAAAAAACAAACCATGAAGGAGGCGACAGTAGCGTGTTTGTGCTCAGCAAGTTTCTGGGCTATAAATCATCTGAACATATGAGGAAGCATGGCGCTGGGGAGGAGACTGCTTCAATAATGTGCCAGTGGTCTGTGCAGAGTGTCTCACCCACACAAATAACATCACCTGGCCTTCCTCCTAGTACACTGAAAGCCCTTACTTGCCAACTCTCCTGTCCATATGCACCTGCCACCCTCTAAAAATGCATTCATTCTGCAAAATTCTTACCCTAGACACCAGTCTGTGCAGCATGGAACGACAGTCTCATATGTGGTAGAGAACATTTTATGACCACCTCAATGCTGGTAGCCAAAGTGGTGGTCACTTACACAGGAAGACAAATGGTTTCTATGTAACTAGCTAACACCCTAAGGGAAGCTGAAGAACATAGATTCCGGGGAGGGTTTTACTACTTATCAGATTGCGTGCATGCAGCAGTGCTGCAGCAATGGGCTCTAAACACAAAAATTATAATCAAGGCCTCTGGTTACGGCTTCAGGAGTTATGATGTGTTCATGGGTCGGGTGCAGTTTGTGTGTTTGGACTGGGGAAGTCCACTTTTGAGAGTTGTGAAACACTGGCACACATAGCTGGTACAAGGATCGTAAAGAGGTTTTCAAAGATTAGAAAAACATAACTGTCTCCTTTCATAAATAGCACCATCCTGAAAACAGGTTGTGTCTGGTATTGCTGCTAGACTCAATTAAAGGTGAATATTACAGAACTGAAATACCACAGAAAACACGTGGACAGGTGTGGCACTATTGTTGGAAGAAGGCAGCCATATTTTTCTAATCCAGGACAACCCCTTTAACCTTCTGAGGAGTATGTCCCATGATACATCCATATCATTCATCTCTTAATCTGATTGGATCATTCAGTGGTCGTCATGCTGCTGATTGGCCAATGGATGAAAAACTCTATAATACCTCACATGATATGGGAATCTATCTACAAACTTCCTTCATCTGCTTCTGCTGTCACAAGTCTTGTATGTGAGTGGACAGTGCTGGTGCAAATGGTTGACTGCATGTGCTTATTCACTATGATATCAGTTGCTGTGTGGTCCTACATTTCATCTTGAGCTCATCAGATCTGGAGAACGTAACCCACTGGACAGCGTGTCTGTGCTGCTTCGTAGCCTTACCTCTATACAATTCCAGGCTGGAGACCCAACTGTGTCCATGCTAATTATGACCATCTCAAGCCTTTGCCTGTGACATCATGCATATATATTTTAGCCTGTTCCTACCCCTTGGTCATCAGCAAATAAAATAAAAATATAATCTCACTGACATCATAATCAGATTAAAGGACAACTAACAAATGAATGAACCACCGGCCTTCGAGAAGACCTTGCCACATCTGTCCCGCTCTTCACAACCTATGTTCCTGCTATTATTATTCAGCTCAGGACACCTAATTTGTCCATACAATCAAATCTCATATTTTCCATCTCTTTTATCTGACATTCATATAGAAATATGTTGGGTACACTTCACGAGCAGCATCTGAGCACATGGCAACAACACTCACTCTAACATTCAACACAATCCCCTTTCTCAACAAGGAAGACCTACAGGAGGCAGCTCCACTAATCCCGGACATACTAGAGAGAAATATACCAAAAGAGATATCGATCTCCCCAGCAGTGGAAAGTTTAAGTATTGCTCAGCCAGTCCCCCAGCAAATAAGTAGGGTTGAGCTATGCTCTGTAAGTGTCTTAGTTGCAGAAAGGGGATTGCATAACTGATCACCCAGCAGTTTCCTGGAGATAAAGTGGAGAGACATAGTCCATGGTTTGCTTGATCAGGGACCGAGAGATGTGTGATGTCCTTCTGAAATGAATAGAACAAAGTCACATGGTTTCATGAGCGCTGTCTTGTGGCTAGTTGACCGGCTCAGCTCAGTCCTTGGATCTGCCCGTTCCCCCCTGGTTGTATCCTGCAAAAGTCCCTTCACCCAAGAAGGTGCAGATTGTGGTGTTTTCTCTCAGTGGTTTCCTTGTTTAAACAATCACTTGCAGTTTTTTTTTTTTGTTGTGTTTTTTGCTTTTTTTTCTTTATATTTTGCGACATCAGATTTTGTAATTTCTTTTTATTACACTTGTTTTATTTTAGAATTGTTGTTTCCCTCTTGTGAGGACCTCAGACGATGGTTTGCATTTGTCAAAACTGGGCAGGTGGAAGTAGAAGAGACAGACAAAGCACGAAGAAGAGGAGAAACAGAGGAGTGCAGAGGAGACATCGAGAAGAGCCACTGTTCCCATCGTGAACTGCTCCGGGGCCTGAGGAAAGAGGCAGACCACAAGTATAAACACCCAGAAAATTAGAATATAAACAAGTGCAAGTGACAAGACAAAAACAAGACAACATCACTACAAGGAGAAGATAGTGGAAACGGGACACTGGATTTATCAGAGGCCGAAGATCCCAACGATAACACAAAACATAAACTTCAACGCCCTGACAGATATGGGAAACAATAAAATTAGAAAAAAAGAGAAATAAAAATGAAATCTCCCAATGATCATGAGGATTATTGCAATGATGAAGTGTTGGGAATTTGGTCGCAAATAATGAAAGCTCATTTACAGCTGCAGTTTACGTCTACAAGTCTCCGATGTGTGAAACTGATTCAACCATTACTGGACAGCGCAGAATAAACTGCACATTCTCCATCTGACAAGATGTCACCATCATGAAGCATAATATGTTCATACACCAGAATAATGAAGTAATAAAAGGCTCCTGGCAGCACGCTGTAAGACAGACCAAGCTATTCACGTAGTGCAGACGACACCCTGTACATAGAAAGATATCACAGTAATATCATCCCCTGCAAGGATGCAGCCACCACCAGATAAATACCTCATCATGCTATGGACTGGAAGGGTGACGTCCCCTCTGTGGTCACGTTCTCTACTGCAACCACTCTTTGGGTTCATTAGCACATTATTCCTCAGCCTCTGTGGTCACCTGACACTTAGGGACATGTGACCACTGAGGCCAGTGAATGGCTGCAGCAGTGCATGTGATCAATGATGGTGACTAGGTAAATGTCTATCTATATTTCAAACACTTTTCCCCCCAATACATTTTCATTTGGTATTGAACAACCCCTTTAAAGAGGAAAAGAAAATGTAAGAAGCAACCACCACCAACAGCGATTGGACAAGTACATCACTGGCAGTGTCCCACCTCAGCCAGTAATTAGCTGAAGCAGCATATCCTACCATTTCTTGTGTGTCAAGCCCAGATGAGGGAGCAGAGACCAGCAGGGACTCATTAAACAACAGAACTATATATATATATATATATATATATATATATATATATATATATATATATACCATATTTTTTGCTTTATAAGATGCACTTTTTTTCCCCCAAAAGTAGGGGGAAAATTGCCGTGCGTCTTATAAAGCGAATACTAGTGAACGCTTCCATTATAGAAGCGCTCACTAGTATGTATTAGGTGCCGGGAGCGGGGAAAACATACTCACCCTCCTGCGCTGCATCAGCCCCATAAGAATAAAATAATAAACCTCTCTTACCTCTCCTGCACCGCAGATCCGCTCCGGGTCTGGCGCATCTCTGTGTTCTCTTGCTGGCGTTGCACTGTCCTGACCGCGTACAGCGTCAGGACCTAGTGAGCGCACTATGACCTGACACTGCACACAGTCAGGTGACAGTGCAGTGCCGGCAGGAGAAGACAGAGGAGCGCCGGACCCGGAGCAGAGCCGTGGCGCAGGAGAGGTTTATTAATTTATTCTTATGGGGCTGATATGAGGTCTGATGGGGGCAGAGTGGGCTCATATGGGGGCTAATGGGCTGATCTGAGGTCTGATGGGGCACAGTGGGCTGATATGGGGGCTGATGAGCAATTTAAGGTCTGCTGGGGGAACAGTGGGCTGATGGGCTGATCTGAGGTCTGATGGGGGCAACAGTGGGCTGATATGAGGGCTAATGGGCTGTATGAGGTCTGATGGGCGGCAGAGTGGGCTGATATGGGGGCAGATGGGCTGATCTTAGATCTGATGGGGGCACAGTGGGCTGATATGGGGGCACAGTGGGCTGATCTGAGGTCTGAAGGGGGCAGGGTTGGCTGATACAGGGGCTGGGTTGGCTGATATGGGGGCACAGTGAGCTCATATGGGGGCACAGTGGGCTGATATGGGGGCTGATGGGGGCACAGTGGGCTGAT
Organism: Rhinella marina; assembly: GCA_900303285.1. Taxonomy (NCBI): domain Eukaryota; kingdom Metazoa; phylum Chordata; class Amphibia; order Anura; family Bufonidae; genus Rhinella; species Rhinella marina. The sequence continues at coordinate 374,924 of ONZH01005593.1, forward strand.
ATGGGAGCACAGTGGGCTGATCTGAGGTCTGAAGGGGGTAGGGTTGGCTGATACAGGGGCTGGGTTGGCTGATATGGGGGCTGATCTGAGGTCTGATGGGGGCACAGTGGGCTGATATGAGGGCTGATGGGCTGATCTGAGGTCTAATGGGGGCACAGTGGGCTGATATAAGGGTTGATGGGCTGATCTGAGGTCTGATGGGGGCACCGTGGGCTGATATAAGGGTTGATGGGCTGATCTGAGGTCTGATGGGGGCACCGTGGGCTGATATGGGGGTACAGTGGGCTGATCTGAGGTCTGATGGGGACAGAGTGGGCTGATATGGGGGCACAGTGGGCTGATCTGAGGTCTGATGGGGTTCTAACATCGAGGGCTGATATGGGGTTCTGATGTGATGTCCTGAAATTTATTGGGGGGGGGGGGGGGTCTGATATTAGGATCTGATGTGAGGTCTGATGAAAAATATTTTTTTCTTATTTTCCTACTCTAAAATCTGGGGTGCATCTGATCATCGGGTGCGTCTTATAAAGCAAAAAATACGGTGTGTATTATATATATATATATATATATATATATATATATATATATATATATATCAATAACTGCTGTACAAATTTTATGTACAAACTTTCTTTTCAATCAGACATGCAGGATATCACAATATTTTTTATATTATATATTAATTACTACTGTATAAATGCTATATACAGCTTTAACTGTCTGTAGTCAGGGCCGCAAGATCTCTCAATAACTAGTGGCATCTCGTGCTCTTAAACTGCATGGTACCATGGATTATGGGAAAGTGCCAGAGGCATGGCAAGAGCTACTTAACCAGATGTTTGGCAGCAAATCCTGCAATAAGGGCTTGTTCACATTTCCATTTTTCACTGACGTGCTGTCCACATTTTCTGTGGACAGCACACGCAACCCATTGCTTTTAATGTGTTTGTTCATATATCAGTATTTTTTAATGACCGTTGGTCAGTGAAAAACATCATGGAGACATGCACTACTTTGGTCTGTGATGTGGACCAAATTCGCCCATTAAAGTCAATGAGTCTGTGAAAATCAGACACAACATGGATGGCATCTAGTCCGTTTTTCACTGACAGGAGATGCTTGATAGGAGAGCAGTGTCCGTAAAATACAAATGACACACGAAGGGCAAGAAGAGGACAACTGGACCAAACAAGGATCCTTCATGGACATCTTCACACTGGATTTTTTCATGGGTGTTAAATGGAAAAGTAAATGACGCCTACGTCAGGTCATTCAAAATAAGGGTGATCATGCTTTACAAACCACTTTATTTTTAAATGTTTTTCCTTACATGGCATATTTTTCGCTCTATAAGGCTCACACCCCCCCCCCCCCCCCAAAAAAAAAAAAAAAAAAAGAAAGTGGAGGAAAAATGGCAGTGCATCTTATAAAGTAAATACTAATAGGGGCTTCCATTACGGGAGGTGTGGGGAGCAGTGAGTGTAGCGCTGGTAGCAGTGGTATTACTGACCGCATCCAGGTCTTCCTTGTAGGCGCGCACTAAGACTTGATGCTGTGTGACATCAGGTCACAATGCAGCGCTGCAGGAAGAGCGCGCTGGATCTCACAAGTCACAGCATCGTCCAGAGCAGGAGAGGTAAGTTCTTTTATTTATTTTTTGTCTGATCTGAGGTCTCATAAAGATTGGAGATCTGAGGTCTGATGAAGAGTGGGGGTCTGATTTGGGGGTGTGATGAAGATGGGGGGGTCTGATCTGAGGTCTCATGAAGATTAGGGGTCAGATTTGGGGGTCTGATGAAGATTATGGATCTGATGTCTGATGAAGATGGGGGCTTTGATTTGGGAGTCTGATCAAGATCGGAGGTCTGATGAAATATTTTTTTCTTATTTTCCTCCTCTAAAAACTAGGTGCATCTTCTAGAACAAAAAACTGACATTTTTTTTCAATTATAACATATTACCTAATCCAGGTGATAAAAAAAGACCTAATAACCTGCAGAATCTACTAACCAGTCAGGGCACCATTCAGACCTCAGTGATAGTATATGATCGCGCAGTGAATGGAGGGAACAGTACTGACGAGGAGAATGCAGATGGACATAGAAATATAATGCAGGTCAGAAGCTTCTTATCCATAGGGCGCTTTCAATCCTGTTATTTATTGAGCGTCTGGGAAACATGACCGCCATCTGACTTCTGCCTTTACCATATTGAACGCCTTGTTGCCTAATTAACCCTACGATTGTCAGGGGCAACAATAAGAAGGAAAAGGTTAGCACTGCAATTCAGGATAAGGTCAGATGCAGTGTCTGTGAGGTGCTAATTATGAATATGAAGAGAAGCTCCGTGAAAGGGTTAAACATTCGAAAATAATTGCTGAGCAGATCTCAGGGCGGACAATTATACGAGCAACACTAAATGAGAGCGTCAGAGCTGAACAGATCGCAGGCACAGAAATCTCCACAACCTGTATAATATACAACTGCAGCACAAAAGGACTACTACCAAAATAAAGCCTAATCCACCCAGAACACTACCTTGCACCGACAGAACCCCAGCTACCTAGTGTCTCCCCTCATCTTCTACAGCTCCCCTTTCCTTCAGATCTGAAGTGAAAAGTAATGTCATTTGATGGACAGATGAAGATGGGGGAACAGAGGAGGGACTCACACAGGAAAGGGCCTGCACGGCAGCTTGTATATGTGTGCAAATAACCAAATTATTCCTGCTTCTACATGTAGCCTAAATATTCTATACCGTGCGGCAAACACAGAAAAATGTCCAAAGACACACAAGACTTTCTACACATTCTGATGGCATGAAAATGGGCCTGGGTCGCAGCATGGAGGGGTATTTAGATTTTAAAAGTCAACCACTAGTCCACTCAGTCCTCCACAAAAGGTCCAGACCTTAAAAATAAATTACTTAATACTTACTAAGGTGGCAGAAGACATTATGCAAAATAGTGGGGGTGACACTGCTGGTCTCCACAGGGGCAAGGAGCTTCTGCATTGTTACCTGTGCACTGCAATGTCTGATGCTCAGCAACAGCTCCGACAAAGAGACTAGAATATAATATAGGGGTTTTCTGGGAGTAGAATATTGATGATTGGTGGAGGTCCGACACCACTGATCAGATGTTAGAAGCGGTTGCAGCGGTGAGCACTTGGGCCTTCTCACAACATACAATGCACAGTGCTGTACACTGTATGGCGGCTGTGCTTAGTATTGCAGCCCAGGCCTATTCACGCTTGAATGGAACTGAGGCCACACACCGTACATGGTGACCGAAGAATGTGACGTCAGCTGGACCAAGAAGAGGCTGTGGGGCTTACTGGGCAGCTGTCCCCCCCTGGAAAAAATAAGCGAAAGCCAGAGTAAGATTTCAGTACATTTCTGGTGTAAATTAATATTAAAATTGTCGGGCTGACCGTGGCTCTGCACCTTTAGCCCCTTTTTAAAGGGCTTACATGGCAACATATGTCGTGCCGACACTGGATGTCGCACAACATTTATTGTTAATGATTAGTCCCTATGGTGTTGCACTGCAAACATGCTGCGACACAACAGTCGCAAAAGTTGGATTTTTGCGTGCCTGCCGTGTCGCAGCACAGTCACATGCCGTAGTGTGACACCATAGACTATCATTACAATAAATGTGTGACATTGGTGCGACATGTCGCAATGTAGTTGTACCTTTTTTGTCGCGTGGTTGCACAACACGTCGCCCTAACCTAAAAGTGGAAAGAGCCGTTTAAAACATAAAAATGGGCAAAATTGTTTTTGGTGACCTTTTTTTTTTAACAAAAAAAAAAAAATACCCAACAAAAATGACCCCCAGTGTTGGTTCTACATTTGTCATGATAAAAAAAAAACAACAAGAAAAATGAGTAAAAAACTGAACGTGGAATAATCTGAGCAACTAGGACGGTACACGCTTCTTCTTCAAAATTACCTGTGCACCGTCTGCTTTGTAGAGGTGGTGCAGTGTAATTACATTCATGTGAATGTGACGGGAAGTTGTAATTACACTGCACCGCTGATGCAAAGGAGACTGGAAGCAAGCAATGAAGAGTAAGCAGCACTCACACAAGCACCGCTACCCCTTCAAACAGCTGATCGATTTGAATTGATTCCTATTCTGAAAGGTCTCCAGTTATAAGAGTGTACCTCTAGGTTCAGTGCTGGGTCCGCTATTCTGAATGGTCCCCAGTTATACGAGTGTACCTCTAGGTTCAGTGCTGGGTCCGCTATTCTGAAAGGTCTCCAGTTATACGAGTGTACCTCTAGGTTCAGTGCTGGGTCCGCTATTCTGAAAGGTCTCCAGTTATACGAGTGTACCTCTAGGTTGTCTCTAGTGCTGGGTCAGTGCTGGTCTATTCTGAAAGGTCTCCAGTTATACGAGTGTACCTCTAGGTTCAGTGCTGGGTCCGCTATCTGAATGTCCCCAGTTATACGAGTGTACCTCTAGGTTCAGTGCTGGGTCCGCTATTCTGAATGGTCTCCAGTTATACGAGTGTACCTCTAGGTTCAGTGCTGGGTCCGCTATTCTGAATGGTCTCCAGTTATACGAGTGTACCTCTAGGTTCAGTGCTGGGTCCGCTATTCTGAATGGTCTCCAGTTATAAACGAGTGTACCTCTAGGTTCAGTGCTGGGTCCGCTATTCTGAATGATCCCCCAGTTATACGAGTGTACCTCTAGGTTCAGTGCTGGGTCCGCTATTCTGAATGATCCCCAGTTATACGAGTGTACCTCTAGGTTCAGTGCTGGTCCGCTATTCTGAATGGTCTCCAGTTATACGAGTGTACCTCTAGGTTCAGTGCTGGGTCCGCTATTCTGAATGGTCCCCAGTTATTACGAGTACCCTCTAGGTTCAGTGCTGGGTCCGCATATTCTGAATGGTCTCCAGTTATACGAGTGTACTCTAGGTTCAGTGCTGGGTCCGCTATTCTGAATGGTCTCCAGTTATACGAGTGTACCTCTAGGTTCAGTGCTGGGTCCGCTATTCTGAATGGTCCCAGTTATACGAGTGTACCTCTAGGTTCAGTGCTGGGTCCGCTATTCTGAATGGTCTCCAGTTATACGAGTGTACTCTAGGTTCAGTGCTGGGTCCGCTATTCTGAATGGTCTCCAGTTATACGAGTGTACTCTAGGTTCAGTGTGGGTCCGCTATTCTGAATGGTCTCCAGTTATACGAGTGTACCTCTAGGTTCAGTGCTGGGTCCTATTTCTGAAAGAGAGTACCTCTGTTCAGTGCTGGGTCCGCTATTCTGAATGGTCTCCAGTTATAAGAGTGTACCTCTAGGTTCAGTGCTGGTCCGCTATTCTGAAATGAGTCTCCAGTTATAACTGTACCTCTAGTTCAGTGCTGGGTCCGCTATTCTGAATGGTCTCAGTTATAAGAGTGTACCTCCTAGGTTCAGTGCTGGGTCCGCCTATTCTGAATGGTCTCCAGTTATACCGAGTGTACCTCTAGGTTCAGTGCGGGTCCGCTATTCTGAATGTCTCCAGTTATACGAGTGTACCTCTAGGTTCAGTGCTGCTGGGTCCGCTATTCTGAATGGTCTCCAGTTATAAAGTGTACCTCTAGGTTCAGTGCTGGGTCCGCTATTCTGAATGGTCTCCAGTTATATCGAGTGTACCTCTAGGTTCAGTGCTGGGTCCGCTATTCTGAATGGTCCCCAGTTATACGAGTGTACCTCTAGTTCAGTGCTGGGTCCGCTATTCTGATGGTCTCCAGTTATACGAGTGTACCTCTAGGTTCAGTGCTGGGTCCGCTATTCTGAATGGTCCCCAGTTATACGAGTGTACCTCTAGGTTCAGTGCTCTAGGGTCCGCTATTCGAATTCTCCAGGTGTACCTCTACGTTCAGTGCTGGGTCCGCTATTCTGAATGGTCCCCAGTTATACGAGTGTACCCTCTAGGTTCAGTGCTGGGTCCGCTATTCTGAATGTCTCCAGTTATCGTGTACCTCTAGTTCAGTGCTGGGTCCGCTATTCTGAATGTCTTCCAGTTATACGAGTGTACCTCTAGGTTCAGTGCTGGGTCCCCTATTCTGAATGGTCTCCAGTTATACGAGTGTACCTCTCTAGGTTCAGTGCTGGTCCGCTATTCTGAAAGGTCTCCAGTTATACGAGTGTACCTCTAGGTTCAGTGCTGGGTCCGCTATTCTGAAAGGTCTCCCAGTTATATCGAGTGTACCTCTAGGTCAGTGCTGGGTCCGCTATTCTGAATGGTCCAGTATACGAGTACCTCTAGGTTCAGTGCTGGGTCCGCTATTCTGAATGGTCCCCAGTTATACGAGTGTACCTCTAGGTTCAGTGCTGGGTCCGCTATTCTGAAATCTCTCCAGTTATAGAGTGAGGTCAGTGCTGGTCCGCTATTCTGAATGGTTCCCAGTTACAGTTACTAGGTTCAGTTGTCCCAGTTACTACGAGTGTTTCATCTGAATGTAGTATAGATGTACCTCTATTCCGCTATTCTGAATGGTCTCCAGTATATTCAGTGCTGGTATGTTACCTATTCTATTCCATTTATCTATTAAGGATATAGAAATATCCTTATAAATAATATAGATGGCACCAAGCTATGTAATTCTGCGCAGTCTATAGAAGATCTCCATAAACTACAAGTCACACACTGACCTGGGCAATGTTTGGCCTCCACTTGGCAAATCAGATTCAACGTGGATAAATGTAAGGTTATGTAACTGGGTACAAATAATCTACATGCATCCTATGCCCTAAGGGGAGTAACACTGGGAGAGTCACTTGTAGAGAAGAATTTCAGTGTACATGTGGATCAGAGATGAAATAACAGCATACAATGTCAATCAGCAGCTTGTAAGGCTATCAAAATAATATTGTGTATTGAAAGAGGCATGGAGCAGCCTGGTACTGGATTTCCCAAAGTTCTTTGGAAGTACATTCAACAAGTAGGTAAGAGGGTATAGGGGAATATCTTAATCAAACAGATCCTTAAGTGGAGTTTGAATCCTTGACTGATAGGGGGTAAATAGGGGGCATTCCCAGAAAATGTGCTTGGGAGTTACAATACCACCATATGTATGGGTTAGAGCTCTAACCTTTATATAGCAATACTGTTGTGCGGTACCAGGCTAAGAGTCCAGGGAGGTTTTGGTGTTCTGTACTATATCACCAAACACAGGGATTTTGGAATGTCTCTACCCAGCTGTGATTTCCATCCCATACAAGTATCTGTGAGATGGTGCTGAAACTGTGGAAATAATGAAGTTATAGATTCAATAAAATTAGATCCTTCGACTATGGACCTTAGAGAGAGAGATATGTTCATATGTCGTCACTGGTGACCGGCTTCACCTAAACAGTGCTAGCATGTTATCTACAGCCCAGCATCTTTTCCTAATTTAATCACATTTGAACATATGTCTCTCTAAGGTCTATAATTGAAGCATCTATTTAGTTGGTAAATTTGTAGACCACCTCACATTAAATAACGGGTTCACCAAGCCCCACATTTTCTATTTCAGTTCATTTGTTGCATGCCAATATGGTGGTCCATGAAGCTATATGGCGGAGATGTGCTGACATAAATAATAATAATAGGGAAGGTAATAGAGGTATAGTATTCTTAAAAAAATCTTGGCCACTTTAGATGGTTCATAGTCTATAATAGTAGGAAACCAAGGTGTCTGCTCTGTCATGCAACTGGTGTATTGTCATTATGCGTGCCTTACCTGCATTACCATATTTCTAAAAACGCTGTTGCGTCTAGATTCTCATTTTTCCCCCCATATTATCTATTGAGAGATCCTTAAGTTTGGATTGGATATCAACAATTTAAGAAGGGCTTTAGTGGGGTATGACCAATCACATTCTGTAATGAAGACTATTCAAATCATGAAGCAATGGAGATATGCTGACTTATATTCCTCCCATAATACACAGTCAGATGGGGCCATAGGAGAAGGGGGGTACAAGGAGAAGACAAGACAAGAGTGGAGTCTGGTCAATTCAGGTGACAGGACTGGACAGGAGTGAACATGGGCCCTAAGTGCAGGGTTATTTCTGAAGAAATAATCTACAGTGTATGAGCGTGAGATTAGTGTAGGTGGGAAAAGGATGAGCATGTCCAAGCCAACAGGTTGCCAAGCCACTATAGGTAGCAAAATGAGTGTGGCCAGATCAGTTTAGTATCTGCACTGTCCATATATGTAGTAGGGAACCGGTGTTTGGCAAAGGTAAAAGAGACAGCAGAGTCATGTGTTTCTTGGAGTAAAGCTATTTCAGCTTAATATATGACATTTTTGAGAAAGTGTCTATTGGCATACTTCATGAAGAGTGGATAGTAACTGCATCATTAAAGAAGGGACATTAATGATGCAACACACTACTCCTCAGGTAAAGGGGAGATGTAACTCAAGGGGCAATGACAGGGATCAAATTAACATCACATAAATACAGTAAAACTCAAAATTAGTAATGCAAGGAAACATTAGTCAAAGGGCTAATCCCACAGAAGGAAAACCTTAGGAAATATGAGTAAGGTTTCTCCTTGGAGGGAATGATACTGACAGCCAGGGAAGTACTGTAGGATTCAGGGGCGGATTGGCTATAGACCTTACAGGGAAATTTCCTGGTGGGCCGATGCCCAGGGGGCCATCCAATGCCTCCTTTTTGCCGCTGGCCGGGTACATAATAAGCTCTCGGTGGTAGCGGTAATTAATGCTGTGAGAATCAGGAAGTCATGTACGCGACCAGTGACCGCACAACCTGAATTCAACTGCTCTGGCTCGCATTTCACCTCATAATCCACCTGCCCCATATCTTAATTAGAGACACCTCGAGGAGGACAGAAAATGGCATCTATTGATGGTCACCACAAAGGGTAATATATTGTGCTGCACTGTGGTATGTGGTTGTACAGGGAAGGTATTTTGTGCTATGGTATTGCTGACCTACACTACTTGCGTTGCCCCCCCCCCGCCCCCCCCTTAAAATGGGGCGACTTTTAGTTTTGTTTTTTGCCAGGGCCACTTTAATTTTCCAATCCACCCCTGGTTGGAATAAGGGGGCTAGAGCTGGCCAAAATATATAATCATAGGATAGGGAGGATAACTCACATATGGTATTAGAAGGACGGAAAAGAACAAAAAGAAGACGTGGGGGAGACCATACTGTAGTTATAAGAATGCATAGTGTCACAGTGAACTAAGTGAAGAATCGGTCTGTAAAGGAATAGCTGAGTTACATGGAAGGTGTTCATCACTTGATAGGATGAGATGGAAGCCAAGACTGATGTAGGTGCAGCGGTGGAAAAGGCAGGTCTGAGGAAGAGGAATCAGGAAGAACTCACAAAAGAAGCCCAAGGTCTCTTAGAGTGCAAACAGTAAAAGATTGTTAGCCCTGAAGTATGTGCCTAGAGGTCATGAAAGATTTCCACCTGAGCACCTTTGTAATCTATGTGCTTTAGTGGTGGACCAAAGCCATAGGGGGAGAGCAATCAATCAGATTCCATTTTTCAAAGCTTCTTTTGAAATGAAAGGTGGGATTTGATTTGTTTATATGGACAACTAAGACAGTTTTCTTTTACTGCAATTTTCATAAATCAAAACCATTATCTCTTCTTTCAAGGTAAGGGTCATAATGCAACAGATGATTCCTCATATATGACCGCTAATACTTTTAAGATGTTATGCAGAAAAGCTCTGCACATTTTAATGGGGGGCGACGGAGGATGGATTTTCCCAGTACATTGTTAAAGATAGTTTGTAAGATCAATTTTACTTTTTCTTCTCCTGGTGATCCAGATACTCCCTGTACTGGTATGTTGTGCCACCTTTCTCTCTTATCCAGGCCATGACACTGAAGGCTACCAAATGTAGCCACTTGTGATGCAGTGGTAGTTTATACATGACAAATGAGTTAGCTTCGCCAGGGTCCTATTTTAAAAGGTCAACCTATTGCACCACTTGTTTGAAAATCTAGGCATATGGTGTTGACCACAACCTCCACGTCTCTTTGAGGCAGACATAAGTTGCAGCTCTGGCATAGCTGCCAATGAAGACAGCGGAGTAGATAGAGTGCTATAGTTGCATGCAGGGCTTCAGGTCGGCTGAGGTTCAGGTGGCAAACGATAGAGGGCTATAGGTATGAGGATTGCTTGGTAGTGGTGGTTAGTCCATGGTAGTTGTGATTGTGCCAGGGTTGCAAAGGAAGACATCAAGTGGAGATCAGAGTGGTGGAAGCAGTGCCATGTTGTATGGGGCACATATTTTCAAAATGGAGGTCTATGAGAAGATGAGGGTAATCCAATGACATACTTGGAAGATATTTGGGCAAAGCAAGTCAATGCTCAGTGCTCAAGGTAAAAAGGTGTGTAGCACTGGCATCAGCACCACATTAGAAGTCTATGATATGTGGTTTGTCAGGTGAAATGTATTTGCTGTTAGTGCTACTGGGGTGGCGGTGAAGGATTTGGGAGCTTTTCCTTTCTTTTGGCATCCATACATACATAGATGGCGCTTTTTTGGCAGATTTTAGCTAGCTGGTAATGGAGCTTGGGTAAGGTAATCACATATCTTTCTCTTATAGATGTCAGGCAACATCCAGGAGAAAAAAAAAAAAAAAAAAACTTTTTTCTTTTACTGCTGCTTCCTATTTGCTAAAATGCAAACTTTCACAGAAGATTACTTTACATCACTGGGATTTACAATGATATGATGTATGTCCTACTGAAAAGAGGACAACAGAGAGTAAAAAGTCTGAGCACAGGAGCCCATAGAGAGGAAGGAAGAGTAAAGAGTCTGAGCAGAGAGGATTTTCTGTTCTCTTGCATGAAAGCAAATTTTTGTGTAATTTACATTCAAATTGGAAGTGTCTGCAGTGAAAGTGACGTGTATGACTGTATATTCACTCGCTCTGGATACAAAAGTATTTATCAATGAGTAATACCTGCTCAGCAGTCAGGGGAGGCACTGTGCAAATGTGTGAGCGTGCATGTGTATGGGTCTTTTTATAATAAACACAGTTGGGTGTTGTACTAAATTACAAAGTAAAAAGGTAAGATGGTCTGAATCTAGATACATTATTTGAAGCAGTGAAAAGCTTGAGCAGAAGAAATGAGAAAGTGAAAAGTCTGAGTAGAAAAGACAAGAGATTGAAAAGCCTGAGCAGAGATCAGAGTGTAAGCAGTCTGTGCAGAGGAAACCAGAGAGTAAAAAGCCTTAGTAAGGAGACCAGAGAGTGAGCAGAGGAGAGATCTGTGCAGAGGAGACCAGAGGGTAAAGAGCCTTAGTAAGGAGACCAGAGAGTAAGCAGAGGAGATTAGAAGATGAGAGATCTGTGCAGAGGAGACCAGAGAGTAAAAAGCCTTAGTAAGGAGACCAGAGTAAGCAGAGGAGATTAGAAGATCAGAGATCTGTGCAAAGGAGACCAGAGAGTAAAAAGCCTTAGTAAGGAGACCCGAAAGTGAGCAGAGGAGATTAGAAGATGAGAGATCTGTGCAAAGGAGACCAGAGAGTAAAAAGCCTTAGTAAGGAGACCCGAGAGTGAGCAGAGGAGATTAGAAGGTGAGAGGTCTGTGCAGAGGAGACCAGATAGTAAAAAGCCTCAGTAAGGAGACCAGACAGTGAGCAGAGGAGATTAGAAGGTGCGAGGTCTGTGCAGAGGAGATCAGTGAGTGAAAACCTAAGCAGAGAGCACCAGACAGTAAAAAGCGTGAACATAATAAACCAGAAAGTGAAGATATGAGCAGAGAAAAACAGAGAGTAAATAGTCTAAGCAGAGGAGACCAGAGAGTGAAAGCGTGAGAAGAGGAGATCAGATGGTGAGAGGCCTGTGTAGAGGAGACCAAAGAGTGAAAAAACAAAGCAAAGAACCCCTTAGATTGAAAAGCCTAAGCAGTGGAGATCAGAGAGTGAAAAGCCTCAACAGACTAGCCAGAAAAGAAAAACCTGAGCAGAGAAAAACAGAGGGTAAATAGTCTAAGCAGAGGAGGCCAGAGAGTGAAAATCCTAATTAAAGGAGACCAGAGAGTGAAAGTCTGAGCAGAGGAGATTTGATGGTGAAAGGTCTGTGTAAAGAACACTGAAGAGTGAAAAGACTGAGCAGAAGAGATCAGAAAGTAAAAAGTCTGAAAAGAGTAAACCAAAAAGTGAAAACCTGAACAGAGAAAAACAGAGGGTGAATAGTCTAAGCAGAGAAGACTAAAGAGTGAAAAGAGGAGAAAGGAGAGTGTAATGTCTGAGCAGAGGAGACCAGAGAGTGAAAAGTATGTGCAAAGGAGATAAGAGGGTAAAAAGTCTGTATATTAGAAACCAGAGGGTAAAAAACCTGAGCTAGGGAGACCAGAGAGCACACCAGAGGGTGGAAACCCTGGACAGAGGAGGAAATGTCCTGCCCTCCTGTTGAAAAAAATATTTTTTTCTGTAATTTATATTTACAATTAAAGTGAGTGTAAAATGATGTGTATGACTGTATATTTACTCGTTCTGGATACACAAGCATTTGCCAATGAACCTGCACTGTGCACGTGTGTGAACGTACATGCGCATGGGTCTGCTGATAAGAATACAACAGGGCATTGTACTAGCAAATAGAAGAGGTAAGAAGGTCTGAATCTTAATGCATTCATGGATATATATGAATAGAAACAAAACAGATCAGATGCCATGCATTCTCTGAGATGTATCGCAGGAGGCCATCGAGGAGCAACCAGTCATGCAAGAGGACACATGCGCAAAGCGAGCACAGTGTGAGCCGGATACTACCAAGCTTCATAGGCTGAGGGCACCAATGTGATATATCCAGTGAGTTACAGGATGTGAGTCTACATAATGCAGGACTGTTAGACAACTTTGTATGGATGTTCAGCAAATAGTACTTATGAAAGCACAAAATGTTAATACAGAGACACTAAAGACACCATGAATCCTGGGTCCCACTCATCATTGTAGTACCCCAAGACCTCACTTATAGTAATAACCAGCAGTGTTGGATGGGAGAGTTGTTTTGTTACAGGGATTAGAAGCAGGTCAGCTATGCTGGAGGCAAGTGAGCAGCTAGGCAGGAAGCTAGGGTGGGCACGGTAGCAATATATAATACTAACCTTTAGGGGGGGTCAAGGCAGCTGTGGTCTCTTCTAAAAATCAAAAACATTGTTTATTAGGGAAACAGAAATACCCAAAAAAACAGCTGAAAACTCACATTTAGAAAATCGTCCTCAGTCCCCTCAATGTCTCTGGTTTCATGTACCAAATAAACTTGCTGCTGTACAGTTAAGAAACTCACAGCAGGAGGTCACAATGGACAAGAGGAGGTGCCGACCTCTGCCCACATGCCATGAGCTAAAACCACTGTATTACTCCTGCCCTCATTCATGTCTCCTATAGGTCACTCCATCTACTCTCACTTCTATATTAGATGATATGGAAAGCAGATGACTACAGGAAAAAGCTACTGTAAAGTGAGGAACCAATGAGAAAGTCCTGACACCGCTCGTGAAAAATAGCATACAACATTATGCCTTAATCTGTTATTCCTGGAGAACGAGCAAACAAAAGGGTGATAAAAGAGGGGACAGAACGTGAACATGAGCAGATAGGAGTAGAAGACGTCATGACAAATGATGAAAGAAAAGAGAAGTCATCGTCCCTGAAGAGGAAGCACAAGAGTTAAATGTGAGGTGACACATGAACAGGTCATCTATGACCCATCTGAGTGCCCCAAATACAAGAGAACAGCAATCCAGGACCTATCATCACATACACACAAGGAGCAGGAATCTACCAACAGAAAACTATGATGACGTCAATTAGTTACCACCTTCTAAAATTTTAAAAAAGGACACACAAAGGTCAAGACGCGAACAGAAGAATTATGGGTAAGTGGTAAAATGGACACTCAGTGCTGGAACAGGGGATTCACAGGGAACAAAACAAGACAGGGGGATACCGTGTACTGACCTTGCAGCAAGGGTGAGCTGGTGGACTGGAATTTTTCTACAAATGGTAGGAGATACGGGACAGGACGGGGTGGGGTGGGGGTGGGGGGATAAAAAGGGGCGGTGTTTACACAACAGAATTATAAAATCAAAGAAAAATAAGCAAAGCAAAAAACAGTGGTAAAACGCATTCTGCTTCACACTCCAAATACCTATAAGATATTGACTTCATGATACAGCCACAGGAGGTTATTTCTACTTATGAGGAACTCAGTACCAGTGATTATGTGAGGTGTCTAGGGAAACCTGCTGCACAGACCATTCCTGTGTGTGGATGAAGGGATGCTGTAATGGACTGCGGACACACAGCTCAGGGGTGAACAGCCAGTGGCTCCCCCTACGTAAGACACCACTTAACAATCCTTGTTTCCTTCAGCTTCATGACAAAACACCAGGACAGGAAGCAGCGATGCTCGGCAGGACAAATATGGGGGTCCCTATTTAACGGCTCTGCACAAATACATTTACTAGAGATGGGGACAAGACATGAGATCTGTGCGCTATAAACATGGGGTGCAGTCGACACATACCAGAACACCAGTGGTGTCCTGTATACACCCACTGTAGCCACATTACTGATATTATGGGGATCCAGAAATAGTGGGGAGCACTTACAAATAATTAATTACCCCATAACCCAGTGATTCTACGATATAGGACCTGTGGATGATACATTAATGAGATCCGGACCCTGATGGACAATATATGGATATCATCTGGATAATTCAACCCCAATTAAAAGAAAAAAAAAACAGAGGAGCTAATACCCGGACACAGACAGATCTGTAAATTCACACAGTATACACATGATGTACATACAGGACATGCATGGAGAACGCTACATGGATATCTTGGAATCTACGTCCCACCAAGTTAACGACAGAATTAACCCATCTAAGTGTTTTAGACAGAGCTGAAAGGAGATCTGCCCCCATCCCTCCAGTAATGGACCATGGTGTTTATGACCGAAGTCTAACATTTAAAGTCTCGCTGTGTATTCAGAATCCACATACCTGTCCTCTATGGATAACGATCAGGAGGCCCCATAAGGCAGGGATAAGATGGACAAGTCCACCAGACTGTGAGCCCTCAATATAACCATGTTCTGCTATCAGCCACCCGAGAGATCACTCCAATAAACCACAAACAAAAGCCCAGATACATTATATGTGTGTATTATATGAGGAACGGAGAGCAGCAAAAGCTGCTAATATCCAGTATGAGATAAGGTTCCTCATGTCTGAGCCTGGGAATAAATTACTCTTTTATATGGGATTTCACCTGAAAACCTCTTTCATCTATTCAGCTCCTTCCCCCAAATTACAGCTCACTCAGCCCTGACGGGATCTATCCAGCACGAGCTCCACTTCACTGGGCCTGTTAGCGGCGGTGTAGTGGACAAAGACCTCAACAGGCACAACGGGGAAATGCTGCATATCGGCTATGGCTTCCTCTCAAAGGGGTAGAAATCATCCAATATGTCTGCTGTCTCTGGAATCACGTTCAGGGTTTAGAGCAGACATCTGTAAATGTCATAAATCCCCAGGATGCTACACAGCTCATGGTGGACCTTGCCTAGCTCAAGACTTACCAAACAGAATAACGCTGGCATTGCTGTGTCCCAAACGGTTCATGGCCACACATGTGTAGTTCCCATAGTCTTGTTCTGAAACATTGAAGAATGTTACACGAGAAAATGTCTCTCTGTTCTCCACCTTCACTCCTTTCCTGGAGTCGCTCAGCCTGCAAAATACAACAATGCTGTCAAGTTTCAGCAATAAGACCCTGACCTCCTACTTCTATGTGCATCTATCCTGCTCTCCTACTTCGGTGTACTTCCACCCTGCACTTTTATTCTTGTCTGCTTCCACCCTGAATCCTATTTCTGTGTACTTCCACCCTGCTCTCCTACTCATGCCTGCTTCTATCCTGCATACTACTCCCATGTGCTTCCACCCTGCATTCAACTCCTACGTGCTTCTACCCTGCCCTCATTGTCATATCTGCTTCAACCTTGCCCACCTCCCACCTTGCCTTCATAGTCATGTTTGCCTCCATACTGCCAACCTCCTCCCACCCTTTATTGTACTATGTGTGCTTCCACACTTGCCCTGCACTCCTAGTCCTGTGAGCTTCCACTCTGAACCTTTACAACAGTGTTTCTAACCACCCCCCTCCCCTAAATCTTACTACTGTGTCCCACTGTCCTATCCTCATACTCCCATGTGCCTCCAATATGCCTTTCTACTCCTGGGTGCCTCAGCACAGCTGTCTTACTACCATGTTCCTCCACCCTGCAATCATAATACTATATGCCTCCACTCAGTCATCCTACATCCATGTGCCCTTAATCTTGTCCACCTAGTCCGCTACTACAATAGTGTGACCACCTGGTCCTATTTCACTGGCTGGGCCAGAACTTACCTTTTGTCTTCCTTGTACCAGAAAAATTCAGCAGCGGGGACAGCCAGCGCGTCACACTGCAGAATCCCTTGATGGCCCAAAGGAACACCAATATTTCGTGCATCTAATATGTAGGGTGGATCTGCATAAGATATGCAACCATCAATAGAGCCCTAGTGATGTGGGGCTGATAGTTCAGGTATCACAAGTCCATTGACATCAACACAACAGAAGCTTCTAGAGCAGCAAAACCCACAACCTTCCCATGGCGCAATGCTCGCAAATGAGCAGCCAACTGGTAAGTACATGAAGGTGATAGTAATAGACAATCAATATGCTAATGTTAAAGTACATGAGAAACCGTTGTCACATTTCAGGAACGCTGCACAGCCTCTGAACCAGACATGTGAAAAACAAGCAATAAACGAGAAATTATGATCCTGGAAAACCTTAATACGGCTGTAATGTGGGGAAGTGGAGCCTGCACATAATTGTCATGCAGAACACAATGAGGCCCTTACACAAAAATCACGACATAACAGAAGTATGAAACATTATAAAATGGAACCCACAAAACATAGATATCCCAGGTTACCAAGGAGAACTGGTACAACCTGGCATTCTCTACTATATCAATATATATCTACAGCTTGTATAAGTTACCAGTATACATCTAGTATACTGAGCATCTCCTTATGTAATGATATAAGTACAGCTGGTGTAAGTTATATATATGGTATATAGTGTTATGGGCCAAACTGTATAACCTGCGGGTATTTTGGTATATAAATATATATAAATACAACTAGTGTTCGTTATACATCTTGTATGAAGTGAAATGGACCATACTGGTATAACCTAAGCATCTTCTGGTATATACAGTAGAGGTGGTGTAAGTTATACATGTTCATGTATAACGTGATATGATGGACCATACTGATATACCCTGGGCATCATCTGGTATAAAAAGCTGGTGTAAGTTATACATGTTCCTGTATAATGTTATATACTGATATAACCTGGGCATCTTCTGTATGTAATTCTATATGTACAGCTGGTATAAATTATACATATTTTATATAGTGATATGGACCATACTGATATAACCTGAGCATCTGTACAAAATTCTATATGTACAGCTAGTATAAATAATACAGCTTTTATGTGGTGATATGGACCATACTGGAATATGCTGGGCTTCTTCTGATATATAATGACAGGTAAGGTGCAAACACTCAAGTTTAAAGGGGTTCTCCGGGAATTAAGAAAATGAAAATACTTAAATATTACTTTATTATAAATATATGCTCAAATACCTTTCATTATTTATAACGGCTTGTTTTGTCTGGGGAGCAATGATTAGGATAAACAAAATGGCCGCCGTCCTATTAGTGCACACAAAATCTGTCCTGATCACACAGGAGGACAAGTTACTTCACAACACTGAGGTAAAGAGCTGTCGCAGCCTACTCTCTGCTTGTCAGGGATTATGATCCTGTATACAGATCATAAGATCTTCAGCTGAATCTCTGGAGAATTTAGTTCATGAGGAGACAAAGTACAGAGAGGACGGACAGGACAGACTGTGGTAATTGAGACTGTATACAAGAGTTGCTTTTCATTAGCCACATCCCCACCTCCTCTAATGTCTCCTCATTTTCTCCATTCCCACAGAGATTCACCTGTATTCAGGATCATAATCCCTAATAAGCAGAGCAGAGAGGAGGATGCGACAGCTCTTTACATCAGTGTGGTGAAGTAACTTGTCCTCCTGTGTGATTAGGACAGGTTTTATGTGTACTAATAGGACGGCGGCCATTTTGTTTCTCCTAATGATTGCTTCCTAATGAAAGGTATTTGTGAATATATTTATTAAAAAATAGTATTTAACTATTTTCATTTTTTTAATTCCCGGAGAACGCCTTTAAATAGCCATAGTGGGCGGGATCAAATTCAAATGTGTAAACAAAATTTAAATACAAATATGCATGATTAAATGTAATAAAGTGCATAGCCAATATACAAAGTGCCAAATATAACAGTGTTCATAATCAAAAAAATCCATGATTAAATGCAAAGTATATATAAACCTCATAGTGTATACGAAAAACCTTAATTATTGATTCATAATATAGCGACCACGTGTCACGTGTAATTAAAAACATAAATAACACCTGTGAGGGTGTATACAATCACTTACGAGATCATCAAAACAGAGTACTTGTGTCCCGCCCACTATGGCTATTGAGTGTTTGCACTTGTCACTATGCTTGAGAAAGGCCTCAGTGAGCAGGCCGAAACGTTGCAAGTTGGGACAATAAAAGTGGTCCTTCACCTTACCTGTTGGAGTGCTGCCTCAATCTATTATTTTTTATATAACAACTTAGATATATGATTTTTGCTGACTGGCCTCGGTGCCTCCTGGCTGAAGAGGACCAGATACTGCAGGATCCTAGTAAAGTGCAGAGATGTGAGATTGGCAGGAAACTACAGTCGCGTGTCTATTGATTGGTCACTGGCCGGCCAGGATGTTTCCAGCGATAACATAGACTTTATATTCACAGATGACTGAGACTTTCTTTGAGGATGAGTCAGAGGATTTACTTACAGTTGACTGTAACTTTAACCCTTCGGACGTCTGGGGAAGAAACATCATTGGCGGCGCTGCACTCGTATACCCCAGACTGTTCCCGTGTGATTCCTGTGATCTCCAGATATTCATCTTCACTCATAAAGCCATGTGCTGTAAAAGAAGAACATACGTGTTACAGGTCACCAGAATGTTCTGCTGTCCATGGCTCTATAATAAGAGGCAGCAATCACAGAGATATCAAATTTATATAATGCAGTGCAGCAGGATGTGACCAGAGACTGCACTGCCATGACCAACCACGGAACATGGGGATGGGCATCAGACTATTCTCAGCATTAAGACTGATCAATGCATTAGATAGGAAGGGGTTAACCATCCTCCATCATGTCACCCCTTCTCTCGCTGTCTGTCAGGAGCGGACAGGGTAATTCTAGGTTAGGAGCTCGGAGCGGAGCTGGGAAGTAGATGTTCTTGTGCTATAAAAAGAAAGATCTGGGAAATAACAATCTCTCTTAGCATTTCTGCTGCTTCCGTCGTCTCATGTTTAACCCTCTGTGAGGAGAGAAGACAACAGAGAGAAGAAGACGGCGGGTACTACAAACATGGCATCTGCCAACCAGACAAGTAAGGAACATAAACGCAACATAGTGCCAGGAAACACCCTCCTATCACACCTATTATCCTCAGTATCACCATCATCACCCAGTATACAGGAGAAGAGAAGTGGTACTGTGCAGTGTCTATATATACAGAATAAGAGCAGATACTGAGAATTACATCCAGTATATAGGACAAGAGAAGTGGTACTGTGCAGTGTCCATATATACAGAATAAGAGCAGATACTGAGGATTACACCCAGTATACAGGACAGGAGAAGTGGTACTGTGCAGTGTCCATATATACAGAATAAGAGCAGATACTGAGGATTACACCCAGTATACAGGACAGGAGAAGTGGTACTGTGCAGTGTCCATATATACAGAATAAGAGCAGATACTGAGGATTACCACCCCAGTATACAGGACAAGAGAAGTGGTACTGTGCAGTGTCTATATATACAGAATAGAGCAGATACTGAGAATGACACCCAGTATACAGGACAGGAGAAGTGGTACTGTGCAGTGTCCATATATACAGAATAAGAGCAGATACTGAGGATTACACCCAGTATACAGGACAGGAGAAGTGGTACTGTGCAGTGTCCATATATACAGAATAAGAGCAGATACTGAGGATTACACCCAGTATACAGGACAGAAGTGGTACTGTGCAGTGTCCATATATACAGAATAAGAGCAGATACTGAGAATTACACCCAGTATACAGGAGAAGAGAAGTGGTACTGTGCATTGTCTATATATACAGAATAAGTGCAGATACTGAGAATTACACCCAGTATACAGGAGAAGTGGTACTGTGCAGTGCCCATATATACAGAAAAGAGGTGATACTGAGAATTACACCCAGTATACAGGAGAAGTGGTACTGTGCAGTGTCCATATATATACAGAATAAGAGGTGATACTGAGAATTACACCCAGTATACAGGAGAAGTGGTACTGTGCAGTGTCCATATATATACAGAATAAGAGCAGATACTGAGAATTACACCCCAGTATACAGGACAGGAGAAGTGGTACTGTGCAGTGTCCATATATATTATATATATATATATATATATATATATATATATATATATATATATACAGAATAAGAGCAGATTCTGAGAATTACACACAGTATACAGGACAAGAGAAGTGGTACTGTGCAGTGTCCATATATACAGAATAACAGCAGATACTGAGGATTACACCCAGTATACAGGACAAGAGAAGTGGTACTGTGCAGTGTCCATATATACAGAATAAGAGCAGATACTGAGAATTACACCCAGTATATAGACAAGAGAAGTGGTACTGTGCAGTGTACATATATACAGAATAAGAGCAGATACTGAGGATTACACCCAGTATACAGGACAGGAGAAGTGGTACTGTGCAGTGTCCATATATACAGAATAAGAGCAGATACCGAGAATGACACCCAGTATACAGGACAGGAGAAGTGGTACTGTGCAGTGTACATATATACAGAATAAGAGCAGATACTGAGAATGACACCCAGTATACAGGACAGGAGAAGTGGTACTGTGCAGTGTACATATATACAGAATAAGAGCAGATACTGAGGATTACACCCAGTATACAGGACAGGAGAAGTGGTACTGTGCAGTGTATATATATACAGAATAAGAGCAGATACTGAGGATTACACCCAGTATACAGGACAGGAGAAGTGGTACTGTGCAGTGTATATATATACAGAATAAGAGCAGATACTGAGGATTACACCCAGTATACAGGACAGGAGAAGTGGTACGTACTGTGCAGTGTATATATATACAGAATAAGAGCAGATACTGAGGATTACACCCAGTATACAGGACAGGAGAAGTGGTACTGTGCAGTGTATATATATACAGAATAAGAGCAGATACTGAGGATTACACCCAGTATACAGGACAGGAGAAGTGGTACTGTGCAGTGTATATATATACAGAATAAGAGCAGATACTGAGGATTACACCCAGTATACAGGACAGGAGAAGTGGTACTGTGCAGTGTATATATATACAGAATAAGAGCAGATACTGAGGATTACACCCAGTATACAGGACAGGAGAAGTGGTACTGTGCAGTGTCCATATATAACAGAATAAGAGCAGATACTGAGAATTACACCCAGTATACAGGAGAAGTGGTACTGTGCAGTGTCCATAATATACAGAATAAGAGGTGATACTGAGAATTACACCCAGTATACAGGAGAAGTGGTACTGTGCAGTGTCCATATATATACAGAATAAGAGCAGATACTGAGAATTACACCCAGTATACAGGGAGAAGTGGTACTGTGCAGTGTCCATATATATACAGAATAAGAGCAGATACTGAGAATTACACCCAGTATACAGGACAGGAGAAGTGGTACTGTGCAGTGTCCATATATATATATACAGAATAAGAGCAGATCCTGAGAATTACACCCAGTATACAGGAGAAGTGGTACTGTGCAGTGTCCATATATACAGAATAAGAGCAGATACTGAGGATTACACCCAGTATACAGGACAGGAGAAGTGGTACTGTGCAGTGTCCATATATACAGAATAACAGCAGATACTGAGGATTATACCCAGTATACAGGACAGGAAGAAGTGGTACTGTGCAGTGTCCAATATATACAGAATAAGAGCAGATACTGAGGATTACACCCAGTATACAGGACAGGAGAAGTGTACTGTGCCAGTGTCCATATATACAGAATAAGAGCAGATACTGGAGAATGACACCCAGTATACAGGACAGGAGAAGTGGTACTGTGCAGTGTCATATATACAGAATAAAGAGCAGATACTGAGATTACACCCAGTATACAGGACAGGAGAAGTAGGTACTGTGCAGTGTACATATATACAGAATAAGAGCAGATACTGAGAATTACACCCAGTATACAGGACAAGAGAAGTGGTACTGTGCAGTGTACATATATACAGAATAAGAGCAGATACTGAGGATTACACCCAGTATACAGGACAGGAGAAGTGGTACTGTGCAGTGTCCATATATACAGAATAAGAGCAGATACTGAGAATGACACCCAGTATACAGGACAGGAGAAAGTGGTACTGTGCAGTGTATATATATACAGAATAAGAGCAGATACTGAGGATTACACCCAGTATACAGGACAGGAGAAGTGGTACTGTGCAGTGTATATATATACAGAATAAGAGCAGATACTGAGGATTACACCCAGTATACAGGACAGGAGAAGTGGTACTGTGCAGTGTATATATATACAGAATAAGAGCAGATACTGAGGATTACACCCCAGTATACAGGACAGGAGAAGTGGTACTGTGCAGTGTATATATATACAGAATAAGAGCAGATACTGAGGATTACACCCAGTATACAGGACAGGAGAAGTGGTACTGTGCAGTGTATATATATACAGAATAAGAGCAGATACTGAGGATTACACCCAGTATACAGGACAGGAGAAGTGGTACTGTGCAGTGTATATATATACAGAATAAGAGCAGATACTGAGGATTACACCCAGTATACAGGACAGGAGAAGTGGTACTGTGCAGTGTCCATATATACAGAATAAGAGCAGATACTGAGGATTACACCCAGTATACAGGACAGGAGAAGTGGTACTGTGCAGTGTCCATATATACAGAATAAGAGCAGATACTGAGTGTTATAGGAAAATATGGTGTCCAGCCAAAGCTTTAGTCCTAGACCACTCAAATATGATATAGCATATAACATTCACCCATTGAGTGGCCAGAAGCCATTTGCCCTTGTTAGCATATCAAAGGCAGGAAGGGCACATGGCTCTTGGCCAACAGATTGGGAAGAGATTTGGGTGGTCATGGGGTGGAGTCGATGGTGGGGGCTGGGACACAGGAAGATATATGCTTTGGAAAACTTGGGATCTCTCTCTTCCTTCCTGCCACCACCTGGAACAACAGCACTTCTGAAGCAAGCTTAAGGTATATGTGTGTATGTATATAAGTATAATATCCCAGTAGACTTTATATGTGTACATATAGATAGTGGTAGTCTGTGATTGTATTACCAGTAGATATACACTCACCGGCCACTTTATTAGGTACACCATGCTAGTAACGGGTTGGACCCCCTTTTGCCTTCAGAACTGCCTCAATTCTTCGTGGCATAGATTCAACAAGGTGCTGGAAGTATTCCTCAGAGATTTTGGTCCATATTGACATGATGGCATCACACAGTTGCCGCAGATTTGTCGGCTGCACATCCATGATGCGAATCTCCCGTTCCACCACATCCCAAAGATGCTCTATTGGATTGAGATCTGGTGACTGTGGAGGCCATTTGAGTACAGTGAACTCATTGTCATGTTCAAGAAACCAGTCTGAGATAATTCCAGCTTTATGACATGGCGCATTATCCTGCTGAAAGTAGCCATCAGATGTTGGGTACATTGTGGTCATAAAGGGATGGACATGGTCAGCAACAATACTCAGGTAGGCTGTGGCGTTGCAACGATGCTCAATTGGTACCAAGGGGCCCAAATAGTGCCAAGAAAATATTCCCCACACCATGACACCACCACCACCAGCTTGAACCGTTGATACAAGGCAGGATGGATCCATGCTTTCATGTTGTTGACGCCAAATTCTGACCCTACCATCCGAATGTCGCAGCAGAAATCGAGACTCATCAGACCAGGCAACGTTTTTCCAATCTTCTACTGTCCAATTTCGATGAGCTTGTGCAAATTGTAGCCTCAGTTTCCTGTTCTTAGCTGAAAGGAGTGGCACCCGGTGTGGTCTTCTGCTGCTGTAGCCCATCTGCCTCAAAGTTCGACGTACTGTGCGTTCAGAGATGCTCTTCTGCCTACCTTGGTTGTAACGGGTGGCAATTTGAGTCACTGTTGCCTTTCTATCAGCTCGAACCAGTCTGCCCATTCTCCTCTGACCTCTGGCATCAACAAGGCATTTCCGCCCACAGAACTGCCGCTCACTGGATGTTTTTTCTTTTTCGGACCATTCTCTGTAAACCCTAGAGATGGTTGTGCGTGAAAATCCCAGTAGATCAGCAGTTTCTGAAATACTCAGACCAGCCCTTCTGGCACCAACAACCATGCCACGTTCAAAGGCACTCAAATCACCTTTCTTCCCCATACTGATGCTCGGTTTGAACTGCAGGAGATTGTCTTGACCATGTCTACATGCCTAAATGCACTGAGTTGCCGCCATGTGATTGGCTGATTAGAAATTAAGTGTTAACGAGCAGTTGGACAGGTGTACCTAATAAAGTGGCCGGTGAGTGTATATGCTGTTTATGCATGAGTCTCTATATGTACATGTACTAATAGTCAGGTACTGGATGTGAGTTGGGTAGACGGTATATTGGTGGACTCTGGATATACTGTATATACATACACATTATTAGCCACATTGCTTAGCATCCAGGGAGGGCAGGAACGAGGTGGCTGTGTGTGGTGGTGCCCTCTATGTACTGTGTTATTTGTAGTGTCTGTATCTTTGTATAATGTCCATTGCTTTGTCATCTCTGTTATCAGTAAAGTATTTTTATATATAAGTATCTGCGAGGGTTGTATGTTACTCCTGGTGTGTATGAAGGACTGGAGGGGTGTATATAATACACTGAATAAACGGGATATATAAGAAACAAAGACAACAGTCTAGGAACAGATTAAAAGGGAAGGAAGTGGAGATAAATATAAATCTCCAATTTCCAATAAGCAGAAATTCCCTCTTTCACTGAGAATTACATCCAGTATACAGGACAGGTGTTACTGTGCAGTGTCCATATATACAGAATAAGAGCAGATACTGAGAATTACACCCAGAGTTTATTTATATATATATATATATATATATATATATATATATATATATATTCAAATTATTTTGTACGACCAAATGGCGCAGCTGACCTCATGGTGTGGCTTGGATGCGTGCTGCGTGTCTGACTGTAGTAATAACACAAACCAATGTTTCAATGGTTATGGAGATAGTGATAATGGGCAACCCTAAAATCAATATAAACGGATGGAATGGAAGGTAACCCTTTATATAATACTTGCCTTTTAATACATTCAATTTAAATATTAGCCCATTAAATACATAGTACATATTGTGCTATAATTAACAGTGTAAATAATGGAACGGTCTTACCACTTCGTGATTCTGTGGTTTCTGAGAGGTCCCCAATGTCAGGGTGCTGGCTCGCTATCCCTGTGTTGCCCCTTCTTGCCTTGAGCTACGCTTTACGCCCTGGTAGCGGAGTACTCGCTACTCAGTCAGACATGCACAGCATAACTGTACCCTTATAATATACAGTATATGAAGGTATTCATTCATTAAGGTTATAGTCACACGCTTGTTCAAGATTTTTGATGGCGAAACAAAAGGTATACAGAGGTATATTGGTCCCAAAGAGGCCAGAAGGACACTCTTTTGGCTTCTTTCAAATAAATGGGGCCTATGACTTATGTGCTGGGAGTTTTCCAGTGGATATGGA
Organism: Rhinella marina; assembly: GCA_900303285.1. NCBI lineage: Eukaryota > Metazoa > Chordata > Amphibia > Anura > Bufonidae > Rhinella > Rhinella marina. The sequence goes on from ONZH01005593.1 coordinate 401,008, forward strand.
CACTGTAAATGCAGTGTGAATCTAGCCCGACTTCCAGAACAAGCTTCATTTAGGCTCATGCACTGTATGTTTGGTCCACATATGGGCCCATTGATTTCAAGATGCGGACAGCACACGTCCGTTCCTCAGCCTCACAAAAATGATAGAGCATGTCGTATTCGTGTCCGTTTTGTGGGCAGAGATAGGACATTTCTATTGAAGTGAAAGAGAAAATGGCAGCATGCACAAGGCCAGGATCCGTGTTTGTAGACCGCACCATACTTACCGCGGCGTGCATGAGCCCTAAATGCGATTGATCTTCTACAAAAACCTTTTTTTACCAGAGCCAGTATGGCTTTCAAACATTGGGCTATCACGCAATGGTGTCACAGCAGTCACATGACCTCTCTCCACTGTAGGGGGGCAAGTTTGGCCGATATGTTGACATGACGTTGCAGGAAAGTGCTGCATGAATACTGGTGCCTGGAGCAGAGCAATTAATGGAGAAGAATATTTATATGTAATGTTTTACATAAATCTGCAAGGTGCACGGCGTCGGCGATGTCAGATTAAATATGCAAATGGCAGCACCTTGTTTATCTTGTGAGGGGGTATGTAACCTTCATGCACGGGATCTGAGCCATCACTGATCACAACAAGATAACTGTAATCTTCCCTAAGCAACTCAGCCAAATTACAGATTGTTTCCTCCTGCGCGGCGTCTCTGGTGATGATAGCCGCGTGTTCTGATTACCTGAGCAGGGATCTCTGACATGTTATTCCAATCATTTACATCCAGGCAATGGATATGTAAATGCTCCACAGCTACTTTATGTATACACTCAGTTCTAGCCTAACCACATGAAGGGGCCCCCACCGAGCTCAGAGAAAATCTTAAATCAATCATAACATAACTGCCCTCCCACATAAGGGACACCCCCTGCCTCAGACATTGCACGGTTCCTTAAAGCTCATGTGCATTTATGTAAACCCCTTTTTCATTGCTCCAGGCCATGCAAAATAAAAAATAAGAAAAAAGGAAATACTTTTGCCAATAGTCGTCAGTATGAAGCTCCTGTTGTGTCTCTACAGTTCTTGTGCAGACCTATGTGTCCGTTACAGGCTGCAGTCAAGAAGTACAGGCAGAAGGAGTAAACATACTTACACAATCTACAGCTCATCTATAGAGGTAAATATAACACTAACCCCGACATATCCTGTATTATACTCCAGAGCTGCCCTCACTGTTCTGCTGGTGTCACTGCGTACATTCATTATATGACTTATCTTATACTCATCCTAAATTAAAACCTCTACAGCTGCTTGCACTATGGTGCTGGTGGAGTCACTGTGTACATGAATCACACAAATTATCTTGTACTGATCCTGAGTTACATCCTGTATTATACTTCAGAGCTGTACTCACTATTCTGCTGGTGGAGTCACTAGTACATACATCATGTTCTTTATTTTGTACGGTTCCCAAGCTACATTCTGTGTATATACTCGAGAGCTGCACTGATTATTCTGTAGGTTATTACTGGAAACAGCTACAAGCTTATAGATAACCATACAGCCTTAAATATGAATATACAGTGCCTGGTGCATGTACAGCATTTCCCAGAATGCAAATCACCTCTATGTAGACACATAAGAAGGAGGCCTCCCTAGAGTAAATAACTGCTAGTGACCAGGTGAGCTCCAAGAATGCTTCCTATAACTCCCACAATGGTGACTCAGTATCATCATGTCTTATATAGCCTTTATAACTTGGGTCGGGAGTGAAAGCAGCTGAAACCTGGTCTTGTTAAATAGCTTATTTTCTGACCTTTCAAACAAGACCAGGTACACATCTCCAGCTGATGAAGGGCTAAAATTAAGCCTAAATTACTTATGTCACTAAAGGGTTAAAATGCACTTTAGTCACCTGAGTTGTGAGCCAACTATATTTACTTCAGACATAAATTCAAAATCTACAAGAACAAAGGGACATTTTTGTGATGTTTCTTCCAATTGTAATGTGATTGCTGGGGGGTTATACCGATGTCAGTGGCCTATATGGTCTATAAGATAAAGAGCCATGTAGTAGTTCTGACTGGAATTACTTCTACAACTGTAAGGACCTGGTTGGTAGCTGGTAGTGTGGGACAAAATACTGGGCATGGACAATGAAGGAGGTTGGGTATGGACTGGTAGATAACCCAAGAACTATGCAAGAGTACTGGGCATGGGCAATTGACTGCTAGATAGCCCAAGGACAATAATGGGGTGCTGGGTATGGACAGGTAGATAGCCCATGAACAATACTAGAGTATAGGGCATGGACAGGTAGATAGCCCAGGGACAATGGAGGGGGCTCAGCATGAACTGGAAGATAAGCAGAGGACAATGGATGAATAATGGACATGGGTTGGTAGATACCTCAGGGACAATACTGGAGTCCTAGGCATGCACAGGTGGATAGCCCTGAGAAAATACCAGGGAATTGGGCATGGACTGTTAAAGAGGACCTTTCACCAATCCTGACATGCCCGTTTTAATAGCTTCATGCATTCCCCATGTAATAACAAGTCTGGAACATCTATTCTTATGTCTGTATGTTGTACCATTCCTTTATTATTTGCACTAGAAGTTATGAATGAATTGCTATTTGTCTTCAGTAAGGGAACAGAGGGGAGGTGACCAGTTGGGGGTGTGTACCTACACAGTCTGAACATGGCAGTACTGATTGGCTAGAGTCAGTCTGTACAGGTACACACCCACAACTTGTTACCTCCCCTCTGTTCCTTTACTGAAGACAAATAGCAATTCATTCATAACTTCTAGTGCAAATAATAAAGGAATGGCAAAACATAGAGCCATAAGAATAGATGTTCCAGACTTGTTATTACACGGGGAATGCATGAAGCTATTAAAACAGGCATGTCAGGAGTGGTGAAAGGTCCTCTTTAAATTGCTCTGGGATAGCGGAGGGGGCTCAGCATGAACTGGTGGATAATTTAAAGACAATGAAGGAATAATGGCCATGGACAATGGAAAAAGGCAGGGCATGGATTAGCAGATAGCCCAGAGAGAATTGACTAGTGCTGGGCTTGGACAATTGAGTTGGTTGTACAGGAACTACTAGACAGCCTGGGGAAAATAATGGAGACCTAGGTATGTACAGGTAGATCGCCCAGAGACAATACTAGAATTTTTCAGCATGGATGAATACTGGGAATGGACAATGGAGAAGGACAGGGTATAGAGTGGTAGATAACCCAGGGACAATGGATGAACAGTAGGTATGGACAATCAAGAGAACTGCAGCACATGGTAGATGGGCTGGGGACAATATATTGGAGTCCCGTAGCCAGAGACAATCCTATAGTAATGGGCATGGATTGGTACAAATCCCAGGGACAATAGGTGGGGTTCTAATGAACTGGTAGATAATCCAAGGATAAATACTGAGCATGGACTGGGAGATACTAAGCTTGAATGATGGAGAGGACTGGTTATGAGCTGTTAGATTGCCCAGGGACCATACAGAAGTTCCAGTCACAGACAATTGAGTGGGCTTGGGCATGGCCTGAAGGGATATGTGCTGTACATTGTGTAAGTTATGCAATAAACTTTTACAAAATTATGAGAGGAATTATAACGTCTAAGGCCATGTCATGTCAGCTCGTTCAGCTAGTTTGTAAGCCTTAGGTTCTGTATATAATAGAAGCTACAAAGGTGTGACAAATCTGTCATGTGACAAACACTAACGCCGACCAAAGGACACCGCTGTTTGATAATGAGGTATGCCGGGTTCCGTGATGGTGTCCATTGCTTTAACGGGGAAAAAAAAACATTGCATGCTAAGCTACCTTTTCTGTTTTATGTGACAGAAATGGTAACGGAGGCTCCAACACAGATCTGAAATCAACCTAAATAATATATTATGTGCGGCGAGTAGCATCAGTCACAGCAATACATTACAGATAAATGCAGAGAGGACCGGAAAACAGACATAAACACACAACTCAGATATGTCATGTGGGAGATTAGAATTCACACAGAACGCTGATGCTGCACTGGAAGGAACCTGCTGTTGTCAGGAAACACGGTGATTACGATACTAAAGCTGCGGCAATTAATGATTCATGGAGAGGGAGAGCAGCAGCTGATCTTTCACGTAACAAGCCCTCTAATGTCATATACAGACGCCATTTTACTGTAGACTCGTGAGGTGTCTGCTATATTGCTAGGACTTGTTCCCCTTCACAGATCTAGCATTGTGGGAACTCCACTGCTCGGGACAGAGGATGATGGATCTCAGGTAATCCATCCCTCACAGCGTGGTCCCCTGACTGCGACACTGACAGACCGTAACGATGCCGGATGTGCTTAGTCTACAGTCGTACATTCCACCAGCAAGGGGTAATTATGGTTCCACAAAAATCCACTGGGATGGTGCTCAGTATAAGCTGCTTCTAGTCTTACAATGCGTGGCTCCAGGACTGAACACCATATTACAAGATAAATCTGCCCAAAACTTCTTTTGTATTGATACTTAAATGGGTTTTCTGAGACTTTATAACTGATGACCAATCCTCTGGATAGCTCATCAGTATTTGATCGGTGGGGGTCCGACACCTGGGGTCCCTGCTCATCAGCTATTTGAGAAGGCAGCAGTGATCGCAGTAGCCTTCCTTCCTTCTCTCAGCTTCACCTAAGCCAGTGACGACATGTTCATCAGTCACGTGGCCTAGGAGAAGCGCAGCCCTATAAAAGTGAATGGGGCTGCATGACACCAAGTATAGCCGCTATACAATGTACTGCGCTGTGCTTGGTGAGCACAGAGAAGGCAGCAGCGCTCACAGGAGTGCTGTTGCCTTCTCAAACAGCTGATCGGCGGGGGTCCCAAGTGTCGGACCCAACCAATCAGATATTGATTACCTATCCTGAGGATAGGTCATCATTTATAAAATCTTTTAATTGTGTCTCACCTCCAGAGCTTTGCTCACAATTCTGCTGTTGCATCGTGTATTATAGTCCAATAATATCCGCAGTTGGAGTTGCAAAATTCTGCCACTGCATTATAATTATACTCCAGAACTGCACTCACAATTCTGCTGTTGCATCGTGCCTTACACTCCAATAACATCCGCGGTTAGAGTTGCATTTCTGCCACTGCATTATAACTTATACTCCAGTCTCTCCAGAGCTGTACTCAGAATTCTGCTGTTACATCGTGCTTTACACTCCAATAACATCCGCGGTTAGAGTTGCATTTCTGCCACTGCATTATAACTTATACTCCAGTCTCTCCAGAGCTGTACTCAGAATTCTGCTGTTACATCGTGCTTTACACTCCAATAACATCCGCGGTTAGAGTTGCATTTCTGCCACTGCATTATAACTCATACTCCAGTCACTCCAAAGCCGCTGTCACAATCCAATAACATTCAGAATTGGAGTGTTAAACATTTTAGATTGAGACGCATTCATCGCGTCCCTGAGAGATGTGCACAGTACAGAGGAGTCAGATGTGTCTCTGAACACAGAATTAATGATGGTATTTAGAGAGCTGCCTACTGAATGGAGTCATCCATCTCACATCCACTGAAGGGATGGAATCAAACGCTCTCATTAAAAATACATATTTGTTTCATAAATAGTTAAAAGCACAACACTGCACATCAGAAGAAGCAGCGGTGAGAGCGCAGCCGGGGTAACATCTCAGAGACCTCACGGTCCTCTCCCTGGCTCCACCGCTGCTGCCGTCTGCTTGTTTGATGTGAAAAATGTGTTTCCATAAAGACGATTCATGACTGAAGTCTTCCACTCCTCGGTGTTCATGGTGCAGACACCTCTACCGCAAGTGCACAGAAGATGACCACCAATAGGACACTGCTCTACTCTAGAGGACCCAGGATCAGACATCTCCAACAAACTGCAGATGTCATACCAAGGAACAGTCAAGAGGAGACGTCACAGACCCAATTTTATTATGCTCTATACATTCTGAGCCAACCAACTCCTGGGGTCCTGTGAGATCACCATAGAACAAGGAGACAGGGGCAGATTTGGCTGGAGCCTCAAGCAAAGTTATATCTAGGGGTCCCGGTCAAACAGCTAAGCTCCACCCTGTAGCACCGTAAATCTCTGCTCCATCACATCGCTATTGTGCCCTCCCACACAGCATAATTCTGCTTCATGTGTGTCCAACACAGTATGATATCTCTTTAGGTGTCACCAATACATTATAATGCAACCTATATGTTCCTCTCACAGTATGTGCCCCCTGCTGTGAACCACAAAGTATAATCCCACCCTTAGGTGCGTCTAACACAGCATGATGTCCCTTTAGGTCTCCCCAATAAATTATAACACACTGTACATGTGCCTCTCACAGCATAATCCCCCCTTAGGTCCATCCAACACAGTATGATGTTCAGTTAGGTCTCCCCAATACATTATAATACGCTCTACATGTGCCCCCTGCTGTGAACCACATAACAGTATAATGACCCATGCATGTGCCCCTCCTGCAATATAATACCCCCTCACTATGCCTTCCACAGAGGGACTACTCACCTAGTCACGTTTCCATGACAAATGGAGCAGATCTGCTCCCGTCTGTCCGATGGATAGGCGCAGCGGACACAATGAAGTATTGTAGAAGATATATCAATGCTGTATATAATTCTATAGAAAGCTGCCGCGATGGCTCCATGACCCTCCTGGGGAGAAGTCGTGCTAGCCGCAGAGATCGCCTTACTCCCGGATCTCCCTTTTTATAGCTCACACTTCATACCAACATCTCTTTCACCCATTAGAAGGACTTTTATTGACAAAAAATATGATTACTGCAAATAGCTTCATCCCACAATCCCTTTATCATCTCCCCGATCTCCGAGCTGCTTCATAAATAAAAATGCCTCAGATCCAGGACAAACTTGATAAACAGCATAATAGAGGAAAATGGGCCCGAGAGCTGCAGAAAGATGTCAACTCAACAAGAAGAGAAACACATCAAGATGCACCGCTAATGGAGAAATGTTAACAGAAACAAGACCAAATACCAGCAAGAGGCTGGCACCACGGGGGCGACTATATGGTGTCTATAAGGGCTCGTAACAAGAGGGATGCACTCTGTACTTCTGAATAACTCCTGCAATAAGATCCAGAAACCTCTGTCTCAAGATGGAGATGACAGAAGCAGCCAGTAGGGGGCACCACCCTGTGGTTGACAGTAACATTGGCAGAGGTAATCACCACATATGATAATTATTTTTACTGAATACCTTTGTATGGAATACCTCAGGGAACCAGAGATTGGATTTCCTATCAAGCTGTCCTCCAGTGGCAGTGATATTTGGTTGAGAGTGGCATATTACCACTTTTCTTCAAACTGGACACAATTTCCCCCTAGTAATGGAAAGCTATATACAGAACAAGAGGTATTCTCTAATCACCCATATCAAGAAAGTAGACTGAGATGATGGAGACCATCAGTGCAGCTAACACTCTACACAAGGATGATCCATATTTTGTGTCACTCGATATGAGGCTAGGGTCTCCTCCCATTTCTTTGGCATTATAGTTTTCTTCAACTTTTAATGGAATATGGTTGGACCATTGTAAAATAAAGATAATTGGCATTATTTTATCCTCTTGGGTGCAGCATACAGAGGGGCCCCTGCTAGTAAATGGTAAGCGGTCCATATGTTAGGATGCAGGAGCTATCATCAAATCACTGGACAATGATGGGATGAATACAGAACTGACAAGTTAGAACAGAAGGACAGAGACAATAAGGGGACCAGAGGACAAGCCATCCCTGGGGGAAATGGAAGGGTCTCCAGTGATCTACAGAATGATGACAGAATGTGATAAATGGAGAACTTGACACATGATGATCGCTGTCAGGACAGAACACATCATCCACATTTATTTGTAAAACTTTCAAAACTCCTACATGGAGCCCTTGGAACCCCAGGGTGAAGCTGATGGGAAACCAGCGTTTCTTTTCAATCATATCACCACAGGTCACAAATATAGAGAAATCTTCTGTACAGAAGTGTGGGCTGCGGCTCAAGGCCCGGCTGCCGTCTGTGATCACAGTAAAGTCACCCGCTCCAAGTCTCATTCATTTTTAATGCTCTACTAAGTTACTGTAGACACTGAAGGGAAAACAAGCTCCAGACATTTGGTCAGAATTGAGAAAGCATTAAATGTGAGAAATGCGCCAGAACATTTGTCTCCTCTCAAGAGACATGAAAAACTTCTACTGTTCAACCACAGAGCGTCTGCTCCAAGTGCCTTGGACTACCTAGACCAATATACAGCAAAAAGAACAAAACAACCCCCCAATATTGCATCACGTCCAGTCTCAAACAATTCATACAATAGTGATTGTCTCAGGCAATTGATCCCTGGTGTACAGGTGGTGCAGAGAAGTTTAAAGGGGTTTTCCAAGACTTTAATACTGATGCCTTATCCTCAGAATGGATCATTAGTATCTGACTGGTGGGGGTCCGACACCTAGGACCCCCGCCCATCAGCTGTTTGAAAAGGCACAAAGCGCTCCTGTGAGCACAGCGACCTTCTCCAGCTTTTTCTAGACCAGTGATGACACATTCATCTATCACATGGCCTCCTGTGGACAGCTCTCTCAGCGCTCCTCCTGTGGACAGCTCTCTCTGCACCTTCCTCCTGAGGACAGCTCTCTCAGCGCTCCTCCTCTTGTGGACAGCTCTCTCAGCGCTCCTCCTCTTGTGGACAGCTCTCTCAGCGCTCCTCCTCTTGTGGACAGCTCTCTCAGCGCTCCTCCTCTTGTGGACAGCTCTCTCAGCGCTCCTCCTCTTGTGGACAGCTCTCTCAGCGCTCCTCCTCTTGTGGACAGCTCTCTCAGCGCTCCTCCTCTTGTGGACAGCTCTCTCAGCGCTCCTCCTCTTGTGGACCGCTCTCTCAGCGCTCCTCCTCTTGTGGACCGCTCTCTCAGCGCTCCTCCTCTTGTGGACCGCTCTCTCAGCGCTCCTCCTCTTGTGGACCGCTCTCTCAGCGCTCCTCCTCTTGTGGACCGCTCTCTCAGCGCTCCTCCTCTTGTGGACCGCTCTCTCAGCGCTCCTCCTCTTGTGGACCGCTCTCTCAGCGCTCCTCCTCTTGTGGACCGCTCTCTCAGCGCTCCTCCTCTTGTGGACTGCTCTCTCAGCGCTCCTCCTCTTGTGGACCGCTCTCTCAGCGCTTCTCCTCTTGTGGACAGCTCTCTCAGCGCTCCTCCTCTTGTGGACAGCTCTCTCAGCACTTCTCCTGTGGACAGCTCTCTCAGCACTTCTTCTGTGGACAGCTCTCTCAGCACTTCTCCTGTGGACAGCTCTCTCAGCACTTCTCCTCTTGTGGACAGCTCTCTCAGCCCTCCTCCTCTTGTGGACAGCTCTCTCAGCACTTCTCCTCTTGTGGACAGCTCTCTCAGCACTTCTCGTCTTGTGGACAGCTCTCTCAGCGCTCCTCCTCTTGTGGACAGCTCTCTCAGCGCTCCTCCTCTTGTGGACAGCTCTCTCAGCGCTCCTCCTCTTGTGGACAGCTCTCTCAGCGCTCCTCCTGTGGACAGCTCTCACTGCACCCCTCCACCTGTGGACAGCTCTCACTGCACCCCTCCACCTGTGGACAGCTCTCACTGCACCCCTCCACCTGTGGACAGCTCTCACTGCACCCTCATCTCAATAGATTTTCCAAAACGCGAATCTGATGGATTGATTCTCCCATCTCCAGTTCCAACAAACTAACCCAGAAAATATCCCAATCAGACGCAGGCATTATTTTTATCCTTAACTGCACCATCATCGATGTTCCAACATAATGACAAATCCTATGTGACTACATTGTTTACTCAGGCCTAGCAGATAAATTTACCCTGGTCCCCAGTCATAAATCAGTACCAAATGGCCTTCAGCCGTCACATGTAATGACATTATACTGAGGTCCATTATAGAGGTGACATCATCAGTGACAAGTTCTACGTACAGTTTTATATAATTAACAATCACTGGTGACCTCTCACGTGATCCCCTTTAGGAAACATGGAGAAGCTTGAGGGACATGTCATTTTTCAGGGTTGCAAAGTTACGGGCTGGTATATATTAACCAGCTCACGGCAGGATCTGGCCATACATTTCCTATTACATCCTGCATTATAATTCTTAGTAAAGTGCTGGGATCGGACTAATTGCTGACAATAAAATAGATAATATCAAAGGCTTCTCCATTAATGTCACCGAGCTGGATGTTAGCGCTTTCCTCGACAGCGGCCTGGCGGTCTGGGGAGCCATATTGTTGTGGGCGTGTTAACCATGATTAGGCAATAATAATTATTTGACACGGCGGGTGCCTCAACTGCTCATTTATTCTAATGTTCTTTCAAGTAAATGAGTCAAACAGATAAGCGCCCCCCTGGTGTGGCCCAGAGCTCCTCTACAGTGTAACGACCTCGGCATGCAACGCTTCTGGAGGCTGTGTATAATTCATGTGGATGTGATTGCTTTGAGCGGGGGTCGGAAGCTTTCTACTTGTTGTCTGAGTGTTCCCCACAGTCCTCTGATGAAGTGGAGATCTCACAACAGGGACAGCTGGAAAGGGCATGGCTGATTTAGGGGGGGTGCAGGGAGATGGCTTATTGTGGCCTGAAGTGTCGTTTACTTCATTAAGCAGCTCACGTGTATCATCGCCTTCTCCATCCCACAGGACATAATAGACGGATAATATCCTAGTGATAACCGCCATGCAGTCACAGCTCACACATAATACTAGAGCGGAGAGTAATTAAACAACCAGTAAATAAGGTGTACAGAAGTCCGTCTCGCTGTTTAACTGCTTAAGTGCTTTCTGCTTCCATGGATGCCAGAGAACTCCAACACTCACTCCAGGAATCATATAGAAATTACCAGGTTTCTATGCATGGTACTATACGGTCCTTCATAATCAGTCTCTGAGCCCACATATCGGGGGCCACAAAGAAAATGGTTTACGTGCACGCCCTACAAGGTTGATTGATCATGTCTGCTCTGTATGAACTCTATCCGTACCTAGATCCATGAGTCATGACTAGACAGTATATGTTCCTGGATTGATTTATTGGTCATGGCTGCTCTGTATAGACATGTGTGTGCATGGATTGATTGGACAACACATGCTTTGTATACACAGTATATCTTCATGGATTGATTGGACAACACGTATGATTTATATGCCCTGAGTATGTGCATGGATTGATAGGTCATGACTACTCGGTATGGACAGTCTACGCTCATGGACAGTGTCGGACTGGGGTTCCTTGAGCCCACCAGAGGAAATTATTCTTGGGGCCCACACCATCAGTTATTTATAGATTGATTAGCTATACTTAATCTGTGTGGACATGATCAGCACATAGATTGATGAATCATGCCTGATCTGTATAACCCATATGTATTCATAAATACATTGACTACTGTATGTATCGCCACCCAATGACTTTACCTATTTGTGGACTCTATACACAGGAAACCTTCCGGAACCTCTGTTCACACTTATTAGGCTTTGTTCACAGTTCAGCCTTTCCGTTCTCCTGCTCCATTTAGGAGCAGGAGAACGGAAAGGACGGATTCGGGATATGCCGAACGGAATCTAAGAACCCCTTAGACTATAATGGGGTCCATTAGGTTTCTGCTCAGAAGATGATTTTGGAGCGGAGACAAAAGTAGTGCATGCAGGAGAAAGAAGACTTAGTAGCTAGAACATGATCAGCTCCCCAAACCATAGACACACAGCAGGTAACTCTAAGGGACGCCTCAGTGCCGCTACCTTCGAAAGCAGGGCGCTCATCAGCCAGGATCAGAGACTCCATTAACCCCAATGACGGTGAATTTGTGTGTGGCAGAGGATAATCTTTTCCGTTCAATTTGAATCAAGCGGCCACTTCCCAAACACACATTGGTGCAGCTGCTCTGCTAAAATCCAGGAACCTCACGTCTTCTATTAAACGCAGAACCTTCCCATACTGGTCTTGGTAATATTGCTTTAAATGATTGACAAGATCCCTACCTATAACAATGTGCTATTAATACCAGTCCCCATGGTGCTGTCCTAAAAATATCTGCTCAGGCACATTAGGAACGTGCCATTTCCAGGCAATTAGTTTTAACCATTTGTGTGACGACGAGAGGGGTTCAGCCAGATGGAGCGATCTCATTGTTCTGCCTCTCGCTGATATGATACATTTGTGCTGGACGCCAGATTTGCGCGTGCCTCCTAATTGCCTCTCTCCTTGGGTAATGTACATTCTTATCTGGCTCCTGTGTAAATGTAGATTTTGTATTGGCCTTTACAGAACATTAATAACCAACAAGAGAATTTTCTCAGTGCTTCTGTTCTGCGCGCTGTTTGTGAAGTAATAAAGAGCAGCGAGGGCTCCGGTAGCTGTAATTACCGCACAGACAAAACACAGAAAACTTTCTTATTAGTGACAGCAAGAAGCAGCTTTGGAACTTTGCATTTTACTGCTGTTCAACCATCTACAGGGAGGAAAGGGGACAAAGGAAACTTATTACATTTTTTTTAATTTTTACCAAAAAAGCTAACTCACCACCAGTATTCTAGTAGTTTTATTTCTTTCATCCCAACTCAGCTGCATCAATACATTCTGAACATGTCACTCGGGACAGCTGTGTCATGTGATCCCATCTGACCAGCAGTCCACAGCTTACTCTTCTGTGCACACACAAGGTCAGACTCCCTTGTATCACTGACTTCCTGTGAACTTCAGGGTTTACATCATCATCTATCAAATTCCACTTGGCAGCTCTCAAGCACTTCCTCTCCCTAACCATCTTTATTCTTTCTATGTCCTGTTTTAGCTGCAGAGTTCTCATACTAATGGTGTATACTATCTGTGAGTACTGTGTGCAGAATCTCCAGCATATCCTATGCTTCACAATGCTCCTACCACTTGTAAGAGCTGACAGGGAGAAACCTATCACAAACAGGTGGCAGAGGAGACAGGCTGAAGCTGCGTCACATAGGATACACTGCAGTGCGAGTTAGGGGGCCGCAGTTTATGTCACTGTTCTATAACTTCCTGCCCTTAACTTACCCATACAGATTAGTCTAAAGTTGATCAAAATGCAGAAAACTTTATAATAAACAGCAAAAAGCAGTTCAACAAAACGATCGCCATCTTTAAAATTTTCATCCTTGGGGTCCAAGGTAAGATCATTTATGGACAATTGACATGGACAAAAAACCCTGGATCACAGCTGACTGACCAATTTCAGGCAATGATTTGCTATTGTGCTTAAAGAGGTTGTCCGGTGCCGGACCCAAAATCATAATTCTTTTTCTATGCTCCTAACACCCCTCACCATGCATACATATGCCCCCAATACCTGTTTTTCATGTCTGAGCTTTCCTGCCCCACTGGAAGACATCACATTATCCTGGCAGATCTGTTTACTTTCTTCCCTTCCTGTTTTGTTGAATAAATAACTTTATTGCTACACAAGCCTGGCTGCACTGCAGAGTGATGACTCAAAGGCTGGGCACGCCCCCCACACTGCTCTGTCTGCAGGAGATACTCCCTCTGTAACTCCGATGTCCATCTTTCTACACCCAGACATGAATCTACTTCTCACTCAGTGTCTAAATCCCATCACTAACAGTCCACAGGCTCTGCCCTCACATGTGAATCTAATCCTATCCTGTGTGATACAGCCTGCTGAACTGTGTATCTAATCCCATCACTGACAGTTCACAAGCTCTTCCCGCACCATCTCCAGAATGTAATAAACAGCTGGAATCGGCAAGCGCATCCAATCTGTAACTAATCCTATCCAATATGTGTGCGATAAAGCCTGCTGAAGTGTGTATCTAATCTCATCTTGTATGATACAACATGCTGAACTATGTACCTAATTCCATCTAGTATGGCATAGCCTGCTGAGCTGTGTATCTAAACCCTCACGCACACGACCGTATCCATTTTGTGATCCACATTTTTTGCCGTCCCATTGAGTTCTATGAATTTGAGGACCAGAATAGGACATGTTCTGTCTTTACTGGAACTGACATATGGATGTGGTAAACACACTGATGACGTCTATGTGCTTTCCACATCCGTATGTCAATTCTGCAAAAGATAGAAAATGTCCTATTCTGGTCCTCATAATGCAGATCTAAAACCCATAGAACTCAGTGGGACTGCAAAAAAATATGAATCACACACGGATAGTAACCTTATTTAGTTGATCCGTGACTTGCAGGCTGCAAAACAGATACGGTTCTGTGCATGAGCCCTATCACCTATGAGCGTCCATAACAGTGACATCCACAGCGCCCCCATAGCAGTAACATCCACAGATCCTCCATAACAGTGACATCCACAGTGCCCCCATAACAGTGTCATCCACAGTGCCCCATAACAGTGACATCCACAGTGCCCCCATAACAGTGACATCCACAGTGCCCCCATAACAGTGACATCCACAGTGCCCCCATAACAGTGACATCCACGGCGCCCCATAACAGTGACATCCACAGTGCCCCCATAACAGTGACATCCACAGTGCCCCCATAAACAGTGACATCCACAGTGCCCCCATAACAGTGACATCCACAGTGCCTCCATAACAGTGACATCCACAGATCCTCCATAACAGTGACATCCACAGTGCCCCCATAACAGTGTCATCCACTGGTCCCCCATAACAGTGACATCCACAGTGCCTCCATAACAGTGTCATCCACTGGTCCCCCATAACAGTGACATGTACAGATACCCCAATAACAGTGACCTCAACAGTGCCCCCATATTAGTGACATCCACATTGTCTTGATAACAGTGAGATCCACAGTGCCTCATAACAGAGTCATCCACAGTGCCCCATAACAGTGACATCCACAGTGCACCATAACCGTGACATCCAGTGCCCCCAAAACACTGACATCCACAGTGCCCCCATAACACTGACATCCACAGTGCCCCCATAACAGTGACATCCACGGTGCCCCCATAACAGTGACATCCACAGTGCCCCCATGACAGTGACATCCAAAGTGCCCCCATGACAGTGACATCCAAAGTGCCCCCATAACAGTGTCATTCACAGTGCCCCCATAACACTAACATCCACAGTGCCCCCATAACATTGACATCCACAGTGTCCCCATAACAGTGTCATCCAGAGTGCCCCCATAACATTGACATCCACGGCACCCCCATAACAGTGACATCCAGTGCCCCTAGTACCATCCATTATCTATTGTGCCATCCAGTGCCCCACTGTTCCATCCAGTGCCCCCTTGTGCAATCCAGTGCCCCATGTTTGTCACCCAGTGCCCCATTGTTCCATCCAGTTCCCCCTTGTGCCATCCAGTGCCCCATAGTGCCCTCCAGTGCCCCCAATGGTGCCCTCCAGTGCCCCCAATGGTGCCCTCCAGTGCCCCATAGTGCCCTCCAGTGCTCCCAATTGTGCCATCTAGTGCCCCCATTGTGCCTTCCACTGCCCCCTTGTTTGCCATCCAGTGCCCCCATTGTGCCATGTATTGTCTACCTTTTTGCCATCCAGTGCTCCTTTTGTGCCTGCCAGATCCCCCTGTTTGATATCCAAAGTGCCCCCAGTGACATGCAAAACATAGCAATCTGCGTCTGTGCAATGTAAGCGCTGTGCAGGAGTCAGTACAGGCTTCACATAGAAGCCTGTACACTGCAGAGCGCGGCCGGCAATCCCACGCATGCACACACAGCATAGTGCGCTTGCGTGGTTAGAGAAGACGGGTGGGCGGAGCTTTCTTATGCAGGAGGCGGTGACATCATTCATGACGTTCCGTCTCCTGCACAAAAAAGGAAGAGAAAAAGAAGGAGACTCACCGGAAGACAAGAAAACCCAACAGGAGCAGTCACGTGACCGGGTGGCAGATCTTGGAACGAGCTGCGCTGTGGAAGGCAAGTAGCTGACCAATATTCTTCCCTCCACAGGTTAGAATTATGCCCCAAATTTAGGTTTAGACCGGAGAACCCCTGTGCTTAAAGGGAACCTGTCATCTCCGAAACACCCCCTGAACTAGAGTAAGTGGTGTATAGTGTAAGTGATGCCGAATCCGATTATGTAATTTTTATCTTCATACTCACTTCCATTCTGACGCTGTGCTCCCACAAACCTGCAGTAAAATGCACCGAGAGAACTCCGGTGCTCACTCACATAATGGAGAGGACTCAAAGAAGAGTCCTCTCAATGCATTTTACTGCTGGTTTGTGGGAGCACAGCGTCAGAATGGAAGTGAGTATGAAGATAAAACTTACATAATCGGATTCGGCATCACTTACACTATACACCACTTACTCTAGTTCAGGGGGTGTTTCGGAGATGACAGGTTCCCTTTAAGGACTAGGAAGTCAGATTTTGTAAATACTGTACTTACTTCCCAGTTGGCCAGTTTATTCTGGCATGTTGCTGATGAGATCCTTTTTAAGTCTGATAGGCCGCAACTCTGTCCCAGCAAATTTACTAATTTGATGCCAGGTAAAAGGCTGTGACAAAAAAACTGTCTTAACACATGACTCCCATATCAGAGGGGAATAAGGAGCCAATATTGCAGAGAACCCATATGGCACATCATCTACAATGGGTATACACAAGTCAAGCACATGAGCCTCTACATTAATGTTTTATAAAACCCTATGCCATACTATATGGACAAAAAAATGCTGGACAAAAAAATGCTGGAGTCCTTCTTGAAAGGGCAGGTGCACACTCCTTAACATGTAGCTTAAAGGTTCAGCAAATCCCCAACATGCATTCAAGTATATCATACAGGTGCACAAATCGTTACAGTGTGTCAGGGTTCATTTTCTTATAAGGAGAGAGATTTGGACTGCTAATCCAATGGTGACCTTTCAATATACAATCATGAACCCTTATTTACAGACGACTGGACACTGACTCTTTAAAACTGTTAAATCTCCTACAGCTGAACAATGAGGCACATTTCCTAATCATTAGGCCTTATTCACACGACCGTATGTGTTTTGCGGTCCGCAAATTGCGGATCCGCAAAAAAAACGGATGACGTTCCGTATGGCATCCGTGTCCGTTTTTTTTGCGGATCCATTGTAACAATGCCTATCCTTGTCAGCACAACGGACAAGAATAGGACATGTTCTATCTTTTTTGCGGAACGGAAATGCGGACATACGGAAACGGAATGCAAACGGAGTACCTTCCGTTTTTTTTGCGGACCCATTGAAATGAATGGTTCCACATACGGTCCGCAAAAAAAACGGAACGGACACGGAAACAAAATACGGTCGTGTGAATGAAGCCTTAGTCTGAGATAGCTGAATGACTACTATTATGGTCCCAATTACTGCTTATTATATATGTATAGGAGCAGTAATCATCCAGTGTCCCAAATCTCCAATCCTGCCAAGTGGACAGTAACACATCTTACACCAGGGTCACAAGTTTGAACATGACACATCAGAAACAAGTCATGAGGGCCTTGTAAGAGCAGCCTGAAGATTATAGATGAGATCAAGGATGTCCAGACTGGACAAGAGAATTACACTCTGGGAATGAAGAGCATAAACCCTTCTGGTGTATCCACAGCCATAGCAGTTATTTCACATGTGTTAATGACCACAAGTGAATGTACTAAGACCAAAGCTGTATGAACTGAGTCGTAGAGGAGCTGGCCAACTTGGATCCACACAATCAGAAGGGACAGTCAGCATTCATTTTTAATCCTTTAATAACACTGCTAGTGTGGCCAGTCCCTCAGTGGAGCGGGTCAAGGAGCAGATGAAAGCTGAAATAAATAATGTATGTATCTCCACCCTATCTATGGACTCTATATACAGGAAACCTTCCTGAACCTCTGTTCATGCTTAGTAGTAGCTAGAACATAATCAGCTCCTCAAACCATAAACAAACCGTGTCAAAAGAGTTGGAAAGAAAAGTTCTAAGTGAAGAGAAAAAGGGTTCACTTCTTGCTTTACTGACAGAAGGATACAGTGAACGTCAGGCTGCTTCCACCCTTAGAATTTCAAAGACAGCAGTTCATAAGAACAAGGTCAAGGAGCAAACGTTGGGGACAACAAAGCTACAGACTAGCAGAGGGTGGAAACGAATCTCTACTGACCATGATGATTGCTAACTTATTTGAATCTCACTAAACAACCGTAAGATGATATCAAGTGACCTACAAAAAGAATGGCAAGCGGGAGCTGGTGTGAAATGCACCGCAAAGATGGTTTGGAACAAGGGGCAGGGGTGAAGTTGTGCAACGCTCAAAAAAAGGCCTTTAATAAAGAGATAAAGTATAGAACAGCCAGGCTGAAATGTGCAAAAACCCATAAGTATTGGGTTGTACAATTTTCAGCTATGCCCAACACCAGGTTGTGCAATGGTTAAAAGAGACCTGGAAAGGCCTACAAGCCACAACGCCTTGCACCCACTGTGAAATTTTGTCAGCATCAGTGATGATCTGGGAGTGTTTCAGAAAGGCTGGAATCGGGCAGATTTGTCTTTGTGAAGGACACATGGATCAACCCATTTACAAAGTTAACCTGGAAGAAAACTTGCTTCTTTCTGCTCTGAAAATGTTCCTCAACTCTGATAATTGTATTTTTTTTTCAGCAGGACAATGCCTCATGTCACACAGCCAGGTCAATCAAGGTGTGGATGAAGGGCCACCAGATCAAGAGCATGTCATAGCCAGCCCAATCTCCAGACCTGAACCCCATTGAAAACCTCTGGAACGTGATCAAGAGGAAGACAGATATTCACAAGCCATCAACAAAGCTGAGCTCTTGAATTTCTGCTTTGGAGTGCCATAAAGATACCAAAAGCAATTTGAAAGACTGGTGGAAAGCATGCCAAGATATATGAAAGCTGCGATTTAAAATCGGCGTTATTCCATGACATATTGATTTCTGGACTCCACTTAAGTTGAAATATTAGTACTGTGATGTTTAAAAATTAATATGAACTTGTTTTCTAAGCATTATTTGAGGTCTGATATTACTTTTTCATCAGTTTTGATCAGTTGTCATTTTCTAAAATAAAAAAAAAATGCTATAAAATACAATGGGGGTAATTAATCATTAGGAGAATATTAGAAGTCAATTTTGCTTGAGTCATTTGTATTTGTCTTATCCTTAAACCTAACGCTTTTGTCTAGAAAATTTACTCCAGTTTTCTTACTTTGCCCTCCTACTGGAGTGAGACTACGACTTTTTTATTCTGACTTTTTAAATAGTCTTAATGATAATTCTGGAGTGAAACTCATTAACATATCTAACCACACCCACTTTCCCACCCATATTCAAAACTTCCGTAAGTGGTATAAAAATGCAAAAAGTTGCATCATTTTTCTGCAAATAAAGTCCAAAAAGTAGCAAACACCCCATTTTGCGACTTTTTAAAGCCAGAATTTTGGCATGACAAATCAGGGTCAATATTTGTCTGGAATTGAGGAGAAATGTCAGTAGTTTATAGAATAAAATAAAACTGCTCATTTTAGTCAAAAACATACCCATAAATTGCGAAACTGGAGAAACTGATAATTCTTCAGTGGTCTCTTAATTTTTTCCAGAGCTGTAGCTCTATAGGTCTGGGGAGCACCAATGAACAGGTAACACCTTCAATCCACTACTACTATTTTCAACTTGGATAACAAGTGTCCATTGCTGGGTGTCATCTGAGGCCTTGTGGAGGCTGCGACTTAGCTGGACAAGTCACTACCTCTGTATTGACCCCGTCTCTCCAACTAATCCACGGAGATCACTGATTAGCTCCCTTGTCAGCGGAATAAAGGGACATAAACTTACTACAAGCTGTTATGAGGAGTACATACACTCATGGAGGTCAAGAAGTAGGCATCTCCCTGCCTCATCCACAGTAACTCATGCATTTAGGTTTATTACTGATCCACGGTTACATCCTGTGTGCGCCAAAATAATCTCAGTGCAAATAATACATTCCTATATATTCTTTTTTTTGCAAATTTGACTTACCCCGTGAAATAATTACCTGTTACTTTGTCACACTGGCCAATGGTAACTATGACAACACTTTGGGACTAAAAATGCAGTACCAGGAGACAAGTAACCATGGCAACTCTACTGACCAGCTATCGGCCTCGAGTAACCATGACAATTGAGCAGTAAGCTCTTTTAACCCTTCCAGGAGAACGGCATCTGTGGCACGGCTCCAGAAGATTAAGGGAATGTCACAATGTGCACATTCAACATCTCATGGAACAGTCGCAACACAGGAGAGCGCTCTGGGACACAGCTGACGGCCTCCATTGTTTTATTAATTGCCTGACATTGATTACATCTTACAATAGAAGGTATATGTCAGATGCAGAATGGATTCAGGCTCTGATTAATGTCAGCGGCGGCAGCAGTATCTCATGACACATGAATGTTCCTATGAGACGCATACAATAAAGCATATCCGTGCAAAACACATCACGTGACTGCACTGTGGTACAAGTGACATAAAGTGACCTGTTATTAAGGTAAGACCGGTCAGCAGTATCATGAGTAAGGCCGCTCTCACACAGTCAGTGTGTGGTCAGTGATTTCCATCAGTGATTGTGAGCGAAAAAAACAGGAGTGGAGACTACACAGAGATAAGGTACAAGGGAAAATTTTTCTCCTGTTCTGTGGTTTTGACCAACTCCTGGTTTTGGCTCGCAGTCACTGGTGAAAATCATTGACCAAAGATGACTGTGTGAAAGTGGCCTAACACCTTCATCATGGGTCACGTGGCTAAGGTAAACCAGCAATATTCTTCCTATTTTAAGTCATGGCGTTGAACTGACATACATGGCCTACTAATGTGTGGGAGGCTCTTTCATATCTGCATCTTGTATGAAGACGCCTAATCCGTGACAAAACATGAAAACAAGAGCAGCTTTTTACATTAACATTTCTATTGATCCGTCTTGAGTTTCTGCCTCCAAAAAACGATTTCTGATAAACAAAATTGATCACGGTTCTGAGGCCAAGGAGAAGAAGCGAATGTGACCTGGTTTAGCCGCCTCATAAATTCAATCAGCAGCTCAGAGGTACACGTTGCAGGGACATAATTAATCATTATCTGTTCATTATGGATGATCCGAGGACATCGCTGGTTGCACAGCATCCAGGCCCCACCATTCTCATCCCACAAACCAATCATCACAGAGCAGCTGCTTATACTGGTCATTAAACTAACAATAATAAGATCAATCCAATAAGAGTTCTGATTATGCATCACTCACAGTCAATTATCAGACACATGGAGTGACCGCACTCTTCTGTCTGTGACTGAATGTAGGAATTCTATGGATCTCTGATCAATTTGCTCCTCCGCAGTCCAGATGAATGCTCCAATAATGATTATCTATCTGGAGAAAATCTTTCCAGCAGCCATTACTGGTCAATTACCCTAGGCAGTCAGATGTCTGCCAGACACAAATGTTTAGTGGCCAGAGCTTCCACAGGCATTGATAGCAAGCTAGAATTTCTAGATAAATGCCTAGTACTACACAGACTGTACATGACGCCTGAGTCTCTGGATTCCACCAGACCACGTTGTAGAGACATGTGAAACTGTTTTACATGACAAGTTGTCAGGTTCAGAGGGGATTTGTAGAGCAAGTAAGAACATGGTGCAGGTTAGTTTTACCTGAGGAGACAAGCTGAGTGGTTAAGGTGATGGATTTCAAATACATTGTGCTCTGCATGCATTGTCTTTAATTCCATCCTTGATAATTCCTTCTGGAGATAACTTTCCTGGTCAGCATTGAGAAGATTTGCCATGGAGAATCTAGAACTGGGCTGGGTAAGCGTGCTCCTCGAGTAGGGTGAGAGCTATGAGGTTCCAGCAACTACTCTAGAATGGGAGTCTGCCCCAGAAATGCTTGAACTCTCTTCATTTTTCATTTGGTCCATGGGTGTTACAGCCAGAAGACTTGTAGCCTGAGCACCCTCTGGTAGTGTAACAAGGATGGCAGCTGGAATTGATGCAGCAGTTGAGCACAGCTTACCATTAATTTCAATGAGGCTGACAGGGGAGATGTATAGCAAGCCCGGGAAGGGAGGCTAGGTGGATGGTAGGGGTAATTGTGACCTTGGGGGCAGTCATTTTTCTCATAGTTCACAGTGGTGTTCTCTCTGTCTGGAGCTCCCTAGGGCCATTCAGGGCAGGAGGGCGCAACTTTTCTTTCCTCGAGGCACACTCTGGTGTTGGTGTTACTGCCTGGTGGTAGTTGGGGTGCCCTTGGTGCTGGTCTGGGCTCCCGACAGGAGAGCAGCTGGAGTGACCAGCGAATCGTGAAGTCAGTTACCAGACGAGTTGGTGTATATAAGTCGCTCTTTATTCAAGTGCAGAATGGGAGTAGTAGTACATCCTACAGGACCAAGGCACAGTTCCAAGTAGATCACAATGCAACTCTTCCCAGTAGCAATGTATGGACAGCAGAAATTATGAAAGTTGTAGTACTCTTTCTTTCTGACTTTCTCTCTAGGGTCTCTCTGCAGAACCTTAGGAATGCAATGTGGTACTTGCCAAATGCTTCTGAAAATTGCCAAGCTGAGCGGATTTAAGATACAATTAGCCAAACCATCTCCAGGTGTGAAATGGTGCACTAGCAATGCTCTCTCTCACATCAGTAAGGTCTCTCTGCCATAAACATATACGCAATATCTTGCTGACTGACTCCAATGAACGACTTTGTAGATTCTGGACCTTCTAATCCTCCTGCACTTTTGGTGATAAAGCAGCTTCCTTGGCTGTAGAAGTCTCAGAGATTAAGGTTCTCTGAGCCTGGACTTAGCTCTGAGGAGCTTGTGCAGTACCCCGGACATGGGAGTATCTGCAAATGTATTATATATAGTTGCATATACAATAATGTTATTATGTTATAATGTTATTTATTTTATGTATTGGTTGTGCATTCCAGAAGGAAGGAGTGGATGGCAAAGGTTGGCAGGAACAGGGCTAACCACCCTGTTCCTGCCTCTTGGTAGACGTGGGCTGGTCCCACTTCCTGCCAGGAGGGGGAGTTTGAGAGCAGCTAGAGAAAGGAAAGGAAGTACATTGCAGAGCCTTGTCTCCTTGCAAAGATTCTCCAGAGTGATCAACTTAATCCTGCCTCAAGAAAACTACTGAAAGACAAGACAGCAGAGTGATCAGCAAAAATTGGCATTTCAGACACTGCTGAAAGGTGAGGGACTACAGCTCAGACACCCATCACCCAAACTATCATTAGGCAAGTTAAATTTCAAGTCTGACCCTGACAGTGGACACCTATACCCACAGGTGCTAAGTTGTAGCCATCCAACCTGCCTCCATACCTTCTTAACTAGTGCCAGAAACAGCTGCAATTGAATGTACCAGAAGTTACATATTGCATTTAGTAAAAAGAGACTGTTATATGTTCACTCCTGGCCTCATTCTTCAAAGTACATTTCCACTGTACCGATCCCCTGGGAGCAACAGTATGAGGGAGTACACTTTGGCACAACATTTCATCAGGGCCACTACCACTCCCATCCTCTTCATCAAAAGTGGCTGGCAGCAGAAGCATCACGGAATCTAAATGTACAAGTAGGAACTGGGGAAGCAGTGGCATAGAAAACAGCAATTAGGTAAACTTATTAAACGGAAGATTTCAGAAGAGGAAATTGGTTGGATGGACTGGTAAAAGCACTACAGAGATATTAAGTAAACAAAGTAGATGGTGCATCAAAAGGTAATGTGGTCGCCACTAAATTGGCAACAGTATCTTTTTTCTTTAAAAAAAAAGATGTATCAAGGACTCTTCTATTACACTGGCAGTACGGAAAGCCTTGAAAGGCTTGGCCAGGCCCAAAGTAGATTGGAGGACATGAGGATACATTTTAAATTAAGACGGTATTACTGTAAATTCTGATAAATCTTTTCCACCAACCTATACATCAATCTGCTCAGCTCCTCATTAGTGGCATACAGATACCATGTACAATGTGATGGGTGCCCTTAAAATAAAAAAGGGTTTATTGCACAAACTTTGCCAGACTGACCTGCTTTGTGTGCTTAGCAGGGGTTGGTGTCTTGGGGGTTTAAAATGTGCCCATCTTATGTTCATTAACTTGCGAGAAAGGGAAGTGCCCGCTGGCTCACCCATCACAAGTCTGACGACGAGTCCAACAAGACACATCTCAGGTCTTCAAGATGCTACATTTCATATGAACTCAACCCACCTCTGCTATAAGTCTAAAGATAAAACCATTAAAAGTTGGAGACGCTCGCAGATCTGTAGATTCCAATGAGATTTCATTCTAGTCAAGGAGGAAAATCCTGTGGGAGAGGAACTTTCGAGCAGTCAGCAATAGCAAGGTAGCTGGAATCAGAGGCTGAGAACACCCTACCACACAAAAACACACAATCCCTATAGCCTGTCTATTCTAAAACCAGGTAATGAATAGACCCCGAGGCATCGATGTCTGTGTGCATGAGGGCACAGAGGGTGGGAAGTCATGGAGGAGACAGGCGCTGCGCAATCACAAGCAACAGGTCACTGCAGCTGCTATTCTGCCTTTTTTAAAAGTTTTTATTTTTAAAACTTTATTGTGAATCGCCAGGAAGCACACAGAGAAGATATAAAGGCTTAAAATAATAATGAGCAGATGACAGCGTATGAAAAATCATAATGGACCCCATCATAATCTCAGATCAATAGATTAAACGCAAGAGATGAAAATGGAGGGATGTGCATGATACATTTATTTATTGCCTCAATCACTAATAATAAACTGCTGCAATCTTTTGGAGACACAGTGTGTGCAGCAATAATGAGCTATAAACCACAAAGATGAAGTGCTGGATTCACAGGACACATGCCAGATAATACAAAGTATGACTCCTGCAGCCGTGTGAGTGAGGCGAGAATCCATGAGAGCTGCAGCTGATGACCTGTGTATTCCCAGAGTTACTCCTCTATATACAGGGCAGCAGTCTGTGCGCCAATATGTTCTCAGAATCACCCTCTTTATATACATTGCAGCAGGGGATCATAAGAGTAGGATAAACCCTGCGAACATGCAGAGAACCTCCATGTAGATGTGTAAGACAAGCAACGACCACTGAGCCCCCTAGAGAGGAAACATAGAGTTTCTCCACAATGCACAGTAGGATGGATAAGATCTCAGACAAAGGCTTCACATTGAGACGTTATAATAAATCTACAGTGAGAACATAAAGAGCAGGATTTAATCATCGACTGCGAAACATCAGCCTTGACTCTGATGTGGGTAAACGTGAGCTTGTATCTGGAGCCACTCGCACGATTGGAGAGGAATTTTAAAAGCATCACGTGCTGCCCGTCACAATGAGAACTGCATCTATTGTCAGGATGCAACACTAAGGTCAGCAGCAGAGAGTTTACTAAACAATAAAGGCTACTCCATATCATCCATCATATGATACACAGATCTTCCTACCACCACCCTCCCCCCTTATGGACATAAAATTACAGGCAGATGCACAATCAATAGGCAGATACTTCTTTTGCACACCACAGTAGACTGAACCATCACTAGTATGGCATGTCTAATGCAAACCACAGGTAGCTGCACCATCAATAGGCAGCTACCTCTACTGCAAATCAAAGGAGGCCAAGCCATCACTAGTCTGGCATTTCTATAGCCAACCACAGGAAGCTGCACCATCACCAGACTGCTTTGTCTATAGCTTACCACCGGTAGCTACACCATCACCAGATTGCTTCGTCTACAGCCAACCACAGGAGGCTGCACCATCAATAGGCAGCTACCTCTACTGCAAACCAAAGGAGGCCAAGCCATCACTAGTCTGGCATTTCTACAGCCAACCACAGGAAGCTGCACCATCACCAGTCTGGCATGTCTATAGCCAACCACAGGAGGCTGCACCATCACCAGTCTGGCTTGTCTATAGCCAACCACAGGAGGCTGCACCATCACCAGATTGCTTCCTCTACAGCCAACCACAGGAGGTTGCACCATCACCAGATTGCTTCCTCTACAGCCAACCACAGGAGGTTGCACCATCACCAGACTGCTTTGTCTATAGCTCACCACAGTAGGCTGCACCATCACCAGACTGCTTTGTCTATAGCTCACCACAGTAGGCTGCACCAACACCAGACTGCTTTGTCTATAGCTCACCACAGGAGGCTGAACCATCACCAGTCTGGCATGTCTATAGCCAACCACAGGAGGCTGCACCATCACCAGACTGCCACAGCTATATCACACCACAGTAGGCTGCACCATCATTGGACTGACACATCTATAGCAAACTACAGATGGCTGTATCATGATCAGACTGCCATATTTATAGCTCAATAAAGGTGGCTACACTATTACCAAGGTGCACACCACAGATGGCTGCACACTAGACTGGCACGTCTACAGCAAACAACAGGTGGCTGCACCATCACATGTATGCCACATCTATATCGCACCACACGTGGCTCCACTATCACCAGGCTGTCACACCTATAGCACCCCATCGGTGGCTTCATTGTCACTAGGCTGCCAGGTTTACAGCATTTCCCTGGTGGCTGCACCATCACCAGCTGGCCAGGTCTATACCATACCAGAAAGCGGCTGTTCTCTGAAGTCCCCACACTTGGATGCTCATCATAACCTGCATGAAAGGTTTCAGTTTGTTGTGCAGCAAATGAAGGTTGTTTTATTCTCACATCTTCAGTACAACTTTCATCACTATCCCTGGATAATTAAGCCGCAGGAAAGTGGGAGACGTGCTGGCTTATCTCTGCCCTGCAGAACGGGTTAACACGGCTGTTCTGACTATTTTAATATTCATGTCTTCACATTTCCCTGGGTGGCAAGCCCGAGGGAGCAGCTATGCTTTCCTTGCTGGATTCACACCCTTAAGAACTGCCTGCGGAAAGATCTCTTTTTGTAGCACAGACGGTTGGCAAGCCTGGAAATATAGAAGCAGCTCTAACACCTCCAAGAAATGTGGGACAGATATAGGACAGGCTGCCACAGAGACATTCCACCGCATGCACTCGAGCTGTTAACGTACTCTCCCTGGAGAGACACTTTTAGCTAGAAAGTAATCCGGTAATGAGGCTGGAAGACGACTCCGTCCATTCACTTCAGCCCCCTCCGGCTCTGCACTGTGCATAAAGATTAGCCATGTCTTCAGATAACGCTGCTACTTTCTGTTTATTTTTTGCTGACCGGTCGCTTTAATTTGGAGCTGCAAATCTGCTGCTACAAAAATGCACAGAGAAACTCCTGAGACCGAGTGACTTAGAGAAGAACGGCTCCAAACCACGTGTGTCTATCTATATTACATCCTTATGAACTGTGATGAATGCAGAGTCAGCCATTAGTGATGTACAGAAACTCCGTGTACATATAGTGTGTCACACCAAGACATAGACGCAGCCCGAGTCCCATGAATAGATGACTATGAGGGTTTTTTTAGGATTATGGTGAGATGGGCCTAAGAGACGCAGCATGACCTTCATGACAGTGATATAACGCCTTGAAAATGTGACAGAAGGGTGAGAAATCTTAAGGAGGGTGAGATGTCTTGAAAAGGGTAAAAATTCTTAGAGGGGTTGTCCAGAATTTTGATATTGATGGCCTCTAGACAGGCCATCTGTATCTGAATGACAGGGCTCCAACACCCTAATCCCTAATGCCTCGCCATTCAGCTGTTCCCAAGTAGCTCCGGCAATGGATGGAGCCACTGGAGCTACACAACTGTGTAGTGGACAATTAGAGATGAGCGAACGTGCTCGTAACGAGCACTGTAGCGCTCGGCTCCCTTGCACTCGCATGGGCGCAGGCATCCGGATCAGTCGGGTGAGGAGGACGGATCCGGATGCCTGCGCCCATGCGAGTGCGGGAAGCCGAGCGCTACAGTGCTCGTTACGAGCACGTTCGCTCATCTGTATGGACAATGGTTACTGCAGCACTGCTCCCATTCACTTCAATGGTGCAGGGTGTAGGACCTCCACCAATCAGATATTGATGGCCTATCATGTTAACCCAAAAGTGACCATGATGTCCCTCAAAGTACTGATAATGAAGGAGACATATGGGACAAAACACTAACCCAACCTCATTCTTCTCACCCGTCTTGGTCAAATGCAGGAGTTGCCAATAGGGTTGGGTGATATCAAAAATATTCCCACGGTAACGATATCAAGAAATGTATCGCGATAACTATATATATCGCGATAAATGCCCATTTAGAATAAAAAACACTCAAAACATGTACACGTGTTTCCTTGCTGTCCCCATACATTATAATGTCTCCTTGATGCGCCCATACAGATATATCTCTTAGTTGCCCCAACAAGAATGGGGTCACCGTTCCCCCAAATCTGATGGAGCGGCCGGTCGTGCATGCCCCCTGCTGCTCCATTCAGTCTCTGGAGTCCTGGAGATAACAGCGATCAGTTATCTTCGGCGCTCAGCTTTGGCCTCTCCATGCAGCAGCCCCCAGAGTGCAGCGACTGTTATCTCAACACCGGCCTCTGCGCAGCAGCCCCCAGAGCACAGTGTGTTATCTCAGCCCCGGCCTCTCTGCGCAGAAGCCCCCAGAGCACAGCGACTGTTATCCCAGCCCCGGGCCTCTCTGTGCAGCAGCCCCCAGACCGCAGTGACTGTTTTCTTAGCCTGGCCTCTCTCAGCAGCAGCCCCCAGAGTAGGGTTGGGCGATATCAAAAATATTCCCACAATAACGATATTAAGAAATTTATTGCGATAATCATATATATCACGATAAATGCCCATGTAGAAGAAAAAAAAACACTTGGGGCCACAAGGAGACATTATATTGTATGGGGCAGCCACAAGGAGACGTTATACTGTATGGGGGCCACAAGGAGACATTATACTGTATGGGGGCAGCCACAAGCAGACGTTATACTGTATGGGGGCCACAAGCAGACGTTATACTGTATGGGGGCCACAAGGAGACATTATACTGTATGGGGGCAGCCACAAGCAGACGTTATACTGTATGGGGGCCACAAGCAGACGTTATACTGTATGGGGGCCACAAGCAGACGTTATACTGTATGGGGGCAGCTACAGGGAGACGTTATACTGTATGGGGGAAGCTACAGGGAGACGTTATAACTGTATGGGGGAAGCCACAGGGAGACGTTATACTGTATGGGGGAAGCCACAAGGAGACGTTATACTGTATGGGGGCGGCCACAAGGAGACGTTATACTGTACGGGGGCAGCCACAAGGAGACGTTATACTGTACGGGGGCAGTCACAAGGACACGTTATACTGTATGGGGGCAGCCACAAGGAGACATTATACTGTATGGGGCAGCCACAAGGAGACATTATACTGTATGGGGGCAGCCACAAGGAGACATTATACTATATGGGGGCAGCCACAAGGAGACGTTATACTGTATGGGGGCAGCCACAAGGAGACGTTATACTGTATGGGGGCAGCCACAAGGAGACATTATACTGTATGGGGGCAGCCACAAGGAGACGTTATGCTGTATGGGGGCAGCCACAAGGAGACGTTATACTGTATGGGGGCAGCCACAAGGAGACGTTATGCTGTATGGGGGCAGCCACAAGGACACGTTATACTGTATGGGGGCAGCTACAAGGAGACGTTATACTGTATGGGGGCAGCTACAAGGAGACATTATACTGTATGGGGCAGCTACAAGGAGACGTTATACTGTATGGGGGCAGCCACAAGGAGACATTATACTGTATGGGGCAGCCACAAGGAGACGTTATACTGTATAGGGGCAGCCACAAGGAGACGTTATACTGTATGGGGGCAGCCACAACGAGAGGTTATACTGTATGGGGAGCAGCTACAGGGAGACGTTATACTGTATGGGGCAGCCACAAGGAGACGTTATACTGTATGGAGAGCAGCTACAAGGAGACATTATACTGTATGGGGCAGCCACAAGGAGACGTTATACTGTATGGGGCAGCCACAAGGAGATGTTATACTGTATGGGGCAGCCACAAGGAGATGTTATACTGTATGGGGCAGCCACAAGGAGACGTTATACTGTATGGGGCAGCCACAAGGAGATGTTATACTGTATGGGGCAGCCACACGGAGACATTATACTGTATGGGGGCAGCCACAACGAGAGGTTATACTGTATGGGGAGCAGCTACAGGGAGACGTTATACTGTATGGGGCAGCCACAAGGAGACGTTATACTGTATGGAGAGCAGCTACAAGGAGACGTTATACTGTATGGGGCAGCCACAAGGAGACGTTATACTGTATGGGGCAGCCACAAGGAGAAGTTATACTGTATGGGGCAGCCACAAGGAGACGTTATACTGTATGAGAGCAGCCAAAAGGATAAATTATACTGCAGGGGGCGACTGGGACCAAGGTGACATTATACTGCATGGGGCAACAATTTTACCCCACACCCGGCCCCAACAGTATAATGTCTCCTTGTTGCCCCATTCAGTATACAGTAGTGTCTCCTTGTTGCTTCTGTATGGGGGCAACAGGGAGAAATTATACTGTATGGGGCTTCTACTGATGGGACTCCCCTGTGCAGGAGCCGCTGATTAGCATGAGTAGATATAGACCTTTATTGATGAAGTATTATCTTGCCTCCTGTTCCGCTGTCGCACTTCCCCGGCCTTGGACTGTGGAGGCCAGGACCAGAACTCTGTGAGAGAGACTTTCTTAGCCTCCCTCACTGCCTGCTGATGTTTGCCGCATGGCTCGCCCATTTCCAGACGTCGGTGGGCGGGGTCACGGGGAGGCACAGAGCGAGGAGGATGCGGCCGCTGCGCTTATGGACATGTAAGCAGGCGGTAGTACATAGACATTTTAGGAGCGGTCGCATGTGTGTCTCATTAAATACTGCGGTTATTAGGAAACGGTGATATCTCCATTTCTTAACGTGGTATATCGTGGACACCGCTATATTGCTCAGTCCTACCCCAGAGCGCAGTGTCTGTTATCTCAGCCCTGGCCTCTCTGTGCAGCAGCCCCCAGAGTGCAGCGACTGTTACCTCAGCCCCGGCCTCTCTGCGCAGCAGCCCCCAGAGCACAGTGACTGTTACCTCAGCCCTGGCCTTTCCGCGCAGCAACTGTTATCACAGCCCCGGCCTCTCTGCGCAGCAGCCCCCAGAGCGCAGTGACTTTTACCTCAGCCCCGGCCTCTCCGCACAGCAGCCCCTAGAGCACAGCGACTGTTACCTCAGCCCCAGCTTCTCCGCGGAGCAGCCCCCAGAGCTCAGCAACTGTTATCCAGCACCGGTCTCCTGGCTCCAGAGGCTTACAGCCATTAGATGCGAGATGACATTATGCCCCCGTGACTAGGGATGTCACAATATCAAAATTTTGATTCAATTTTGGTTCTATGAAAAAGTATTGCGATACTCGATACCACGGGAAAGAAAAATAAAACTCCAAAAAAGCTGCATGCATTCCACATTTTATGGAAGTTCCGGCCCATAATAGAATAGTCCTATCCAATTTTTGAGGGGAGAAGGTGACTACAAAAATGGCAAACTGCATGTTAACATTTTTTTTCTGTTACGGCTTGTACTTTTTGGGATGTGGCTACATGTAATATTTTTTTTATTGTTTATATATTTTTATATGTAAATTGGGAAATGGGGCTATTAGGGGCTAGATCCTAGGATTTTTTAATCTCATGTTCTATTCACCCTAATAGAGATCTATTAGGGTGAATAGAACTTCACACTCTCTCTGCTGCCCTGGGCTTTGTACACAGGGCAGCAGGGAGCTTACCATGGCAGCCAGGGTTCAGTAGCGTCCTGGTTGCCATGGTAACCGATCGGAGCCCCAACTGCTGGAGATCCGATCAGAAGCTACCACTGCAACACTAATGAAAGGGGAGAGGGGATCCTGTGGCCACTGCCACCAATGTTTATTACAATTCAATAATTTTTCTTAAAGAATTTTTCAAGCAAATAGTATACAATCAGTATTGTAAACAATACAAACAGAGGACAAAACAAAATCCAGAATGAGCAATGTCTTATACAGATAGTAACATACAAATACAGTGTACCTGCATTAGTGGAAGCCATAAGAGGCATGACATATATCATACAGCAAGAAACCCCATGTGCAAGTATTACTCCTCACCCATTATACATCCACCAGTGATCCTCCTAAGACATCCACCAATGTTTATTATACTGGGGGATTGGGGGGGGGCATACTGCGCCACAAATGGTTACTATACTGGGGGGTTGGAGGGGGTGCACTGCGCCAGCAATAGTTACTATACTGGGATGGGGGGGTGTACTGCGCCACAAATGGTTACTATACTGGGGGGTTGGAGGTGGCGCACTGTGCCAGCAATGATTACTAAACTGGGGGGTTGGAGGGGGCGCCACCAATGGCACCATAGCCGGCACCCGGATTAAACGACTGGGATTCCGCCAAACAGCGCCAAATAACCCTGAGGGGTTAATTGCCATGGTTCGTGGGATCGCCGCCTTCTGTTATTGCCTATACTTCAGCCTATACTTGTATTAAGAGATAAATTAAATTCATTGGTGGATCAGCGGCCACAGCTCCGCCCGTCCTCACCTCTCTTTGGTAGCAGCGGCAGCTGTATCACAGTGTAGAGGGAGGAACTCTCTCCTTCTCCACTGTGCTGGCTGTGCCCTGGACGTTTTAGAGGCAGTAAGCACTCAAGTGCGACTGCCCCTATGACATCACTAAAATACCACAGTAATATCGTGAATACCGGTAAATCGCCCAACCCTAGTTGCCAATTCAAATTTTTTTTTTTTAACATCCAAAAATCTAACATTGATTTTTACAGACAAATTATAAAACTAACATTAAAGATAAATATTTTATGTCTGTAGAACAGTATACTGATATGAATTACAGCATTTACTGTGAGATGTAAATTACAATCTCTGTAACCTGCTTAACTCTATCATGGAGGTTTTTTCATTTTTGAGTTTTCGTTTTGCGTTCCCTGCCTTCCCAGAGTCATAGGTCAGAGGTCTCAGAGTCTCAGCTAGGGCCAGTCAGAGCATGACCATATAACTTGGCAAAGCCAGAACCCCTGACACGCTGAAGGTATAGGTGAGAGAGAGAAGTTCTCTGTATAGTTAGTGCCCAGAGGGGCAGATGTTTATTTAATGTTTTGTGCTATACTTGATGTGATGTGGCTTCTTTATATAAGTGATGGTTAACCTGGATGCCCTGTATTGTGTTCTGGATAAAAAATAAACATAGTTCGGACTTTCGAAGTCTGAGAGTCTGTTGGCCCCACCCCTACATGAACCCGCAACAACATGGAATTCATCTGAAATTAATCAAGAGGTATTTGCAGGCAAGGATTCAAGGACTTAATGCAATGCAGAGAGTTTACGAGGACCTTTTCACAGACTTCTGTTTTTTTATCTTTGTCTTCTATACATTTTTTTAATGAAGAGAAGCTGCATGAACACAGAACTATAAATTTCTCTCCATTCTGGTATGAAGATAATAATATGTAGAATTCAACCAAATGCAAATGTGTTTTCCAGCAAGAGTTACACAAGGTTAATCACATGTGCAATTCCCAATTAAAACCGTGCAACAATGGCGCATGTAAACACCTCCGGGTCGAGCTCGACTCCCTTGTCATTTTGTTTTCCACAGCAATTGCCAATTCTTATGGCTGGCAACATTTTCTGGTGACAACTTTCCAAATGAGTTGAGGGCACCGGGACCACCAAGCTCCCATCTGCCGACATGTTTGTACAACCAAGCATAGAGAAGAAATGACTCCAAGAGCCCAGCTGACCGTGCAGAAAAACATCCGCCATTCTGAGCTAGTTAAGATGGGCTATAGCAGAAGCCGGATGACCAAACTACACGGGTGAGTATAACGGAGCACTGTGTAACATAAGGCATAAAATATCGTACACCCCCTAAAAATTCACTCCTCAAGAATCTCATGCCCAGAGTTGTCCTTCTGTGTGGAGTCTTATAGTCTAATCTTGTCAGTTCATGAATGACAATGACTAAAGGATAACATTACACTGCCCAACATAGTCGTCAGCTTTATATAGAGGGTGAATCTGCATTGTTATGGGGAGGTGCATCTCCTCTGCTTGTGTAAGAACCAGTCTACTGTAGTCCTGGAATTCTATTCATGAAACAACAAGGTCAGGAAAGAGCTATGCCCCTCTCAGACCCAGCCACTTACGTTTTTCGAACCATGGGCAGTTCTTAAACATAGCTTTAGTGGTACTATAACCATCAAAGGAGTTGTGATTCCAGTGGTCTGAGTTCTCCCTCCTGGTGGCTATGCCCGATGGGGTACTCAGACGCTCCACTGCAGGCTGCTTGCGACATTCCTTGCCTGCTTCTTGGTGCTTGTTCCCTCAAAGGGACACTGCACATAGGCTAATTTGTTCCCAGCCAATGGCAGAGTTTCCAGGTGAATACAATTTGTCTTCCTCTATGGGCCTGGCTAGTGATTCAATACAGCATTAAAGGGGTATTCCCATCTCACACATGTAGTTTCTATAGTTAGATATAGCCATACCAATATTATTACTAATAGAATGTATTTATATAAAATGTACCGTTTAGAAGATTTTCCTATTTGTATATCCATTGTCCCACACACATCAGTCAGGCCGTTGCCCCTAGTTACGACCACCGTGGCCATGTAGTAGTGGTGGTCGGCTTGTTCCTTTTCAAACCCGCTCTGAGGTAACTGCTGTATTGTGAACCCACATTACATGAGCATGCGCAGACACATCTTAGGGGACTTTCACATCTGCGTTTTGGACTCAACCAGTCCAAAATGCAATGGTCAGGATCCATCCAAGACGCAGACTTATAAACGGATCCCTCTCCATAGAGATGAATTGATCTTGGAACACAAGATGATTTTGGAAGCGCAGACAAAATTGCTACAACCTTAAGGTGTGTCTCCGCATGCTCATGTAATGTGCGTTCACAATACAGCAGTTACCTCAGAGCAAGCCGGCCACCACTACTATATGGCCGAGGTGGCCGTAACTAGGGACAACGGCCTGACTGATGTGTGTGGGACAATGGATATACAAATAGGAAAATCTTCTAAACGGTACATTTTATATAAATACATTCTATTAGTAATAATATTGGTATGGCTATATCTAACTATACAAACTACATCTGTGAGATGGGAATACCCCTTTAAGGTCATTGTTACCCATTTCTGACATATTATATATATATATATATATATATATATATTATTATATATCTTTGGGCATGGTTCTTTTTGGGAACATTCCTGTAGGTTGTGTAGTATGCATGCACATGCCCTGTATAATATTAGTTTGAGGCTTGTTTATGTCTCTTAGTATTCTTTATATGTTAGTCTTTACTTCCTTCTCATACAGGCCTGAATCTAACACCACCACTTATCCTCACTGTGATGGATGCACAACTATGGTCATTAAAAAGAATCTGTCCACTGTTTTATAGTTCCTAAGGTCAACATAAACTAATGATAGACCCCATTTAGCAAAATGCTGGGACGCTGTATACAACTCAGGCACTTTATTAAAATCTTATATTCAGAGCATGCCAATGAGTCCTGAATGTTCATCAACTTCTGATTTTCTCAGCCCCCCTGCTGCTAATTCAGTTGGAAAAAAAAGTGCCAATCAATGACAGGGGACAGGGGACAGGGAGAGCCGGGAGCTCATGAATATTAGGACTTGTCGGCATGCGCTGAACCTGTTAGAACCAAGAAGCATAACATTTGTGACAGATTCCCTTTAATAACTATTTTTTCATAAAGAATTCTTTAGGTTGTGATCGACCACTGCTTAACTGTGCATGACTTAGGGCTTGGACTGAAAAATAAAACGTTGGATTAGGCATAGTAAGTCGTTAGGCCCTGTTATGTATTAAATTGTTGTGTGTTTCCCTCCGGTTTGTTCAAGGTATTCCAAATTAGCTGAAAATGTCTATTGACTGGTAGTAGACAGATGAATTTGTTAACATCTCTTATGGTGTTATACAAGTTGAAGGTACATGTGGGAACAAAGTGTAATCCCTTCATCGATAGTTTGATTTATTGATCACTAAGTATGTTAGCAGACAAATTCATTACACTGTACACTTGTCGCGGTTCATATATCAGTTTCTTTGTCTCTTATAATAAACTTCTTTGTGACTGTGTTTTCTGATGGCTTTTCTTGTCTTCTTTCTGATGTTTTGTTCCCATAGGGTACTTAGCACTTTGTGTATTTTTGTTTTGTTTTCTTAATGCATTGGACATGAGCTGATTGTTTTTGACCTGCTCTTGGGACCGTTAAAAGTCTAGAAGGCCTCATTCACACGTCCGTATAATGTGTCCGCATCCTTTCCGCATCTGTTTCCTGCGGACAATTATGCGGATAGGATGCGGATCCGTTCATTTCAATGGGTCCCGAAAAAATGCGGACAGTACACCGTGTGGTGTCCGCATGCGTGTGTCTGTTCCGATTGTCCACATAAAGAAATCCTCCTGTCCTACTTTTCGATTCGAATTGCGGTCCGTAGCACAATGAAAGTCTATGGATCCGCAAAAAATCGGCATCCGCATGTCATCCGTATTTGCGGATTCCGTTCCAGGAGGTGAGAAAAAAAAAGAAAAAGGTACAGATGTAATTCATCCTTCCGTTTTTTGTGGATCCGCAAAAACCGCATGACATATGGATACATCCTTTCCGTTTTTTAGGGAAAAACAGAACGGATGTCCTGGAAAAACAGAGTTTTTTGCGGAACAACGGATCCGCAAAAAACTGACCGTTTTCCAGGATGTGCACAAATACGGACGTGTGAATGGGGCCTAAAAGAAAGACGAACCGGTCATTTAATAAAACCAGATGCATTCAAATGCTTGCAGTCTCAATGTTAATCAAGACCAAGTTCACACTGAGTCTTTGTTGTTTAAACAATCTACTGCTTGGCGCTGATATTCACTTAAACCCCTGCTGTAGAGTCCGGTCTTATGGTGGGGAAACACAGAAGAAAGCAACAGTATAGTGAAACACAAGCCGCCTTTTGGGCATGGTTTATTCGGTGCTTAAAAGATTTAAAAGAAAAAAAAGACCCATCCATTTTCCAATAAACAGTTAACAACAACATAGATCCACACCAAACAAAACATAATGTTCATACTCCATATTTAATATATAGATATGCAAATATATAAAGTGTATAATATCTTACTAGTCTCTCATACCAACAGTGATTTTGTAAATATGCTCTTGTATGCTAGTTTTAAAGCGTACCTGAATTTATGAAAAAAAAAAAAAAAAGTATTTCAGCCATATTAGTCCCTGTTTCAGCTGCACAGCTAGATGCATTTCACTCATAAGCCGGGGGGGCGCCTTCCTTCTATTGAATCTACCAGTACTGTAAGCAGTGACTTCACTTCCCTTACTTCCCTCTATGTTTGTTCTTGCCTGACAGAAAGCAGTGGACTGCTACTGAGGTGGAAGTAAGACTCCTAGGACCCATGACATCACAGCATTTTTCAGGTGGATGCAGGCATATTTTTTAAATGAAGGAATTTGCTAGTTACACCATTCTCTATTAAATTAAATATAATTGTGAAAGTACAATGGCTTTATGTCTTCATAAAGTTCTCCCCACCACACAGACATTCGAAAAGGTATATAACTTCAACGTGTTCACAACTAATTTTATGTTTTAGATAAAATTCCTTTGTTAGGTGCATTAGAAAATAAAAGAAGGATAGCAGTACTTTTTGCAGTCTTTGTAAAACCCCTCACTTGATGTTCCCCCATTTTGTTTTAAGCAACTATTAAACCATTCTGTCTTTGATGTCTGGTGCCTTTTTGTAGAATATATGGGGATCAGAGGAAAGATTTTGGCATTAAAAAGGTTTATGTTTTAACTAGCTGATGAACCTGGGTATGCCCGGGTATATTTAATTTATTTCATTTAATGTTTGTGTGTGTGTCGTTAAAAGATATCGAGAGTGACCTCTACAGTGCCCGCCCTTTTAACAGGGACCACCGCAGCAGCCCGCCCCTTAACAGAAACATCCACAGCGCCCTCCCCTTTAACTGTGACCTCCACAGCAGCTAGGGTGGCCACTGTCTTAACCCCAGAAAGCCAGACCTCATTGGCCATTCCCCCAAACGTGAAGCAGCGCCCCCAGTTCACATGAATCCATACCACTAAACATGAGGCCATGCCCCCTGGCTCCATGAAGACACGGAGGAGAAGCTGTCTGAGCGTGAGCTACTGAAAGGGTGGACATCCCTGCGTCTGTCCAGGCACTGCGCCGGACGGAGAACAGGTAAAAAACTGGACTGTCCAGCCTAAAGCCGGACATCTGGCCACCCTAACATCAGCCTGCCCCTAGGGTGGCCAGAGATGCGGTTTTAGGCTGGACAGTCTGGCTTTCAGACTCCCTGTCCACCGTCCGGCGCAGGGCCTGGACAGACACAGGGATGTCCACCCTTTCAGTAGCTCACGCTCAGACAGCTTCTCCTCCGTGTCTTCACGGAACTAGGGGGTGTGGCCTCTTGTTTAGGGGTGTGGCATCATGGGGACCGGTGGCACTGCCTCATGTTGGGGGGAGGCTGGACAGTCTGGCTTTCAGACTCCCTGTCCTCTGTCATGCGCAGGGCCTGGATGGACACAGGGATGTCCTTTTGAACAGCTCACTCTCAGACAGCAGCACTGTGCAGTCTAAGTATGAACTGCTGGGAGAAAGTCACCCTCCCTCCCCTGCAGCTGACAGAAGTTGATTTTTACCTTCATTTTTTCAATCCCGGTCAAATGTGTCATGGAAGGGGCGTGGCCTGATTGAGTTGGGGGCGTGACTTAGTGGAACCTGGGGGTGGGGCTTTTAAGTCCTTCTTTTGAAGGTGGCCTGAATTACAGGTCGATGCCATAGTAATTTAGGAGGAAAGTGGGTAGCAGTGGAAGAAAACATCTTTTATTACTACTGAACGGTAAATATGTGAAATTTACATTATATGAGGTAATGACTGATGATGAATTAGTCTAAAACATAAGCTATATTTATGGTAACCGGAATATCCCTTTAACAGTGTCACCCACAGCGCTCTGCCCCTTTAAAGCAGACCTACAGCAGTGAACTGGCTAGGTTGTTATGGAAACCTGATGTGTGGAGACTAACTGCCTGTGAGCTTCTATTGGCTGATAAGGGTCATGTGACCAGCCTTCTGTTGGCTAATGGCATTTTTTGGAAATATCTCAGGAACGGTACGTCCTGGAGAGCTGAAACCCATTCTAAAACCTTCCCGGACACCTGATGTACCTGTGTGCCAAATTTCGTGATTGTAGCTGCGATGGTGCGGATTCCTTTAGCGGACATACATACATACACTCAGCCTTATATATTAGATATATCCTATTTTTTTTATATTGCTTGATTTGTATAACTACTATATTGGGTAAGAAAGGCATATTTATAAGGGGTCTTATCTCCATAGACTTTATTTTCATTTTTTGAGGATGATATAGAATCTGACCTGATTGATAGAGTTATCATATATAGCCTTTTTATTGTTTTTTTTTTTTCAATAAACCTATTTCTCTACATTTTATTTAAAAAAAAAATCTTCACTCTTGATGCAACCGCATCTAATTCTTTAAAATATTCCTTTAGGAACATTTTAATATACTTTGGTTGTTGGCAACTGGTGATATCTATTTAAAAAGTTTGTAACCATTCATCTTCCACAAATATTTGAAGACTGCTGACAAGTTAACAAGAGTGACTAACCATTTCTGTAAATCCAATATTACAATCATTTTGATGAATATAAAATAAAAGTTTGGCTAAACTATCTCTAGTACATATGCAGTCATATAATACCTCCAAAACCATACAATTTGCAGTCAATATATTTCAGTTTTCAAAAGGCTCTGAAAATATTATTGAAACTGGGGCAAATCGCCTTACCAACTTGCTGTATATACAACATATCGTTAAAATAAAAGTAATTGTGCTAAGACAGAAATGTATACATTAAAAACATTCAATGAAAAAATTACTTGGTTTCACATTAACAGTAGTTTCCTTGGACAAAAAATACCGCAATGCCTCTATCCTCTTTTCTTTAGGAATAACGATACATATTGATGTAACATCACATGCAATTAAAACCATATTGGGGAGAACTTGGGTAATAATCTTAGCACAGTTATGGTATTATTACTTAATATGATTGCACTTCTTTTTTTCTGAAGATAAATGTCTAGATATACAAAAAAAATCTGCATGTTATAGAAGATATTCGAGAAGCAATAGGTTTTCCTTGGTTTTTTATTAGGATATTAGGGAATTAGGTATTAAATATTCAAATTCTGTTTTTATTTAATATACAATTTTGTTTCTTTATAAGATGCACTTTTTTCCCCCCAAAAGTGTGTGTGTTGGGGGGGGGCGCGTTTTAGGCTACAAGGAATACTAGTGAGCGCTTCCATTACAGAAGTGCTCAGTAGTATGCAGTAGGCGCTGGGAGCAGTGACTGTAGATCTACTAGTGCTGGCTGTACTCACCACTCCCTGGTCCTCATCTAGGTCTTCTTATCTGAGAATCTAATAAGAGGGTCTGATCTGAGGGTCTGATATGGGGATCTGAGGTCTGATGAAAAATATTTTTTTCTTCTAATTTTCCTCCCCTATTTCCTTCCTCCTATTTATTAGAGTGATTTCTACATGGCATACAATACCTCCCATTACTATTGTAATTCCTGCCTCTTGCTTGGGCTTCTTGTCTGTTTGAATTTCCTTCAACAATCAAAACATAAACTCTTTTTTTCGATGTCTTCATTTGTTTCCTGACAGATATTAATATCATTCTTCTTATGTCTCCATGTATAAACCTGTTTAGCTTTCCTCATAATCCTCTAAATCTATCAAATATTTTTTTTCTGTTTAGTCTCTCCTTCAGATTTTGTCTTTTTGACATTTTTGTGATAAAATAATCCTATAATTTTTTTGAAAGATTATAACTTGCCTCTTAACCCTAACACTCCCGGTGCCGTACATGTACTGAGCTAGAAGCCGGGACACAAATCCCAGCGCCATACTGCTACGGCGCTTTCATTAGCTGCAGGGGTCCGTCAGTGGCCGATAGCCGGACCCCTGCTGTATGCACTGGCATCAGTGAAAACACCGATG
Source organism: Rhinella marina (assembly GCA_900303285.1). Lineage (NCBI taxonomy): Eukaryota > Metazoa > Chordata > Amphibia > Anura > Bufonidae > Rhinella > Rhinella marina. The sequence goes on from ONZH01005593.1 coordinate 442,185, forward strand.
CCGGTGCATTAACCGCGGCATGTGCGATGTCTTTTGGTAAATTTGGGATTTTTAAATAAATAAAAGTGAAATATATTGACAATCTCAGAATGGCCTGGATAAATAAAAGCGTTCTAAAGTTATTACCACATAAAGTGACACGTCAGATTTGCAAAAATCGGCCTGGGATTTAAGATGAAAAGTGGCTCGGTACTAAAAGGGTTAAAATAATTGATATCTTGATTTATTTTGTTTCCTTTTTTCTACTGAAAATGACTGTAATCGCGTTAAAACTTATATTAACATTCTCCCACATATCAAGATCGTCAGGATCATCAGAATTTGGAGGAAATTGGCGCCACATATTACAGTAATGTTTCACTCACATTTTTCAAGGGAAATAATATCATATATATCATATAAATTCTCCAGGTGTTGTAGGTGACCAAAGACAACATTAGAGTTGAATCATATAGGAATCCATCTCTGACAAACTGAAGACAATGAGATTAGGTGGATTGTACCTCCTATTTTTAACAGTTCCTGGTTTGTCCTGTTACTACACCATGTGTACACAGTGCCTATTTGGTAATCATGGGTGTCCCTTCATTTTGCCTTCTGTCTATAATAATTTTTACAAATTAGTTCAAATTTGACTAGTTCTGTAATACAAAACATGCTTGTGCAGCCCAGGTTTTAATCAGGAATTATCTGTGATTTTCGTCTTAAATGGTGGCACATTGATCTTTCTCATAGATCACTCCGATATTTCACTCCACTCCATTAAAAATGTATTGCTATACAAAGTAGCTGGCAGTTTGCATATGGTAAGATCACTTAGTATCATTTTCTTCTGTGAATCGGTCTGATGGGATTAGCATCCCCCAAACTTTCAATTGTAACAATTTTTTCCATTTCTTGTTGGATAGGTTTTCAGAGTACCACAAGGTCTCAATGAGACAACCATTTTGATGTACTTGTAATTAATATGCCTTTTGTCTGTTTTATATCCCTGTGTGTCAGAAAGCACATATGTATTTACATTCCCTATACTCTAGCCTCACAGGCCATGACAGGTAGGTGGGTAAGTTACTGCTGCCCATGGAACTCCAACCCACCGAGATGTCCTGCAGGGAGAGTATTATACCCTTACACCTCTGCATTTCACTTGATGGTTTCAGTTACCTCTAAGCTATGGTTAAGAGTCATCCATGGTTTGAAACACATATGCAGATGGGTCGTGAATAGAGATGAGCGAGCAGTGCTCGTTATGAGCACTGTAACGCTCGGGTCCCGTGTGAAATGCCCGCAGGCATTGCGGATCCGTCCTCATCTGCATGTACGTCAATGAGGACGGATCGTTTGGTATGACACTCATACCAAACGGTTCCGTCCTCACCCGTCTTAAAGTCAGTGGGGACGGAACCGTTTGGTATGAGTGTCATACCAAACGATCCGTCCTCATTGACTTACATGCAGATGAGGACGGATCCGCAATGCCTGCGGGCATTTCACACGGGACCCGAGCGTTACAGTGCTCGTAACGAGCACTGCTCGCTCATCTCACGACTCGTGAACACTCTGAAATAATATCATCTGCTTTAAATCTCTTCGGCATGCTGAGGCAACCCTTCTCAAGATTTGTTTGCACACAACTTCACCTGGTTACTGGCCTCGCGTCCTAGAGGACTCTACATCATGGCAGATGGTGAGCTGACTGCAAGTCTCTTTTTACTGTAATAGTCGCTGATAAAGAAAGACTCGTATCCTTCAAAGCGCTGACGGCGAATCAAGCTCCAGCTGCCACAGAAACATGGGATACGGCACTGACAGTGAAAAGTTCTGGTTATTACACCTTGACTCCTCCAGAGTCTTCAAGAGAACCTGACACCAGGAAAATGCAGTGTAAGCTACAGGCCGCATATTATAGAGCAGGAGGAGCAGAGGAGATTGATAGTGTTATAGGAAAAGATTCAGTATAACTTGTATTTCATTCATTTAAATCTCTGCTCATTCTGGGCTTTGAAGTCCAGGAGGCGGTCCTATCAGTGACTGACAGCCTTTCCTCTATGACTGTGTATACAGAGATAGCTGTCAATCACTGATAGGACCGCCTCCTTGATGTCAAAGCCCTGAAAGAGCAGGAATTGAAAAGAATGAAATACACTGAAGCTTTTCCCACATAACTATACATCAACCTGCTCAGCTCCTCCTGCTCTATAACATGCTGCCTGCAGCTCAGACACCATGTGCAACGTTACAGGTCCCCTTTAAGGTCTGGCTGTTCAGTAAAGTGATGACAATGGGGAAATTTAATATGAAGGTCAAATTTATCAAAATGGCACATCTCGCATAACGCACTTGGTGCCCATTACTAGGCATGCGAGCTACTTTTGTCCTTACTCCACTCTGCAGTTCCTGTATACAGATACAATAATAATTTGCATTAAAATTTGAAGAATGTCTTTAATAAATCTGATGCTTCCTCTTATCACACACATATATTATTATTTTCTTCATTTATATAGCGCCAACAGATACCACAGTTTTTAAAGCATGAAAGGAAACCCGCTCAAACCTGGGGAAAACATACTGTACCTACTCCATGCCTCAGACACAGGACCACAGTGCTGTAAGGCAACAGTACTAACCATTAAGCAGCCATGCTGCCTTGTGGAAACCTTTGCAAGCTGCTGAAGTTGGAGAAAAAGCATATAAAGACAATAAGTTTTGTGCACGGTGTGTATGCTCCCATATTGGAGCATTTTCACATTATCTCCAGTACATGACACGCAACGTGCTGTACTGACTGCACTGACGTGCTCCCCAGCTGAATACAGAAGAGGGCAAGGAGGAAAACTGTGATGTAGGAAGCGAACGTTTAATGATATTTGTTTAGAAAATGACTTTAGATAGAAGATTATGAATAATTGAGAGCTCAGAGCCCGGGTGATGAATGAGCACACCACCGCCACTCTGTCCCTTGCTGCGAGATCACAGACAAAGTGTAATGAATTTTGCGGCATTATTCAGGATCTAAATCGATGATGTTGTGTGAGTGAAGCCACCGAGGGGCAGAGTCCACCACATGTTGTCATCAGGACCAGCCTTCTCTAGGAATAGTGATCTTTCTGACTGTCTCCCACAGTGGAGGCTGCGTATGGAAGAGACATGAGTAAACCCTTCACCTCCAGCTCCATGGTGCCCAGATGAGAGGAAATAACAAGGAACGTGTCACCTAAAAGACCAGACAGTTGTAAGTAGTCTTTTTTTCTAATCTGATTTTATCGCCATTATTTTGTGTGTATGATTATATTTAGAAATATGCTTTACAGCCGCCACCATGGACCACAGACACAGACTGGAAAAGACATCGCTGACTTCTATGGGAGAGTTTTCTAGAGGTCAGAAGGGAGGAGGAGGAAGGTGTGTTGTGACCAATCACCTATTGCGAATGGTGGATCCTGTGTCATCTATATATAACTGTTATCCATCACTGTAATCCTGTCTGTGGTGATGATGATGAGATGACTGCTGAAAAGTGGTCTGTACATACCAGGAAGTGGAGCCAATTATTAGGCTTAGGCTCCATTCACACGTCCTGTTTTTCTTTCCTGATTCGATTTTTTCAGGACCCATTGAAATGAATGGATCCAGATCAGGATCAGGAAAGAAAAACAGGACGTTTGAATGGAGCCTTAGTGACCAGTACAAAAACTGCAGGATTTTAGGATTTTTTTTAAATATAAATATTAACATTGTATTTTTTGTTTTATAAATCTCCAAAAATTCCAAAAACAAATGTTTAATATAAAAACTTGATTCAAGCAATATGACATTTTCTGATAACACATTGCCGTTAAGACTAGAACCTATCAGTTGTCCTCCAGCCATACATGTACAGGGTACAACTTTCTGTACATCTGGATAATGTGTGGTCACCGCTCCAGAACCTCCAATAACCTAAGAAATTGTCCAATTATAGAAATCTTTTGGGGGAAAAATGACGGGCAAAAAATTTTTTTTCCCCACCAAACGTGTTGTGTTTTAAAGCCAGTAAAAAAAAAAAAAAGGGGGGCCAGCAAAGAGTAGAAAAATGTGTTAAATGTATCAATATGAACCATTTTCTGGCGTAAAATATTGAAGTAAATTTTCCAGCAACCTCGTGTACTGTTTTGTAAGGCCTTTATTCACACCTGGCAGATTTTTGCAGATATTTCTGCAATCGAAAATCACAGTGAAGCAACGCCTAAGAGAAGGTGAGGTGCAAATACACTACCACAGATACCAGCAAAGAAACAGGTGTAGCATAAATACCACATAAATAGATGCTGAGAAACCGGTAAGGGAACATAGGGGAGGAAGAAACTGGAGACACAACGAGACTAAAGACAAAGAACAAAAATTACCCACAATAAGACGGCAGAAGAAAAGTGAAGTCTGCATGTAGTACTAGGGTCACAAGGAAAAAAAGACCCCGTAGAACCTCAGCCTGAGCTGTCAGGTACCAGGAGCCGGTTCAACAGCTGCTACGTCTGTGAAGTCAACATGAAATTACAGGAGTTTGGAGCAGAATCTGCCTCGTCACCTTGTGTTTACACTTTTTGTTCCATCTTGCGGAGCATTATCACAGCAGGAAAGCACAATGTTCTGCTTTACATAAAATGTGAGGATGTGACGCCCCCACAATACAGGCGGGCGACGGGAGCTCCGAGACAAGTCACAAGACCAAGAGATGGAAACAACATGAACAAAGACAACCAGAGATGGAAAAAATTAAACAAGTGGGTACAAGACGCATTAATCTGTGATCCTGTGAGAGAAGTATGCAGCATATGTACGCCCATCACTGGTACACAGCAATATTTCCATCCATACAATCATCGCACACTGCCCATATATTGTCAATGTAAGAGGAAGCAGGGCTTGTGATGATCTGATGTATAACCCATCAATAAATGTAGGTTCTAGGGGAAAAAACCCTATGGCCAGGATGCTTCCTGCTGCCGCATGCACATGGTACAAGGAGTACTCTGACCACAGTCCAGAAAGTAGCTGTAAAATCTAACAACGTGTTGCTCAGATCAGACACATGAAACTGTCATGGCACTGAGGTAAACCGATTTCACTAAGGGCATTATATAGGCAGTCACCCAGTATTCACTCTTTAAAGGGGTTCTCCGGGAATTAAGAAAATGAAAATACTTAAATATTACTTTATTATAAATATATTCCCAAACATAGTTCATTTGTTATAATGGCTCGTTTTCTCTGGGGAACAATCACTAGAAGAAACAAAATGGCCGCTGTCCTATTAGTACACACAAACCTGTCCTAATCACACAGGAGGACAAGTTACTTCACAACACCGAGGTAAAGAGCTGCCTCATCCTCCTCTCTGCTCTACTTGTCTGGGATTATGATCCTGACCACAGATAAGATCTTCAGCTGAATCTCAATAGGAATTAAATTCAGGAGCACATGTAGGTAATGAACAGCAGCTCTTGTATGCAGTGTCCATTACCACAGTCTGTCCTGTCCATCCTCTCCGTCCTTCATGTCTCCTCATGACCTCCATTGCCACAAAGATTCAGCTGAAGTTCTTATCACCTGTATTCAGGATCATAATCCCTTATAAGCAGAGCAGAGAGGAGGATGAGGCAGTTCTTTACCTCAGTGCTCTGAAGTAACTTGTCCTGCTGTGTGATTAGGACAGGTTTTGTGTGTACTAATAGGATGGCGGCCATTTTATTTCTCCTAATGATTGCTCCCCAGACAAAACCAGCCATTATAAATAATGGAAGGTATTTGGGAATATATTTATAATGAAGTAATATGTACGTATTTTCATTTTCTTAATTCCCGGAGAACCCCTTTAACCTGTATACAGGGATCTATATTTTAATGCTAGGGATCCATTAGACCACCATCTTCTGGAGTAGTCTCTAAGTGCTTGACAGCTGATCGGGTGATTCAGAGACACCAGTGTAGTCAGGGACAGGCCAAGGTCGGGCAGAGAGGAGGACATGCAATACAGTAAACAGTCCAAGGTCAGGGCAGGCAGCACAGGGTCAATACGGAGGTCAGGCATGAGTCAGGTGAGGTAGTGGAGGATCAGAAGCCATAAATTAGGCAAGGCAGGTACACAGGCAGACAGATGGATACAGAACACCTTTGCAGGGAACTAGCAGGCCCAGGAATGTGAAGCAGCAGCAGGCTCAGGCCACCAGGATAAAAGAAATATAATTCTGTACATGTCCAGTAATAAGTAAAGCTCACCCATAAATATAACAGGAGGGGGAAGGGAGAACATTGGAGCCTGAAATGTGCCAATGCTCATATCAGAGGGGCTACCTGGGTGAAAAAGGGGATATGTCCAGGTTCAGCTCATTCAGCTCTGAACCCGGACAACCCCGCTTCATCTTTTCATCATGGTTTTAATTGACTCTTTTATATTGTTGTGATTTATGTAATCTTCAATAAAAGTGACATTTGGTATGAAACAGCACTGGTATTTGTAGGGAAATAGTTTGATTGGGAGCTTATACCAGTTATTATTAGGCTTCACATGATTCAAAGTTACACAATATCATGAATACTATGACTTAGAAATGGTTGTATCAGATACTGCAGGGAATACTTGTTTCATGTTCATAAAAAAGTACATGTGTACACAGATACATACATATGCACAAATCTATAGACCTACATTTACATCTATACAAACATCTATGTTTACTTGGTAAGGTGCAGATCTTGGTGACTTACCTTTGGGCGACAGGTACCTCCAGTTCACCACTGGCTCAGGCCGCCCTGTGGCAATGCAGCTCAGACTGACGTTATTCCCTTCATTAACAATAATATTTGATGAGATCTCCACTATTGTAGGGGGGACTGCAAGACACAAGGACAGAAGCATCATTAGAACCAGGGAGATACCAAACAAAGCACACTGAAGGAAAACTCAGCAGATCGCAAACCTCAGATCTCACAGTCTACTCCATATATGATGGTAGTGGGCAGCCATGACAGGACGGCAGAGGGCAGCCATGACAGGACGGCAGAGGGCAGCCATGACAGGACGGCAGAGGGCAGCCATGACAGGACGGCAGAGGTCAGCCATTACAGGACGGCAGAGGGTAGCAATGACAGGACGGCAGAGGGCAGCCATTACAGGACCGCAGAGGGCAGCCATTACAGGACGGCAGAGGGCAGCCATTACAGGACCGCAGAGGGCAGCCATTACAGGACGGCAGAGGGCAGCCATTACAGGACGGCAGAGGGCAGCCATTACAGGACCGCAGAGGGCAGCCATTACAGGACGGCAGAGGGCAGCCATTACAGGACGGCAGAGGGCAGCAATGACAGGACGGCAGAGGGCAGCAATGACAGGACGGCAGAGGGCAGCCATTACAGGATGGAAGGGGCAGCCATTACAGGATGGCATAGGGGAGCCATGAGAGGACGGCAGAGGGCAGCCATGATAGGACGGCAGGGGCAGCCATGACAGGACGGCAGAGGGCAGCCATGACAGGACGGCAGAGGGCAGCCATTACAGGACGGCAGAGGGCAGCCATTACAGGACGGCAGAGGGCAGCCATTACAGGACGGCAGAGGGCAGCAATGACAGGACGGCAGAGGGCAGCAATGACAGGACGGCAGTGGGCAGCCATCACAGGACAGCAGAGGGCAGCCAAGACAGGACGGCAGAGGGCAGCCATGATAGGACGGCAGAGGGCAGCCATGACAGGACGGCAGAGGGCAGCAATGACAGGACGGCAGAGGGCAGCAATGACAGGACGGCAGAGGCAGCCATTACAGGACGGCAGAGGGGCAGCAATGACAGGACCGCAGAGGGCTGCAATGACAGGACCGCAGAGGGCTGCAATGACAGGACGGCAGAGGGCAGTCATTACAGGATGGCAGAGGCAGCCATTACAGGACGGCAGAGGGCAGTCATTACAGGACGGCAGAGGGCAGTCATTACAGGATGGCAGAGGGCAGCCATTACAGGACGGCAGAGGGCAGTCATGACAGGACGGCAGAGGGAAGCCATGAGAGGACGGCAGAGGGCAGCCATTACAGGATGGCAGAGGAAAGCCATTACAGGATGGCAGGCGACAGCCATTACAGGATGGCAGAGGGCAGTCATTACAGGATGGCAGGGGGTGGTCCTTACAGAATGGTAGTGGGCAGTCATTACAGGATGGCAGAGGAAAGCCATTACAGGATGGCAGGCGGCAGCCATTACAGGATGGCAGAGGGCAGCCATTACAGGATGGCAGAGGGCAGTCATTACAGGATGGCAGAGGGCAGTCATTACAGGGCGGCAGAGGGCAGTCATTACAGGGTGCCAGGGGGTAATCCTTACAGAATGGTAGTGGGCGATCATTACAGAGGGCAGTCATTACAGATGGCAAGGGGTGGTCATTACAAGATGGCAGTGGGTGGCCATTACAGGATGGCAGAGGGCAGTCATTACAGGATGGCAGAGGGCAGTCATTACAGGGCGGCAGAGGGCAGTCATTACAGGGTGCCAGGGGGTGATCCTTACAGAATGGTAGTGGGCGATCATTACAGAGGGCAGTCATTACAGATGGCAAGGGGTGGTCATTACAGGATGGCAGTGGGTGGCCATTACAGGATGGCAGAGGGCAGTCATTACAGATAGCAGCCATTACATGAAAGGATACAGCATATGCACAGACCATATTCTTATTACAGTATAATACAGACTGTGCTGTTATTATAAACACTGTTATTATAGTATAGCCCATGTGATTATTACAATACAGGTTGTGCTCTTATTACAGTACCGCTCATTATTAAGGTACTGCTCATCTGATTACTACGATACAGATCATGTGTATATTTCGGTATAGATACTGTGCTTATTACATTAGTATGCAGCTCCAGGACCTAGATGCAGAGGACAAAGTTTATTTCTAGTTAATAAGAATTTTGCTTAGTCCATCTTGTCATACAGGGAATGCAACTAAATCTTCTTCTGAAAGCAACAATAGCTTTTAATATCAATCCTGCTAATGCACAGAGCACAAAAAAGCCGAGCGTAGAGAGGCTGAAAACAAGAGCCTGAATAAAAGTGCCAGCCTGGCCAGCCTGACAAGTGCCTGCACTTCCTTCCCGGAGAGACAATCATTTTGCTATACTCCCCCCCCCCACCTCCTCCTTAACCTGACAAGCACCAGCAGCATCCTCCTAAATGGGGAACAATCCTGCAGTAAAGCTCACCCCTCTAATCCACTTCAAGTACCAGCATCACCCTCCATAATCGTGCTGTATTCTCAAGTAACAATCATGCTGCATCACCCTCCACAAGAAGTACTGGCAGCATCCTCAGAAATAGGGAACAATCCTTCTGTGCACAGCGGTATTTGTGGCAGGAGGCTGGCGTTTCCACATTGAAGCACTCCGAGCTGCAAAGGAGACCTTGCTCTCTGGATGACTCCATACAAAGCTGTCTCCATATATGGAGCCAGATCTATGACGATGAAGGGGGGTATCCCCCAGCACAGTGCTAGGGGATACCCCTGTATATTTCACTTTTATGCCCAGTCTAGGACCTTCTGTATATGAGGCAGAAACTCAAAACAGTGACCCACAGAGGCCACTGTTATTAAGAGAAGGACTAAAAATATTAACACAATTTTCCCATACATAATAAACTTGGATGTACAAATGCATCTCCATATATATAGGACATTGTATGGTTGAGAAGATAAAAACAGAAGTAGAATATATATTAGTAATTGCAAAAAAATTAATGGCATAAAATAAATTACAATAATCACAAAACTGTCCATTATAAAAGAGAACAATTAAAATAATGGAAACACTGTATCCATCAAATAACGGCATTGAACACCACCTGATGGACTGCACTGACTACAATGGAATTTTGCTGGACAAGACAATGCTGCGCTATTGTGTCCCATATTTTTGATGGAATCTGCAACGGAAGCCCCGAATGGATCCTTCAGTACAGATATGGGGCAAAACCTAACATGGACTTCTGCATGTAATCATCCCCCCAATCAGCCACTATAATACCTCTTCTCCAATTGTAACACCTGGATCTTTTTTCTTCAAGATAAATGTTGCCCATCTAATCACCTCTGCACTGAATTAGACTGTTTTACGGACACCACGACCTAGGCATTTACTAGCAGTCAGATTAGAGGTACCAAACTCCCAAACATCAGTAAAGTCTCCTCCTGTCCATACTGGATCTTAAGTGTAAAACTGTGGACAGCTTCTCTACCGATACCTATTACATGATGCAGTAATAGCGACTATCACTGGACAGGAAGATCTAATAGATTTCTGAGATATGGAGAAGGTTTCGGTCAGAAAAGACATTTTCTCTCATTGTCGCTATGCACCATTGTCTTCAATTAGATTTACAGAACAAACCAGTATAACAAACCAGTGCAAACTGGGCTCCTGCATAGGGCTGCGCTGCTCAGGTGCAGCACTGGAACAGGTAGAGTGGATGTATTTTTCCTGGTTTTGTAGTTATGTGTTTCTCCATAAGAGCTTAATCATTACACTTGTTCACACGTGATGCTAGGGCAGCATTTTTGGCTGCACTTTCAATTAGTTTTATTGGGAAAAAAGTAGAAAAAAAAAGGTGCAAAACGTAGGATACAATCAAACCATTGGTGTCAAGTAACGCCCAGTGTTAAGTTATGCTCCCGAGGCTTTTTACTTGTGTATGCACAACACCCCTTACAAATTTGTTAGGCACACTGTGGTTCGGAGGGAAAACATTGGTTTGTAGGACGCACTGTTACCCTATTTGCGGAAAATTTGTAGAATTTTCATCTTTATTGAGCTCGATTGGGAAAACCACAATAAAATACACAAGTATTTTGTAGAAGACCCCAGGGCTATAAATGTGGCCCCATCAGAGGAGGTGGCACCAACATGAATAGGGTTTGGGTGCTGTTTTCATGTTTTCACTATGCAGTTATGTCCTCTCTTCCAGCCAAAGCAACATGAAGACTTCTTGTAGTGCCACAGCATCCTAATATGCTTCTAATCAACGGACACCTCATCTCTGTTTGTGTATATACGTTAATCAGCTGCGGATGATGAGAGAGTTGTCTGCAATGCGCAGCGTCTTCTTCCGTCCATGTTTATCTTTTATTATAAGGAAAGTGCCGAGGCTGCAGATATAAGGAGGAGAATAAATATTTACCTGGAGAACAGGACAAGCTGTTCCTGGTGATATCCAGAGAGGAGATTTCCTGACGGACCATTGTACGTATGGTGTGGGCGGGCGGCTCATCTCTGGATGGGTGCTACACTGACTGTGCTGCATGAAAGCAACCGACATAGAAGCAGATTATATAATGGGGTGACCTGAAGGGTGACCTAGACAAACCTCTGGCGTGGTTGAGTTTTGGAGAGTAATCTTTAGGTGCAGACTTCTAAAGTTGCCCATACACATGAGATAAAAACCTGCTGATATGACCATGTCATGCGATTTCCCCCAGTTCAGACATTTACTGATGTCACAGTCTACATCACAGATGATGTTAGTGGAAATGTCATCATCTATATTACAGGTGATATCAGGGTTATGATGTTATGATCCGTTGTCCTGTACTGGTCACTCAGACCACACGTGTTTGTCTGGTAACCATTATAAGAACATTTTTCTTGGAGCTTTCTGTTGCTTCTGATGGTTTCTTGATGTTTGTGCTGACCTAACCAAAATGACAGTAGGGTTTATTATCCTGATTCAACCTGCACCAGTCATCTGATGAGAGCTATAGTTCTGCTGTGGTAGTCTATGGACTTCCCATGAATCACCAACACAATGACCAGGTATGAATGCGACCTCCAGAACATAGACCTGGGGTTCTTCTGCCCAGTCCATGGCCAAGAGTGCTGCCTACCTCTAGAGCTGGTTCTGCCATAATGATGGAAAATATGTATATCTGAATATCATCATCCTTGCCTCTCGCCTGGAATGTCTCCATAACATTGTCCACTGACAAGCTTCTAACCACAGCCCACATCTAAATATCATATCATCATCCTATGGAAGGTCATGGGAGGGTCCTATATAAATGAATGGATTATCCCCCAAGATGATAATATTGAATGGTGGTATAGAGTGAACCTAAAGACTCTGCTGCCTGCAGCAGCCCTCTGCGTGGAATATGTGGGGAGTAAAGGGATATATTCAGAGATGCCCCCCCCCACCGGTTAGTAATCTGCCCTAACCATTGAAATGCTGAATGTGAGGTCCATTTCCAAACAACGTTTGATTACCCTCAATAATACACAATCTGTGCCTGTGCTTTTAAAGCACAATATAAATTCTTCACATGGGTGCAGAACGGTCATTACTTCAACTCTTCATCCATTGTTCTGTGTCCATCATAAAGCTGCAAAATAAATCCCAAAATGAGAAAAAGCTTAAGCTTGATTTGAAATGCCAGCGTTCCTCCAGGAATTATTTCCAATAGCTCATTTATGTATGTAGATGGCAGGATAAACGTACGCGTACACGCATTTCACTGTTCTCATATGATGTGTCCCACAGGGGACTGAATGTACTGTTAACTACAGTGCAAAAGCAAACATATCCTCCATGACACAAGACAATTACACAAATCCATGTTTTAAAAGGGAACTTAAAGCACTACATTTCAGCCCTTGTTAGGGATTGTGTCAGTGTATTGCAGATAGATTCCCCCAAAAAACAGTTGTAATTGCAGCAGTAAAAGTAAAAGCAGAATTACAACTGCAGCTGCAGATGAGATGGTATATAAGACATGATGAAAATGCAGAATTATGATTGCAGCTCTGGATGTGATGAGAGTGTAAGACCTGATTTCACTGAGTCACATTTAATCTGTCTACTGAAGTTCCATCCAGGGTCTTGGGACATGGGGACCAAGTATGGATGCAAACTGAGTGCTGGAGAGCCATGGAGACTGATGATCCAGCAGGGTGTTGGGAGGTTGTTGTGGGATCACACATACAGAGAAGCTTTTTAGACTAAAATAAGAAGGCGACACTTAACCACAGGTCTTTTGGGGATGGAATGAAGCATTATCAGCAGCTTGTGGTGAAATGAAGCAATTTAAGGTCAGGGGAAGGAGTAACAGGTGCCCACAGACATTCTGCACCTTGTGACTCTCGCAGACCCCAGCGCCAGTTCGTCTTATGTCCCAGGAGTCTTCAGCAGATGGTAAGAGATGCACACAATGTTCTGTCCTTGCCTCCCAGAGGACTTCAGGATTAGAGAAGAGGGTGAAGGTCACGTGGGAAAGACATGATGAGCTGTAGTCAGCACTTCAGGAGGAAGTTCTGGGTTATCTTTTTATGGGAGGCTGGTTTCCCCATGTGGGTTCTATAGAGCTCAGATCAGCAGAAAGTGAGAGGAACGTTCAGTGACTGCGCAGCCAGTCGACCGTTAACCCCATTTATGCTTCACGTGCCAACCACATGGTTTAATATAGAAGTCCTCTATCCAGATGGCGCTCTCTATAACTCCACAGCATTAAACTGTTCGTATTACCACAAGCACCGAACTTCTCCACCCAGACATTACTGGACAATGGACCCAACAACCAAGCACCAAGTCTATGAGTATAAAAGTAACAAGTAATGTTTTGCACCTAATGTAGTATAAATCCATCCTCCCTGTAATAGCTTCAGTGATAACCGGAAACAAATCTACTTGACCGTACAAGGCGTATCCAGCTGTCTCTGGCATGCAGTTACTCTATCTATCAGCTCATCTGGGTGAATACAGAGAAGAATGGGAGCACTCTGCGCCTTTCGGCCATTAAAGGAACGTGAGACAAAGCTTGGTGCCACTGTGTTTATCATAAAAGAGAAGGATGAATGGCTAAAAACCTTCTAAAACTGCAGCGACAATGGCTCTAGTGAGGGGATAGTCATTACAGCAGAGAGATATCTGCAGATAATGAAGACACCAGAAATCCAGAAGTGAACGCAGATTTCAGTAGGAACATTGAGACTCTCATAATGCTCAATGGCACTGGCATTATTAGTCTTGCAGTTCAGAAGAAGCATACATGGGGTGAAAGAGGCACAGCTGAATCTGCACCAAGAGACTGATATTTATTACAAGAGACAAAACAGCAGCACTGTATACAGTATACATAATGCACCATCTTGGTGCTCCAGCAGCTCCTGCACGGAACCTGTCTTATAGTTCATCAGAGCAGACGGCACGGTGATGGAGCTCCAAGCCTGGTCACGTTGACGTGAGTGCAGGCTATCAACAGAGGAACAGATCCATGATGATAGACCAGATATAAGTTGTAGCCATTTGTGGTCATGGAGACCCTGTCAGCAGCAGATATCAGGACACCTTTATAATAGTGCTTCGGTCTGCTGAAGGGATGAGATCTCTCTCTCGCGCTTGCAACCAGTCAGTGGACTTCATTGTGTGGCCCGAGGGATCCTGCCAGACTCCATCTCTAATTTCCCTGGTGAAAATGTCAGACACCTAATTATATGTAAAATTAACTAAAAGAACCATTTGAACATGGCCAAGCAAGGCTTCTACAGTGATTCCTGCTCTTCAGGCTCTTTTCTCTCCCCTGTGAATGGACATCATTCTCTTCCTTCCCTGGTACAGAGGACAAGTTGCTCGGCTGAAGAGCGTCTCAGTTCACCTGCAAAATCTGCTATAAAGGTTCAATTACTGCACCTCCTGGATTTGTCTTCAAAAAACCTAAACAGAACCTGCACATGTGAATAAACCCCAACTGTCTAGTCTTCAAAAACATTACAGGCATAAGAGTATTCTCATGTGGGATGTGACAGTTTCTGGAATATGGTGTGGTGTCATAATAATGCATGATCATCTTTGCTGTGATGACGGATATTGTCTGGTGTATGGGGTGATGATCTACTCTGTGATCTCGGACAGTGTGTGATCTCCAGTGTGAAAGTGAATTTTGTACAATGTGTGGTGGTGTGACTATGTATGTCTATACAATATATGGTGGTGTGATTATGGATGATTTTTGGTGTACTGAGTGATGTCCAGAATATGGGCAGTCATGGGAAAAAGAAAATGCAGCCATCTCATTCAATTTTATTGTGGTTCTTCACAATTTGTATGATCAAACAATTAAAAAAAAAGCAACAATCTGAAACCAGGAGAGATATGTTAGTAGAAAATGCAGACGGTGGTGACCAGCAATCCAGAGGTGACCTGTCAAGAGCAGAGGCTTTTGATCTCTAAGAAGCTTCTATCCCATTACCTGTAAGATTCTACCTATAAGGCAGCAGACCTGCGGAGACTAGGTCACCTTCAGACGCTGTGCCGCTATCAGGTGTGTCATCCAGTGGTGCCATCACTGGCGAGCAGTGCAGCTGAGATAATCAATAGCAAACCATCTGCTCCGAGGCTTTATTGACGGGAGAGGCAGGAGATGAAACAGAAACAGCTGGAGTAATTATAAAGGCTACGGGACTGACATCAGTGCAGAGCCGCAGCCAAATCTACGCTTCGTTCATTTACACAAGAAACCTCGTTACTCTTCATGTTTTCAGGGGGATCTAGAAAATCTAACAATGTGGCACTAATGCTGTGATGTCAACACAACTCCCACAAATGGCTGACTACAGCATGAACATCACAGTCATGAGGACAACATCCAGGAACCACAGGCCAGGTCAGAGTGGCAATAATAACGCCAGCAACTCAGAGAGAAAGCTCCATAACGATCAATTAAGTTGGAGAGGAAGCCTAATAACCATTATCTCAACCAGACAGAAAGCCATACATTCAGGAGTGGATGGAGAGGCAGCTGGATCACCAGCATCTTAGCCGAAGAGGCAGCTACATGGTCAGCAACTCAACCGCAAAGTCTGTCACAAAATCGGTAACTCAACTGGAGAAGCAGTCACACAGCCATCAACTCAACCAGAGAGGCAGTCATACAGCCATCAACTCAACCAGAGAGGCAGTCACATAGCCATCAACTCAACCAGAGAGGCAGTCATACAGCCATCAACTCAACCAGAGAGGCAGTCACATAGCCATCAACTCAACCAGAGAGGCAGTCATACAGCCATCAACTCAACCAGAGAGGCAGTCATACAGCCATCAACTCAACCAGAGAGGCAGTCACATAGCCATCAACTCAGCCAGAGAGGCAGTCACATAGCCATCAACTCAACCAGAGAGGCAGTCGCATAGCCATCAACTCAGCCAGAGAGGCAGTCACATAGCCATCAACTCAACCAGAGAAGCAGTCACATAGCCATCAACTCAGCCAGAGAAGCAGTCACATAGCCATCAACTCAGCCAGAGAAGCAGTCATACAGCCATCAACTCAACCAGAGAGGCAGTCACATAGCCATCAACTCAGCCAGAGAAGCAGTCACATAGCAATCAACTCAGCCAGAGAAGCAGTCAACTCAGCCAGAGAAGCAGTAACATAGCCATCAACTCAACCAGAGAGGCAGATACATAACCATCAACTCAACCAGAGAGGCAGTCACATAGCCATCAACTCAACCAGAGAGGCAGTCACATAGCCATCAACTCAGCCAGAGAAGCAGTCACATAGCAATCAACTCAGCCAGAGAAGCAGTCACATAGCCATCAACTCAACCAGAGAGGCAGTCACATAGCCATCAACTCAGCCAGAGAAGCAGTCACATAGCAATCAACTCAACCAGAGAGGCAGATACATAACCATCAACTCAACCAGAGAGGCAGTCACATAGCCATCAACTCAACCAGAGAAGCAGTCACATAGCCATCAACTCAACCAATGAAACAGTCACATAGCCATCAACTCAACCAGAGAAGCAGTCACATAGCCATCAACTCAACCAGAGAAGCAGTCACATAGCCATCAACTCAAGCAAAGAAGCAGTCACATAGCCATCAACTCACCCAGAAAAGCAGTCACATAGCCATCAACTCACCCAGAAAAGCAGTCACATAGCAATCAACTCAACCAATGAAACAGTCACATAGCAATCAACTCAACCAATGAAACAGTCACATAGCCATCAACTCAACCAGAGAAGCAGTCACATAGCCATCAACTCAACCAGAGAAGCAGTCACATAGCCATCAACTCAAGCAAAGAAGCAGTCACATAGCCATCAACTCACCCAGAAAAGCAGTCACATAGCCATCAACTCAGCCAGAGAAGCAGTCACATAGCAATCAACTCAGCCAGAGAAGCAGTCACATAGCCATCAACTCAGCCAGAGAAGCAGTCATACAGCCATCAACTCAACCAGAGAGGCAGATACATAACCATCAACTCAACCAGAGAGGCAGTCACATAGCCATCAACTCAGCCAGAGAAGCAGTCACATAGCCATCAACTCAGCCAGAGAAGCAGTCACATAGCAATCAACTCAGCCAGAGAAGCAGTCACATAGCCATCAACTCAGCCAGAGAAGCAGTCACATAGCCATCAACTCAGCCAGAGAAGCAGTCACATAGCCATCAACTCAACCAGAGAGGCAGATACATAACCATCAACTCAACCAGAGAGGCAGTCATACAGCCATCAACTCAACCAGAGAGGCAGTCACATAGCCATCAACTCAGCCAGAGAGGCAGTCACACAGCCATCAACTCAGCCAGAGAAGCAGTCACATAGCCATCAACTCAGCCAGAGAAGCAGTCATACAGCCATCAACTCAACCAGAGAGGCAGTCACATAGCCATCAACTCAGCCAGAGAAGCAGTCACAATAGCCATCAACTCAGCCAGAGAAGCAGTCACATAGCCATCAACTCAACCAGAGAGGCAGATACATAACCATCAACTCAACCAGAGAGGCAGTCACATAGCCATCAACTCAACCAGAGAAGCAGTCACATAGCCATCAACTCAACCAATGAAACAGTCACATAGCCATCAACTCAACCAGAGAAGCAGTCACATAGCCATCAACTCAACCAGAGAAGCAGTCACATAGCCATCAACTCAAGCAAAGAAGCAGTCACATAGCCATCAACTCACCCAGAAAAGCAGTCACATAGCCATCAACTCACCCAGAAAAGCAGTCACATAGCCATCAACTCAACCAATGAAACAGTCACATAGACATCAACTCCACAGGAGAGGCAGTCACATAGCCATCAACTCAACCAGAGAAGCAGTCACATAGCCATCAACTCACCCAGAAAAGCAGTGACATAGCCATCAACTCAACTAGAGAGGCAGTCACATAGCCATCAACTCAACCAGAGAAGCAGTCACATAGCTATCAACTCACCTAGAAAAGCAGTCACATAGCCATCAACTCACCTAGAAAAGCAGTCACATAGCCATCAACTCAACAAGTGAAGCAGTCACATAGCTATCAACTCAACCAATGAAACAGTCACATAGACATCAACTCACCCAGGAAAGAAGCCTCATAATCAACTTAACCAGAGAGGCAACCACATGCCATCAACTCAACAGGAAAGGCAGTCACATGGCAGGAAACTGAAGTGGTGAGACACTTGCATAACCAGTGACTCAAGCAGATGGCATCCGCATAACTTGGTACATACGCAACAGAAATCACAGACGCATGACCAGGAAACAATCTGATGCAAACTATGCAACTGTGTATGACACCTTGCAGAGGTTTTCTAAGACTTGCTGAATGTTAACTTATCCTTACTGTAACTCATCAATATCAGTTCGGCACCCCGCTATGGCGCTGCAACTACAGAGCTAAGGCCAGGCTTACATTTCAGTTCTTCTAATCCGTCAGAAGAACAGAAAAATAGATTTTAAAAAATGCATCCTGTATTTTAAGCATCCGTTATGCTCAGTTATGCACATTTTAGCCATTTCCGTCTGAGATCCGTTATTTTAGACAGAAAAGAAGTCCTGGTGCAAAAATGTATCCTGATACAGATGTAAAATGTCAACTACACAATATTTTTTGTTTATTTTTCTGTTCTTTGGACCGATCAGAAGAATGAAAACTCGGCCTAATTCATACACTGTGTAGTAGCCATGTCTGAGTACTGCAGAGCTGCGCGGCCCTAGAAGCAGTACTGCAGGAACCAGACATGACTACTATACAATGTACGGTGGTGTATAGTTCCGGAGCAGCAGCTCCATTATACAACTGACCTCTCCTTAGCATAGGTCATTAATAGTTAAGTCCTGGAAACCTCCTTTAATCACTTAATCCCCTCTAACAGCCTCAATTGTGGTTGTAGCAGGACAGGGATGATGAGACTGATACACAGTGTATGAAATGGAGAGATTACAGTGCGAGCTCCTGGGGTTAGGGATGACTGCAGTGATACAGTGTGTGTTAGATTTAGATTGCGAGCTCCAAGGGTCCGTGATGATGGGAGTGATACATTGTGGTAACTAGAAAGGTTAGATTGTGAGCTCCTGAGGTCATGGATGTTAGGAATGATATATTGTATGTTGACCACTGTGGAATACATCAATGCTGTATAAATAACAGTAAATCAGTCAGTGAGTCCTGCTCCTGCTGGAACATAGGGATTTTACACTGTACATTGGGCACAGTGATGTCACCATAGTTGATATGACCTCACTGTCAAGTCATCACAGCATGAGACACTGGCCTTTGTATAAGGGTTTATTGATGATCCCAGCAGTTACTGGAGAGCTGTGTATCGGATGTCACGTGGAACAAATTTGTGGCAATGAGACCTTAGTGATAAACGCCCTGTTCCACATTTCAGGAACGGCCATTAACGATCAATAATGACAATTAGACTTTAACGAATGCACAAATGGGCCAGGGAGGACTCTCCACATCCAGACAAATGCAGCCACCAGAAGCAAGTCTCTGCAGGACTCATTAGTCTGGAGCTCATCACACCCACCTCCATGTGAATGTCACAGCAGCGGCTCCAAACTCCTTAATTCACTTATTAACCAAATGTCACAGGGGAGATGTCCCCCCCCCCCCCAAACTTACAGAGGAGACATAACTCATTATTGCAGACACTGCTGTCCTTCTGCACAAGACCCTTCATTTTTTTTCTCCTCAATGTGGTGACTGGTGTAAATGTGGACGACACCAACGACCACTACAAAAGTTTATTCTAAAATTTCGAACTTTCTACATCATTGCGGTGCCTGGTGTTGCCACACTTTTTGGAATATAAAGTTTTTTCACCATAAAATACGCTATAGGACTCAAGGGCCGCTTTCTGAAGCATTGGTAATAAGGCTTCTTTCACACGAACGAAGCGAATTGTGTCATCAGGATGCATTCAGTGAAACTCACCATTTTGCAAGCCAGTTTTTCAGTCCGCTTTGTCTGCAATTACGTTCAGTGTTTCAGTTTTCCGTGCGGTTGCAATCTGTTTTGATGTGTTTTTCACGTGTGAGAAAAAAAACTGAATATTTACAAACATCTCCAAACAGCCATCAGTGAAAAACACACTAAATCAGGATGCAATGCGTTTCACTGAAGCCCTATTCACTTCTATGGGGCCACAGCTGCATGAAAAATGCAGAATATAGAACACGCTGCGATTCTCACGCAACGTAGACAGGATGCATGAAAAACATCGCTCATGTGCAGAGACCCATTGAAATGAATGGGTCAGGATTCAGTGTGGGTGCTATGAGTTCTCGTCACACTTTGCACCCTGCTTGCAGAACAGCACCTCTGTTGGCTATGCTGAAATGGAACAGAGATGCTGACGGTGGTACAAAACTTCACCGTCAGTCACTTCTGAGACTCCTGAAGTGCAAGGGGTTATCTGTGCCACCTTCCACTTCACTGAGGATATTTGTGTTACTCTCGGCAATCGGGTGAGCTGCATGAACTTTGTTTCTCAAGAAACAAGAAGAGGCTGAAGGTCAGAAAACACCCAAAAGATGCCCACAGACAGAACAGCTGTGTCCAGACACATCTTGCAACACTGCATCTTCTCAGTTACAGGCCATGGCTAAGAGCCTCACTCTTGGCGGAGTCTCCTGTGTTACAATCCATGGTCAGGAGACTTCTCTATTACAGGAAGCGGTAAGGCATCTCCTCAGTTACACTCAGTTTTCAGGAGTATCCCCTATTACAGGCAGTGGTAAGGCAAATAGTCAATTAGAGGCAGTAGTCAGGAGTTTCCTCAGTTACAGGTAGAGATAAGGAGTCTCCTCAGTTACAAGCAGTGATGAAGCATCTCCTCAGTTAAAGACAGTGGTAAGGAGTCTCCTCAGTTATGGACAGTGGCCGGGAGTCTCCTCAGTTATAAGCAGTGGTAAGGAGTCTCCTCAAGTATGGGCAGTTTGCCGGGAGTTTCCTTAGGTAAAGGCAGTGCTAAGGAGCCCCCATAGTTAAAAGTAGTGGTCAGGAATCTCCACAGTTACAGACAGTGGTCAAGAGTCTCCCCTGTTACAGACAGTGGTCAAGAAGTCTCCCCTGTTACAGGCAGTGGTAAGGCAACTAGTCAGTTACAGGTAGTGGTCAGGAGTCTCACCCCGTTACAGGCAGGCAATGGTAAGTAGTCTCCTCAGGTTCAGGCCGTGGTAGCAAGTTTCCTCAAATACAACAAAATAGTGAGGAGTTACAGCTAGTGTTCAGGAGTCTCCTCAAGTACGGGCAGCGGCTCGGAGTCTCTTTAGGTAAAGGCAGTGGTCAGGAGTCGCCTCTGTTACAGGCAGTGGTCAGGAGTCGCCTCTGTTACAGGCAGTGGTCAGGAGTCTCCTCTGTTACAGGCAGTGGTCAGGAGTCTCCTCTGTTACAGCAGTGGTCAGGAGTCTCCCACTGTTACAGGCAGTGGTCAGGAGTCTCCTCTGTACAGGCAGTGCGTCCAGGAGGTCTCCCTCTGTTACAGGCGTGGTCAGGAGTCTCCTCTGTTACAGGCAGTGGTCAGGAGTCTCCTCTGTTACAGGCAGTGGTCAGGAGTCTCCTCTGTTACAGGCAGTGGTCAGGAGTCTCCTCTGTTACAGGCAGTGGTCAGGAGTCTCCTCTGTTACAGGCCAGTGGTCAGGAGTCTCCTCTGTTACAGGCAGTGGTCAGGAGTCTCCTCTGTTACAGGCAGTGGTCAGGAGTCTCCTCTGTTACAGGCAGTGGTCAGGAGTCTCCTCTGTTACAGGCAGTGGTCAGGAGTCTCCTCTGTTACAGGCAGTGGTCAGGAGTCTCCTCTGTTACAGGCAGTGGTCAGGAGTCTCCTCTGTTACAGGCAGTGGTCAGGAGTCTCCTCTGTTACAGGCAGTGGTCAGGAGTCTCCTCTGTTACAGGCAGTGGTCAGGAGTCTCCTCTGTTACAGGCAGTGGTCAGGAGTCTCCTCTGTTACAGGCAGTGGTCAGGAGTCTCCTCTGTTACAGGCAGTGGTCAGGAGTCTCCTCTGTTACAGGCAGTGGTCAGGAGTCTCCTCTGTTACAGGCAGTGGTCAGGAGTCGCCCTGTTACAGGCAGTGGTCAGGAGTCGCCTCTGTTACAGGCAGTGGTCAGGAGTCGCCTCTGTTACAGGCAGTGGTCAGGAGTCGCCTCTGTTACAGGCAGTGGTCAGGAGTCTCCTCTGTTACAGGCAGTGGTCAGGAGTCTCCTCTGTTACAGGCAGTGGTCAGGAGCCTCCTCTGTTACAGGCCAGTGGTCAGGAGTCTCCTCTGTTACAGGCAGTGGTCAGGAGTCTCCTCTGTTACAGGCAGTGGTCAGGAGTCTCCTCTGTTACAGGCAGTGGTCAGGAGTCTCCTCTGTTACAGGCAGTGGTCAGGAGTCGCCTCTGTTACAGGCAGTGGTCAGGAGTCGCCTCTGTTACAGGCAGTGGTCAGGAGTCGCCTCTGTTACAGGCAGTGGTCAGGAGTCGCCTCTGTTACAGGCAGTGGTCAGGAGTCTCCTCTGTTACAGGCAGTGGTCAGGAGTCTCCTCTGTTACAGGCAGTGGTCAGGAGTCTCCTCTGTTACAGGCAGTGGTCAGGAGTCGCCTCTGTTACAGGCAGTGGTCAGGAGTCTCCTCTGTTACAGGCAGGCAACGGTAAGTAGTCTCCTCAGGTGCAGACAGTGGTAGAAAGTTTCCTCAAATACAACTAATAGTGAGGAGTTACAGCTAGTGTTCAGGAGTCTCCTCAGTTACGAACAGTGGTAAGGAGTTTCATCACTTGCAGCTAATCGTGAGGTTATATATGCCCCCTCTCCTCCCCACCCACGTACGTGATAGATTCTGGATAGTGGTCTTATTTGCTTACGCTGTTCTAAGCGGTCATCCCCTGAGAGCTGTTTGATTCTGACCCATTACCTCCATGACACTGTGTGCGGAACCTTATGGTTATGTGGAAGTCATTACGAGCACTACAAGGAGCAGGACGGAGCTGGCACAACATAAAGATTCAGAGCAGTGTCTTCCCCACGCTGGGCACGGGAAACGCAGATCCTAGAGAATGAAGGACGGGGCGAACGGGGAGAAAGATAAAGGAAGAGCGAGTACAGAGAGAATGATGAAAAGGCGAGCTGCGGCCCCCGGCTGCCCACAGAGAGGCTGCTCTGCCTGACAAGCTCTTTAAAGGGAAGGCTCGCAGAAGACGGCGGCACATTCTGTAGACCTGGCCCCAGTGCTGAGAATCCACTCCCCCCTCCACACTCTTCCTTTGTCCGGGAAACTAATGAGAAACAAACAGATCTACAGTAAAAACTGCAAGTTGAAAACAAAGACAGCACGGTGCCTCCCTGAACACACGTGCGGCACTGCCGCCAACATCACATGGGGGCTACTCACACAAAGCGCCACAATTATTTGTATAGGGCAGATAACCGCTCTGCACTTGTGCGGCACAATGAATATTATCTATGAAAGTTTCCTGATTACTCCCAGGAATAAAGGGTCCATGGTAAGCATTCAATGTATTGTCACATAGCTGTCCCTTACACTGAAGATGATGTGGATCCCACCGCAGACACGATGGACTAATACCTCAAAAAGGTGTCCCCAGCCCTGTGATATCATATATAATACTCCCTGACCTGCGACACATCACCACGCCCTGACCTGTAGTATTACATTATACATAACCCTCCCTCCCTGACCTGTAGAATAATATGTATAATACTACAGGCCATGAGATATAAAGAGACTGAAAATACACCCTTATCTGACGGTAGCAGGAGGAGCTGAGCAGATTGATATATAGTTTTAGGAGAAATTATTCTGTATAGTCTTTGAAATGCTCCTTCTGTGCTCTGTAGCCACGTAGGCGATCCTAATCAGTGACTGACAGCCTTCTCTAAATGGTGTGCCTACAGAAATAGCCATGAGTCACAGATTAGGATCACCCACAAGATCAATGAGCTCATAAAGAGCAGAGATTAAAAAAAAAAAAAAAAAAAAAAAAATTACAAGCGGGACGGATTGGTAATAGACCCTACAAGGAAATTTCATGGCCGCTCTCAGCATTAATTAATGCTAGGAGTATCAGGTACTTATGCACCTGGTCAGCAGCCGCAGGTGCCCTCCTGAACTCAACTGTATCACCGTCCTCAGTACTTTATACTGCACTGTGGTATTTGGTTTTGCTGGGGCAGTATTTTGTGCTGCACTATGGTATTACTGGCTCAGCCTACTTCTGTTGTCCCTGCCTGCTTGTGACTTGTGTTGTCCCTGCCTGCTTGTGACTTGTGTTGTCCCTGCCTGCTTGTGACTTGTGTTGTCCCTGCCTGCTTGTGACTTGTGTTGTCCCTGCCTGCTTGTGACTTGTGTTGTCCCTGCCTGCTTGTGTTGTCGCTGCCTTCTGTCAATTTGGGCATGCTTACAACATGGGGCCACGCTTAGGTTTTTCCAGGGCCACTTTGAGTTCCCAGTCCACCAATGATTCTAAGTTATACTGAATGATTTCCTATAAAACTACAGTATATAGCAATCTGCTCAGCTCCTCCTGCTCTATAACATCCAGTCTGCGGACAGGACAACATTTTCATGATGACAGGTTCCCTTTAAAATAATTAGGATCTGTCAGCTCAACCACTTGTCATTTTATTCATACATTTTAAGAATCACAGAGGAACAGCTCTACACAAAGTTATGATAAAAGGTGCTCCAGAATTGTTAATTCAAGAGGAGTAAAAACATTTGCTAAAAAAGACTGGAGACTGCCAGGTGCTGTTTGATATCATATACAGTATAATTTTCTTCCGGGGCTGTACTATACTATATGTAATACTCCTTGAATAGTGATATATCGCATATAATAATCCCTGCCCTGTGGTTAAATATCATATACAGTATAATTTTCTTCCGGGGCTGTACTATACTATATGTAATACCCCTCGAATAGTGATACATCATATATAATAATCCCTGCCCTGTAGTTTAATATCATATACAGTATAATGTTCTTCCGGGGCTGTACTACACTATATATAATACTCCTTGAATAGTGATATATCGCATATAATAATCCCTGCCCTGTGGTTAAATATCATATACAGTATAATTTTCTTCCGGGGCTGTACTATACTATATATAATACTGCTTGAATAGTACTACATCATATATAATAATCCCTGCCCTGTGGTTTAATATCATATACAGTATAATTTTCTTCCGGGGCTGTACTATACTATATATAATACCCCTCGAATACTGATATATCGCATATAATAATCCCTGCCCTGTGGTTTAATATCATATACAGTATAATGTTCTTCCGGGGCTGTACTATACTATATATAATACTCCTTGAATTGTGATACATCATATATAATAATCCCTGCCCTATGAGATAATAAGACTTAATAACTTTTAATTATCTATAATACTCCCCACCCTATGATATAACGTATAGCACATCCTCCTATATCTCGCATGTTCTGGACATCGCTGCAGTCTTTGGCCACGGGGCTGTTACTGGCGGCAGCCGTTCGTCCTTTTCTTGAAATTATTAGCTCAGTTTGCTAGAGAAAATTGCAGATTAAAGCTTTTCAGAGCTGAGAAAATGGCAGCTCTACAGGATGCTTAACAATCCCCCCAGAATCTCTCCTTATCTATGTGGGACACACCGGAGGATCAATGCGGCTCCCTCCGTCTACCCGAATGCTGTGTGCCTGACTTCCCCCTTCGCAGCCCCCTCCACCTCCGCAGCTCAGATGCAAAGCGGCTATGACCAGGTAATTAAGCCGCAAACAATGGCCGGGAATGGGAGATTAACGCCGAGCTGGATGAAGAGGGAAGTTATTTGTAGCTAACAAAGGGTCGGTTGATTGTAAGAACAGGCACAATACAGAAGGGCAGATACGGGGGGCGGCAAAGTGATAAACACACGGGGAGGTGAGGAGGGGTTGCAGCTGGAGAGTTTACGCCATGTGATATTCTGCATGATAAAGTACATTCCGGAAAGGCTCTGTGGAGGAATCCGCCATACAGTGCTACCCCTGACCACACTATACCGCTTCTGGCAAGACGGTTCCTGCTTTCTGTAGACTGACCTGGTCACGAGTATCACACTTACCTTGTACAATGAGGTGCACGCGGGAGGTTTTGGGGTGATTGTCTGTCTGCAGGGAGCAGATATAAGGTCCTTCGTCATAAATGTCCACATTCTGGATCTCAATGCTGTACTGGCTCTTGGTGTTGGCCACAAGTACCACACGGGGGTCTATGGACCACTTGTCATTGCCGGTGTATAAAATGGAGCTACGATTCAGCCAGGCCACGCGGGTCACTCTGTTGTCCAGCATGCACCTGCAGAGAGAAGGGGGCATGTAAGCATAGACAGATACCAATCATCCTGCACTTAATGATGTCACAACCCCCCATTAATGATGTCATGTCCCCAAACCTAACTGATCCATGACTAGCTCCATAAACACAGAATCCTATACTACAATTCTATGTATCCGGTAGGCTTTCATCCTGGATTTCTCAGTGTCTCCCCCACAATTCGACCTCTGCTTCAGCACAATGACAGGGGTGGCGGCACTCAGCTCTAATAAACCGCTCAGGGTAATATTAAGGCCATGTGTCTCATATCTCATGATGACCCTTCATCTCCGGTAATATCACACAATCTCTATGACAGGCGCTCATGAAACAGATTGTTATCTCTGATTCCTAGGATTATGGGTGATTCATTAATACATTTCTCGGCAGCGTCTTCTCCTATTGTCACATTGTGCCCGGAGGATCGGTGTGTTGTCCATGCCTCACTCCACTGGAATGATAGACAGAAGGGACGACGCACTGACAGGGACAGGAGGACAGAGCAGGAGACGACCAGGCAGGCCGCATTAAGTCTGGAAGATTCCTGCACAGGGAGGAATCAGGCGCTGCGCTCGTCCTGTCGTATGATTGACACCAGCAACAGATGAAAGATTCATAGGAGGACGGGAAATCAGCGGGGAGCATTGTGACAGCGCAGGTGGAGCGGAGACGTGAGCAGAGCAGCACACTGCTGATTGCTATTATTTTATAAAGATGTTTGTATCGAAGGAGAAGCCATCCAGGCAAAGGATGCATGCTTCCCTGCACTAACAAAGGGTTAAACCCGGAAAGAGTGGCGTCTAAATAACCTCCAGGTGTGGAAAAGTCTTCGCCTCCCCACTGCTGCGAATAAGCACTTATCTCACATCCAAACACCACTCAATAAAATGGCTGAATTGCCTGTGATTTGGCTTTGGCTGTGAATTTCTCAGACGTCAGCGCTTCTTACAGCACATTCAAAAAGTTTCTCAATCTCCAAGTAGGTAAAGAGCTTTACCTCAGCAGAGAGGCCAGGACCAGACTGGAAAGCGCTGATCAATGCCCCAACTTATCATACCACCGTCTCGCTCAGCAAAAACCTCTCGTAAAAGGTGGCTGGAGTCTTGCGGAGTGATCTACAGTGCTAAAAGGGAATCGGGAAGGGGGGTGCTTTGTGAAGAACCTTTGCAGTTACAGGTGCCCAAAGTGAAATCTAGCAGCCAATGGTGGGGACGAGCCTCCCTAGCATCGCAGGTGACGCTAGGGAGGCTCGTCCCTGTCTGCCAGTGGCTGACACAATGACACACTCCCCCCCCCCCCTCCCCAAATGTGGGGGGAAATTTCAGTGTGTATTATAAGGAGAATACTAGTGAGCACTTCCATTATGAAAGCGTTCACTAGTATGCAGTAAGTGCGGGGAGCACTAGTGCTTGCTGTACTCACCCCTCCCTAGTATTCCTCCAGGCTCCGTACAGGATCAGGACATAGTGTGCACACTATAACCTGACATTGTACACAATCAGGAGCGGTGACTGCAGAAGAGACCTCCGGATCTCAAGAGTAACGGCAGAGTAGGAGAGGCAAGTTATTTATTTTAGCTCTGATGGGAGTCTGATCTGAGGTATGACAAGGAGGTCTGATATGTGGGTCTGAAATGGAGGTCTGATCTGAAGTCTGACATGGAGGTTTGATATGGGGGTCTGATCTTAGGTATGAACATGGAGGTCTGATCTGAGGTATGACAAGGAGGTCTGATATGTGGGTCTGAAATGGAGGTCTGATCTGAAGTCTGACATGGAGGTTTGATATGGGGGTCTGATCTGAGGTATGAAATGAGGGTGTGATCTGAGGTCCGATACGGGAGTCTGATGAAAGATATATTTATTATTTTCCTCCTCTAAAACCTAGGTGAGTCTTATCATCAGGTACATCTTTATAAGGTGAAAAATATGGTAAATCCTGATGCTGATAGAATGGCATGCCTGCTGATATAGACATCACGGATGTGACATCACTATATCAACATAGTGGCACCAAAAATTCTACATATTGCTCTGTGTCAAACTTAGCCAACAATAAAATCAGCAACAAGCAGCAAAACAGTGCAACTTCTGAATTTATTTCTTCATAACTATAGGCCTTGTGGCCAGATAAACCAGCGCAGGCTCGGTGGTGCCTCATTTAAAAGTGAAATATCTGGGGAATAACAGCAATGGATGGGGAAATATAAAGACGAAGCACCTGTGCCATGACATCTTGCCAGTAAGAATCGGCACCAGGATAAATAATATGACAGTGCCATATGTTATACCCATATACGCTGCTTTCACTATGACATTACTAATGCTGTCTTGGCGGTAAATATCTACATGCCATCCTAGCAGGGCTGTGGAGTCGGTAAACCAAAGCCCCGACTCCAACTCCGACTCCTCAATTTCCCCTGACTCCGACTCCCAATCCGACTCTGACTCCCTCATACATGGAGCATGTTTAAGTGATAACTTTAAACAAACTTTGCATAAATCAATAGTACAGATATGTCATGACAAAAAGAGTTTGTAATATATGTTTTACTAGATATCTTTACTCTGAACTTCCAGTATCAGGCTTCTCTGGGTACAGCTCACTAAGGGCCTGATGTATGAGAACTGCCTAGGAGTAAGACTTTCTTTGTTGCCCATAGCAACCAATCAGAGCTTCCCTTTCATTTCTCCAAAGCATATGAAATGAAAGGGGAGCTCTGATTGGTTTCTATGGGCAACAAAGAAACTTCTACACCTAGACAGTTTTCATACATAAGGCCCGAGGTGTTTTACATCAGAGGGAAAGCAAATTAAAACATAAAGCAGAGAGGACATGCACTGGACAAGTGATTTATGCACAGTTTATTGAAAGTTTAGATATACTAAGAAGTACTTGCCTTAAAGGGGTTTTCTCAGCACATTAATTCACTGGCTGACAGGCAGTTTGCACTCACTCTGTCTCCTCAGGCCATGGGGATCTCCAGTAGTTATTAGCATATATTAACTTACTCTGACAGAGCAAGAGGTTGTGCTCTCTAACACAATTACAGGTAAAGCCACCCTTCTCAGTCCTCAACACATTTTGCTTACTGAGGTCACTCCTGCTCTCAGCCAATCAGATAAGTCTTTCTGGTCTGCAGGTTACCATAAAAACCTGTGTACAGTGAGAAACCTGCTGAACTGTCTATAGTTCATGACTAAAGTAAAATCTACTGACCACTGTATTTAGAAAATGTCTTCTTTTAACTGTCCCTTTATGTTCAAAGCTAATCTTTGTAACTATTGAGAATACACCTTTAATCCTGTTTTCTCTAGTAGCTCTGAGATGAGTACAGCCATTCCTTCCCAGTGCCTTTTTCCTCTGATCTGTAACAGAGGAGTTTCACTTCTGAGCATCTACATGAAGGGCAGCACACAGTCATCTCAACTGAAAGCCTAGATCCTTAGTTCAGGAATACAACAGACATGTTAGGACATTTCATCATATTCCCAAATTCTTATGAAAATATATTCAGCACATACTGCATTGAACTAAATGTACCAATTTATTATATATTTTAGGAGTCGGAGTCGGTCCATTTTATACAGACTCCAACTCCGACTCCACCAAAATGGTCACCGACTCCGACTCCACAGCCCTGCATCCTAGGAGACCTCAGAGCGTCATACACAACTTTTCAGTGCAATCAGGACACTTTCAATTAGGGTCACATTTATTCGGACTGAATCGGATCTGATGGGAGATTCAATCAAATCTGGCCCATCCTGTGTCAAATGGGCATAAGTTATTGCATGTGTATATGAAGACGTCCATGGCATCTGCTTTTGCCACAGCCTGGGGCAGATTACCCAGACATCACCTCACAGAACACTTCTCCTGCCATCCATCTTCTCTGTGGCCCCTGGACCTAGTTTATAATTATCAGAGAAATGTTTTAGCTTTTGTGCTAATACCTTCCAGATCCTAAATAGCGGTATCATCTCCTCTCTGCACCCCGGGAGACCCCGGCTGAAGGCTGCAGATAATCTCCCCTTCTGGAAAGACGTCAGTAAACAAAACAGGCTCAGCTTGTATTTGTCACAAAAATAAGGGAAGGGAATATGGATTCCCTATTGCCCGCTTCTCTGCCAGCTTCCACTCGCTCTCATTTGCATAACTATTAAGCCCTGAGACAATGGCTGATCAAAGAAGTCTGCATCTGTGGTGCATTCAGATGCTCAGCACAAAAAACAACATGCAAAGGGCAAAATTTAGAGGCTGTGACCTCCCCCGAAATGACTGGGACATTTCACTTTATGCAGTGATGAAGGGGGAGGGCCAAGGAGTTATCCGCGCACTGACAGCAATTCTACATGATTCCTCCTCACAGTCTTCACCAAGACTGAAGTGTCTGAATTCAAGAGCTATTAACATGGAGGCAACAAGCATCTGGGGACAGATAGAACCAGTAATGAAGTAGAGAACCTGCAGGTAACCTGGGGGTGAACCATGAGAGGAGCCAGAACGAGATGAGGATGAGAAGGTAGGACAGTAAGGAATATGGCGCATTAAATGGCTGTGCTATAAACTTCTATGTGCGCAGCCGTCTACCGTCGCTCACAGTACAGAGAAGCAAATGCAAGGAAACAAGTTCTGAGGCAGCAGCACCCAACGCCTATCCTCGGTGTTAGCGGCCTGTCTACTAGTGGAAATAGAATAGTGGGCCTTAGGGTGAGCTCAGGGCCGTAGCTATATGGAAGCAGATATCATACCTGGACCCTGGAGGCCGAGGAGGTCCAAAGACCCAACAGCCCCTCTGCTACATATGAAGACAGTAGTATTATGAATGGTGCATGGTAGGTGCAGCGCGGTATTTAGCACTAGCAACAGGACACTGATTACTGACTCAAAGACATAGGCTACAAGAAACTTTAGGCCTATCCATTCTATGAGACACCGAGACCAGACTCAGACCAGTGCAATGGCATCACTGTATCACGCTGGACTGCACAGAGGTCCCATTCCAGTGTCTCATAGGCTGCATGCTGAAAGAGGGCGAGCAGCTCCATGT
Source organism: Rhinella marina (assembly GCA_900303285.1). Taxonomy (NCBI): domain Eukaryota; kingdom Metazoa; phylum Chordata; class Amphibia; order Anura; family Bufonidae; genus Rhinella; species Rhinella marina. The sequence continues at coordinate 473,894 of ONZH01005593.1, forward strand.
GTACCAGAAATGAGGGTACATGTAGGTGAGGATTAGTTTTATTAGTTATTGGACCACTATTCCTGAGGGAGGCAACATTACTCAGTGAGATAAGCACTAAAAGGGTAACTTTAGTAAGTGGAAGAGCACTATGGGGCACCATTACTGAAAGACGGACATTAAGGGGACACCATAATTTAGCAGGCAGCACTAACAGAGCACAATTATTGAGTGGGGAACAATTACTGTGTGGAGAGCACTAAGCGGGTACCAATACTTAGGGGGGCACTTTTGCTATGTGTGGGGGCATTTAAGGGGCACCATTACTGAAAAAGGGGCACTAAAGGGAATCTGTCAAACACCCCACTTGCATTCTGCTGCTGGACTCCTGAGCTCAAGCACATCATGGAGAGGACTCGCAGAGGAGTGCTCCCGATGCATTTACTGCTGGTTTGCTGGCGCACAGAGTTGGAATACAAGTGAGTACGAAGATAAAATTTACATAACCGGACTCAGCACCACATGCACTATACACCGTCTACTCTAGTTAGGGGGTGTTTTGAAGCTGACAGACTCTCTTTAATGGGGTACCACCATTATTTAGTGGGCAGCACTAAGAGGGCACACTATTACTGTGTGGAGGGCAGTAAGTTGGCACCAATAATGTGGGGGGACCATTTTGCCATGTGTTGGGGCATTACTACTGTGTGAGAAGAGGCACGATTACTGTGCAATGAGGCACCATTATGATGAAGGGCACACAGGCAGGGCTACTACTATGCGGCATTAAGAAGCCACTATTACTGCATTGTGTACAGAATTATAGCATGGGCCAGTATTACCATGTGGTGCACTGAGGAAGCAGCAAACTACAGAAACAAGTGGCGGATGAAGTTGTTATGGCAGCTTGGGCAGGATAGAGGACAAAGGGAAAGTGAGGGACTACAATCAGAGAAGACGTCACCTGTGAGCCACCAAATGTTATTGTTTATTCTGCCTTTGTCCTCATGCACACGACCATATTTTGTATTCATTCAAGGTTATCTCTGTGCTGTCCGCATCTGTGTGCCCGTTTCACAAATTATAGAACATGTTCTATCACTGTCCATACCGCAGACATGAACAGTCATTTCTAGTAAAGGGAGTGAGAAAAAAGCAGATTGCACATGGAAAGTGCCCGCGTTTGGGGATCCGTGGTTTGCGGACCGCAAGACGGCGTGCATGAAGATTCTGACTGCAGTATGGTGGTAGTCCTCTGTGGACTGCTTCTGACCACTATATCATCACTGTATTCAGTCTCTCTATATTGGTAGTATACGGTGATCATATTCAAATTCCTCTGTTATGGTGGTATTATACAGGTGCACATATTTATGGTAAAGGAAGCACTTTACTAATGTATTTACTCACTTATTCACATCCAAGTTGGCAGAATCACTACTTACTCTTTCTGGCCATTATCAAATGGGTCATACCAAAAACTTACAAAATATTCACTTATCTGGAGAAGTTTCTTCCCTTTTTATAGGTGGCCATTAGCTCACACAACACAATCAAGCACCTGCATCTCCCAAGATGCAATGCAATTCGTTCTTGCTAGCCTCTTCCTCCCATGGATAGAAAATAGTCACATGTAGCCCCAGAGTTACATATGGTATGTAATTGTATAAGATGCCAGGGCCACTTCACCAGCTTATGAGATCACTAGGCCTGGGTACAGCTAAGGTACTGTGTTAGCCCACCAATGAATGCAGGAGAAGGTGGACTAGACAGATAGCTACATATAAGTCTTTTATGCAATATTTTTATTACGTGTATATAGCAATAATATTTCATCTCCCTTATAACCAAGATGGCTACTCAAAAGTTTAGCCATGACGATTGATAGCATAGTTACAGGGGTTGTCCCACCTGTCTACACGTTACATTCATCCCCACATCTCTGCACTGTGACCCTTCCTTAGCAGGGCAGCCAACAGACACAGGGGGACACATACGGCAGTCTTCATCCCCCTGAGCTGGAGTAAGAGGCGCCTAATTTATTAAAAGACAGATGCTTCTCAATAAGTTTCTGGCATAAGTTATATTAAATCCGGCGGGTCATGATAGGCTCCGCCCTTCCCGCTAGATAGGTGTCGAGGAGCTGAAAGCATCACAAATGATGAAGTAAATATGGTGTGCACCATAATCTGCGACATTTTAACCTCACAATAGTGGTGTAAACCCTAGTTTTCTGCAGCAAGGAGCTACATACTTATTACCTCCTCCTTCAATGAACACAAGGAAGAAATGTATTTCTATATAAGATGACCCCTATGCAGAGACCTGGGTGTGAGGAGAGTGCATGTGTGACCAGCAGAACTCAGCACAGTAGATGAACGTGAACACTGCTATACACTTCCACCAGGTGGTGCCATACTATGCAGGTGAATGCCATTACTTTTCACAGGTTTTTCTTTATTTTTTACGGCATGTAACTGGCAAATACGCTTCATTTTTTTACCATCTATAAAATAAATATGACATTATAATGGCGGGACAAACCAGGGGTTTAACTGTATACCAGCTGAAGTGCAGCGTGGCGTGCAGAAGAGGAACGTCTTACTGTAAATGTCACTAAGCGGCATTTCCATTTATCAATCCTGAGCCCGGTAACAATTATTTTTACGGGATCACAATTGATAAATGATAGTTTTATGGTTGATCTTCTCCTGACCAATTATCATGACGATTGCGCATAAATAATTGAATCGTGGTGATAATTAGCGAACATAAATGGGTCTTTAATTGGGAGGGGTACCAAAGCTTAGTGAGTGGAGTAGCGTGCTATAAATATGACCCTGGGTAGGTGGGGGTCTTGCTGCAGATTTTACACTGGGGACTAGGAACTTTATGCCAGGTTCACACATCGCTAAATCACGGCCAAGAAGAACACAAATTAAGCGCATCCTGCGGCAGCGCAGGGGACAGGGCTTCTCAAGGATTATAAAACCAGAATCTGAATGAGTGTAATAACCAGAGAAACTGAACCATTACATGGCACAGGGTGGACTCCTTGCTGAGGCCATTCTGGAGGGACAACCTCTCTATAAATGGTGAGCGCTCAGAACGTATAAGTTAGGAAAGGAGATTCAGATTGTGACCACAGTGCCTGCTCCGCCTCGTGTCTGGGACCACACAAGGGCAGTACGAGGACTGAACACTCATATGACATAATGGAAGTAGGGTGGACACGTGTAAGGACAGAAGTGCCTTCACAGCTCCGGTCTGGACGCAGACCACACAGGAGGAGGAAGGCCGCAGCGCTGAAGAGGTCTCAGAATATTTCATGTTCCAGCTGCATTATGGTGCCCACAAAAAACTCTGTGAATCCAATTTAAGAACAGATTACCTCCTCTCACTTACTTCATTTGAAGCAATTACATGTTAATTTTCATTGAAGCTCGCCTAATGCATACCAATCGCTGCTTCCACCTTCCCGGAATATTTTAAGAAGCGGCTCGCTCTGACAGCACACCAATTTAACCCCTCACCTCCCATCGGCTGCACTCATCCAGCCAGACCTCCCGTAATGCATCATCAATTGCATGCGGACAATGGAGAGGGACTATATATACAAAGGTATACATTTATGTCTACAGCTTTAAGTCTCTATTTGTCTTCACATATACGTCTATGGCTGTAAGTTTATATGTATATGAGTATAGATATATATTTATAGCTGAATGTCTACGGCTCTCAGCCTGTAGGTATATGTCTATTACTCTAAGTGTATATGTACGTGTCTATATGTATATGTCTATGGGTCTGTGTCTACAGGTACAAGTCCACAGGTGTAAGCCTATATGTATACGGTTGTACGTCTGGATGTCTATATGTACATGGATTTTAGTCTTTATGTACATGTCTATGGCTCTGTCTATATGTATATGTCTATGCTTCTAAGTCTATATGTCTTTCTATAGGTATCTGTCCATGGCACTTGGAGATTTATCAAACTGGTGTAAAGGAAAACAGGTTTAGTTGCCCATAGCAACCAATCAGATTCCACGTTTTATTTTCCAAAGGAGCTATAAAAAAATGAAAGGTGGAATCTGATAGGTGCCTATGGTCAACTAAGACTGTTTGCTTTTACACCACTTTTGATAAATCTCTCCCTTAGTCTTAATGAATACGCCCATGGCCCTGTCTATATGTATATGGCTGTAAGTCTATGGGGCACATTTATTAAGACCGGCATTTTCAACGACAGTCTTAATAAAGCCCCATATTTGGAAGTGGATCACCCGGAGTTATGAAGGGGCGCAGGCCTCTCCATAACTTCGGCGCATCCACCGGCAGTTTAAATGTAAGACATCTTCCGAACTGGCTTAAATTTAGACCATTTTCTATGTCTAAAACAGGCATAGACAATGGTGAATGAGACGGACCTGCTGACCTGTCCTCTTCCCCACCGACAATTGTAGAACGAGCGTGAGCGGGGTAAAGTCGCAGATAGTGGCACAACTAACTGCTGTGCTGCCATTTGCACCTGAAATATGCCTACTTTAGGCGTATCTTAGCTTGGTAAATGACCCCCTACATGTCTATATGTATATGTCTAAGTCTATGGTTGTAAGTCTATGTGGGTCATTTACTATTAGACATACGCCAATTTACCTTTGTGCTGCAATCTGTGACTTTTCTCCGCCAACGCCAGGTCTAAAAAAGGATGAGAGGGGAAAAAAAATACGCCAAAAAGTGGCATATATTTCTTCGTAAATTACCCCTTTAGTCTTTATGTATATGTCTATATATATATATATGTCTATTGTTGTAAGTCTAGATGTCTATATATATGTGTTGATGGCTTTTAGTCTGTACATATATGTCTATGGCTCTGTCTATATAGCACTTAGATGCCAGTCTTAATAATCCCTATATCTGTAGGTGGATCCGCCACAGTTATGAAGAGGTGCTGACCTCTACATAACTTTTGCGCGTACAGCGCCAGTCTAAATGTAAGCCAGCTTCCTAACTGTCTTAAATTTAGATCTTTTTCTAAAAAACTTTTTAAAATCTGGCGTGAGTGGAGAAAAGTCGCAGATTACACTGCACCTAATATAGTTGTATTTCTGGATTATAAATGACCCCCTTAGTCTTTGGCTCTATCTATATGTCTATGGCTCGTAGCCTTTTTGTATATGGGCTCTACAGCGCTGGGACTGTTGCTTTCATCTGCAGAAGGACATTCAGACTCTGCAGCTCAGGTCCTGCTGGCACTGGGAGCCGCTGAATATCCTGCGCCACATTCGCTCCATGCTGAGGAAGATTTTGTCGTATTAATTTAAAAAGAAGATGAGCTTTTTATTATCAGTGGAATGAGAGCGGCGTCTGAGCACAAGAATCAGCACAAGCGTTCTCCGCAGGAGTCAAGTCAGCAACAATGACCTGACCGCAGGAAGGAGCCCCTGCTGTCCAAGTATGGGGGTGGGGACTCTGACTATGTCTGCCAAATCTAGGCCCTGCTCCACCAAGGTGAATATTACACAAGATCACAGATAATTCAAGATATCATCGTACTATATATGAACAGTATTCACCCCCCCCCCCACCTCTTGCTCACCAAAACAGAGTTCATACATTGACAATTTGAAGTTAGAGACACACAACTAAATCTGTTTTGTGGGGGGGGGGGGGGGGACCTCTCAGGTCCCAACTATTGTATAGTACAGTCATCACAGATCTGCCTCTGGGCAGTGACGTCATCAGTGAAGGCCTGATGTCATCAGAAGTGCAGTGTTATTGTGGCAGCCTGCATACTTGTGTCCTCTACAGAGCAATCATCCACTAACACAATTGTGGTTTTACCGTCATCAGGCGGAGGCCACAAATCAATCAGAATGAAAGCCTCTATAATTTAACCACAATTCCTTGGTGCAGACATTAAATCAGAGCTCAGAATATTTTTATCCTGTATAAAGTTTGAGGGCCCGGACAGGGAGGAGGCACACAATCTGCAGGCTCATTGGGCACAGACACATAAAGATCAGGCCGAGGAGTCTCTCTACCAAGATGTCTAGAAATGGAACAATAATCAGCCTATCTAATGGACTGGAAAGTGATGCGCACAGCATCTGCTAATGGAGCGCTGATAAATCGGAGCCCGGATCTGCAGTAACTACAGAATAACCGGAAAAATAAGAGTGAGGACATAGGGCAACTGATCAGACACAGGGGCCAGGGTTAGAGATCGTGTACGAGACACTGCTCCTGAGAAAGGGAGCAGTAAATGGGGCACAGATATTCATACATGAAAATCCACAACCAAGACACACAACTCATATTTACAGTTATACACACAACCGATAAACACATTCATACAAACACAGCACATTAATACACACACAACACATACATTGATACAAACACAGCACATTAATACACACACAACACATACATACAAACACAGAACATTAATACACACACAACACATACATTGATACAAACACAGCACATTAATACACAAACAACACATACATACAAACACAGCACATTAATACACACACAACACATACATACAAACAAACACAGAACATTAATACACACACAACACATACATTGATACAAACACAGAACATTAATACACACACAACACATACATTGATACAGACACAGCATATTAATACATATACAACCCATAAACACATTCATACAAACACAGCACATTAATACACACACAACACATATATTCATACAGACACAGCATATTAATACATATACAACCCATAAACACATTGATACAAACACAGCACATTAATACATACACAACCCATAAACACATTCATACAAACACAGCACATTAATACACACACAACACATACATTCATACAAACACATCACATTAATACACACACAACACATACATTCATACAAACACAGCACATTAATACACACACAACACACACATTCATACAAACACAGCACATTAATACACACACAACACATACATACAAACACAGAACATTAATACACACACAACACATACATTGATACAAACACAGCACATTAATACACAAACAACACATACATACAAACACAGCACATTAATACACACACAACACATACATACAAACAAACACAGAACATTAATACACACACAACACATACATTGATACAAACATGGCACAATAATACACACACAACACATACATTCATACAAACACAGCACATTAATATACACACACAACACATACATTCATACAAACACAGCACATTAATACACACACAACACATACATTCATACAAACACAGCACATTAATACATACACAACACATACATTCATACAAACATGGCACAATAATACACACACAACACATACTTTCATACAAACATGGCACAATAATACACACACAACACATACTTTCATACAAACATGGCACATTAATACACACACAACACATACATTGATACAAACACAGCACATTAATACACACACAACACATACATTGATACAGACACAGCATATTAATACATATACAACCCATAAACACACTGATCCAAACACAGCACATTAATACATACACAACCCATAAACACATTCATACAAACACAGCACATTAATACACACAGACATACATTCATACAAACACAGCACATTAATACACACAACACATACATTCATACAAACACAGCACATTAATACACACACACACAACACATACATTCATACAAACACAGCACATTAATACACACACATTCATACAAACACAGCACATTAATACACACACAACACATACATTCATACAAACACAGCACATTAATACATACACAACACATACATTCATACAAACACAGCACACTAATACACACACAACACATACATTGATACAGACACAGCATATTAATACATATACAACCCATAAACACACTGATACAAACACAGCACATTAATACATACACAACCCATAAACACATTCATACAAACACAGCACATTAATACACACAGACATACATTCATACAAACACAGCACATTAATACACACAACACATACATTCATACAAACACAGCACATTAATACACACACACACACAACACATACATTCATACAAACACAGCACATTAATACACACACATTCATACAAACACAGCACATTAATACACACACAACACATACACTCATACAAACACAGCACATTAATACATACACAACACATACATTCATACAAACATGGCACAATAATACACACACAACACATACTTTCATACAAACATGGCACATTAATACACACACAACACATACATTGATACAAACACAGCACATTAATACACACACAACACATACATTGATACAAACACAGTACATTAATACATACACAACCCATAAACACATTCATAAAAACACAGCACATTAATACACACAGACATACATTCATACAAACACAGCACATTAATACACACAACACATACATTCATACAAACACAGCACATTAATACACACACAACACATACAGTACATTCATATAAACACGGCACATACATTCATATAAACACAGCACATTAATGCACACAAACCACATACATTCGTACACAAACAACAAATTAAAAAACGCACAGAAACAACACATACATACTTTCACACAACACATCAATACACACAACATATAGATATTCAGACACAAGCACATACATTTATTAATAAAACAGACATACCTCATATACGCACATGCAACAGGTACAGTTATACAAAAGCAGACACACAAAACATACATATAGTCATACACACAAATTCATGTGTGCACCTATAATACATAACACATTCAGACATAGAGAGAAAACATTTACATACACACTTTACAGTATAAAATGTATAGCAGTTTCCATGTAACACTGACATCTGAGTTCAGTTCAGGATCCAAGCACTAGGGGGAGCAGTTCACAAATCAGTTTACATGCATACTCCACACATTTTTACTACTTTTGATATATTTATTAAAAGCGTGCTATTACCCCTTTAAGATGACGACCTATTGTATAAAGCCAATTACTCTGACTACTGTAGGTCTGGCTGGCAATGGACAGGGCAGCAGAGCCATTAGTCTGCACAGACAAGACGATCAATGACGCCACAGATGATGCCCAGGATAAAATAACCTCCCTTATAGTCCATTGTGTATGTGACCAAAACAGATGGACATGACTGATGTGGAGGAGGCTTGGAGGGAGACAGGAAGGCATTAAAAATTATGTACACATTACAGCTGTAAGAAAAAGTAAGTGAACCCCTTGGAATTAACTTGGTATCTGGATTGATTTATTATAAAATGTGGTCTGGTTGTTATGATAGACAAACACAATCGAACAAAACTAACAGCACACAAACACTTGTACCGTTCATGTTTCTATTCAGCACATTGAATAAGTATCCATAGTGCATCAAAAAATTGAATCCTTGAATTTCATAACCTGTACCAGCCCCTTTATTAGCAATTAAGCCCAACTAATTTTATTGCAGCTGCAAATAAGATTTGTACTACACTGAGGAGGAATTTTAGACCATTCCCCCCTGCACATGTTTCAGTTCCTCAATATTTCTGGGCAGCCATGCATGTCCAGCCCTCTTCAGACGCCAGCATCTTGAGAGTCTTTGATTGTTCTCCCAGTACTGTGACTGTTTACTCAATGGGGGGGATTTATGAAACCGGTAAAAAGAAAAAAAAAAAAAGACTTTGCTTCTTATGGCAACCAGTCACAGTCCAGCTTTCATCTTGTTTGAATTGGTTGCTATTGGCAATATAGACATTTTATTCTTTTAGGCCTCTTTCACACGAGCGTCACGGATTCAGTCCGGATGCGTTCAGGGTGCGTTCTGGAAAATCCGCACGCATCCGCACCAATCCGCACGCAATCACAGTCCATTTTGACTGCGATTGCGTACATTCGTTCAGTTTTTTCCGCGCGGGTGCGAAGTGTTTTAATGCGTTTTTTACGCGCGTGATAAAAAACTGAATGTTTACAAACAACATCTCTTAGCAACCATCAGTGCGGATGCAATGCGTGATTCACGCAGACCCATTCACTTCAATGGGGCCAGGGCTGCGTGAAAAACACAGAATATAGAACATGCTGCGATTTTCACGCAACGGCGAACTGATGCGTGAAAAACATCGCTCATGTGAAAAGACCCATTGAAATGAATGGGTCAGGATTCAGTGCGGGTGCAATGCGTGATGCGAAAATCTCGCCCGTGTGAAAGGGGCCTTAGAAAGGTTTATAAATCTGCCCCAATATGCGCAATGTGGGACATTAACAGTAGTTAGTGTGTTATTGGATTAATAAAACCGTGATAGCAATTAAAACACATCTTATTAGAAATTATTGTGAAAATTTGGGTAATTTTAAAGGGTTCACTTATTTATTTTTTTTCCTTGCAGCTGTACTGTAGCAGCAATTGCACAGAGTTAAATGTTTTGGATAGGAAAGCAACATTTGTAACACAGCTGCACAGGGAAGGGTTTACCTGCAAGGTAATCTCATTAGAATAATAGGTGGAAGACTGGAATAAGTGACAGAATGAGAAGTCTTGTGCCCCTTTCACACGAGCGAGTTTTCCGCGTGGGTGCAATGCGTGACGTGAACTCATAGCACCCGCACTGAATCCTGACCCATTATTTTCAATGGGTCTGTGTACATGAGTGTTTTTTTTAACGCATCAGTTCTGCATTGCGTGAAAAAAGCATGTTCTATATTCTGCGTAGATCCATAGAAGTGAATGGGGCTTCAGTGAAAAAGGCATTGCATCCGGAAGCAAGTGCAGATGCAATGCGTTTTTCACTGATTGTTGCTAAGAGATGTTGTTTGTAAACCTTCAGTTTTTTATCATGCCTGTGAACTTGCTTGTAAAATGGTGCGAGTTTCCCTGAACGCATCCGGACCTAATCTGTGACACTCGTGTGAAAGAGGCCTTACAGGTCTAGATTGAGTGGACAGGCAAGGGCAATGGTAAATGATGAAAAATGGAAAAAAAAACTTATATGGCTACTTACAAAATATACAAAAATATTTAAAGTGTTGAGGCAACAGATATATCAGTATAGAGTAACATATTATCTCAGTCCCCAGTTATTGTGAGGATAGGTCACCAATATCAGATTGGCAGGGGTCCGACACCAGTACCCCTGTCGATCAGTTGTATGAGGATACTGCGTGCACATGCCGTCTCCTTTCTCTCTTCCTGTCCGCTGCTGCTGTCTATGGTCTTTGCCATAGTGTATACTGTGTATACTGAGACACCTGAGTAAGAATATGATTGAACCTGTCACACTAAGTAAGCAGGGCATGTATGCACCTCCATACAATTTTGAGCCTGAAACATCCTCCATCTCTCTCTTGACACACATTTCTCCACATGCTTTTTTTGGGAGTGAAATGTTGTCGGAGGCTGCAGTGGAGGACATCCGGGCTGCCTGCAAACTTGTCTCCCTGCAGTTGGTGTAGGTTTTTGTAATGAATACTAATGCTGTCGAGAACTGGAGGTGGATCCACAGTCCATTTACTTAGTGAGACTGGTGTAATCGCATTCATATGTCACACATTCTTATTCTAGCGTGATAGGGTACACTGAATACTCTCTAATTATGGTTAGCCTTACTTTGTACTGTCCTTTTGTATATTCGTGTATCATCTTGATTGCACTGAGTCATGCTTGCCATGTTTTCCAGCTACTAATTGTTGTTACTAGGTCTTTTTGTCACTTTTTATTATTACGGAGGCTGTGTATAGCTTGTACATTGATAAAGAGATCAGTTTTGCTTCAATCCTATATTTGAGGTAACTGTAGGGTTTCCGGTTGGTTTGATGAATACTCGGTGCCCTACAGGTTACATAGTGACATTAACCCCTCCGCCATTAGGGTTGCACTTTAGAACCCAGACAGACAGTCACTGATGGTCTTGATACAGGGTACTAAAAGTGGCCCATTTTGTAGTTGGGTCCAAATTTATGAAATGTAGGGCCAGCAGTACCATATGGTGGCAGATTATACCACCCCAATAGAGCCAAATACCACAGTCCATCACAAAATACTGCCAGCAGCACAAAATATATCCCCAAAAACTTCCACTGGCCGACCATGAGGAGGGCTCAGGCGGCCCCCTGGGCATCAGCCCACCGGGAAATTTCCCTGTAAGGTCTATGGCCAATCCGCCCCTGCGTACTTGATTTCCAAAGCTCACAGTGGAGCAGTACATTGATTAGTATAATGTGAGAAGTCCTGATCAGTCACACTACTGAGACAGCATAGTGGAGGTGGGGTTCTCTACCTCCTGAGAACAGTGAGCCCCTTGTGCCCTGTCTGAATGAAATGTTAGTACACTTCACTCTGTTGCTCCCTTCAGTTCTATGAGACTGACAGAGCGCTATCTTCCAGTAGTTAAACCTCAATCCAGTATTTATCATCGAGCAGAGAGGAACTTAGAGGATGTCTGAGCTGAATAAAAACCCATAAATAGTCTAAAATAATTATTAAAAAAAAAAAAAATGCTTACCCCTTTTCTCACCTGATTCTTCCAGTGTATGCTCTGGTCCTCCCTGCCATTCTTCCTTGCAGCTAATCACTGGAATATCATTGCTCAGGCCAGTGACTGGCTGCATGGTGACCTGTGTGCACTGAATGTCACCGCTGCAGCCAGGAAGACAACCAACAGCGAGGAGGAAAGAAGAGCAGCGAAGGAGAAAGTAGAGGAGACAAGGGGCGATTACTGAATCCTTTTATTATTGTAGACCATTTCAGGCATCCACTTTACAGGAAATGAGTCACCAAAAAGTTAAAACCAGATAGCAACACATATCCTTTTTTTCTAATCCATTTTCATATTTTAATTGCAGATTTTTTAAATTCTTAATCCTAAACATGATTATGGGGGCGGTCATCTTGCCTGAGCTGTCCTTAAAGGGGTTCTCTGAGAATTAGGAAAATAAAAATACTTAAATATTACTTTATTATAAATATATTCCCAAATACCTTTCATTAGTTATAATGGCTCGTTTTCTCTGGGGAGTAATCATTAGGAGAAATAAAATGGCCGCCGTCCTATTAGTGCGCACAAAACCTGTCCTAATCACACAGGAGGACAAGTTACTTCACAACACTGAGCTAAAGAGCTGCCTCATCCTCCTCTCTGCTCTGCTTTTCAGGGATTATGGTCCCTGAATACAGCTGATCTTTAGCTGAATCTCCGGGGAATGGAGTTCATGAGGAGACATGAAGTACAGAGAGGATGGACAGGACAGACTGTGGTAATGGAGACTGCATACAAGCACTGCTGCTCATTACTGACACCTCTACCCTCCTATGTCTCCTCATGAACTCCATTCCTACAGAGATTCAGCTGAAGATCTTATCAGCTGTATTCAGGACCATAATCCCTGACAAGTAGAGCAGAGAGGAGGATGAGTCAGCTCTTTACCTCAGTGTTATTATTATAATTAATGAAAGGTATTTGGGAATATATTTATAATAAAGTAATATTTAATTATTTTCATTTTCTTAATTCCCAGAGAACCCCTTTAACGGCATTTAGAAAGCATTAAGAAAATTGCTTTATGGCAGCTACATGGGCCATATACACAATGGTCATTGACTTCTCTGGGCATGCTCTGTGACCTGTGCAGAGGTCATTGTATAAGGAAATAATATATATAATAGATCCTGTCTTATCTACACACTGAGGTGATATCATTAAGGCAGGATTAGAATGACAGATAAGCAGGTAAATGTGGTTAAGTGATCTGTACAGACCATGTGGCACCTATTATTAGGCTTAGTGGCCAGTGCGAAAACTGCAGGATGTTATGGTTTTGGTATAAATATAGATGACATAGAAAATTAAAAATAACATCATTTTTTTTTTTTTTTTTTTTTTAAATATGTTAAACATAAAAATGTGATTTAAACAATTGGTCATTTTCTGATTACACATTCCCTCTGCATACGAACTAGTAAATCAAAAAAGCTTCTCGTTAATTGGGCTTTTATTAAAAAGCTGTCAATATACAAGGACAAAAAAGAACAAAGCAAGGAGCGCACCAGAAAAAAACATCACAGTAGATCGGCAGAAAATCTAGTTAGCCATCTGATTCTACGAGCTGTATATGAATGCTAGATACTTCCTTAATCCAGTAAAGGCTTTGCCTACAGTGATATAAGTTTCATAAAGATTGGCGAACATTTACTAAAGTGTTTGTGCCTAGTTTTAGTCAACAGTCTAATTTTTTTGGTACTGAAATCGCGCCTGTTTTGGAGACTTTTCTGCCTTGTTTGTCCATTTTGATGTTTTTGACAAATTCAGACGTTTTCTAACTTTTCCAACTTACTATATGTAGGTGTGCCTTTTTTCTGCAGGAATTTGTTGCAAATACAGCCTAATTACTACACCAGGGCCGGCATACTTTTCTTCGTCTGTTTTCACTGGTGAATTGAAACTTTTTTTCATTCTGGGAGACATGTGACTGCATGTGCAAATAAATTAGACCAATCTGAGTGAATATGAATCTGTGTAACTGAAAAACAACCACCAGAGGTCAGACTAAGAAAAATATGCCTTGTCTAATCCATAAATGGCCGTGCAACTTTTAATAAATTTTCAGCAAATGAAAGACAGCTGAATGAAATACGCCTGACTAGTTTTATGGCCAAAAACAGATGAGCTAGATTTCTTTATGGCATTGTCTTTCGGTTTTACAGAATTGTCTTAATTTTTTAAGAATCTTGACACGGACAGTGAGCCCTAACTGGAACCCGTCCGCTTTCTCTGCCTACTTGCAGTACAAGCCCTAGGTGGCAAGTCCGCAACTGGTCGATGTTCTCTACTCTCCAAAAGTGCATGACAGGCACAAACTGAGACAGAACAATACAGAGATGGTGGTGTAAGGGAACGAGTCAGAAAGACTAAATCACGAGACAAAAGGTAGTCACACAGCCAAGCCAAAGTCAGAACCAGATGGGAAACACAGTACCAAAACATAAAACAGGTGTTAATCAAAGGCAGGCCGAGGTTAATAACAATAACAGCAATCCACATGCACACAGAACCAGGAGCACAGCTAGGGAGTCTGGAACTATCACTGGTAAAGACATATTGCCAGCAAGGGGTTTAAATAGGGCACTGAATCCCGAATCGGGAACATGGACTTGGCGCCTCACTGGACCAGAATACAAGTTGCACAGATATAGGATGGCTAGGGCTACTTTCACACTAGCATTTAGGTTTTCCGGTATTGAGATCTGTCATAGGTGCTCAATACCGGAAAAAAAGGCTTCAGTTTTGTCCCCATTCATTGTCAATGGGAACAAAACGTAACTGAACAGAAAGAAATGTTCCAAAATGCATTCTGTTCCGTTTAGTTGCGTTCTCAGACTGGGATGTGGAGCAAGACGGATCCGTCATGACCCCCAATGCAAGTCAATGGGGACGGATCAGTTTTCTCTGAAACAATCTGGCACAATAGAAAACGGATCCATCCTCCATGGACTTTCAATGGAGTTAATGACGGATCCGTCTTGGCAACGTTAAAGATAATACAACCGGATCCGTTCATAATGGATGCAAATGGTTGTATTATCGCTAACGGAAGTGTTTTTGCTGAACCCTGCCGGATCCAGCAAAAACGCAAATGTGAAAGTAGCCTAAGCTGTCTCTCGGCCTTGCTGTGGATGAGACCGCGTCACTGGCCAGGCAGCAAATCATGGATGGGGGCACGGCCCCGCAGCGCATCTCACCCGGCACAGCCACGCTGCTGCCACAGATCACAGCACTGGAGCCCGGACAGGTAAGTTGGTGACAAAACTGTCCTACTGATGAATTTTATGGCCAGTAGGGAATGAGTGGCTACAGTTCACACTTGCTGCTGAGAAATATACTGAAAGGGTTCTGAAACACATACAGCCAGGTAACACATTACAGAAGTTACTGTCTATCACTACAGGCAAAGCATTTACTGGATTGGATAAATGCCTTGAGCATTTACACACAGCTTGCTGAATCAGTTGGCTAACTAAATTTTGCCTAAGGCGGTGTTTTCATGTTGTGGCGGTGGGGGCGGTAGTGTGCTGCATTGTTTTATGTGCTTCGCTCTATGTGCCACGGATCTGCAGCAAACGGCGTGCATCACACTACTGCCTTGCGGACATAATGTGGGGACCCAGCCATACACAGTCTGCCACTCATCAATTGTCCACATGTCATCTACAGCTGCTATCAATTCATCTTTTGTTACTCTGGCAACCTAATACCCAGCTTGTGGATAGCTGTGCTCCACAATCTCTCTAAGGTCTCATGCACACAAAGGTGTGCCGGCCATGCCCGTATTGTGGCCTGCAAATGGCAGGTCCGCAATATACGGGCATCGGCTGTGTGTGCACTGTATCACGGATTTGGACCCACCCGCATCTGAAACATATCGAGTGGAAGGCCACTGAAGCACTACGGCACTACTTCCGCTGCATTTCGGTCCGTGCCTCAGCACCGCAAAAAAAAAACAAAAAAAAAACCCCATGCTCTTATTTTTTTTGCCGTGTGGACGGATCAAGGACCCATTCAAGATTAATGGGTCTTAATTAGAGATGAGCGAGCATGCTCGGGAGCAATTTTCGAGTAGTAGCGTACGTATTTTATAATCTGTACACTAATGCGTACGCATCTTATAAATTTGTACGCTAATGCGTACAAATTACAAGATGCGTACGCATTAGCGTACACATTAGAAGATGCGTACGCTACTACTCGAAAATTGCTCCCGAGCATGCTTGGCCGACCATGCTCGCTCATCTCTAGTCTTAATGGGTCTACATCTGTCAGGGCAGGCCACACGGATGGTGCATGTGCAGGTTGTGGTCCCCAAGTGCCCTAAGGCCCCATTCACACGACCACATGTATTCCGTGATCCGTATAAAAATGGAACAGAAGACATACGGAAAGTCTTCTGTAGTGTTCCGTAATTTTGCAGACCCATTGACTTTAATGGGGCTACGGACGTGATTTTGCGGCCAAGTATAGGACATGTTTTATTTTTTTTGCGGGGGAGCTTCCGTGAGATACGGGACACCGTGTGCATTCCACATTTTTTTCTCCTATGGAAAAATGAATGGGTCCGTATGGTTTCGCATCTTATCCGCAAAAATGCGGATAAGATGCGGAAATGTACATACGGTCGTGTGAATGGGGCCTAAGAGTGCAACCACATGGTCAGGTTTCCTGAAGCAGTTTTGGAAGCCAAAATCAGGAGTGGATCATCATAAAAAGAGAAATTAGTAAAGGCTGATACAACTTCTGCTCTTTTTTTTAATTCACTCCTGGTTTTGGCTTCCAAAATAGCATGCAAAACCTGACCGTGTCCCCGCACCCTTATAGGTTGCCCTCACACATGGCAGAATTGTCAGGTAGAAAATTCGCAACATCACGACTTATGTTATCCTATGAGGATGAAAACTATCTCTGTGTTCCCACTATGGATTTTACATTCTGCAGCGTAAATAATGTTGTGTTGCATAAGGCCAGACAATTAGCGGGGAGTAGCGTGCGGATCCTGCAGCCCTGCATCGTGTACGGTCAGCCTCATGAATGAAGAGCTCATGAATACGACCTTATTTTATGCCCGCATCTGATCCACATTCCAATGGGGCAGTAAAAGATGCAGACAGCACACCATCCGTATGTCTTATTCTTGTCCGTTTTACGGAGGGCAGGAAGTTCCATTCTGCAAAACGCGGACGGAAAAACAGCTACGGCCGTGTGCATGAGGCCTTAGGATGGGGCTACACCTAGACTTTCTGTAGTACTTTTCAACTAATGAGGTACAGCTGAAATCTAAAGCAGTAAACTGACTTGTATGCACTGTGGTTGTAAAAAGTGATACAAAAATTAGGGGGGTGGGGGGAATTTATCATAGGACAGCATTTTACATAGATCTATATGCCCATGCAGTGCAGGAGTCTGCACCTAGTTTATGATGAGGCTCATCTCTTGTCATAAATTAGGAGCAGCTCTAGCAGTCCATGCGCCTAAAATGAAATATACACCAGCCTCTAGCTGGCATAGATGTCAGTCTTCTTTAACACCAAAAAGCTGGGACACGCAACGTCGAACAATGTGGACATCTTGACCTAGGTGTGTAGCGTAGAGATAAACCAAGGTCTCTTGGTTCAAGGATTCTGTCCCTCTCAGTTTGTGACAAGTGGTGATAACTGGTACGCTGATGAACTGGAGACATCGCACAATCATAACCGATTTTTTACTTTTCATGTGGCTAATAAACTTTGCTTTCAATCTGGACATGGATTGGAGCTAGGTGCTTGAAAATGTGATCATCTGCAGATCTTAGGGTCCCTTTACATGAAACCATGTACCAGCATATTGTCGTAAGGGAAGAGTTCCTTCCCAACCATCTGCTGGTCGCTAGCAGAGAAGACTGCTGCATTTACATTCACCAATCTCCTCCAGAGTATGGGGAGTAGAGTTGTCACAATACCAAAATTTTGATTCGATTTCGATACCAAGAAAAAGTATTCGATACTCGATACCATGCCGAAAAAATTAAACACAAAAAATCTGTGTGCCCCATCAGACCTCAGATCAACCCACCGTGCCCCCATCAGACCTCACATCAGCCCACCGTGCCCCCATCAGACCTCAGATCCGCCCACCGTGCCCCCATCAGACCTCAGATCCGCCCACCGTGCCCCCATCAGACCTCAGATCCGCCCACCGTGCCCCCATCAGACCTAACATCAGCCCACCGTGCCCCCATCAGACCTAACATCAGCCCACCGTGCCCCCATCAGACCTAACATCAGCCCACCGTGCCCCCATCAGACCTAACATCAGCCCACCGTGCCCCCATCAGACCTAACATCAGCCCACTGTGCCCCCATCAGACCTCACATCAGCCCACCGTGCCCCCATCAGACCTAACATCAGCCCACTGTGCCCCCATCAGACCTCACATCAGCCCACCGTGCCCCCATCAGACCTCACATCAGCCCACCGTGCCCCCATCAGACCTCACATCAGCCCACCGTGCCCCCATCAGACCTAACAACAGCCCACTGTGCCCCCATCAGACCTAACATCAGCCCACTGTGCCCCCATCAGACCTAACATCAGCCCACTGTGCCCCCATCAGACCTCACATCAGCCCACCGTGCCCCCATCAGACCTCACATCAGCCCACCGTGCCCCCATCAGACCTCACATCAGCCCACCGTGCCCCATCAGACCTCACATCAGCCCACCATGCCCCCATCAGACCTAACAACAGCCCACTGTGCCCCCATCAGACCTAACATCAGCCCACTGTGCCCCCATCAGACCTCACATCAGCCCACCATGCCCCCATCAGACCTAACAACAGCCCACTGTGCCCCCATCAGACCTAACATCAGCCCACTGTGCCCCAATCAACCCAGATTAGCCCACCGTGCCCCATAAGACCTCAGATCAGCCCGCTGTGCCCCCATCAGACCTCAGATCAGCCCACTGTGCCCCCATCAGACCTAACATCAGCCCACTGTGCCCCCATCAGACCTAACATCAGCCCACTGTGCCCCCATCAGACCTAACATCAGCCCACTGTGCCCCAATCAACCTCAGATTAGCCCATTGTGCCCCCATCAACCTCAGATCAGCCCACTGTGCCCCCATCAGACCTAACATCAGCCCACTGTGCCATCAGACCTAACATCAGCCCACTGTGCCCCATAAGACCTCAGATCAGCCCACTGTGCCCCCATCAGACCTAACATCAGCCCACCGTGCCCCCATCAACTTCAGATCAGCCCACTGTGCCCCCATCAAAATAAAATAAAAAAAATCTCGTACCTGTCCTGCGCCGCAGCTCTGCTCCGGCGCTCCTCTGTCACCTGACTGCGTGCAGCGTCAGGTCAGAGTGCGCGCACTACGTCCTGACGGTGTACACAGTCAGGACAGTGCAGCGCGGGCCCGGAGAAGAAGAGGAGCGCCGGACCCAGAGCGGAGCCGCGGCGCAGGACAGGTAAGAGAATCTTTTATTTTAGTATCGAAAAAGAGCAAATTCCGGTACCGAATCGATACTGGTATAAAAGTATCGATTCAGTATCGAAATTTCGATACCCGCGACAACCCTAATGGGGAGCAGCAATCTCTAATATCATTGCTCTTCCCCATACAGACATGTTGTTTTCTGGCACCAGGAAACGAGGATTTTTGTTTTGGCACAAACTATCCAATTACCCCATGAATGAGCGTTTCGCTCATTCATCATGTAATCAGTGGTGAATCTACACCACCAGATCATCGCTAACGGGCGTTACTATGAATACTCCTTAGCAATGATCTAGGCGATTCTCGGCCCCTGTAAAGAGCCCTTTAGTGAAACATGATACTTCCTCAATTTGCATAGTCTTACAGCTTACCTTCTTGGTGTTGCAATTTCAATGTTGAGGAGTAGACGTGTGGACAGGACAGAAGCAGTGGCGGTCTTGGGCACCACACATCCTATGCATTTGCATAGGGCCCCCGACGTCCAAGGGGGCCCCCACACTCCGCTCTTGTGCTGGTGTCCAAGACCGCCCGCCCAGCTGTCACGTACTGCATTTGTCTGAATGCGTACTCATTTTATAAATTAGTACGCTAATGCGTACTAATTTATAAAATGCATACACATTAGTGTACATACTAAAATATGCATACGAATTAGCGTGCAGATTTGAAAAAGCGCACACAAATTCCACCCGAGCATGCTCTAGTCCCAGTCTTTGATGTGTGGGGGGGCGTGCCATTGGGAGGGGTGTCATCAAAGGGCGTGTCATCAGGGGCGTGACGCGTCATTGGGGGCCCCCGGACATAACTTCGCTTAGGGCCCCAGAAATGCCAAGACCGCCCCTGGACAGAAGCGTGGGCTGGAGCCCATTACTGAGTCACCACCAGCATGAATGCTGTTCTATTATACACACGCCACATCATTTAGTAACAACTAGTTGAACAACTACAGAAGAATGAGCTGTACAATCATCCACCTATTCCAGCATATGCACTATGGCAATATATGGTCACATATTAAGAGGATTTTACATTATGTACCCGGCATACAGTCTTTTTTGGGCATGTATTTGTAGTGTGGCTGTATAGCTAGACAATAATTATTGTGACATAGTGTACGTCACATACTATTTATTGGGGGGGGGGGGGCTTGATAAAATAAATACACATATATTGTATACTAACAGATCGAGTGTCTTGATTTTTTGACTAATTCAGTTTCCTAACTTTTGCAAGTTTTTTCAGATTTATGTAGGTGCCCCTTTTTTCAGTGGTGAGGTACCACTTTTTTGGATTAAAAGTAGCACTTTCCAGGAGACATGTGACTTCTCAGCAAAGATGCAACTTTTTTCATGCGCAAATAAATTAGACCAGTCTAAGTGAATATGAACCTGTCGTACTGAAAAACAACCACCAGAGGTCAGACTAATAAAAATATGCCTAGTCTAATTCAGCAACTGCTGTGCGACATTTTAATGAATACTAGGCAAAAGAAAGACGACACAAATGCGACTGTCTAATGTTCCAACTAAAAACAGGCGAGCTTGATAAATGTACGCCAATACGTTTAGGGCAGGGGTCGGGAACCTATGGCTCGCGAGCCAGATATGGCTCTTTTGATGGCCGTATCTGGCTCGCAGACAGGGCTCCTACCTGTCAGTGGCGTAGCTATAGGGGTCGCAGCGGTCGCAGTTGCGACCGGGCCCCTAAGCCAGGGGGGCCCCGAGGGCCCCCCTTGCCACTTGCAGGGCCGCACCGCCAATTAGCCAGGTGCGGCGCGGCCCTGCAGAGGGAGATGAGCGCTTCCATTATGGAAGCGCTCATCTCCATAGTCATCTGTATCGCCGTCCTCAGGACGGCGATACAGATGACTGTATTGTACTGGGGCAGGGGAGGGAAAGGTGTCTCCCCTGCCCGTTCCTCTGATAGGCTGCAGGCACTGGGCCTGCAGCCTATCAGAGGCCGGCTCAGGCGGCGCGATGACGTCATCGCGCCGCCTGAGCCGTACAGCGCGGGACACAGGCCAGAAGAGGCCTGCATCGCATCGCTGCTGGAGGTAAGTATAAGTGTTAATTTTTTTTTTATTATTTTACTGGCACATGGGGGCTTTGGGGGCATTTTACTGGCACATGGGGGCACTGGGGGCATTTTTACTGGCACATGGGGGCACTGGGGGCATTTTTACTGGCACATGGGGGCACTGGGGGCATTTTTACTGGCACTGGGGGCATTTTTACTGGCACATGGGGGCACTGGGGGCATTTTTACTGGCACTGGGGGCATTTTTACTGGCACATGGGGGCACTGGGGGCATTTTTACTGGCACATGGGGCACTGGGGGCATTTTTACTGGCACATGGGGCACTGGGGGCATTTTTACTGGTACTGGGGGCATTTTTACTGGCACATGGGGGCACTGGGGGCATTTTTACTGGCACTGGGGGCATTTTTACTGGTACTGGTGGCATTTTTACTGACATGGGGCACTGGGGGCATTTTTACTGGCACAAGGGGACACTGGGGGCATTATTACAGTCACTGGGGCCATTTTTACTGGTATGGGGGGCATTTTTCTGGCACATGGGGGCACTGGGGCATTTCTTACTGGCACAAGGGGGCACTGGGGGCATTATTACAGGCACTGGGGCCATTTTTACTGGTATGGGGGGCATTTTCTGGCACATGGGGGCACTGGGGCATTTCTTACTGGCACAAGGGGGCACTGGGGGCATTATTACAGGCACTGGGGCCATTTTTACTGGTATGGGGGGCATTTTTCTGGCACATGGGGGCACTGGGGCATTTCTTACTGGCACAAGGGGGCACTGGGGGCATTATTACAGGCACTGGGGCCATTTTTACTGGTATGGGGGGCATTTTTCTGGCACATGGGGGCACTGGGGCATTTCTTACTGGCACATGATTTGGGGGGGGAATCAATGGGGGGAACTTCTGGCGCATTATTGGGGCATTTCTTACTGGCACATAATCTGTGTGGTACTAGTAGCACAGTACTGGGGGTGGTAGGATGATTTGTCCAGAAGATGGGAGGATGATGGAAAAGTAGTAAACTAAGATTTTTTTCTGTCAAACTGCAGACATGAGAAATGGCTGAAAAATGGCGTCTGGTCTGAAAGGAGAAGATGAGGAAAGAGAAGATGTACATCCGAGGAGACGTCACTGGATGTACGAGGTATGGGGCGCTGTATTATACTGGATGTAAGAGGTATGGGGCGCTGTATTATACTGGATGTAAGAGGTATGAGGCGCTGTATTAGGCGGGGGGGGGGCAGGGGCCCAAGCTGAACTCTTGCACCAGGGCCCATGAGCCTTTAGCTACGCCCCTGCTACCTGTCTATGGGAAGGATGCATGCACCGCGCTCCATCAGGCCGCGGTGCACGCTGATATTGGTAGTTCTTTGATGGCCTGATAAGCATTGGCGGCAGTGGTGAGCGCAGGGAGCATGGACTACATTTCCCATAACTCCCTGCATAGCCGCGCCGTCTGCAAGCACGCACCTGCGTCCCCTAGTGAAGCGGCATCTGCCTCCTCCCTTGTGTCTCCCTTGGACGTTCCAGAAACCCCTGGCTGTGCTGCTGCTTTGAAGGTGAACATTATAACATGGAAATTGTTACACAGCCTCATGGTCAGCAGCAGTGAGCTGCATCAATAAAGGGGCTGTGTAATACAGTGTGTCCCACCAACCCCCCCTTCCCACTTCACCCCTGAAAATAATCCCACATAATCCATTATATAGCCCCCCCCAAAAAAAAAAAAAAAAATATGGCCTTAAAAAACATCTGCCACCCATATTACACCAATGCCAGCTTCCAGTCATGCGCAGGAAAAAGAAGAAGCCAGACTGCTGGACTGAGGTCATGCATCGCAAGCTCACAATGTAAGTTATTTATTTAATTTTTTTACTGCTAATTACCATTGTTTCAGTCCAGTTGTGGCTTTATACAGCAGGGAGGAGCATTCCTTGCTGTTCTAAGTGAACATTGGAGCGATTGATCTGTCAATGGCCCTTTAAACATTTTGTACGGCTCTCGCGGAATTATATTTCAAAATATGTGGCGTTTACGGCTCTCTTAGCCAAAAAGGTTCCTGACCCCTGGTTTAGGGCCACATGGGGCGGCACTGGCACAGCGGCAATACAGCCACTGGTTTAATTTTTTTATTTATTTATTGTTAATTGGCCACAAGATTTTCACCCGCAAAATCCTGAAGCTGATTGTTCCAATCCTAAGGCCTAGTCCACACGGAGTCTTTTGTGCACATTTGTTGCTGCGGATTCCTTGAGGTGGCCATGTGGAAACTGCCTCCCGTTGTTTTCAATGGGAGTCCACACTGATGTTCATGTGGCCACAGTTTATTTCTGAGCAATTTTCCAGACCGCACAAAGAAAGAACCTTTCTTGGCGCAGCTTCTACGTGGACAACATCGAGGCGGGTGCCTGCTCAAGGATCAGCCATACTAAATCGCAGCAAGAGATCCACCTCATTCAAAATGCAAAACTTGGCAGAAGCCCATGTGAATTTACCCAAAGAAACTTTGATGCAACATTATTTTCCTGCAAATAACTACTGGATTATTAATTAATACTTTTAGCAAAATAGTCAGGCACAATACTAATTATTGTAATAAAGTGCCTTTCAAACTACTCATGTCCCCGACTGAATGGACTGAATGGTCGAATATGTGCACCACCACTCCATTCGCTGGACTGGGACTGCCAGATGTAGCCAAGACATGTGCAGCCCCGTAGAGATGAATGGACCAGCAGTGCACGTGCTTGACCTGCTGCCACATTCATATATTCTCACAGTCAATGGGAGGCACCCAGCGTTTGGATGGGAGATAACTTGTTCTAACTAGAATACACCTTTACTTATTCACATCTTGTGTAAGAAATACTGAAAAGGGCCCATGGTCTATAACTGGATGGACTGGCAATAGGACACAGTGGGGGTGATTTACTGATCAAAATGCACCAGAATTCTTGCACAATTTGCACCAGAATTTCCTGATCTAGCTTGGTATATCAGCACAATACAGTGATATATTCAGGTTGTCTAGAGAGCCAGTGTATATATTCAAAATGGCATCCAAGTGTAGGTTATAAGCCTAATTGCAAAAGACGTGTACTTGACTGAAAGCATGAGGACCAAATTATGGAGACCAAAGCTGTGGCCAGAGCATGCGGCATATTACCTATAGACTCCAGCGGAATCCGGCCTTCACAGTTAACATTGTAGAGACCATAACAAGAATATAGTTCATGAACCTGACACGCTTCTCTACTCTGTATAGTTATTTCTGACACGGGTTGGATTCTCACGCATCGATGGTTTTACAATTATTTCATGTAGAAAACTGTCCCCATGAGAACGTGTGAAAGAAGCAGATTGTGAGCGCAGGATGAGCTCATGAACATCATGTGTCTATTACAGGGGCCCCATATCTTAATTATTCCTTAGGATCGCAGAATACCCTAATTATACCCTTGCATGTTGCTGCAGATTACGCGCAGGAACATGTGGTATTGAATATTTCTTCTCCTCGTCCTCTGCACAAAATCAGATTAAACTGCACAAACATCATGCCACACTGATGCATATCAGGTACAATTATATTCAAAAGTGCAATGCACAGGAGAAGATATTTACAGCGTGTGAAGGATCACAAGGATGATTGACGGCAGAAGATGGAGAAGCGACCCTCCACTCATTACTTCATTAAGAACGAGCTCAAATCTCATCAACTGCTCCCTGAGGACTCCACCAGCGGTCAGCGACATCACACGTAACTGGAAATCCGTGATTACTCTGCATTCTCTGGGATCACACCAGACAACTCCTTGTAGATTCCCTGCTCAGGTCTGGAGATATCTAGCATTTCATACAGAATAGACTGTGATAACACAAGCGGTGGGCGAGTTATAAGGGGCAATAATGGCAGCCTGTAGCCTTGCTGGTCTTTCAGATACTATGATATGTCATGAGTAACGACCATTTCTGAGTATCTAAAATGCGTAGATGCTAATGCTATACTGTCTGCATTGTGTCATACTTGGATTTTATGAATTTTGAAGAATAAAGAATGTAACGCTTTTTATTGGAAGTTGGACTTCTTTCTTTTAGTTGGATTTAGACTATGCCTGATTAATAGTCTGTGCTTCCATTAAGCGGGACACTGGTGAGCACAGCTATGTTCTTTTCACTTGTAACACTGTTCCTATGTACAGGAATATAATATGTAATACTACACCTATGTATAAATATCTAACTACTATAATACCGCACCTATGTGCATGTATGTAACTGTTAATAATTAATAATATTGCTCCTATGTACAAGAATATAATGACTAAACTATAATACTGCCACTATGTACATGAATACAACTACTATAATACCGTCTCCTGTGTACAACAATATAATTACTATAATACTGCAACATATGCACAAGAATTTAAATTGTTAGGAGTGCTGTTCGTGCCCACCGCTCTCTTGCTGTCCCTTGTAGGTGTGTGGACACTGTGCTCCTCACCATGCCATCCGGTGTCCTGGTCGTCGGCGTCCTCTCCAAGTTGCAGCCTCCATCATCTTGCAAGGTGTGCCTTTAGTCTTTTAAAGGGCCAATGCATGCACTCTTTAAACCTTCCCCAGTCAATGACTAAACATCCTTGGGTATTTAAAGGGGTTGGACATACCCATATTTTCACCCAGGCAGCCCCTATGATGTTAGCATTGGAGCAGTTCATTTTTTTATTGGAGCTTTTTTATTCACAATAATACACTGCTGGGCGGAGGCTTCCGTCCAGCAGTGTGTTCGGTGACATCTCCGGCTCTGATGGGCCGCCTTTAACGCTGCCCTAGCCGTTTTACAGGCTAGGGCAGTGCTAAAGCCTGCCCATCAGTGCCAGTGACGTCACCGGACTCACTGCTGGGCAGAAACCTCCGCCTGGCAGCCATAAGGAGAGCTGGGTACATCCTGATTCAGCGCAGGGCAAAGGAGAGCATCGGAGGGGCTGCCTGTGTGAAAATATGGGTGGGCCCGGGTTCAGCTCTGAACCCAGACAACCCCTTTAAGGCACCCTCTCCAAGGAGAGGGTGCCTGAGCTTAAAGGTCCCATGTGACCAGCAAAGGTGTTGGAAAAGTTAGTGCTTCTGCTACAAAACTTCTTATGACTTGCCTTGCCTTGTTACAGTCTTGGCTCCTGCCTGCCTTGTTCCTGCATCCATACCCCGTCCCCAAGCTCTCCTAGTGTTTATTGTTCAGTGTTGCCAAATAGCTGCAGATCCAGTGTCAGTGACTGTCCAGACTGGTCCTGCAATTGTGATGTGGATTCCCTGCATCCCAGCCATCCAACCAAGGCTCCTACAGTCAAGTTTTACCTCCTTAGTATAAGTGACTGTATAGACTGTACCTGTATTTTTGATGCGGTTTCTGTGCCTAGAGCTTCTGGTGCTCGCACCTGTGTCACTGACCTCAGTGAGTCAGCTGTCAACTACACTGGGACCATCCCAAAAGGTAGCAGTCTGGTTGGTCCCTTGTGGCGAAGTCCAGATCCCATGTACAAGACTATAACTACGATAATACTGCCTCTATATACAAGACTATAACTACTATAATACTGCCCCTATGTACAAGACTATAACTACTATAATACTACCCCTATGTAAAAGACTATAACTACTATAATACTGCCCCTATATACAAGACTATAACTACTATAATACTGCCCCTATGTACAAGACTATAACTACTATAATACTGCCCCTATGTACAAGAATATAAATAATATAATACTGCCCCTATGTACAAGACTATAACTACTATAATACTGCCCCTATGTACAAGAATATAAATAATATAATACTGCTCCTATGTACAAGACTATAACTACTATAATACTGCTCCTATGTACAAGACTATAACTACTATAATACTGCTCCTATGTAAACCAAGACCTATAAACACTATAACTACTATAATACTGCCCCTATGTACAAGACTATAACTACTATAATACTGCCCCTATGTACAAGACTATAACTACTATAATACTGCCCCTATGTACAAGACTATAACTACTATAATACTGTCCCTATGTACAGACTATAACTACTATAATACTGCCCCTATGTACAAGACTATAACTACTATAATACTACTTCTATTTACAAGAATATAACTACTATAATACTGCCCCTATGTACAAGACTATAACTACTATAATACTGCCCCTATATACAAGACTATAACTACTATAATACTGCCCCTATGTACAAGACTATAACTACTATAATACTGCCCCTATATACAAGACTATAACTACTATAATACTGCCCCTATGTACAAGACTATAACTACTATAATACTGCCCCGATGTACAAGACTATAACTACGATAATACTGCCCCTATATACAAGACTATAACTACTATAATACTGCCCCTATGTACAAGAATATAAATAATATAATACTGCCCCTATGTACAAGACTATAACTACTATAATACTGCTCCTATGTACAGACTATAACTACTATAATACTGCCCCTATGTACAAGACTATAACTACTATAATACTGCCCCTATGTACAAGAATATAAATAATATAATACTGCTCCTATGTACAAGACTATAACTACTATAATACTGCTCCTATGTACAAGACTATAACTACTATAATACTGCTCCTATGTACAAGAATATAACTACTATAATACTGCCCCTATGTACAAGACTATAACTACTATAATACTGCCCCTATGTACAAGACTATAACTACTATAATACTGCCCCTATGTACAAGACTATAACTACTATAATACTGCCCCTATGTACAAGACTATAACTACTATAATACTGTCCCTATGTACAGACTATAACTACTATAATACTGCCCCTATGTACAAGACTATAACTACTATAATACTACTTCTATTTACAGAATATAACTACTATAATACTGCCCCTATGTACAAGACTATAACTACTATAATACTGCCCCTATGTACAAGACTATAACTACTATAATACTACCCCTATGTACAAGACTATAACTACTATAATACTGCCCCTATGTACAAGACTATAACTACTATAATACTACTTCTATTTACAAGAATATAACTACTATAATACTGCCCCTATGTACAAGACTATAACTACTATAATACTGCCCCTATGTACAAGACTATAACTACTATAATACTGCCCCTATGTACAAGACTATAACTACTATAATACTGCTTCCTATGTACAAGTATATATCTACTATAATACTGCCCCCTATGTACAAGACTATAACTACTATAATACTGCCCCTATGTACAAGACTATAACTACTATAATACTGCCCCTATGTACAAGAATATAACTATTATAATACTACCCCTATGTACAAGACTATAACTACTATAATACTTCCCCTATGTACAAGACTATAACTACGATAATACTGCCCCTATATACAAGACTATAACTACTATAATACTGCCCCTATGTACAAGACTATAACTACTATAATACTACCCCTATGTACAAGACTATATAACTACTATAATACTGCCCCTATGTACAAGACTATAACTACTATAATACTACTGCCCCCTATGTACAAGACTATAACTACTATAATACTGCCCCTATGTACAAGACTATATAACTACTATAATACTGCCCCTATGTACAAGACTATAACTACTATAATACTGCCCCGATGTACAAGAATATAACTACTATAATACTGCCCCTATGTACAAGAATATAACTACTATAATACTGCCCCTATGTACAGACTATAACTACTATAATACTGCCCCTATGTACAAGACTATAACTACTATAATACTGCTTCCTATGTACAAGTATATATCTACTATAATACTGCCCCTATGTACAAGACTATAACTACTATAATACTGCCCCTATGTACAAGACTATAACTACTATAATACTACTTCTATGTACAAGAATATAACTACTATAATACTGCCCCTATGTACAAGACTATAACTACTATAAATACTGCCCCTATGTACAAGACTATAACTACTATAATACTATGCCCCTATGTACAAGACTATAACTACTATAATACTGCCCCTATGTACAAGACTATAACTACTATATATATACTGCTTCCTATGTACAAGTATATATATAATATATAACTGCCCCTATGTACAAGACTATAACTACTATAATACTGCCCCTATGTACAAGACTATAACTACTATAATACTGCCCCTATGTACAAGAATATAACTATTATAATACTGCCCTATGTACAAGACTATAACTACTATAATACTGCCCTATGTACAAGACTATAACTACTATAATACTGCCCCTATGTACAAGACTATAACTACTATAATACTACTGCCCCTATGTACAAGACTATAAACTACTATAATACTGCCCCTATGTACAAGACTATAACTACTATAATACTACTACCCCTATGTACAAGACTATAACTACTATAATACTGCCCTATGTACAAGACTATAACTACTATAATACTGCCCCTATGTACAAGACTATAAACTACTATAATACTGCCCCTATGTACAAGAATATATACTACTACTATAATACTGCCCCTATGTACAAGACTATAACTACTATAATACTGCCCCTATGTACAAGACTATAACTACTATAACTACTGCCCCTATGTACAAGAATATAACTACTATAATACTGCCCTATGTACAAGAATATAACTACTATAATATACTGCCCCTATGTTACACTAGACTATAACTACTATAATACTGCCCCTATGTACAAGACTATAACTACTATAATACTGCCCCTATGTACAAGTACTATAACTACTATAATACTGCCCCCTATGTACAAGACTATAACTACTATAATACTGCCCCTATGTACAAGACTATAACTACTATAATACTGCTATCTATTTACAAGAATATAACTACTATAATACGCCTATATAAACTATAATAAATATCATAATATAAGACATAGTAATGTACATGGTACAAGACAGATAAAACTACTTATAATCTGCCTCTTTCTTATTACAAGACTATGCTTTTTGACCATGTAAAAGCATACTACGCTTGCCCTTTGTACAAAGACTATAACTACTATAAGACTAAACGCTAGCTCCTATGTATCGGCAAGACTATAACTACTATACATTACTGCCCTATGTAACTACTAATGGCAGTAACCTTTATAATATAGTAATACAGGAAATGGTAAATAAGAATAGTTCCAAACGTCATAACTACAGGGACAATCCCTTAGACTGTTACAGCGCGGACCATCTAGTATGAGACTAATCTGAGAAAACAGCTTTAGAAGATAAGAACAGGCTCTATTCTGTGCGAAGCTGGAGTCAAAAATTGGAACAATACTATAATTTCTCC
Organism: Rhinella marina; assembly: GCA_900303285.1. NCBI lineage: Eukaryota > Metazoa > Chordata > Amphibia > Anura > Bufonidae > Rhinella > Rhinella marina. The sequence goes on from ONZH01005593.1 coordinate 505,348, forward strand.
AGTCCCACTAGCAGTAGGACTAGATTATAACACCATTAATGGCTACAGCTTATGGAGAGCTAGTATGATCAAGACTATATTACTGTACAAGATATAACTCAGCAGACAGGGGAAAAAACTAGAAGAAAAGTAACTGATCTGCCCTTAAACTCTAATGAGTCTATGTGAAGCTCGTTACTAACTGCCCTATGTACATAAATATACTTTATATAGGATAACTAAGTTAGAATGTGAGAAGATATCTTGTCTATGGTATATACTCTATAATACTCTTTAACTGAGACTATAACTTATGTCAGGTACTCATAGACTTACTACTTAATCTGCCCATAGAACTACATGATGTATATAATACTGCCCCTATGACAGTAATAACTATATGAATACTCCCCTAAGTGGAACTCTACTATAATACTGCCCCCTAACTTAAGTAAAGTCCCTACGAACATCTAAAATACATACCCCCTAGACAGGGAGCAATTCCTCCATGTACAGAGAAGCCCATACCAATATAAAGATGACCATAACTATTATAACAGCAGTACAGTCATACTATGAGCTTATTAAAGCACAGTACTAAATATTGCCCCTATGAAGAGATATAACTACTATCGATCTATTGAAAAAGGAACTAGTCTATGTACAGATTAACACTGAGTACAAGACATAACTAGGCCCTATGTACAAGACTGGTTAACTACTATAATACTGCCCCTATGTACTAGTTCTGTCACACGGTTAAACTGCTGCCTTAGTACAAGCTAAACTAGTTATGGACGATCTGTGACAGACTATATACTCAGCATAAGAATATAACTACTATAGGCTATGTCAAGGACATGTTATTACTGCACGATACAAGTCTTAACTTAGACTATTACATATAACTACTATAATAGACATGGGCGTACTATAACACCTGCCATACTATAACTCATTACAGTATATTATTGGTAGAACATGTTGGATCAGGTTTATAGGACAGCACTGCATTCAGTTATGAGTCTGATATGTCCTACCTTCAAGAAACGCCGCCCTTGTCTTGTGATGGTGAGATTGCTTTTATAAGTTAATTGGAACAAATAAGTCCCCTCCCCCGCAGGGACAATCCGATGAAGCGCAGAGCAACCGCAGCATACGTACAATTCACAGGGGGAGAGATCTTTATTCTGGAGACAGCGGAGCAGGGCATCTCAGTTGTTCTGGTAGACCTCCATGTCCCACTGTTAGGTGGAGAGTGTGAAAAATTTGTCAGGCTATTTGGAGATGACCGCCCCAGAATCATCCCAACAGTAATGCGATGGGACTCTGTCAACATGTGTTGCCTCATTCACAGTTATTTATACTAAATCAGCTCGTGAGCTTATAACTAATTTGGAACTAAGTATTGTAGAGAATTCCGAAGCATCACAATGAAATGACTAAACCATACCAATACATAGATGGGCTCACTCACTAATCTGCTATGGAGGTCAGGAAGAATCAACAGAACTAACAGAGGACGCAAACTGGTTCCACTACCAGCAGGGCTGTGGAGTCGGTAAGCCAAAGCCCCGACTCCAACTCAGACTCCGACTCCCTCATACATGGAGCATGTTTAAGTGATCACTTTAAACAAACTTTCCATAAATCAATAGTACAGATATGTCATGACAAAAAAAAAGTTTGTAATATATGTTTTACTAGATATCTTTACTCTGACCTTCCAGTATCAGGCTTTTCTCTGGGTACAGCTCACTAAAGGCCTGATGTATGATAACTGTCCAGGTCTAAGACTTACTTTGTTGCCCATAGCAACCAATCAGAGCTCCCCTTTCATTTCTCCAGAGCACTATATGAAATGAAAAGGGAGCTCTGATTGGTTTCTATGGGCAACAAAGAAACTTCTACACCTAGACAGTTTTCATACATAAGGTGTTTTGCATCAGCAGCATATAGAAGCCATGAGAGCAGCTAACCTCTCCAGACATGAGCTCAGAGGAAAAGCAAACTAAAACATAAAGCATACAGAGAGAACATGCTGGACAATTGATTTATGCCCCGTTTATTGAAAGTTTAGCTATACTAAGAAGTACTTGCCTTAAAGGGGTTTTCTCAGCACACTGATGCACTGGCTGACAGGCAGTTTGCACTCACTCTGTCTCCTCAGGCCGTGGGTGGGTCTCCAGCAGTTATTAGCATATATTAAAGGGAGTCTGTCACCACGATTTTGACTATTAAGTTATTTATAGCACTGGATTCAGCTGACTATAAGCATCTCCAAAACGTTATTGTTATAGGGCATAAATGAAGATCTGATGTTAAAAATACCTTTTTTATCAACTGTCAATCTCTTACTTAAGGAGCCCAAGGGGATGTGCCAGCGATGTTGGAGCCCGGCCACGGCGATTCAGTTGGAGCCCAGGACCGCCCACCTCATTAATATTCACTTCACTGCTTCAAGCAGTGAAGCTCCGGCACGGCTGTAATCCCGCGCAGGCGCAGTACATCCTGTGAAGCTGTAGCCCGCAGACCGCACGGCGCAGACCACTTAATGTACTGCGCCTGCGCGGGATTACAGCCGTGCCGGAGCTTCACTGCTTGAAGCAGTGAAGTGAATATTAATGAGGTGGGCGGTCCTGGGCTCCAACTGAATCGCCGTGGCCGGGCTCCAACATCGCTGGCACATCCCCTTGGGCTCCTTAAGTAAGAGATTGACAGTTGATAAAAAAGGTATTTTTAACATCAGATCTTCATTTATGCCCTATAACAATAACGTTTTGGAGATGCTTATAGTCAGCTGAATCCAGTGCTATAAATAACTTAATAGTCAAAATCGTGGTGACAGAATCCCTTTAACTTACTCTGACAAAGCAGAAGATTGTGATCTCTAACACAATTACAGGTAAGCCACCCTTCTCAGTCCTCAACACATTTTGCTTACTGAGGTCACTCCTGCTCTCAGCCAATCAGATAACAGTCTTTCTGGTCTGCAGGTTACCAAAGAAACCTGTGTACAGTGAGAGACCTGCTGAACTGTCTATAGTTCATGACTAAAGTAAAATCTACTGACCACTGTATTTAGAAAATGTCTTAACTGTCCCTTTATGCTGAAAGTTAATCTTTGTAACTAGTGAGAAAACCTCTTTAATCCTGTTTTCTTTAGAAGTTCTGAGATGAGTGCAGCCATTCCTTCCCAGTGCCTTTTTCCTCTGATCTGTAGCAGAGGAGTTTCACTTCTGAGCATCTACATAAAGGGCATCACACAGTCATCTCAACTGAAAGCCTAGATCCTTAGTTCCCAAATTCTTATGAAAATATATTCAGCACATACTGCATTGAACTAACGGTACTAATTTATTATATATTTTAGGAGTCGGAGTTGGTCCATTTTATACAGACTCCAACTCCGACTCCACCAAAATGGTCACCAACTCAGACTCCACAGCCCTGACTACCAGGATCATGGAGATCTCTTCCGAGAGATCAAGGTAGTGACCAGAGATTAAAATAGGGCCCATGAAAGGGTGACTCCAGCTTCATTGCCTTCAATCTACATGGACACGGTACATTAGAAGGTCATCCCATCATCACAGGTCACACATGACCCTACGTGCTTTCTACACCCGAGCATCAAAATCGTGCAGCGTGCCACACAAGAATGTGCACTAGGTTGCGGTCCATCTCAGGGCCCCCCATAAACCATTTCCTATTCCTCCGGGCCAGAAGACTCCTGCAAGGAAGGTGGACAAGTGGCAACCCTCAGCCGAATCTGAGGGTATGACGGTCTGTGCTCCAGCTTTCACCTAGGCTGTCACCCAAGGTGTCGGCCGTAGCTCACCATACTAGGTCTGGACTTTCCCCAGGGGGAGAGCCCAAGGGGTTTTGCAGGGGGTGAGGAACCTGATGGCCAAAACACCCCCACTAGACCTCAGGGCGTTGTCCATAAGAGCGCTGCAAACCCTGAAATTCTAGTGACAAAATAAAACATGGACAGTGAACACACAATGAAAGTAAAAAATAATGTGAATGTGTGTCACCTGAATTATAAAAACTCATCTTTTCTGGGCCAAAGCTGAGCAAAGGTGTGCGCTCAGATGTGTGGAATGAAAGTGCAGTGCAAATGTGTCGTCACTCAGAGGGATCCCACCCCCAGTGAGTTCAGGCACCCCAGGGTCCCTTCTGCACCTTGTGCTTTCATCACAACCTGGCCTCCGGCTTTGATCCAGCAGAGCCCTTGGTCACCTACCATATGGCACTAATGGCCAAAGGCCTGGGGATGGGGTGTGGTTCTCTGTTCTCCTCGACACCTAAGAGGTTCAGCACTACCAGCTCCCCCTCTGGACGGATAAGAACAGATACTACACTTGATCTTAGCCAAAAGGCCGAGAAACAAGACACTACTATTTCTGGGTACAGACTAGGCTACTGGTTGGCTGGATGAGATGCCTGTGATGGAGCTTAGGGGCTACTGAGACACAGCGATGGATGGAGACTTACTTTTCGGGCGATGCTCCATGTGAAACATTTATGCTGATCAGCTCTTACCAGCCAAACCAGAGACACTCCTGTGTAGACAGCAAGTTTCAGAATTCTTGGCCCTCATCAGTACAAAGCAGGCACTGGTTGGCTGGACAATGTTCCCTAGATGGAGCTCAGGGGAAGGGGGTACTGTTCACTCATCGAAAAATCACAGTGGGGTATGGAGGCTTATTTTTCCAGAAGTGTTCCATGGGGGAACATTATGCAATTTAGAGACAGGAACCCCAAAACAGTACTGTTTATAGACGGGTATCTCTGATTTGGCTAGTATGATATAAGTTGCATACATTTGCCCTAAGGAGAATTACATGAAAAATAACTCCCGTACCGAGACAGCGGGACAACCACTGCAATCCGGGACTGTCCCGCTGGATCCGGGACGGTTGGGAGGTATGCAGTAATATGACCAGATGGGCCCCCCTGTAATATGCTCACATTGTGCCCCCCAGTAATATGTTGTGCCCCCAGAAATATGCCCACATTGTGCCACTCACAGAAATATGACCAGATGGGCCCCCCTGTAATATGCTCACATTGTGCCCCCCAGTAATATGTTGTGCCCCCAGAAATATGCCCACATTGTGCCACTCACAGAAAGTTAAAAAAATAAACACCATATACTTACCTTCTTCCTAGCAGCATTTGCAGCAGCAGGACTCTGGTCTGTGGAGGGGACGGGTCTAAGGCTGACTTCCAACCGGCCCCGCCCCCCGCACAGACCAGAGGTATGGAGAGCCTGCAGGGCTCATCAGTACAGAGCAGGCACTGGTTGGCTGGACAATGTTCCCTAGATGGAGCTCAGGGGAAGGGGGTGCCGTTCACTCATCGAAAAATCACAGTGGGGTATGGAGGCTTATTTTTCCAGAAGTGTTCCATGGGGGAAAATTATGCAATTTAGAGACAGAAACCCCAAAACAGTACTGTTTATAGACAGGTGTCTCTGATTTGGCTAGTATGAGATAATTTGCATACATTTGCCCTAAGGAGAATTACATGAAAAATAACTCTCCCTATACTGTGTTTCTTCAATAAGAAACCGTACCCCTCACAGACACAAAATAGGGTAAACGAGTGACGGGCACGATGCGTGGTCATTTCTGCAGCTTGTCCACTCGTGTGACGTGTCCTTTACAGATGTTTAGACTGATGTGAGGTTTTCGTTCCTCCATTCCTCAGTAAGTTCCCGGAGCGGGGGGATAAACACAATCCCTGCACTCGGGCTCCGGAATCCGGCGCGGCTATTATCCTGACAAACTGCTGTAGACGGTGCGCTTTGTTTTTAATCCAGCAATCCTTACATTAGCGGCTTCCAGAGTCATACGTATCGATTTTATGTTGTTTTGTGTCTATACATCACTTTCCCAGCAATTGTAATGTGCTCTGGAATAAATTGCAGGTTTGTCTCTTTGTAAGTAAGTGCCAATAAAACAATAATAGCACAGTAAGAGCGGAGTGCGGCACAGAGCTTCGGCTGCAGCATGACGGCCACAAAGATCAAATGACAGAGACTGGCCACAGACTAAGCGCAACCGCAGCTCATCAACAGCATGCCTATCAGGACAATGGTAGCAGCAATGGAGGACAAGCAATGGGAAAGTCTATGGGGGAGGGGGGGGAAGGAGATCCTCATTAATGATAACACCAGCTCGTAACTAATACGTCACCATCGGACATTGCAGACATTGTAGAAGAGACTGCACAGGATTTGCATCCCAGGACAAGGGCCCAAGCACAGGAGCCCAAACCGCAGGGGGGAACTGACCCTCAGATCAGAGGATATAAGACAGTAATGGGCTTGGTTTCTTCCAGCACTGCATGGACATGGTCACATGCTCTTCTTCAGCCAATAACTGACTTTGATGACCGGAACATGGACACAGCAGAGTCATCGCGGAGGATCGGAGCAGCTGGGAGCCGGTTAGTATGAATTTTTGGTTTAACAAGGCACTTGCTAAAAAAAAATAATAATAAAAAAATAAAAATAGGTATTCCTGGAGAACTCCTTTAGGCCCCTTTCACACGAGCGGGAGACTCGCATGTCTCCCGCAACGGATCTACAGGGCTGGACTCCGCACGGACAGGGATCGCATATAATGCTCTGCGATCCCTGTCCGTGCGGAGTCCAGCCCTGTAGATGCGTTGCGGGAGACATGCGAGTCTCCCGCTCGTGTGAAAGGGGCCTTAAAGGGAACCTGTCAGCTCTGAAACACCCCCCAAACTAGAGTAAGTGTTGTATAGTGTAAGTGACGTCAAGTCTGGTTATGTAATTTTTATCTTCATACTCACTTCCATTCTGACGCTGTGCTCCCACAAACCTGCAGTAAAATGCACTCAGTGGACTCCACATAATGGAGAGGACTCAAAGAAGAGTCCAGTGAGTGCATTTTACTGCAGGTTTGTGGGAGCACAGCGTCAGAATGGAAGTGAGTATGAAGATAAAACTTTCATAATCGGATTCAGCATCACTTACACTATACACCGCTTACTCTAGTTCAGGGGGGGTTTCAGAGATGACAGGTTCCCTTTAAGTGCTATGAGGAGGTGGTGCAATATCAGATGCCACCAAGGATGGAAGGTGCACTATTTCAGAAAATAAAGAAGAGCCTTCCCTCTGATGTCAGGCAGCTACTTTTTTTTTGTAAATGAAGCTTAAAGGAGTTGTGCAGGATAATACTGATCCTGTCACTTCAGTCTCCATGCTCCCGCTGCACTCCATTGTTTACAACCCGAACTTCCAAGCTGTGGGCGTAGATGAGCTGCAGCCACAACAGTTCCCATAGTGCTGTGTGCTGTGAGATCAGCCAGAAAGGGAAACACCTACTACACCCTCCATCATCCCCTTGCTAACTCCACCTAATGTTTCCTGACACACAGTTTTGATACCAGAATCACTGGACTTCGCCAACCCTGCTTGTGGATTGAGAGCGTCAACCAGCCCATTCCAAGATCACGTGGGCATGGTCGGACTGGCCACAGGACCTACAGGGAAATTTCCCAGAGGGCCTATGCCCAGAGGGCCACCCAAGCCTTCCTCTTGGGTGCAAGCCATGTACATAAACATCTGATGCTAATGTAGGTGGCATTTAGTGCTGCACTGTGGTATTTGGTGGCTCTGCTGGGGCCGCCTACTTTAGTTGCCTCGCCTTCTGTTAATCTAGACCCGCCTACCACATGGGGCCACTTCTGGGGTTTTTTCCAGGGCCACTTTAAGTTCCCAGTCCGTGCCTGCACATGGGTCTGACATGATCAAAATTTGGGTGAGGATTATGACAGAGGGGATCATGGGAGGCCTAGTTGTCACATCACAGGGAATATCGTCTCCACAGAGAGCGCAGCCAAGTGACCATTCTCCCGATCTCCAAAGTAAGACAGAAAAAGTAGTGCAAGTTTATACCCAGAGAACCCCTTTAATCTCTGTATAATAAAAATGTCTAAAAAACTCTTTATGCCAGAAAACTGGTCTTAAAAAGTTAAACATTTTGATGTACACACCATTTGCACAAAAAGGATGAGGGGCATGACCTTCCACAGCGGACCACTTCAAAGCCATTGAGAAAAAACAGCTCCTCCTCTCCCTGACTGAGATGGGGTCCTCTGTGATTGGACAGATAACAGCTAGGGAGAAGGAGACGCCCCCTGAGAAATGCTGGTGTCTCCTCCTCGCTGTAGCGATGCTATTGATTAGCATAGAGGGCGCCAAAACAGAACAGGGGGCACAACGGTGCGGAGGAGAAGCATATCTTTAACCCTTTGAGCCCCAGAGGTTTTTTCGGTTTTGCGTTTTCGTTTTGCACTCCTTGCCTTGATACAGCCATAACTTTTTTATTTTTCTGTTCACATAGCTGTATGATGGCTTGTTTTTTGCGGGACAAGTTGTACTTTCCTACACCACCATTTAATATTGCATATGGTGTAATGGGAAGCGGGGAAAAAATTCGGGTGAAATTGAAAAAAAAAAACGCAATTCCGCCACAGTTTTACGGGTTTTTTTATTTACGGCGTTTGATGTGCGTTAAAATTGGACATTTTTTTTTCCCCCCCAGTTCTTGACCCCTATAACTTTTTGGTATTTATGTGTACGGAGCTGTATGGGGGCTCATTTTTTGCGAGGCAATCTGAATTTTTTTATTGATACCATTCTGGGGTGTGTATGACTTTTTGATCGCTTTTTATTTAATTTTTTTTTTTTTTTTTTTAAAGCGACACAAAATCGCAAATCGGTCATTTTGGCGCTTTTTCCGTATGGGAAGTATTTTTTTTTTATTTTTAATTTATTCATTTATTTTTTTTACACTTTTTTATAGTTCCCATATGCTTATATCATAGACACCAATGCACTTACATTGGAGTCTATGAGGATTTCAATGCTTTTCTATGGAGCCCTATTACAAGCAAGGGCTCCATAGGAAAGCCTATGCAGCAGCCTTCTGTCATTGACTATGACAGGGGCTGTTGCAGGCACGCTCCGGCTCCTCCGATCGCTACACGGGGGAGCCGGAGCAACACCGGTAGTGTATGCGTATGTTTGCCGCCTTCGGGTGCCGCGGTCAGGCTTGACCGCGGCACCTGAGGGGTTAAATGTCCGCAATCGGCATTAATGCCGGTCGTGGACGTTAGCCGTGGGTGCCTGCTAGTAGGGTGTGCAGGTCACCAGCGGCCATCATGGAGCGGGCGCCATCTTGAAACACGTGCCCAGCGACGTACTATTACGGCGCTGGGAGCGAAGGGGTTAAAAAAAATTTGCCCTATCACATCTAGTAAACATGCCCTACAGTGCCAGGTACTGATTTTGTAAAGTCAAAACTGGTGAAAGGTCTTCTTTAAAAGGGTTTTCCGAGATTTTAATACTGATGATCCATCTTTAGGATGTGGGGGGCGACCCCGCCCTAGGCCAGTGACGTCACGTTCCTCGTTCACACGGCCTAGGCGCAGCTCAGCCCCATAGAAGTGAATTGGGCTGAGCACGATACAAAGCACAGCCGCTATACAATGTACGGTGCTGTGCTAGGTGAGCAGAGAGAAGGCGGCAGCGATCACAGGAGGGCCAGTGCCTTCTCAAACAGCTGATCACAGGGGTCCCGGGTGTCGGCCTCTCACTGATCAGATACTGATGACCTATCCAGAGGCAAACCCCTTTTAATCATTTTCACAGTGCTAGCAAACTGTCTCCATTACATCACTTTGGCAGGATAGTCCTCCGAGTCTAATGTCGGACCTTCAGCCATACATGTCCCAGGCAATAAGGATGATTGGAGCTGTGATTTTCTCAGAAGATCTCCTCTTCTCCTTTCGTTTCTGCTTACATACACTGACAGGAACACAGGACAGGGCAGAACAATGCCGAGGGTAACTAACCACTCGCTCCGCCTCGTCTGTCCTCACTAAACTCGGTACTGGGATAATTTTTCTGCACGGTATCGAGAAACCTTCTGGAATCATCACCTTCTGCTCTCTAATGTATTCCTTCCTTCCTCTCCCCGGCACACGGGCCCATCAAGCTCACGCCTGGCGCTACATTCTCCACATTCTGTCACACGCTTCTTTTTTTTCCTTCCGATTTCTACTTTTTCCCCATCTGCCATCTCCATGGAAACAAGAAGAAAAGAAGGGAACGAGAGACGGAGAGAGAGAGAGAGATTGAATGCAGCTGTATCAACCCATTCAATGCCAGACACCTTCCTCACAGGATGCCTGCTTTCTGGACGGCTTGGGGACCCTTCTAGGGCAAGGAAGGGGCAGCTATACTAATAATCATATATTGCGATATTTGAGCCCTGCAGACCACAAAACTGCCGGACCACATTCCTAACATACACCTCACGCAGGAAAGATCCTCATTAACGTCTCTCCTTTAGAAACCGATGCTCTCTCAAAGAGTAAAACTTAAAGGAGTTGTCTAGGATTGGAAAAACATAAATGCCTTATTTCAAAAATAGTTTTGCACCGATCAAGTGGTGGTGTCTAGTACTGCACTTCACTGGAGTTGAGCTGCCGTGGACAGGAGAGGCGCTCTCTCTGGAACAAAGCAGACATTTTTCTAATCCTGCACAATTTCTGTACACAGAGTCCACTCTGTAAGCCAGGCATACTGCGTGGTCATGCACTATGTCAGATCCCTCACTGCCCAACACTAAAAAACTTCTGTAGTTCCTCCTTCACAAGAAGTTTTCTTTTCTTCGGAGTTGCGGTATGCAATGAGAACTCATCGGACGCTTCTTTGATGAAGGACAGGTTATCAGGGACAATAATAGTACCTTTTTTCTTTTCTTTCTAGGTTTATTATTTCAGTTCTAACCTGCGGTTGATTGAACTATCTTCTGTGGGTATATTTCTTTCTTTTTCTTGTTATTCTTGGAAATTTTCAATAAAAATATGAAAAAAATGACCTGCTGACAGGTGCTCTTCAAGAATTCTTAAATAAGTGGTAGACACCAGCAAGAGGGTGGAGTAGGAAAACTGGAGCAAGACAGTGTCTTTTCTAGACAAAAGTCTTAGGCCCCTTTCACTTGTGAGAGTTCCACACATTGGACTCGCAGCGTGTCAGCGCGAGCACCTATCCTGACCTCCCAGCACTAACAAGGTCGTATATCATTATATTGGTTTATGATGCTATGTAACCCTTTCAGTTCTCGAAGATATTGTATAACACTGACAGCATTATATCAGGGTTATACACTACATTCCAAAACTGAAAGGGTTACATAGCATCATAAATCAATATAATGCTATGTGACCCCGGCAGTGCTGGGAGGTCAGGAAGGGAGCTGCCGCAGACACACGCTGGGTTCAATACGTGGAACTCGCTCGTGTGAAAGGAGCTTTAGGCTTAAGGATGAGACATTTGATATGTGGCATAAAGTACACCAACAAAGAATCAACCAAAACCAACTTCAAATATTCTCCTCAAGATAAATCACCCTCCCTCCCTTGAGTTTAGGGTTGTCACTGTGCAATCCATAGGACAGATTTACTAAACCTATAAATCTGTCCTAATCTTAGAACAGCTGTCTAGACCTGCACAAGATTCATCATAGTGGCTTAAAGGGGCTGTCCAGAAATAATTAGTTCTTAGCTAATTCCAGCATCCTGCCTCGGTAACAAGCAGCACGTCACTGTCAAAGCTAATGATTGGCTGCAACAGAGCATGTGACCATGCCCATGGTGCGCCGGAAATAAACAAAACGCAGAGGAATAGAGTGGCAGGGAGTAGGTAAGTATGATTCTTCTGATTACTGAGGCAGGCTGCGGGAATTAGCTAAAAACAAATTAATCCTGGACGACCCCTTTCAGCTGAATGATAAATCTGGTGACTCCACACGTTTGTCTTACTCAATACCAACTATTGTTTGGTTTACTTTTAGGCAGAATTTTATGCCAGAAAGGTGGTGTAATTACGATGCAGAATGTCACAGGCCACGCCCCATTTCATGAGCATTCGTGTGTCCCTGCCCCTTTGGGGTAAGTCCAAAAAAGCTGTAGAAATGATAGGTGGGCCAAACCGTGCCACTTTTCAGACAAAGAACAGAAAAAAAAAACGGATCCTGTATTTTAAGCATCCGTAGCCAGTACTAGCAATTGGAGGTCATTGTTCAGCCCCTGCAGAGCTTCCACCGCATCCTGTAGCCCCTCCCCTCCGACTTCCTCTGCCTGCTGCAGAAAGCCTTCCCCAGCACTTCTAAACTTATGATCTGACCTCCTGCACAGACTCTGGTATCATACAAAGGAGACAGGAATTTTCTAGGTTATGCTGGAACCTGTAGTATCTCGGTGTTCACTGTGTAAATATCCATTACTAAGTTATGCTGAGACTTGTAGTACCTCACCATTTCAGTGTGTAATTATCCACTTTAGGTTACATTGGGACCTGTAGTGCCTCAGTGTTCATTGTGTAATTATCCATTACAAGGATATGCTGGGACATGTAGTGCCTCAGTGTTCCAGTGTATACTTATTCAGGTCTTTTAAAAATAAAAGTTCAATAAATTACCCCCCCACTACCCCTCTTCAAGAGTCTGTACAAAATGAGTACGTGGATAGAAGACGATAAGAGATGACACCAGCAATTTATTAATATAAGCAGGATAAGGGCTTAATGCTGAGCAGAAGGTGGTGTTGAATATAGACACAGCGTGGCAGAGCAGCAGTGGGAAAGGAGGGGGCACAGCCAAGTGCCTATGGTTTACTGAAAGAGCATCTGTCACTATGATTATCCCTATAAAACCAGACCACCTAACTGGTAGGGTTGATCATGCTGAATTAAATGAGCCCTCTATTGCTGCAATCTGATGTATGGTTTATGCAAGTTAGGTGCTTGGAGCATTGGGGCGCTGGCCTTGCATCCCAGAGCACCAATACACCTTCTCCTCTCCACAGTCACCACTCCCCTTTATGACCTGATTGACAGGACCAGGCATTCACATTTTTCAGATGCCTGGATCTGAAGTGAGACTTCATCTGTGCATGCGCAGCTGATTGCAGGGGACTCTCCCTGCTGATATCTGTACTGTGAAAGCCCAATGACGTTAGTCTTCCCCCGGTAGATCAGAAGCTGAGAGTCTTCTCTTCGGGGTTTGTGCTGTGCTGATGAGGGTGCTGGTGCTTGCCTAGCGCAGATCTGTGGGGAGAGCCTCCTGAGATCAACTGCGTCTGGTCCTGTCTGGTCATGATGTCTGGTCCTGTCAATCAGACCATAGGGGAGAATGGTGATAAGGTAAAGGAAGAGGTGCTCAGAGTTGCTAGGCCAGCCCCTTGGTGCTCCAAGCACCTCATTTGTATTAGAATAAAAGTGAAAATTGTGCTGCAATCATATTTCACATTGCAGCAATAGAGGGCTAATTTCACCATGATCAACCCTACCAGGCAGCAGTGAGATAAGAAACAGAAAATCAGTCACAGGCCAACAATGACCTACAACCTCTGATAACCTGGCCACAATATTGTGACTGAAGGTATGTTTTCGATAATCATGTGCTCAGGACGTGATGCTGGGCAATGAGAATTTACTGTGGGGGAGGGATTAATGATTCAGACTCAATGAATCACTAATATGTTACTAATATGAGTGCACTTAGATTTTTGGATAACTTGCACCATAATGTGGCACAATTTGGCTGATCTCGGTTTAGAGATATTACCCATGCCTAGCCCAACATTAATCGGAAATAAGTGTGCCCTAATGTGAAATTGTGAGACAAAATTCTGGTGTTAAATTCTGTCTCAAATTAAACCACACAATAGTTGGTATAAAGTTATGGCGAGTATACACGGCCCAATGTTAGGGCCAATTAACAGGAATGGGATGCTCGATCGAAACGTTGAGGTGAGATGATCTTTGGTGCGGAGACCTGAATCATCACTTTTGGGCAGCAGATCCTGCTGTCTAAACAGCCATCTACTGCACAGAAACGACGCATTTGTATGTGGATGAGTGATAGCAGTAGCCATTGCTGCATGTACAGTAAATGCAGCACTTCACCTCCACTGACGAGCAGGCAGTTATCAGGAAGGAACGGTTAATTCCTGATAATTGTCTGCTCGTTAGCGCAGTGTAAATGAGCCTTATCTAGCCATGCATCATCCAACCTGAGCCACTGTCCAGACATGATGTCTAAGATTACGCTATCTATAGGATTAGTAAACGTGCCCCAATGATTGTGTCCTTCAAAGATCTATTAGAACATTTTCATCTGAGATTATTAATACAAGGGTGCTGCAGCCACAATCTTACTCACCGGGCTAAACTCATATATACACACAGGTGCTGCAGCCACAACCTTACTCACCGGGCTAAGCTCATATATACACACAGGTGCTGCAGCCACAATCTTACTCACCGGGCTAAACTCATATATACACACAGGTGCTGCAGCCACAACCTTACTCACCGGGCTAAGCTCATATATACACACAGGTGCTGCAGCCACAACCTTACTCACCGGGCTAAGCTCATATATACACACAGATGCTGCAGCCACAACCTTACTCACCGGGCTAAGCTCATATATACACACAGGTGCTGCAGCCACACACCTTACTCACCGGGCTAAGCTCATATATACACACAGGTGCTGCAGCCACACACCTTACTCACCGGGCTAAGCTCATATATACACACAGGTGCTGCAGCCACACACCTCACTCACCTGGCTGAGCTCATATATACACACAGGTGCTGCAGCCACACACCTTACTCACCGAGCTGAGCTCATACATATACATGGGTGCTGCAGCCATAGCTTACTCAGCTGGCTGAGCTCATATACTGTATACACACCAGTGCTGCAGCCACACACCTCACTCACCTGGCTGAGCTCATACATACATATGGGTGTTGCAGCCACACACCTCACTGACCTGGCTGAGCTCATATATACACACAGGTGCTGCAGCCACACACCTCACTCACCTGGCTGAGCTCATATATACACACAGGTGCTGCAGCCACACACCTAACTCACCTGGCTGAGCTCATATATACACACAGGTGCTGCAGCCACACACCTTACTCACCGAGCTGAGCTCATACATATACATGGGTGCTGCAGCCATAGCTTACTCAGCTGGCTGAGCTCATATACTGTATACACACCAGTGCTGCAGCCACACACCTTACTCACCGAGCTGAGCTTATACATATACATGGGTGCTGCAGCCATAGCTTACTCAGCTGGCTGAGCTCATATACTGTATACACACCAGTGCTGCAGCCACACACCTTACTCACCGAGCTGAGCTTATACATATACATGGGTGCTGCAGCCATAGCTTACTCAGCTGGCTGAGCTCATATACTGTATACACACCAGTGCTGCAGCCACAACCTTACTCACCGGGCTAAGCTCATATATACACACAGGTGCTGCAGCCACACACCTTACTCACCGGGCTAAGCTCATATATACACACAGGTGCTGCAGCCACACACCTTACTCACCGGGCTAAGCTCATATATACACACAGGTGCTGCAGCCACACACCTCACTCACCTGGCTGAGCTCATATATACACACAGGTGCTGCAGCCACACACCTTACTCACCGAGCTGAGCTCATACATATACATGGGTGCTGCAGCCATAGCTTACTCAGCTGGCTGAGCTCATATACTGTATACACACCAGTGCTGCAGCCACACACCTCACTCACCTGGCTGAGCTCATACATACATATGGGTGTTGCAGCCACACACCTCACTGACCTGGCTGAGCTCATATATACACACAGGTGCTGCAGCCACACACCTCACTCACCTGGCTGAGCTCATATATACACACAGGTGCTGCAGCCACACACCTAACTCACCTGGCTGAGCTCATATATACACACAGGTGCTGCAGCCACACACCTTACTCACCGAGCTGAGCTCATACATATACATGGGTGCTGCAGCCATAGCTTACTCAGCTGGCTGAGCTCATATACTGTATACACACCAGTGCTGCAGCCACACACCTTACTCACCGAGCTGAGCTTATACATATACATGGGTGCTGCAGCCATAGCTTACTCAGCTGGCTGAGCTCATATACTGTATACACACCAGTGCTGCAGCCACACACCTTACTCACCGAGCTGAGCTTATACATATACATGGGTGCTGCAGCCATAGCTTACTCAGCTGGCTGAGCTCATATACTGTATACACACCAGTGCTGCAGCCACACACCTTACTCACCGAGCTGAGCTTATACATATACATGGGTGCTGCAGCCATAGCTTACTCACCTGGCTGAGCTCATATACTGTATACACATGGGTGCTGCAGCCACATACCCTTCTCACTGGACTACAAACAGGGGTCCTGCACCACACAACCTACTCTTCTGGTTGTGCTTGTAGATACAGAAACCCTATACACTCTACTGTCTGCGGTGTTTGCTTTATATTATTCTGCAGTCTTTAGCAGAGTTTTGTATGAGGAAAAGGAGCCCCCGCAGAAGCCGTCACTCCATCAGTAACATAATCACACATCAAGCAAGACGGGTGTCAGTCACACATGACGTCTCCCCCTCACCGGCAGACAATGATTAGCAGAGTCAAGTGTGACAATATAAAAGGACAGACTCCCCGGGGTTCACTGTGTTCCTTATTATCCAGAGACTTCACATCTTACATCAGTTTGCCGGGTGCTCCGAGCCATACACATAACAGAGCGCGGCGTTTAACCCATCACCCTGCCAGCCACACATCATTCCAAACTCATTTCAATTACACCAGTCCTCACAACCAGGGTCACAGATGACCCGACAAATGAGCAGAACAAAGCAGGGTATTATGCCCGCTATGTATCTCTGCCCACTTCGTGAGTCACCCCCACCATCCCCACTGCCCTGACAATCACTGACTCATGAAAAATTGTAGATTTAACACAGAATTGAGCAGAAAGCCTGACGCTGCAGGAAGGTGCCGCCCACTCAAATCATAAAACATCCGTCATTTCCACCTGAGGGGGCAGCGAAGAGCAGCAGGGGCATCAGAAGTGAGAAGACCCTCTGATTTGGAGACCACCTCACATCAGTAAGAGCTCAAATTCCGCAGATCTGCAGAGACATGCTTCCGACAGCCATCGTGCTGGAATACCCAGAGCATTAATAAATATGACGATGCAAAGTGTCGTCTCCCGGCACATTCAATGCAAAGTAGAGGAGTTTAGACAGGAAGAAATGGCGCAATAAAGAAAAACGTTTTACGCAGAGCTATAACCACCCTGCAGAATAGATGCAGCGGTTACTGAGCCGTGAAATGTGCGCCACATGGTGAGAATCTGGCTCTTCAGAAAAGTGGAAGTAACAAAAGTTAATGTTTAACCCTGTTCCCCAAATGCCATTGTCCTGCACCCCAAGTCTCATCATGTCATTGTCCTTAAAGAAGAACTCCCGCAAAAAATTTTATTCCATGTCCTGCTAGAAATGTACATGATGTAATCTGTAGTGAATGTCATTTTTCCAGTAGCTGAATTTTTTATTTATATCATCCTGAAGTTTCTTATCTATGTCATGTGACTAGAAATTAGACCCACCAACTCACACAGCACCTTATGTGTGGACAGGAAGTCTAATTTTCTATGCATTCTTATGGGAGCCTCACTTTCAATCTCATAGGAATGAATAGAGCAGTTACTGGCTTCCTGTCCTGGGTCAGTTGGAGGTCAGGGAGTTGGTCACATGATCCAGCTACAATAAGAAGAGAGGAAACTCTCAATTTCAGCCTCTGATAAGAAAATGACATTCACTACAGATTATATCATGCACCTTTCTAACAGGTCAGAGAATAAAAAAATTTGCGGGAGTTCTCCTTTAAAGGGGTTGTGCCATAAACTACTTTTCACGCTAAAGTGTTCTAGCTCTCATTCCACCTTGGATTGTTTTTCTTCCAATTTTTTTTTCCAATTTACCTCATTTGCAGTTTTCTCTTATCCCCTATGCTTGAATCCTACTTCCTGGTTTGTCATGTGTCTGCTGTCTAATAATGTGCTAGGACAGTGAGATGTGTCCTGGCATCAGCAGGACATCGACACTTAGCCCTTGTCCTTACCAAAGGTGCTTCCTACATTACAAGGCTCCAATGCAGGACATAACCCACAGCAATATCAAAACAGATTTGCCACAGGGTGCAATGGTAGGCTAATAACTTTAGAATAAGGCAGTTTTGATAAATAGTGGTATTTGGGGAAAGAGATACAGCGATATCTGGTGGGTGGCATACATTTATATTGTTTTGTACCCCAAAGAATCATCATGTTGTTTCCCTGCAACCCAAGTGTGTTTGTGTCATCCCTTCAGATGAATGGCCGCCCATGTAATACAAGGATGTAATGCTTTAAAGAAACAGGTGATATTGTCATGTAAATATACATTGAGCTTCCAGGGATCAGGAAAAGCATGGGGTCACATCTAGGAGGTCTTTACTCTTCTGAAGTGGCACTCAGCACTTTACTGATAACCCCAAATAAAATCAACACAATCAGGACAGAAGGATTCACCCTGGAAATCTTCCAGCGGTATCTCCCCTACCTTACCACCAGGATGGTCCTATATGAAGACACAATAAGCTCATAACATAATAGCTATAAACAAATCACCCGCTCATGGCTCCTTAATGCCGCAATTCATTAGATCATCAGATTTCATTCCAGCAATTATTCCTCAGGGGCGCAGACATGATGCTTCTTATTACAGCCTCGGATCCACTTCATCCATCTGCAGCTTTATCACCGTCCGAATCCAGAACTTCCAGTGAAGAAGATGAAGTGACGATATTCACTACATACAGGGCATGAACAGATCCACTGTAGAAATAGGGCATGAGGTGATCCATTCTACATACGGGGCATGAAGAGATCCATTGGATATAGGGCATGAGGTGATCCACTCTACATACAGGGCATAAACAGATCCACTGTAGATATAGGGCATGAGGTGATCCAATCTACATACAGGGCATAAACAGATCCACTGTAGATATAGGGCATGAGGTATCCACTCTACATACAGGGCATAAACAGATCCACTGTAGATATAGGGCATGAGGTGATCCAATCTACATACAGGGCATAAACAGATCCACTGTAGATATAGGGCATGAGGTATCCACTCTACATACAGGGCATAAATATATCCACTGTAGATTTCGGGAGTGATCCACTCAACATACGGGGCATGAAGAGATCTATTGGGCATAGGGCATGATTCACTCTACATAAGGGGCATGAGCAGATCCACTGTGAAAATCAAATGTCCACCATCCTCCATTTTCTCCAGTGTCTGACACCAGGCTCAGGAGCCTCCACGTATGACCACCCAACTTCATATATGTCTAAGGCTTCATCCACACGACCATAACAAAAAAACACAAATCTGCAAAATACAGATACAGCCACAGAGAAATGGATTGCACAACAATGACATCCACGTGCCGTCCGTATTCTTTGCAGACCCAAGGAAATTAATGGGTCCACGTCATCTGTAAAATAATATCGACCGGACGCAGATCAAAACTACAGTACAGTTGTGTGCATGAGACCTAAATGTCACCTGCGCACAATATCCTCCTATATAACCCTGATGGGTGACTGAACACCGCGTCCAGTGACACAGTCCAACAAATGGCAGCCGTGTGCAAAGTCATATGAGGAGGCTGACCAGGAAATATAGGGTCCATTTAAAGAGAGGGGGCCCTGTCATCATCACTTCCTGTCTGTGACGTCATCCGCTGATTATCTCTGTCCACGTAGGCTCTTGCGGCTGCACAGACTGCGGTCTTATCTACATTACAGAATTCAGCGGGATTCTTCCGTCAGCATAGCGCAGCTTGGTTCACTATTTCGGTTACAGCGAAGAATAGCACAGCAGATGTGAACCGGGCAGAGCTTTAGTCCTTCCAATATAACGATAAGGACACATGAGAAGCAATTACTGTACAATGAGAATTACAATCACAAGGACACTGGAATAAAGTGCCTCATCTTCACAGCCAGCGGGCGACGCTGGACACGATATAAATCAGGATGAGTATAGGTAAAGTAAAGGGTTAGATAAAGCTGCAGGGTCCCCGAAAAACATTATCCCTCACTGCGTGTCAGTGTGTACATATACACACATACCATCATCTTAGACTGGCCCTAACGTTGCGTCATAGGAATTAATGGAAAGCGCCAAAGAGTCCATGAAATAAATGCCTGCTGAGCGCCAGGGACCACGTAATAATGGATGGAAGGTCGCATCTTCCCGGTGGCACACCACTGAAACCGGCTGCACATTTATTTTCATCATCCTGAGACTCAAGAACAGGACAAGTGTCGGAAGCAGCAGAGTAGATGCCAATATCACAAGGAAAGCGCCAATTCCAGAGCCGGAGGTCATACTGTCAGATCCTACTCATCTCTGTGGGACTGAATGACACACTCCCCTCTGTCATGACTGTGCATCATTCAGCTCAATGGGAGACTGAAGTCCGCTTGTCATAAAACAGATCCCAAGTATTACGTCCCATGAGCGTATATCTGGCATTTTCCCCTTCCACACGTCCCGCCCTGTGTTAAAAATGCCTATTCTTATCCGCAAAGCGCACAAGAATAGGACATGTTCTATCCTCATTGCAGGAGGGCAGAGTGGACATACAGATTCGGACAGCACACAGTGCGCTGTCTGAATATTTTGCGGATGCACTGAAATTAATCGGTCTTCATCTGATCAGTAAAAAATAAGGATCAAATATGGACCAAAAACACAATCGTGCAAACGGGGCCTTAAGGACATGTTATTCCAGCAGTGGATAGAGCAGCGACCACTTTGCGCTTCACCCCGAGTGCAGCCAATGGACGCAGAGATTACATCCAGTCTGACAAAAAGAGGTTCTAAAACTTTAGAAATGAACGACGACGTCTGAGGTCATGAACTTCTGCTCCATAAAGGATTCTGCAGCGATTTCCTCCTCCCAATTACCCGACTGTTATAGAGACAAATGTTCGGATTATTAACGGAAACACAAAAATCTAATTAAAGAAATTACTCACCATTAAACGATGATATCAAGACGGGGAAGAGTGAGCAATCCATCCTGGGGGAGGGGGGAATTATTATACCTCCCAGTAGAGGCAAATGTGTTTTCCTCCCAGGATTCAGCCCCGTGACCCCCAGTGTGACAGCAGAACTGTGAAGACTGCGGAGCCGATCTCCAGAGCTGACGGCGGTTATATTTAGTACAAGCCAATTACAGGATTTTGGCTGTGGTCCCTATTAATAGTGTAGGAAGAGAAAACATAAAGCTCGGCAGGACTCCCGCCGCCGACAGCAGCATCAAAGATCCTGATCACTGGTGAATGTGTCACTTATGGTGATGAGAGAGCCGAAAGGAAAATGGAAGGGTCCCCCATTATTAATGCGTGGAAACAACCCCCTGCCACACTCTTTATCATACCGCCTCCACCACAGACTTCATGTAGGGTCCTCAACTTCAGTAATGGAACTTTCCAGAAACTAAGGTGAGGAAAGCAACAAGCCAAGGATGTGGAGACTTTCTGATGACCTACAGTAGCTGTCAGTCAAATGCTCCTTCAACAGACAGCTATCTCTCCCAGTTCCTCCATACATGTACATACCTGCTTCTGAAGAGCTTGTAAGTGTTGTTTTCAATGGGAATTGAGGAGAAAGCTACTGCCAGACATGTCTGGCAGCAGTTTATATCCCTGACAACCCAAGGATCCGATGCTGAAATTACACCGATCCTTCCCTCCCACGGCATCATTTATCGGGGGAGAGTTAGGAGCGCTCCATAAATGTAGACTGTCACCAGTCCCGCTGAAAAAGGTGTTTGTCTGACAATAGTTTAAAGGGGTATTACTATCACATACAATGGGGGCATATCGCTAGGATATACCCCCAGTGTCTGACAGGTGTGGGTCCCACCTCTGGCAGCGCACCACGCACATGCGACACCTGCTCCCATTCATTTCTATTGGGTAGACGGAAATAGCAGAACACTCGCCTATTTTCGTGGCCCCATTGAAATGAATGGAGGGCCTCTGCCCATGCGCACCCCATTCATTTCCCCGCTCCATTCTTGTTGTCCTAGCAATATGCCCCCATTGCATGTAATGGCAAAGCGGCGACCTGCAACGCGCCACTTTTGTGACAGAAAATTTTTTGTGTGACTGTCACATCGCAGTGCAAAATCATTCATTACAAAAAATGTCGCACAACACATGTCGCAGTGTAGCTATACCCATTTTATAGCGTGACATCTAGCCTTAGAGGACACAGACAAATATATGACTCCCCCTCCCCTGCACTGGGCTGCAATAGGACGACACAACAAGATGGCTGCTGCAGCGGAGGTAGCATGAAATGCCAAAAAAGCAGCAGCAAATGCGGCAAGACGCAAATGGTCAGAGACAACAAGCAGCGGTATCTAGCAGGCTTTCACCATTATATAAGACTAATCAATTGATGATTGGAGGATTTTTATGACTTTGTGACAAATACAAAACTAAGACAACGGCTGAAACTCTCATCGGGATGACAAGATGGGGAGATGATAACCCTCAGCCACCCTCTCCTAGGACATGAAGTGAGGAGATGGTGACAGAAGAAACCATGAGCTCTGTAATGCTGTGATGTAACAGACCCAACACATGCCGCAAGTACGTTCTAACTGTGTTGCGTGGAAAACCGTAATATACTTCATGCCGCAGTTTGTGTGCTAAATCCTTGAAGGAACCTGCAGCATGACAAACTGTCAATTAGTTGGAAAAATCCACTGTGTGAACATAATCTAAGAGATCGCATAATGTTTGGCCATGTGGTTCACATGAAAAGAACCTCCAGCCACAAACTCCTGATTTTATGAGGAGATTTTTGTAGCACCATGCTACACTCCCCTCCAGATTCAAGGGCGAGCGCCATACACTGCACTGATTGTGGGTGACGACTCGAGGTGTCTCAATCACAAAACATCACAAAGAAAAAATCAAGTCCATCGTCATAAAAGTAAACAATAAGAAACATAGTGGTATAAACCTGCAAATCACTGCATCTGCTACTAATCTGGGAGAGTGCACTGAGACAAGAACAGGAAGATGGCCGCCACATGCAACCAATGCACTCATATCAGGGAAAATGTCCTTTTTATAAGGGAAGTGGCTGATTAATATGAAGCTAACTGGAGCATAAGAGGTGACGCGAAGCAGAATTAAGAATTACACTGAGACCGAGTATACAGGAGAAGTGGTACTGTGCAGTGTCCATATATACAGAATAAGAGCAGATACTGAGAATTACACCCAGTATACAGGACAAGAGAAGTGGTACTGTGCAGTGTCCATATATACAGAATAAGAGCAGATACTGAGTTACATACAGAGGACCAAGAGACATGTAACTGTGCCAGCCCTGTCCAATAGTATACAAAGAAGAACAGACCTACTGAGAAATTACAACCCATTCCCATACAAGGCCACCCAACCAGAATTGTACAGGTGATCAAGTGCCATCATATACACCGCACTTTAACGAGCAAGATACTGAGAAATACACCCAGTAGTACGGACAGAAACAATTTGACTCTGCAGTGACCACTAACTCAACTACAATCATTGAGAATATAGGTAAGCAGAGTAGCTGACAATGTCACACCCGACAAAGATACAACAGGACAGGGAGAGTTTAGTGTATGTGCAAGAGTGTCCAATACTCTAGCAGCAACTAAGTACAGCCACTGAGAACTGATGGAAATTCCTACTGAGTATATCAGACCAAGCCGACCGACAAATAGTACTGCATGCAAAGTGTCCATATATACAGAAATAAAGTGCACTGGGATCCACTGAGAATTACACTTCAGATATCAGGACAGAAAGTGTTTACTGTTGCAGTGTCCATATATACAGAAATAAGAAGCACCCCAACCTACTGAGAATTAAACAACCCGCAATGTATACAGTTTAAGTGTATGCACACCAGAAGCCACACACAAACCCGAGTAAAGCTGGTAATCACTTGGTCGACTCAGTGTCCTACTATTACCACAAAAGACGACGAATAAGGAACATGCAGGGTATGACTCTGCATGAAATGATCTACCCACAAAACCGGACGTGGTATCTGTGCATTTCATCCCACCAAATCGCACCAGTATTAACGCGAGAGGCGTGGCAAGTAGAACTGATGTCATCGGTCGCTCATCAAACCAGCGACGTCAGGGTTGACTTGTGGGCACTCACTCCTACTATACAGATAAGGACGCAAGATACTTCCCCGAGGAAAATCGGATCGTGTTAACTGTGCATCAACCCCTACCCGAGATACACCGAGACACAGGTCGAGAGCGTTAGAGTACTGATGCAAAGTGTCCATATACAGCAAATAAGAGCAGATACTGAGATTAGCATACCAAACCGCACCCCAAGATGTGCATCTCCCACAACACCAACTGGTATCTGGCATCTCCACAAAACAGACGTTGGTACTGTGCATCTCCCACACAACACCAGACGTGGTATGTGCATCTCCCACAACACAGACGTAGTACATTGCATCTCCCACGCCACAGAAGTGGTACTGTGCATCTCCCACAGCCACAGAGAATTGTACTGATGCATCCTCCCACACCACAGAATGGTACTGTGCATCTCCCAACAGGAAAGTGGTGTGCTAGCACCACAAACATGAAGTGGTACTGTGCATCTCCAACGAACGTGTACTGTGCCACTCCCACACCACAGAAGTTGGTACTGTGCAGCACCCACATGCCACAGAAGTGGTCGGGCCAGCACCCACAGCCACAAATACTGTGCACACCCACAGCCACAGAGTTGTTTACGTTGACAGGACAAGAAGCAAGCTCACAGCCAGCAGACGGGTACTTGTGCAACTGTGTTCGTCCACACAGCAACAAATGAAGTGTAATCTGTGCACGAATGCAACACCACGAGCACCACAGAAGTATATCATCGAGTAGCAGCACCCACAATCACAGTAACGGAACCCTTGCTAGGCACACCCACACCACAGAAGTGACTGTTTATCAAGCGCAACGCCACAGCCACAAGAGATACCAAAGTAAAACTGTGCATACACCTCACAGCTGCCACAGATCGTAACGGGCAAGCACACCACGAACCACATGAATGTGTGCTACGCGATCATATACAGACATAAACCGAAACCAGCAGAAGGATTACTCGGGGAGAACAGATTTGCCAAGCCCACCACGAATCCACAATGAAGGATGGCTCAGCACAACACCACAGAAGGTCTGGCAGGAACACCACACCACAAAGAAGAAACAGCAACCACAACCAACAAGTGAAGTCACACCACACCAAAGACGCACCCCACAAACATACAAATCCCTGTCACCCAACCACAGAGTGGACGGTTGCAGCACCACACAGGAACTGGTGCACATCCCCAACCCCAAATTAAGGTATGGCTGTGTCCATACATAACACGAAAACTCAAACAGAACAGACACAGAGATTCAGCTGAGGGTACGGTCGGCACCCACAACACAGATTCACCCCAGTATACAGGACAAGAGAGAGGAAAGTAACCGTTACTGTCTCAAGGCAGTCCACAACTAATCAGAAAACCAGTTGACACTGGGGGCCATCAAGATGCAGATACTGAGAATACACCACTAAACCACAACCAGCCCAATAGTGGTACACAGGGGACCAAACGGCACCGCAACAACACAGAGGGGGGAAAAACGGCAAGTGTACCTGTGCCACCACACACAGAAAACGAGTGCTGTACACACTCACAACCACCAGAGAAAGTACAGCAACACAATAAACCAGTAGAAAATTACACCCAAGCATACACACACGCATACACCCAAGTACAACGTACTGGTGCAACGTGCAGCCATCCCACCCAAAACATAAATTACAAGAATAAGGTAGAGGCAGATACTGAGCACCCCAGACAATAACACTCACCCACAAGAGCAACAATGGGCTAATAATTGCCACCCGTACACAAGGCAAAAGAGCAAGTGTTGACCATGCAACCTGCAAAACCAACTCCGATACACACAAAACACGCGGTAACAGAGAGAAGAACTACCAAACAAGGCGAGACATGACCAAAACACCAGATACCGACTCAAACTTAAGGGCAAACCATTGACGACACACTAGCCAAGCCAGGTAGAGTGTCCAAAAAAGTCAGTGGAACAACTTGTGTCAACCTGCCAGCAGCACAAGTTACCACAGATCGATATGACTCGGCAAATAGCCACCCGTACGCGATAGATACTACCTGGAAAGAAGTTGCTGCAGCTTTCAATCTAAAAATTGAAATCTAACAATGTTAAGCGCACGTAGTGGATCCCCATGGTATAGCTAGACAAGTAAACATGACATACATTCCACAAAGACCAATAGGCCGCCAACAAGCGTTCTACAACAAAAATATCAACAATGCATTTTGCACACACTTTGCCCGAGCTACAATCAGACGTCCACCGTCCAAAGTACCACATCACCGTAGACCGCTCACACCACACGCCACACACCACGCGCATCAACATAATAAAGCTGTACACCGCAAGACAGCAAACTTGAGCGCATGATCCAGCTTATTAATAGTCTTTGCCATGATACCCCAGATATTGGGTTCTGTATAGACCATGTGCGCGCCACAGCCCATCACAAGAAGCCACATTCAACAAAAGGAAAATGTAGCACCAGTAACCTCCATAGAAGATGGAAAGCATGCCCTAATCAATGCCCGTGCAAGAAGTCAGTAGTCTGAAAACCCAACAGATGTGGAGCTAACATACTATACGCAGAACATCTAGTAAGTGGCGCTGCAGACACGATTTAGAGGAACTATTTCTTGCACCAAATCTTATTCCCAAAGAGTACATTGCCCGCCAGGGATTTTCAATAGAGATCAGACAACTATTTCATGAGAAAAGATTTTCTTGTTCTACTGCTGCCATTGCAGGGTATCTTATCTAGGGTTCGCTTCTGTCATGCACACTGACATCATAGGAAATGCAGTCTGACTATTAAAGTTGCCACCCTAGAAACTGTCAGTTCGCCGCATCAAGGATGTAGTTTGCACAAACCTGACAAAACGCTGACCACTCTCACTATGTCCCACAGCGGCTGTGGGAACCTAGCTGTTGCCTTCTTGACACAACAGCACAGTCTTGGGATCCTTCACACGATGGCACCGGAGAGTTGCTGACCATTTCCCTTCCATTCGCGCTATCACGCTTTGAGTCAGATGACAATTTAGAAAACATTACTTTGTAAATGAAGCAAAAAACATATTCCATTCCCTGAAGGATTCTAATCGCAGAATAGAGTCGTGTAGGTTGGCCATATCATAGTATGACACATGCCTCATCAGAAGGAAACCACCTTTATTACATCCCGTCTTGTACAGGGACGAGCAACATCTCATCATCAAATGTACAATTCAGTCTCTGCTGTATTTTTGCTTTCTCAGTCTTCCTATATACAAGAGGAAGCACTGAAAGGCCATATCAGTCTAATCAGTGATTGCACGTGGAAAGCTCCCTGCTCTCGCGGATTCCAATAGAACCAGCTGCATGTGTGTAGTTGCACAGTACCACTTCTAATGGACTGCATGGGGATGCCTGCAAAGTACGACGACAATTCTAGGTTATGTGTGGATTCGCCACGATACCACTTCTAACTGTTATGCATTGAAGCTGGCAAAATAGATACTGGCCAGATTCTACTGCATAGTGACTGTGATCATGCACCACAACTACGCGCGAAGTGTACTGATTGGCAGAGCAACCACTAACTACGCCACGTAAGAATGATTACTTGATTAGCTTAATGGTATTCTTAGTTACAGATTGTGGTGTCCTGTCAAGTCCTTTACATTTGCAACTGATACAATATGAACTCATTGTCTATCCTGGCCAATGCTTTATTGACGTCCCCCTCGCAGTAAATAGGAGCCATGCCAATTTGCTTTAGTGCGTAGCCACACCGCTATTGTATTACCAGAGCACACAGTACCACTCCTATCTAGAAGTGGATAGCAGTCATGAATCTCGTCTTCTTGCCGCCCCAGACACATTTAAACTCAGATACATGAATAAAACAAAATCCCACGAAGCCCTAGGCCAGAAGATTTGTCGCCCCAAGTTGATTATTACTACACGACCTCTGCGGAACGCATATATCAATCCCACTTTAAGACACATCCGCAACCCCCACCAGCATTCTATGCTTTTACTTGACTCGTAAACCGCTCCACCCCTACCCTCACCAAGCCCCATGTAGCTTACGACGCACGCCGAACAATCCCTCATTTCTCTTCAGCAAAACTACATCACCGGTATACCGCAGTGCGCAACACCCACGCACCTGATTTCGCATCTCACCCCTCTCATGGAACGAAGCACCACCCTTTTGCAATGAGTGCCTCGTTAAAGTCCAAGTACGACAGCATGATCCGTCGTACACCTCACTCATCCATGCCTTGATGAATTTGCGCCACACGAATCGGACCCTCCAACTCCAGCCCCCACAAGTAAGCCCTACCCACCTTCCTAACGGCCCTTCCTTGTCATCACCAAAACCGATTTACCAACGGTATATTTTTGCCCCCATTCATTTCACATAAATTGGGCTTCACGACGCACTCCTGCTCCTGTATCTATAGTTAGTTCACGACAAGACCGTGCTACCTGACCAGTTCCGCACTACCCTCAACCCGCTCTACGCGTAACGCTTACACCGCCTACATAGATGACGCTTTATGTGCTTCTGTATTCTGCACTCTTGTAGGTACCAACATGTTCCTACTGGATAGCTGTGCAGTCTACAGACCGTAACTAACCTTGCGCTAGTTGCTAACGTCTCACAAGTTATACACAGTACATCGAATCATATCCATCATTCGCTACGCATGGAACTAGTTCACTTCTGCACCGCCACAGCTCCCTGAGTGCTAAGATTATTATAGTGTCTCCCAGCACGTGGATGTATCGGCGCAGTACCATTTCTAGTAATGCTGGCTTTTGCAGCAACGTTTAGGATCAACACCTTTCTCACCTCTCATCCCTCGACTCCTACTAGAAGAACATCTATAGCTATTGCGTCCGCTATTCGTTATCGCGCGGGATTAGGGTATCTAACATTTCCATCAAAGACACTTATGGCCTGTGTAGCTTACCAACCGCATGTGGCAGTCTCCCCAGGACCTGTAGACGGCCTCCTTCCACGACCCAGAACGGCTAATTAGGCAAAAATCCATTTTCTGCTACTTATGACCCAACTCCCACGTATACGTCGGGACAATTGCTGCAAATAGCTTAGGTTTCAATCACGTCTACGGTATCGTGTGTATTCACGCACAGTACCACTACAGCTAATTTCTGATAACACGATAAAAAGTACTTCTACCGATCGCCGGTCAATGGGCTGCCTTTTCTTCCCTTGCATCTCCTATTCACCTACAACCTCAGCCTTCACCTTACTCCGCCAACAACTTCTTTAATTCGACAGCGGATTGCGGTCGGTACCCGTGCCTACACTTGTACCCATTCGAGGACAAACCCGCCACATATTATCCTTGCAAATACCCCCATTCAATTCACTCCATCGCCAGACACTTCCTTCCAATTAGTCGACTCATCATTAAACATTCATCCACGCGTGCATCTCCAGATACTCCTTCCGACTTATTAACTTCACACAATGCCACCGTTTGATTCACACCAGATTTCAAACCGATAGCCTAACTATCACTTACCCGCGGCAGCCACAGCCTTCCTATACACTTCTCAGATCTGTACAACCTGGCTACTAGTTATGCACATCGGCAGCCCCACGACTGCCACATGATTGAAATTCTTCCGCAAAAGTTCCCTGTCACGCATTTACTACAATTCTACTGTGATTGTGGTTTTGGCTCACAGACGCTAGTAGCACACTTGCTAAATAGCCACAGCAACATCGTGATTTAGAGCTGATCGTAAACGCAATATAACACATAGATCATTTCAGCATTAACCGCCATGCCAGCAATATCCCCTGGTCTCCTAATATTACTTGCGTTGCATACTACGCGACGACCACACAGCACAGATAATAATAATATACCCGGTATCTGTACTGCAAATGCAGCAGCACGTTAGCAATAACGCATTTATATCGCTAGTTGGCCTAGAGGCGTACGAGTGCTAGTGCAGCCGTCCTTAAATCATAACGAGTGGTATGTGTCTAGACTGTCAGCACTAGTATGCCTACACAGATACAGCTATGCCACAGTTTCACTGACCACATAACTATTCACTAACGTGATTCGACGCGACTGTACTCAGAGAACTCACTGTGCAACTACTACAGCTCGCTATGATAGCTATTTATAGCAGCACAGATTTGCCAGCGTTCTATGAATCATGTCAGCATGCAGCCGCAAGACAAACATTGGTACTGTTAGCTAGCACGAGATGCCACTAGCTCGCAATAAATCTACTGATTAACATGTGGTGTGGAATCGTGGAAGCAGTGTCACAAGAGGCTATATTTCTGGCTGCTAGATGTTGCACAAAAGATCAAAAGCTAATGCAACTTTTGAACTTCAGGGGAATCGCGTACGAGTTGCCATGCAGCCAGACGTACCCACTAATCCACTGCGTTATCAGTGGCCTATTGGATTTTTTGCTAGTCGATATCTGCGTATGCCAGCTCTTTGCCGCAAACTTACGTTAACAAACAATTGTTTATAGCTTTGTTC
This sequence comes from Rhinella marina, assembly GCA_900303285.1. Classification (NCBI taxonomy): domain Eukaryota; kingdom Metazoa; phylum Chordata; class Amphibia; order Anura; family Bufonidae; genus Rhinella; species Rhinella marina. The sequence goes on from ONZH01005593.1 coordinate 536,102, forward strand.
AGCTCGGTACTTACCATATAAGCCAGTCCATTCGGTAGATAGTGCCGCACCTTTACCTTGATCTCTTATAGTCCACACCGTATCTTTAGCTCTAGGTCCCAATTTATCTCTGTCTTGTCTCCATAATTCGTGCCTATCCTTCCATGATCTGAACCTGATCTCGCATTAGGTGATCATTCATATAACCGGAAGTACACTATTTCAGGACGATACATAATTAGACCTGCGATGCGAGCCATGAGCTTTAGCCCAGCGTAATCTTTCTTCTTCCTCACTACTTTGACATCTACGTAAAAAAATCCTCATCTAAATCCTCCTTATGCCATCTCAACCTCCAATATGACGGATATCTTTTCGACCTCTAGTGACTATAACACCATGGTTATCGTATGTGTTTGTCTTTCGGGTGTGCTGGACTTAGATAAGTACCAAGTTAGTTTGGCCGCAGCGCGCTGCAGCTCGCACAACATAACATGAGTAGCCAATTTATATGTTCTTAGCGTGGCTGTTCTGCACAGTACCGCAATGTTATGCTTTACCGGCATGCCTCCGCCCACAGTTGCAAAAAACATTAAGTCTACCCTACCAATGTGTTACTGTTTGCGGGTGACTGCTGCAGCAGACCGCCTATACAATGACCTACTGCAGCAGAGTACCCCGACGATTACTAGTACGAGCGGTTACTTCCTGAGCCCAGCCCACAAACCAGAGACCATGGTGCCCATGCAACAAAACCGAGACGCCCAGTACAACCAACTGTATATGGTTCGCGGCATGCTGCACATACCAATGTTAATGTTTGCGGCTCTTGCACCAGTACCAATGTTATTTTGCGGCTGCTGCACAGTAACCAATGTTATGTTTGCGGCTGCTGCACAGTACCAATGTTATGTTTGCGGCTGCTGCACAGTACCAATGTTATGTTTGCGGCTGCTGCGGCTGCTGCCACAGTACCAATGTTATGTACAGTACCAATGTTTGTTTGCTGGCTGCTGCACAGTACCAATGTTTATGTTTGCGGCTGCTGCACAGTACCAATGTTATGTTTGCGGCTGCTGCACAGTACCAATGTTATGTTTGCGGCTGCTGCACAGTACCACTTCTGTGGCTGTGGCTGCTGCACAGTACCACTTCTGTGGCTGTGGCTGCTGCACAGTACCACTTCTGTGGCTGTGGCTGCTGCACAGTACCACTTCTGTGGCTGTGGCTGCTGCACAGTACCACTTTCTGTGGTGGCTGCTGCACAGTACCACTTCTGTGGCTGTGGCTGCTGCACAGTACCACTTCTGTGGCTGTGGCTGCTGCACAGTACCACTTCTGTGGCTGTGGCTGCTGCACAGTACCACTTCTGTGGCTGTGGGTGCACTGCACAGTACCACTTCTGTGGCTGTGGGTGCTGCACAGTACCACTTCTGTGGCTGTGGGTGCTGCACAGTACCACTTCTGTGGCTGTGGGTGCTGCACAGTACCACTTCTGTGGCTGTGGGTGCTGCACAGTACCACTTCTGCGTTTGTGGGTGCTGCACAGTAAACCACTTCTGCGTTTGTGGGTGCTGCACAGTACCACTTCTGCGTTTGTGGGTGCTGCACAGGAGTACTTCTGCGTTTGTAGGTGCTGCACAATACCACTTTCTGTGTTTGTGGGTGCTGCACAGTACCACTTCTGTGTTTGTGGGTGCTCCACAGTACAAATCTTGTGTTTGTGGGTGCTCCACAGTACAAATCTTGTGTTTGTGGGAGATGCACAGTACCACTTCTGTGTTTGTGGGTGCTGCACAGTACCACTTCTGTGTTTGTGGGAGATGCACAGTACCACTCCTGTGTTTGTGGGAGATGCACAGTACCACTTCTGTGTTTGTGGGTGCTGCACAGTACAATCTTGTGTTTGTGGGTGCTGCACAGTACCACTTCTGTGTTTGTGGGTGCTGCACAGTACCACTCCTGTGTTTGTGGGTGCTGCACAGTACCAATCTTGTGTTTGTGGGAGATGCACAGTACCACTTCTGTGTTGTGGGTGCTGCACAGTACAATCTTGTGTTTGTGGGTGCTGCACAGTATCCACTTCTGTGTTTGTGGGTGCTGCACAGTTCCACTTCTTGTGTTTGTGGGTGCTGCACAGTTCCACTTCTGTGTTTGTGGGTGCTGCACAGTTCCACTTCTGTGTTTGTGGGTGCTGCACAGTTTCCACTTCTGTGTTTGTGGGTGCTGCACAGTTCCACTTCTGTGTTTGTGGGTGCTGCACAGTTCCACTTCTGTGTTGGTGCTGCACAGTTCCACTTCTGTGTTTGTGGGTGCTGCACAGTTCCACTTCTGTGTTTGTGGTGCTGCACAGTTCCACTTCTGTGTTTGTGGGTGCTGCACAGTTCCACTTCTGTGTTTGTGGGTGCTGCACAGTTCCACTTCTGTGTTTGTGGGTGCTGCACAGTTCCACTTCTGTGTTTGTGGGTGCTGCACAGTTCCACTTCTGTGTTTGTGGGTGCTGCACAGTTCCACTTCTGTGTTTGTGGGTGCTGCACAGTTCCACTTCTGTGTTTGTGGGTGGCTGCACAGTTCCACTTCTGTGTTTGTGGGTGCTGCACAGTTCCACTTCTGTGTTTGTGGGTGCTGCACAGTTCCACTTCTGTGTTTGTTGGGTGCTGCACAGTTCCACTTCTGTGTTTGTGGGTGCTGCACAGTTCCACTTCTGTGTTTGTGGGTGCTGCACAGTTCCAACTTCTGTGTTGTGGGTGCTGCACAGTTCCACTTCTGTGTTTGTGGGTGCTGCACAGTTCCACTTCTGTGTTTGTGGGTGCTGCACAGTTCCACTTCTTTGTGTTTGTGGTGCTGCACAGTTTCCACTTCTGTGTTTGTGGGTGCTGCACAGTTCCACTTCTGTGTTTGTGGGTGCTGCACAGTTCCACTTCTGTGTTTGTGGGTGCTGCACAGTTCCACTTCTGTGTTTGTGGGTGCTGCACAGTTCCACTTCTGTGTTTGTGGGTGCTGCACACCACTGTTCCACTTCTGTGTTTGTGGGTGCTGCACAGTTCCACTTCTGTGGTTGTTGTGGTGCTGCACAGTTCCACTTCTGTGGTTGTGGGTGCTGCACAGTTCCACTTCTGTGGTTGTGGGTGCTGCACAGTTCCACTTCTGTGGTTGTGGGTGCTGCACAGTTCCACTTCTGTGGTTGTGGGTGCTGCACAGTACCACTTCTGTGTTTGTGGGTGCTGCACAGTACCACTTCTGTGGTTGTGGGTGCTGCACAGTACCACTTCTGTGGTTGTGGGTGCTGCACAGTACCACTTCTGTGGTTGTGGGTGCTGCACAGTACCACTTCTGTGGTTGTGGGTGCTGCACAGTACCACTTCTGTGGTTGTGGGTGCTGCACAGTACCACTTCTGTGGTTGTGGGTGCTGCACAGTACCACTTCTGTGGTTGTGGGTGCTGCACAGTACCACTTCTGTGGTTGTGGGTGCTGCACAGTACCACTTCTGTGGTTGTGGGTGCTGCACAGTACCACTTCTGTGGTTGTGGGTGCTGCACAGTACCACTTCTGTGGTTGTGGGTGCTGCACAGTACCACTTCTGTGGCTGTGGGGTGCTGCACAGTACACTTCTGTGGCTGTGGGTGCCTGCACAGTACCACTTCTGTGGCTGTGGGGTGCTGCACAGTACCACTTCTGTGGCTGTGGGTGCTGCACAGTACCACTTCTGTGGCTGTGGGTGCTGCACAGTACCACTTCTGTGGCTGTGGGTGCTGCACAGTACCACTTCTGTGGCTGTGGGTGCTGCACAGTACCACTTCTGTGGCTGTGGGTGCTGCACAGTACCACTTCTGTGGCTGTGGGTGCTGCACAGTACCACTTCTGTGGCTGTGGGTGCTGCACAGTACCACTTCTGTGGCTGTGGGAGATGCACAGTACCACGTCTGTGGCTGTGGGAGATGCACAGTACCACGTCTGTGGCTGTGGGAGATGCACAGTACCACGTCTGTGGCTGTGGGAGATGCACAGTACCACTTCTGTGGCTGTGGGAGATGCACAGTACCACTTCTGTGGCTGTGGGAGATGCACAGTACCACTTCTGTGGCTGTGGGAGATGCACAGTACCACGTCTGTGTTTGTGGGAGATGCACAGTACCACGTCTGTGTTTGTGGGAGATGCACAGTACCACGTCTGTGTTTGTGGGAGATGCACAGTACCACGTCTGTGTTTGTGGGAGATGCACAGTACCACGTCTGTGGCTGTGGGAGATGCACAGTACCACGTCCGTGGCTTGTGGGAGATGCACAGTACCACGTCCGTGTTTGTGGGAGATGCACAGTACCACGTCCGTGTTTGTGGGAGATGCACAGTACCACGTCCGTGTTTGTGGGAGATGCACAGTACCACTTCCGTGTTTGTGGGTGCTGCACAGTACCACTTCCGTGTTTGTGGGTGCTGCACAGTACCACTTCCGTGTTGTGGGTGCTGCACAGTACCACTTCCGTGTTTGTGGGTGCTGCACAGTACCACTTCCGTGTTTGTGGGTGCTGCACAGTACCACTTCCATGTTTGTGGGTGCTGCACAGTACCACTTCCATGTTTGTGGGTGCTGCACAGTACCACTTCCATGTTTGTGGGTGCTGCACAGTACCACTTCCATGTTTGTGGGTGCTGCACAGTACCACTTCCATGTTTGTGGGTGCTGCACAGTACCACTTCCATGTTTGTGGGTGCTGCACAGTACCACTTCCATGTTTTTGGGAGATGCACAGTACCACTTCCATGTTTGTGGGTGCTGCACAGAGCTGCTTCTCTTGTGGTAGACAGGATGGGCACTGAGCAGAGAGTGGAGACAATGGCAGAGACAGGACACAGAGCGGAGCCTGAAGGAGAGTGGCAGACAGAGGAGGAGGGGAGCGCAGCCGAATTACTATCGACTTCAGAGCGGAACAATTTGTCAGAGGCTGTAACTCTAACTGCAGCCGTCCCACTGAGCCAATCAGTGAGCGGCGCTGACGGCGATTTTACGAGGTCACATAAAAAGCCGCAAAATGAAAACTCCTGGGCAGCTGAAATAGACTGCAGGGCGTCAGGCTGCGGAGGGCTTTATGACTCGTGCGCAGCTTTACGACCCTTTAAAGCTCAGACACCTCCCAAAGCAGCTCAGAGAGTCAGATGGAATAAACGCGAAGCCCGGGGCACCACGTCCTCTGATGGAGAGTTGGGTCCAAGTCTCCCCCAAATTCAGCCACTGCCCCCGGGGTTACTCAGAGGGCAGGGAGATTAACACACACATTATAAACTGCAGTGATCAGATTATACCCAGAAGAGGTTAGAGATCAATGGCGTCTCAAAATTTCCTCACAGGGCAAATGAGAAGGTCAAGGACGGCGACTCAATGTAAGAACACCCCACATTCACCCTGCCAGCCCCACACATGGAGGAGGAGGGGCACAACATATCATAAGTCATCACAATGTGAAATCAGTATCTGCAGAGCTTCTATAGCCACAAGAGTGTTACACAAGTCACAGTGAATGAGGGAAACTCAATGCCCCGAACCCCAAATTACAGGTCACAGGATGCAGAATGAATCTAAACAGCCAGTCACCACGTAAATGCATTACTTATCCTCTACTGACCCTGTGTTACATCCAGTGCTATACTCCAGAGCTGCACTCAGTATTCTAGCTGGTAGGGTCACAGTGTACATACATTACTTATTCTGTAGTGATCCTGAGCTATATCCTCTATTACACTCCAGAGCTGCACTCACTATTCTGCAGGTGGAGTCACTGTGTGCATACATTACTTATCCTGTACTGACCCTGTGTGTTACATCCTGTGCTATACACCAGAGCTGCACTCAGTATTCTGTTGGTGGAGTTACTGTATACATACATTACATTGCTAATCCTGTACTGATTCTAGGTTACATCCTGCATTGTACTCCAGAGCTGCACTCACTATTCTGCTGGTGGAGTTACAGTGTACATACATTACATTACTTATTCTGCAGTGATCTTAAGCTATATCCTGTATTACACACCAGAGCTGCACTCACTATTCTGCTGGTGGAGTTACTGTATACATAGATTACATTGCTAATCCTGTACCGATTCTAAGTTACATCCTGCATTGTACTCCAGAGCTGCACTCACTATTCTGCTGGTGGAGTCACTGAGTACATACATAACCTAAACCATACAGATCATGAGTTACACCCTATATTATACTCCAGAACTGCACTTATTAGTTTGCATCTACAGAGCTGAAATCCCAAAGTATCCTTTGCTTGTTTAGTACTTGCACAGAGCATCCTCTAGTTAGTTCATACTTCAGTTATTTGGTCAGTAATTTCCAGTTATTCTGAGGCAGAACAGGAGGAATTTTTTACATTACACTTGATCTCTAAGTAGGTTTCAATACTGTCTTTGGCTCACAATAACTTATGCAAATAACTTACTTGCATTCTGTTGTCGTTATGCCATTACTGGGGCGGCTATGGTGCTGCAGATGCAGTGTGACAGCAATGGTATTGAATGACACCACTCCATTTAGGGAAGGTGCCACTTACTGCATAGTCCACTTCTCTGTGGTTGCACAACGCCCTGCCATATAGTTTATTGTGCATCTACCTTCCTTTGCTCCGGGCTATTTGAATGCCAATCCCCTCCCTGTCCTCTTTTCTGCTAGTATCTCCTCCCATATTACATCTGCATAAATGTACCCTCCAAAGGTAATTGATACAAGTTGTGTTTTTTGTTGCGTTTCCTCCATTGGTGCCTCCTACCCAAATAAGAAAATAATTTATGTTTTTGCTATTTTATGCTCTTACTTACCTCTCATTATTATACCATTTTTATGACTTAAAGGGGTTGTCTGAGTTATGAAAAAATATAGTACTGATGGGCAGCAATATAAATCTAAGTTAAGCAAGTTTTAGGCAAAAACTTGGTTCTCTTCTGGCTCTTTGTTTACATGCAACAACAACAATCTCTGCCCCTCCTCCTGCTCTGCAAAGGGAGTGAATACAAGTGCTGCCCTGAGTGACATGTCTGCCAGCTTGGATACTCAGCAGCATGTTGTATGTGCAGGACTACAAGTTCCAGCTGTACAATAACAATGCTGATACACACAGGATCTCCCCCCTACCTGTTCTTGTGCAATGCTCTGCAAATCTTCTCTAATCTGTCAGCTCCTGTGCCCAGCATTTGTCTCCTCACTGCCTGCAGCCCCTCAGCATAGCCTTCAGCCCTGAGTCTGTGCTGGCTGAAGGGCTTAAGGTTTTATCTGAAAGAATCCAGGGACACAGCAGCAGCAGGCAGTGCAGGGGGGGGGGGGCGGAGCGTGGCCAGCACAGTGACGTCTCGTGTACAGATTGTTATCTGATCTCTAAGGCTTGTGCACGAAACATCAGCAGAGCAGGGAGCAGGGGTCATAAAAATGGTATAATAAGGCTGACATCACAGGTCATGTAACCCTCAGTGAAATCTGAGAAAGGGGCCACTGAAGTTAAAGTAAGTGCATTGAAAAAACATTACATTTGCCTAGTTAAAAACATACAAAGAACAAAAAATAACTTGGAGAACCCCTTTAAGTCATAGCTGACTAGCTAGACTTGCAGGAGGGTCCAGAGGTCAGACTCGCTTGACAGCTGAAACAGGCAGCAGTTACACAAGCTACTTGTGTATTGTGTTTGCACCGGGAGGCAGGAGATTCAGAAGGGTATGTGATGTTATTGATCTCTGCAGTCTGCCATTACAGTGTAGCAGTGTGGACAGTCTCGGCGGCGGCCTCTGCATCCTGTGATCTCATTATCCGCAGATTTACATCATTATTTGTAGAGATTGCAGTCCGGGTTCTCGCATTTAGTGACAATATTTACTAGTGGAGCCATTAAAATGTCACTGGATTCATTAATGCAGCGTGAATGTGTCAGCGACACGACAATCGACCAAAGACTTCACTACGAGGGAATCACAGACAAGGGTACAACGAAATCTTTATACTGACTCACTCCAGACCCTACAAGCTGGCCCATGTGTATTCTGGGCCCATCCTGCCCCACCTCAGACTTTTTAGACCCTCTTCTGGCCCTTGTACTCATGCTTTTTAGGCCCAGTGTTCTGGCCCACTGGTCCCTGTATCCTGGGCACATGTCCTGGCCCAAAAGCCCCTGTAATCTGGGGTCATGTTTTGGTTCACTGGCTCAGGTATTTTGGATTCGTGTTCTGGCCCCTCCAGGATGGCCCTGCATTCATGCTTTTTAGGCCCTGTGTTCTGGCCCACCGGTCCCTGTATCTTGGGCACATGTTCTGGGCTCATGTTCCCGCCCCCACTGGTCCCTGTGTCCTGGGGTCTTGTTCTGGCCCACTGTCCCCAAGTTCTGGTCACCCTTGCTCATTTGGGCTAGCCCTGGGGCTTGTGGCTTCTGGTCCCCACTGCAGTTGTTCTCCCAGGAGATGACAGGCCGGGAAGCAGCTGCTTGTAATGAATGGAGGAAGCATTGCTCGCTGTTCCCCCTGCGTTTCAGTATCTTTTCCTGTCCTTTTTGCGTGCTGGGAAGCAACGGAGCCGTGAAAAGCAAAGCTCTGTATCTTCCCTTATCTCAGCAATTACTACACCTCCACCAGGGAGAACCGCAATTACACAGCAATGCTCCTGGTTAACCTCTTCCTGGCTGCCATCTATTTCCTTTTCCAGCAACTCAGGTGCTGGTGGAGACCCCCCCTCAGCCCTACCCTGGGTGCCCCTTGTAACCTGCAGCTTAGTAGCTGATAACTGGTTATCAACGTACAGTGGCTCTTAGAGGGTTAACCACGGATGACCGGGATTACGTTCAGCGGCATCACCAGCTCCTGGATAATGTTCATCAGTCCTAGATTTCTTCTCTGCCGAGGGTGAGGATACGCAGTGCCCACCTCGCCAGCAATCAGGCAGTTAACAGTTACCCCATTACACCCAGAGGCTCAGACTAAAAAGGGGCTCCCAGGCTCAACGTGCAGAAGCGTGCACCAACTAATTGGCATTTAATAAGACGTCTCTCTGGGGTCTCCCATCCATTAGGAGGCAGCCGTCATGTCAGTGGATCTGGGAGGAATGCACTGTCTCTCGCTGTCGTTGCTGAGGGCGGTGTGGAGATTAATTAAGCAAAGTAAAAAAATTCTGCCACAATTAAGATATTTGCCGAGCACCGGCGCCAGGTTCTCATTACTCTCCACCGTTCTTATCTCTTCAGAAACCCCAATAACTGTTCATTAACTGATGATCTGATACAAGTTAACAGCCAATAACCAGCTCATCAAAGCTCAATTACAACCCTGTGCCTCTGGGAGGTTCCCGTCTGCGGAGTCTTTCTCAGCGAAGCGCTGAGATACAGAAGAAGGCAGCCACGTGCAGAGGGCAGATCCTGTGTGACCTCCACAGAGCATCCCAATCCAGTACCGCAGTCCATGACCCCCATGTCCATCATGAATATAATATAATACATTGCCACGGTCTTCCTGTTGGCGTAACCTAACCCGTGACATGCTGATCCTTTATGAGGGGGGCACACGCTGACAGGGTGATAACATTACAGATAAATGACAATTAATGGATGCGGCAGCTCCGACGGTCACCGGATACCGTCTAACGCTGCTGACATCGCCAGCCTCAGAGTCTCCTATTACATCTTATTCTAGGTTTGTCCTCTGGTTATTTTGGATATCGGTAACAAGTGACGTACATGCAAAATAAACTGCCGTCTAGACACGTGCCGTTGTCCCGGGGGACACAAACATTCCCTCACACAGCAGAGGGTCCTTTAAGAGCTCACAGAAGAATGGCAGAATGAACGTCTGTGTGGCCTGTACTGACATAACCTTCTCAATGGCAGCAGATCAGGAAACGGCACAGAGCACTGACGCGTTTCAGACAGCACTGCCATTTACTGTGAAGACATTTATCTTGCTGATTTCTGATCCTACATCTTAAATATCAGTAACTCCCTTTGCCACTCCTTGAAGTGACCTTCCATCATTCCAGTCCATCGAAGCTGCTTATATACATCATTAGACATTTAGGGTTAAGTGTCTGCTTTCGCTACCCAGGTCTGGGCACTAGAAAATGTGACGACAGATGAGGACATTATGGACAACAATGTGGTCCACTTCATGATGATTACCAATAATCTTTGACCAATCGTGGCACTGGCGAGATCTCCTGCCAGATGCCATGACACCTGACAACAGAAAACAAGCACAAATGCAGACAAAACGTGATGACACCAGCACTAAGGCCTCATGGAGGAGACATGAGCACAGAGGATAGAGAGCAAGAGTCCCTATGGCAGTGACGGCTAACCTCCGGAACTCCAGGTGTGGTGAAACTACGACTCCCAGCATCAGGGGCGGACTGGGAACTTAAAGTGCCCCTGGAAAAATACTGAAAGTGGCCCTGCTTTGTAGTCAGGTCCAAGTTGATGGACAACACGTCTAAGCAATACCATATGGTGGCACATTATACCACCCCAACGGAGCCAAATACCACAGTCCATCACTAAATACTGCCAACAGCACAAGATACATCCCCAAAAACTTCTACTGGCCAGCAGTGAGGAGGGCTCAGGAAGCTCCCTGGGCATCGGCCCACCGGGAAATTTCCCTGTAAGGTCTATGGCCAATCCGCCCCTGCCCAGCATGCTCTATTCATTTCTATGGAGTTCTGAGAATACCCAAGCAAGTGTGCCATCACAGCCCAATAGTGTTTACTACAGAGTAGTGAAGAAGACACAAAGTCCTTATGGTATGTATTACATAGTAGTACGAAGAAAACAGAGTCCCTACGGTCTGTTGCAGCAAAGCAGAAATCACGGACACAGAGTCCCTATGATTTGTACTACAAAGTAGTAAAGATGACAAAGTCCCTATGGACTGTATTACATAACAATACGAAGAAAACCAAGTCCCTATGGTCTGTTATTACAGAGGAGTATGGAGGACACAGAGTCCCTATGGTCTGTATTACAGAGTAGTAAAGAGGACATGGGATCCCTCTAATCTGTATTACATAGCAGTATGAAGAACAGAGTCCCTATGGTCTGTTACTACAGAGGAGTATGGAGGACGCAGAGTCCCTATAGTCTGTTACTACAGAGGAGAATGGCGGACGCAGAGTCCCTATGGTCTGTTACTACAGAGGAGTATGGAGGACACAGAGTCCCTATGGTCTGTTACTGCAGAGGAGTATGGAGGACACAGAGTACCTAGGGTCTGTTACTACAGAGGAGTATGGAGGACACAGAGTACCTATGGTCTGTTACTACAGAGGAGTATGGAGGACACAGAGTCCCTATGGTCTGTACTGCAGAGTAGTAAAGAGGACATGGAGTCCCTAGAGCAGGCATGGCCAACCTGTAGCTCTCCAGCTGGTGTAAAACTACAACTCCCACTGTATCCTGCTGTAGGCTGATATCTGTAGTCTGGGCATGCTGGGAGTTGTAGTTTTGCAAAAGCTGGAGAGCCTCAGGTTGTCCTGTGAACTGTATTACATTGCTGTAGCAGGGACACAAGAGTCCCTATGGTCTGTAGAGCAGTATAGAGGAGACAGAGTCCCTAGAGTCACTATGTACGGTCTGTATTGAGTCCCTTTGATCTATATAACACACGCAGCACAGAGCCGTACACCCTGTATTACAGTAGTAATCAGCCAAGAAGAGGCAGTTAATGGGGTCTTCCACTCAGGGGCCGGACTTTTCTTTTCATAGTTTGCTTCACCACGAATGGCATTTAAAACTGCATATTTATAGATGGTTACATTTCACATTAAGATTTTCCTGCTGCCTTTTCTCCAGTCTTCACTGCAGCCCTATCATTTTATTCTTGTACTAAAAATCTCAGGATGATAATTAAGAGCTGGGACACTACAAGATTAAAGATTTTTGTGGCCCTCAAAAGTTGTCACATGAGGATGAATGACTGACGAGCGCAGATTTCTGTTAATTGCTGCAATTAGATCCTCTGCACTTTACCAGAAACAGTATGTAATGAAGTCACATGATCCATCACATGGGACACGGCATTAAATTATCATCATAGTCTCGATCCGAATAAAGTGTTTTGTGACTCTGGGAGTAGAAAATGTGATCAAGCAGAGAGAGAAAGCAAAGTAATTATTAACCCTTCACCGCCCTTCATATGAACGTCATTAAGTGTAACTGCGGAAACTGCGGTCTGCAATACATGAATACAACACTGTAACCACTACAAACAAGAGAAGTGGTACTGTTCAGTGTCCATATATACAGAATAAGATCAGATACTGAGAATTACACCCAATATACAAGACAAGTGGTACTGTTCAGTGTCCATATATACAGAATAAGAGCAGTTACTGAGAATTACATCCAGTATACAGGACAGGAGAAGTGGTACTGTGCAGTGTCCATATATACAGAATAAGAGCAGATACTGAGAATTACACCCAGTATACAGGACAAGAGAAGTGGTACTGTGCAGTGTCTACATATACAGAATAAGAGCAGATACTGAGAATTACACCCAGTATACAGGACAGGAGAAGTGGTACTGTGCAGTGTCCATATATATAGAATAAGAGCAGATACTGAGAATTACACCCAGTATACAGGACAGGGGAAGTGGTACTGTGCAGTGTCCATATATATAGAATAAGAGCAGATACTGAGAATTACACCCAGTATACAGGACAAGAGAAGTGGTACTGTGCAGTGTCTACATATACAGAATAAGAGCAGATACTGAGAATTACACCCAGTATACAGGACAGGAGAAGTGGTACAGTGCAGTGTCCATATATATAGAATAAGAGCAGATACTGAGGATTACACCCATTATACAGGACAGGAGAAGTGGTACTGTTCAGTGTCCATATATACAGAATAAGAGCAGATACTGAGAATTACACTCAGTATACAGGACAAGAGAAGTGGTACTGTTTAGTGTCCATATATACAGAATAAGAGCAGATACTGAGAATTACACACAGTATACAGGACAAGAGAAGTGGTACTGTGCAGTGTCCATATATACAGAATAAGAGCAGATACTGAGAATTACACCCAGTATACAGGACAGGAGAAGTGGTACTGTGCAGTGTCCATATATACAGAATAAGAGCAGATACTGAGAATTACACACAGTATACAGGACAAGAGAAGTGGTACTGTGCAGTGTCCATATATACAGAATAAGAGCAGGTACTGAGAATTACACCCAGTATACAGGACAGAAGTGGTACTGTGCAGTGTCCATATATACAGAATAAGAGCAGATACTGAGGATTACACCAAGTATACAGGACAAAAGAAGTGGTACTGTGCAATGTCTATATATACAGAAAAAGAGCAGATATTGATGATTACACCCAGTATACAGGACAAGAGAAGTGGTACTGTGCAGTGTCCATATATACAGAATAAGAGCAGATACTGAGAATTACACCCAGTATACAGGACAAGAGAAGTGGTACTGTGCAGTGTCCATATATACAGAATAAGAGCAGATACTGAGAATTACACCCAGTATACAGGACAGGAGAAGTGGTACTGTGCAGTGTCCATATATACAGAATAAGAGCAGATACTGAGAATTACACCCAGTATACAGGACAGGAGAAGTGGTACTGTGCAGTGTCCATATATACAGAATAAGAGCAGATACTGAGAATTACACCCAGTATACAGGACAGGAGAAGTGGTACTGTTCAGTGTTCATATATACAAAATAAGAGCAGATACTGAGAATTACACCCAGTATACAGGACAAGAGAAGTGGTACTGTGCAATGTCAATATATACAGAATAAGAGCAGATACTGAGGATTACACCCAGTATACAGGACAGGAGAAGTGGTACTGTGCAGTGTCCATATATACAGAATAAGAGCAGATACTGAGAATTACACCAACTATACAGGACAAGAGAAGTGGTACTGTTCAGTGTTCATATATACAAAATAAGAGCAGATACTGAGAATTACACCCAGTATACAGGACAAGAGAAGTGGTACTGTGCAATGTCCATATATACAGAATAAGAGCAGATACTGAGGATTACACCCAGTATACAGGACAGGAGAAGTGGCACTGTGCAGTGGCCATATATACAGAATAAGAGCAGATACTGAGGATTATACCCAGTATACAGGACAAGAGAAGTTGTACTGTGCAGTGTCCATATATACAGAATAAGAGCAGATACTGAGAATTACACCCAGTATACAGGAGAAGTGGTACTGTGCAGTGTCCATATATACAGAATAAGAGCAGATACTGAGAATTACATCCAGTATACAGGACAGGAGAAGTGGTACTGTGCAGTGTCCATATATACAGAATAAGAGCATATACTGAGAATTACATCCAGTATACAGGACAGGAGAAGTGGTACTGTGCAGTGTCCATATATACAGAATAAGAGCAGATACTGAGAATTACATCCAGTATACAGGACAGGAGAAGTGGTACTGTGCAGTGTCTATATATACAGAATAAGAGCAGATACTGAGAATTACAACCAGTATACAGGACAAGAGAAGTGGTACTGTGCGGTGTCTATATTATGTAGACACCAAGGATTACACCCAGGATAGCATAAGGTATTGTGCAGTGTGCTTACACACAGAGCCCAGGAACCTTTACCCAAGAGTGGGGTTTAATGCACTCAGAAGTGTCCCAGTTCTGACCCAATATGGTGGCACCTCAGTCAATATTTCCAAGTCTGACTCAATGTGGTGATGGCTCTCTTAGTGTTTCCACATCTGACCATGTATGGTGGCATCCCTCTGTTAATTCCTCCTGGTCTGGCAGATCATGATAGAAGCTGCTGCGATCACGGATATATATAAGTCTGGTGTCCCCATGGCTGATGAGAAGACAACAGCTGAACAGGAGATAAGTTCAGTGAAGGCTGTAATTTTGTCGTCCTCCCGGCGGAGAGCTCTTGAATTGTCTGTGCTCATTTCATAGGGAAACAAGTTGAGCTCTGCCCGTTACCTCTTTAGTGAACACATTATAGCAGAGAAGAACACATTACACTACAGAGGAGTATCTGCGCTGGATGCTATTGTAACAAACACTGGCTGTGAGAAGTGTTAGGTCAGCACAAAGGAACAGCGCCCATCTACACATAGTTCACCCATCGCTGCAGCAACACTAGAGGCGATTACAGCAGAAGCTGAACGACTCAGAGCAAAGTTGTATGTATGAAAAAAGCAGAACGTCAAATGTCACAGAGGACAAGATTCTGCAGAAATTTGCATTTTAAATGACCTTTACGCCATAATAACGACATTTTACGAAAGGTTTAGTTTATACAAGGAAGACGCATCTCATCCATCAACCCAACACAATGCAAAGTGCTGACTGAATAGAGCTAAACAAGCAGCGGCAAAATGGCATCACAGCGGGAAATCCTCTGCTTATTCTCCGACACTCCAGTCATATCCAGAGCTGCAGTCACTGGTTTGCCGTTCTGTCATGTCCAATGGCAGATTAAAATATGGGAGACAGGGGCGTAACTACCATAGCGGCAGACCATGGGACTGCTATGGGGTCCAGGACAAGAGGGGGCCCAGTCTTAGTTGGCATCATCTCCTCTTCTACTGGAGGTGCAAACCTGGTCAGGACTCTACCCTCTAAAGGAACAACTTTTACCAAATGAGGAATGGAAAAATGGCCCAAGGGTCACTGAAAGGGTTTAGGCGGAAACCCTTCTGTCCTGTGTGGGGGGGGGCTGGTTTGATCCTTGCTATAGGGCTCTTACCTTTCTATGTACACCACTGGGAGATCTGGGTGACCTCAAGTGCCCAAAGACATAATCCACACTGCAGGTTTATCATAATTTTTGCCACGAAAATGTGGTAAAAAAAAGTTGAAAAAAGATTCTTTGCACAAAGACTTGATGCACATTGCAGTTATTTTGCAGACCAGGCCTTGTGTGGTAATCCAAAGGGGGTCTAAGGTCTGTATTAGTTTATGGGGTTAAGGTATAGGGTCTGTATATGGAGGTCTGAATTTATTACAGTCTTTCATTATTTAGGGGGTCCAAGTCTTGAATTTATGTAGGGTGTCTGCATTTAAGGGGTCTGATCTTATTTGGGAGACCTCAGTCTATATATAGGGCACCTCGTTTAGAGGCCTGCATGTTTTCAGGAGGTTGGGGGTCTGAATTTATTTGGGGGAGTTTGTGTTTGCTTAGGAGGTCTGTTCTGGAGTCTTCATTTCTTTAAGGCGGGGGTTGTATTTAATCTGGGGTCTGGAATTGGAATTCATTCAGAGATCTGTGTTACTATTTAGAGGGTCTGGTTTGGGGGATTTTGTATTTATTTAGGGGGTCTGAATTTACTTGTGGTGCTATAGAGGTTGGGGATGGCTGCAGAAACAAGAGGCCAAAGATTTCTTGGCAGAAAACTGTAGCAGTCAGAAGAAGTTGTCATGGCAGTCTGGGCCGAATGGAGAAGAAAAGAAAATTAAAAATGCCACTGGATTTATAGAGGAGCTGTCACCTCTCCTGACATGTCTTTCCATAAGAAACAGCAATCCGTTTTATTTTTTAGTTAGAAATGTGTTTATTATTCATCCAGCCAGGTGTGCACTCTGTGACGAACAGTGGAACCTCTCAGGCTATTATTGACAGAGCCCTTTATCCAGCAGACTCTGTGCACTCTGTGCACAGCCGCTTCTATGAATAATAGCCTGAAATGTTGCATTGTCTGTCACATACTGCAAACTTTGCTGGATGAAAACACATATCTAATTAAGCAGTAAAAAGGAGTGCTCTCCTAACTTCTTCTCAGGGTGAAGCAAAATGACTATGAAAGAACCTGGCTCTGTCTGTGAGGAGCTAGGAGAGGAAACAGGAAAACCAAAGGTGCACAGAGCCCACCTTTGGTGCACTTAGCTGCTAAGTCTTATATGGATTAAAAGTACTTTTTCCCCAGAATTAAGCAATTTATTGCCAAGCATTCGGCTGAACTAGCCCTACAAGACATTGTGCTGGTATAACAGTGAATGTCCTGCTGACAGATGCTCTTTAAAACTGCCCAAGCATTTTGTAGCTATAGAATGTGCGCAACTCCTTCACCTAGTACTGAGGAATCTGAGATCTGAGATCAGACCGCACACAGCTTGTAAAGAGGGTGAACTGTGTGACCGCCCATCTGCAGTTCATAGACTGCCCATGTATGCTTTTCTTATATCTTTTGTTAATCCATGTACATACAGGACATGTATATGTGTTAGGTTGCACTGAATATGCAATGCAATCAATGCAATGCTTCATTTTGCAAGTTGGCTGGATGACAGCCGTGGTAACCTGTGGCATCGTTTTGTGTGTGGTGATGTTACCGAGCTACTGTCTTCTGAGTGTCAGTTGCAAGGAAGGAATGGAGGACTTGCTATGCCCAGGAATAGGCTCTCAGTGACTATGGATGGAGCATGGTGACCCCGAAGCATGCACTCTTTCAGGAGGGGATAATGGAGAGTCCGTATAAGGAGGAGATTTAGTTCCAACTGGAGTAAGCGGAAGGTTGGAAATCACGACAGCATGCTTGTACGGAGGTGAGAAGAGGGATCATCTGGGTGGAGAGCTGCTTCACACAAAGAGACTAGTATTGGTCTGGGGGCTGACAGAGCTGGACTGCTAATGTCCCATGTGGGCTGCTGCTGAAATGCATACTTACCAACTTTGCAGTTGGTATATTCGGAACAAATAGACCCGCACCAAGAATGCCCCCAAACAGAGCAAGATTGCCCAATTAAGGTCTGGGCTCACATAAACTCCATTCATTTTGGGCCAGGACAGCCCAAATTTGCAGGGACTATCTTAGGAAATTAGGCACAGTCCCTGTATATCAGGAATATTGTAAACTATGGAAATGCTGATGGCTGAAGCGTATTGTCAGTCGAAGTGGTTAGCTCTCAGAGGTTGTGGGAAGATTCAGCCATGCTTGAGAAAACACTGATACGGTGATAAGTACGGGCTATAACCTGTGACAGGTTTTTGTTAGATCCTATTGGAGATGGGGACAAATCCCTATCTCTCTGAGATGATGATCTAGCTAAAGTGGTGTCTGACTGCCCTGAGGGCCTGAGATGTGACCTGGTAGTACTGTCCTGATCTAGACTGGACTAGTGAGTGGAGTAAATAGCAGGAGGAATGGTGGAGAAAAAGCCTCTGAAATTCAGTTTCAAAGTGAGAAGGCTGCCCTACTGTCAGTGAACGTGTAATGTGGAGCAGACTATCCCTGTAAACGGCCTAAAACAACAGATGAATAAATACTTACCTGTTTTCTTCCCTGTTTCTTTGAGTGTGACGCTCCGGTCCTCTCCACTGCTGACATGATCTTCTTGGTTGCAGTGGTGACATTCCATGCACAGGTCACCACTGCCGCCAATCGCTGGCCTGAGGCAAGTGGTTGGCTGCAGCAGTGACACCGTGGACACAGAACCTCTCACCTGTAGCCAGAGAAACAAAGAGCAGTGGTGAGGACTGAAGCACATCACAGGAACTAGCAGACGAGAAAACGTGTAAGTACACATTCGACTGCTATTTTAGGCAGTTTATAGTTGTTGCCCGAGTTTTTATACAACTTGGACAACCTTTTAAAGAAATCATGCCATCTTGTGTTATATGGTTACTAAGGTTGGAAAAAGACAACAGTCCATCAAGTCCAACCTGCAATCCAGCTATACTGATCCACAGATCAAATCCCTGGATCAATATCCATCTTCCTTTTAAAAAGGGGTTGTGCCAAGGGAAAGGGTGTGTAGAACAAGATTTCTATACATTGTCAGAAGCCTCAATGTTATTTTAAATTAAAAAGTCATCTAAACCTTTTTTGAAGCCATCTACCGTATTTGCTGTGACCAGCTCCTGTGGCTATTCCAGAGGGTCACAGCCCTGACTGTAAAGAATGCTTCTCGCCTCTTATGACTGAATCTCTTTTTCTCCAGGCTTAGGGAGTGGCCCCTTGTTTTTTAACACAGAATAGCTTCCCTCAAGATTTTTTGTATGGTCCGTTTATATATTTGTACAGGTTAATCATGTTCCCCCCTTAGACGTCTCTTCACAAGATTAAATAAATTTAATTTTTTCTTCATAAGTAAGATCTTCCAGGCCCTTTATGAGTTTAGTTGCTCTCCTTTGCACTTTCTCTAACTCCAGGGCATCCTTTTTATGGACTGGTGCCCAGAACTGAACCACGTATTCCAGGTGAGGCTGCTTTTTATATTGGCAATATTACATCCCTGTCCCGTGAGTCCATACCTCTTTTAATACAAGCAAAATTCTGTTGGCCTTACAGGCAGCTGACTGGCATCGCATGCTGTTATTTAGAGAGGGAGGGAAGCAACCAAGTTACATGGAAGGATAAATCACTCAAGTTGTCGACTAGGAGGAAAGCACACCCAAGGGAGTTTGCAGGAGGAGATGTACCACAAAGGCTATGTAGATACATGTGAAGAGTAAAAGCAGAGAACCAATAGCAAATTCTGCAAAGGAAGCGGAATTACTCACTCCTTAACATCAGTGTGTGTCAAAAGGAGGAAGAAGAAATCCTGCATGAACTGCAGAACGAGAAATCAGTCCAAGAATGAAATGGCAGCAGCATCCTGGACACACAGACCCCACATCCAGCAAGTATTACATATCCACACAAAACCCTGAAACTAGAAGACTGTAAACTGTATATCAGGGGAAGACTGAAACTTTTTCACTCATCGTAAGTCCTTACATATGTAATAAGATTTTTTCTCCAGGTCAGAGGTGCTCATAGCCTTTAAGGTTTAGTAAAGCGAAGAAGAGCTTGTGCCTTCAGGAACACTGGGCACATAAACTGAGCAGTGCTGCAGCCTGCAGGTGACGACATACATTAATCCCTCCCTGGTGGAGGAAGCAGAGAATTCTAATTATCGTCTGTGCCCATTCCTTCTTCTACATAAGCTTATCGCAGGGCTCACCCCCTGTAATGATGTGAGCAGCAATAATATGGCACACTGCAGTCTACCCCGCCTGCGCTGGCGCTCTGAGCAGTGTCCACACATTTCTGGATAGAGTATGAGCCAAACTAAAAAGAACATGTTTACGATGCCCGGGGAAGGGGCTGTGCACTGGGAATTTTTGGCTGTGGGTGAACAATGTAACAGTTCGGATCTGGTTGCCAAGATTTAATGGGATGTAAAATGGGCAAAAGAATATAATGAAATGGTTCTGGGAACTCGCCACCCCCACCAAACACAGGGCAGATCTCAGGATGTTCCTCAGTTCCCCGAGCCAGGAGAGGGGGAGGGAAGCCTGTTGACTGCCGCCTGGCTGTGCTTACCAGCGCTGGGTGGCTACTCCTCAGGTCCAAGCAGATTACACAGAATATTTTTTATGTCTTTATAAAGGCTAAACACCACTAAATACCTAAATATTCTACCAATTCCCCAACCTCCAAGATCACAGAAGCTGAGATCTGTGGTGCTGTTTGCAGATGATTTAGGGCCCATTCACGTCTGCAACTGTTCTGTGGTCCGCAAATTGCCGATACACAAAACATGGAGACCGGCCACGTTCGGCACTATAATAAAAATGCCTTTTCTTGTCCGTGGCTGCGGACAAGAATAGGACATGTTCTATTTTCTTGCGGGGCCATGGAACAGAAGTCCGGAAATGAAAATGAATGGGTCCGCACCTGTTCCGCAATTTTGGGATGTGGACCCATTTTGGGGACGTGTGAATGGACCCTTACACTGAAGAACCGATTTCATTGTTAAATTTCTTTATTCTGCAGGGTCAAAAATGTATATCTGACTTCTTACAGTGTCCCTATTATTGAGCTCTTATGCACTTGCGATGTGTAAATCCCATCATAATCCCTGCATCTCTCCATAATCCCCATAAAAATAAAGTAGAAGAGCACAATTATAGGGACACTTTTACCCTGCAGAGACCAGACTTGTTGACTCCACGTAGGAGCCGTTCTATATTGTGAGGTTAATGCAAACAGGTCTTCACATCTGAGCTTCCTGGATTTCTGTGCACATGATGAAGATGACTCGGCTTTAAAGAGGTCCTCTCACCGCTCCTGCCATTCCTGTTTTAATATCTTTATGTATTCTCCCTGTAATAACAATTCTGGAACATCTATTCTTATGGCTCTATGCTGTGCCATTCCTGTGTTATTTCTACTAGAAGTTATGAATGAATTGCTAGCAGTCTGCAGTAAGGGTACAGAGGGGAGGTAACCAGTTGGGTGTGTACCTGCACAGTCTGAAAATGGCAGCACTGATTAGATAGAGTCAGACTGTGCAGGTACACCCCCCAACTGGTTACCACCCCTCTGTACCCTTACTGCAGACTGCTAGCAACTCTTTTATAACTTCTACTAGTAATAATAAAGGAATGGCAGAACATAGAGCCATACAAATAGATGTTCCAGAAGTGTTATTGCATGGGGAATGCATGAGGCTATTAAAACAGGCATGTCAGGAGTGGTGAAAGGTCCTCTTTAACCGAAAGCACAGGTGCATGTCTTAACAGGGTTTTCCAAGATTGTAAAACAGATGACCTATCAGTATCTGATCTTTGAGGGTCCGACACCCCTGCCAATCAGCTGATTGAGAAGGCAGCAGTACTCCTGTGAGCACCGCAGTCTTCTCCATCTCACCAAGCAAAGCTCCATACATTGTATAGTGGCTGTGCTTGGTATTGCACTCAGCCCTTTTCACTTCTATGGGGCTGAGCTGCGCATGTGACTGACGAATGTGTCGTCACTAGCCTAGGAAAAGCTGAGAAAAGACAGCTAATTGGCGGGGTCCTGGGTGTCGGATCAGATGGTAGGATAGGTCATTGGTATTAAAGTCTCTGAAAACCCCTTTAAGGTTTGACTTTGAGTTCACATCCCTCTAGATAAGTGATAAGAACATCAAGCTTGGTGACAACCATCCCTGTGGTATGAGTAGTTATATCGTCCTACAATGAAAGCGCTGGCTCCTTGTCAAAGACACATATATTTCCCATACAATCAAGAAGAACAGTTCAAATGGCTGCACGGTTGCTTTAGTGTCCCTCACCAGTAATAGACAAGAATTAAAATAGGAGATGAGAAAACATGGAGAATGTCAAGCTGCACGGCCACAAATATGAGGGTCGGCTCTCGAATCATCAGTGTACAAGCAGCTGCTCTGAGGCACAGGCAGAGACAGGAGTCCAACATGACTGCTCACCCCTGACCATCTGCCGACCCATCACTGGTATCATTGTGCAAGGCATGGTGGAGCAGGCAGTGTCTGGCACGCTGCGGGTAGTGCCTGTCACAGGCCAACCATCTTGGACACTGGCACAATTTTCTCACTAGCTACTTGGAAGTGGTATGAGAACAGCCGGCTCGCTCTCCAGGAGACAAGATGTCATGTATCTGTGCCCTGCACACAGCTCCTTGTCGAGGAGCCATGTCTTAAAGTGTGAGGAGATGCTGTGCTCTCTTCTGGACATCACGTGCAGGTCTACAGCGCTCTCCATGGTCCTGGGCTGAGTTCTTGCCACCACTCACACAGCTGCAACATTAACCATCTGAGTGCCTACAGTCACTGCACTCTTTCCTGTTCTTCTCAATTGACCTTGCTTTAATTATGCCTTCCCTCTGATCCCGTCTTCTTCACATGATATACAATCAATCTCTCGCCCAGAAAGTGCACTGAGCAACAACCACAGAAAGCTTTGCTTTTCACACGTACTTAATACAGATCATCTCAGGAAAAGGCTGATTTCTCCAAACTATACCCGTCTACTTCCATCCGTTTCACACTGTGCTCTCACAGGTTATCAAGGGAGGGGATAAAAAGTGGCGAGCCCGGCAGGAGGGAGGTGGAAGACACAGGAGTGGCTGCCAAGTCTGTGCCAACCCTCCTCTGTCAAACGCTTCATTTTAATAGTTAACACTGTGACCCTGCAGCCAGACACGAGACAACTAATCAAGGCAGATTCATCGAGTGACAGCCATCTCTCCGCATCAATCTCTGTCATCGCGTTTTGTCTTTGTGCTGACATCTTTTATATTACACACAGAGATAATGGGAAGTCAAAACCAGAAAACATCCCATTCTCTGCTGAAGACATCACATGCTCCCCGCACTTCTGCTGTGCTACGTCCTGCCCATGTCTATGTAGGGCACGTCCACCACACATGAATCTGTGGCTCCAGCATTGCCCAGAACTTCGAGCGTCACTCAGCAATTAAATGCTTATACAAATAGTCTGTATCTGCGAGACAAAAGCGTATCCTACTGCTAATGCAAAGGGAAGAGCCGCACAGCAGCCGCCGGGACTCAATGAGGCAATGGCACCTTATTATGATGGCTGTACTAAAGACAATTATAGAGGTGCGAAAAGAAAAAAGCTGCCCGTACAGTGACAAACAGCTCCAGTATGGATAACGCAGCAGATGTAGTTGTCCTTTTTACAAGCGCAATTTTGTTGCCCAAGAGAAGTGGTTATCGATGGTGCTGCATGCCAGTGGGCGCTCATTTAGCTCTATTACCGGGGAGCAGTCATCTGCACTGCGTGTGCTCATGGTTAATATGATTGTTGGGACACATGCAGTTCTATTATTGTCAGCAGCATAAAAGCTGCGGTCACACAACAATCAAGCTTTTGCTCGTTTGTCAGGTGATCATTTGCGACCAGCAATGATTGGGGAAAGCTCATTCCCAGTTGTTGACCAGTGTAAAAGCCCCCTTATAGCCCAGGGAGCGGCAGAACGAGAGTTCCCAGGAGCGCGTATTCTATAAACGGTTAGCAATCAACCAACAATCCAGCATACACTGATTATTTCAGGTGAATCTGCAGCCCTATGTAACACCACAGATAATACAGTAATAACTCTCTGAGTACAGATAACGTAGGATATGTTCCCTGCAGTCCTGTGTAAGATAATAAATAAAATCTAGACATAGCTCTCTGAGTACAGATAATGTAGTAGATGTTCCCTGCAGTCCTATGTAACATCACAGATAACACAGTGATAACTCTCTGAGTATAGATAATGTAGTAATGTTACCTGCAGTCCTACAGCGCTGGCCAAAAGTATTGGCACCCCTGCAATTCTGTCAGATAATACTCAATTTCTTCCAGAAAATGATTGCAATCACAAATGCTTTGGTAATAATATCTTCATTTGATTTGTCTTCAATGGAAAACCACAAAAAGAATTGTCAAAAAGCCAAATTGGATATAATTCCACACCAAACATAAAAAAGGGGGTGGACAAAAGTATTGGCACCCTTTGAAAAATCATGTGATGCTTCTCTAATTTGTGTAATTGACAGCACCTGTTACTTACCTGTGGCACATAACAGGTGGTGGCAATAACTAAATCACACTTGCAGCCAGTTGAAATGGATTAAAGGTGACTCAACCTCTGTCCTGTGTCCTTGTGTGTACCACATTGAGCATGGAGAAAAGAAAGAAGACCAAAGAACTGTCTGTGGACTTGAGAAGCAAAATTGTGAGGAAGCATGAGCAATCTCAAGGCTACAAGTCCATCTCCAAAGACCTGAATATTCCTGTGTCTACCGTGCGCAGTGTCATCAAGAAGTTTAAAGCCCATGGCACTGTGGCTAGCCTCCCTAGATGTGGACAGAAAAGAAACATTGACGAGAGATTTCAACGAAAGATTGTGCGGATGGTGGCTAAAGAACCTCGACTAACATCCAAACAAGTTCTAGCTGCCCTGCAGTCCGAGGGTACAACAGTGTCAACCCGTACTATCCGTCGGCATCTGAATGAAAAGGGACTCTATGGTAGGATACCCAGGAAGACCCCACTTCTGACCCAGAGACATAAAAAAGCCAGGCTTTTGGAGTTTGCCAAAACTTACCTGAGAAAGCCAAAAACTTTTTGGAAGAATGTTCTCTGGTCAGATGAGACAAAAGTAGAGCTTTTTGGGAAAAGGCATCAACATAGAGTTTACAGGAAAAAAAAGAGGCCTTCAAAGAAAAGAACACGGTCCCTACAGTCAAACATGGCGGAGGTTCCCTGATGTTTTGGGGTTGCTTTGCTGCCTCTGGCACTGGACTGCTTGACCGTGTGCATGGCATTATGAAGTCTGAAGACTACCAACAAGTTTTGCAGCATAATGTAGGGCCCAGTGTGAGAAAGCTGGGTCTCCCTCAGAGGTCACGGGTCTTCCAGCAGGACAATGACCCAAAACACACTTCAGAAAGCACTAGAAAATGGTTTGAGAGAAAGCACTGTAGACTTCTAAAGTGGCCAGCAATGAGTCCAGACCTGAATCCCATAGAACACCTGTGGAGAGATCTCAAAATGGCAGTTTGGAGAAGGCACCCTTCAAATCTCAGGGACCTGGAGCAATTTGCCAAAGAAGAATGGTCTAAAATTCCAGCAGAGCATTGTAAGAAACTAATTCATGGTTACCGGAAGCGGTTGTTCGCAGTTATTTTTTCTAAAGGTTGTGCTACCAAGTATTAGGCTGAGGGTGCCAATACTTTTGTCCGGCCCATTTTTGGAGTTTTGTGTAAAGTGATCAATGATTTGACTTTTTTTTCATTCTCTTTTGTGTTTTTTCATTGCAAGCAAAATAAATGAAGATCAAAGCATTCGTGATTGCAATCATTTTCTGGAAGAAATTGAGTATTATCTGACAGAATTGCAGGGGTGCCAATACTTTTGGCCAGCACTGTATGTAACACCACAGATAGCAAAGTGATAACTGAGTTCAGATAATGTAAATGTTACATGCAGTCCTATGTAACACCACAGATAACACAGTGATAACTCTCTGAGTACAGAAAATGTAGTAATGTTACCTGCAGTCCTATGTAACACCACAGAGTACAGAAAGTGCTAAATATGATGCAGTCATGTGTCACATCCATGTACATGCAAAGGGGCCTACATACAGGAAGGAAGCACTCCATCACTTTTTACAGTTTTTCTGAGTGACAAGACAATTTATCTGGAAAACTAGAGAAAATTATAATTCCCCATTCAATCTGGGTGACCAGCGCCCCTGTCCATCCACTGTCAGCGGGTGATTGACACCTCCAATCTGTCTCCATTTTCCTGACGCTGCTCTCAGGACGCCATATCTGATTTGTCAGAATATCTTATAACCTTGTCAGCCAGAGGCGACCGATAATCGCCGGAAACAGGGTTATTTTCGGTGAAATATAAAATCTGACTGAGAAAAGTGAATGTAATGTACAGGGGCTGCACCAGCAATGTGCACCGCGGACCCCCAAGCTGACCTCACATCAGGTTGTCACTAGCATGACCCCCAGAGAGGAGGACATCTCATGACGCAACATGAGCAACGAGGAGGACACATGTTAAAGGGAACCTGTCACCTCCTTGGGCTAAAAAAACCTGTTAGCAGTACCTTAATTTATGTTCCAGCGTGATTCAGAAGATGATCTTTGTAAGGAGAAGAGATCCTTCAAACTGTGTAAAATTCATATTTTAATCCTCCGTTGGCGCGCTGCCTTGACTCGGCTTGAAGTCAAGGGGGCAGCGGCCTCCTTGACTCGAGTCAAGTAAACCACTCCCCTTGGCAAGATGATGGACAGTTTGCTGATGGGCCGGGGATCGCGCAAGTCTCGCGCATGCGCGGTGCGCGATATCTCCCTGCGCGATCCCGGCCCCAGCTCTTCAAATTCCGGGCGCCTGTGCCTGTACTGCGCATGCACCAAGTAAGCGAGCGCTTGGCGCATGCGCAGTACAGGCACAGGCGCCCGGAATTTGAAGAGCTGGGGCCGGGATCGCGCAGGGAGATATCGCGCACCGCGCATGCGCGAGACTTGCGCGATCCCCGGCCCATCAGCAAACTGTCCATCATCTTGCCAAGGGGAGTGGTTTACTTGACTCGAGTCAAGGAGGCCGCTGCCCCCTTGACTTCAAGCCGAGTCAAGGCAGCGCGCCAACGGAGGATTAAAATATGAATTTTACACAGTTTGAAGGATCTCTTCTCCTTACAAAGATCATCTTCTGAATCACGCTGGAACATAAATTAAGGTACTGCTAACAGGTTTTTTTAGCCCAAGGAGGTGACAGGTTCCCTTTAAACCCCCGAGGGCCCAACACCACTAAACAGTCCAATATGGCAAAACCAGGCGCGCCGGGTGAACTGGGTGACAGTGGCTGGCACCAGGTTTGCAGGGCTTAAAGGGGTTTTCATACAGTTTTTAACTGATTGTGGGGGTCCGAACAACCCCCAACCCCGATCAGCTGTTTGAGAAGGCACGCGGTCTACTTTGAGCTTTGCCTAAACCATGTGATGTCATGTACATTGAAGTGAATGGGGCTGAGCTGTGATACTGAGCACCGCCATTACACCATGTACGGCGCTGTGCTTGGTGAGCAGAGAGAAGGCCGTGGTGTTACTGTGAGCACCGATGCCTTCTCAAGCAGCTGACCAGTGGGGGTCCAAGGTGTCAGAATAGTAGCCTTTGATTGCTATCTATAAGTTATGGGGATCATTTACTTTCAGATATAATCCAGTTTTTTGGCGTATACCTGACACAGATTGCGGCGCAAAGGTTATTTGCGCCGCAATCTGCAACTTTTCCCCGCTCACGCCAGGTCTAAAAAAGGGGTGGGGGAAGGGTCACCAGGCCCGTCTCATTAACCATTTTCTACTCCTGTTTTAGGCATAGAAAATGTTCTAAATCTACACCAGGAGGGAGCTGATGTAGAAGTAGACCAGCGGTGGATGCGCCAAAGTTATGAAGAGGCTGCGCCTCTATGTACCTTTGGGAGATTCTCCACCAGTGCCGGGTTTTTAAGATCGGCGTCTAAAACGGTGAAGCCTGGTGAAATCTGCCCACAGAGGACGTGAAAAACTAAACATGGCACAGACTGAACTGCTACTATCACCCCAAAACGACCGCTGGCACAGTACAATATCTGTACGCCTGTGACTTAGGGCTCATGCATATGACCGGATGTGTGAAGTCCGTGCTGCATCCGTTTTTTTTTGCAGACCCTCTGTAACAATGCCTATCCTTCTTCGCAAAATAGACAAGAATAGGACATGTTCTATTTTTGGGGGAAACATGCGGAGATATGGACACGGAATAATTTCCGTTTTTTTCAAGCCCCATTGAACTAAATGGTTCCGCATTGCCCATACAGACCTGAGAGGGGTGTCAGATCTGCGGCGTTACACAACCGGACACACCAGGCACTGGGAGCACTGAACAAATCGGGGTCACCAGTGGGCTCAGTCACTAAGATATCACAGCTTCACCAATGTCTGTAGCCATATGAGGGGAAACAGACGCCCAGTCACTGTAGACCTGGTGGGAGGTGGAACGGATTGGATAAAGGGGATAACATGGATACAAGAGTCTATGAGAGAAGAGAACTATAATAAATATGTAGGGACTGAGGGCCACCAGCTATTCTACCAGAGTCCATGGACCGCACGGCATGTACATAGTCGCCCTACATGTGCGGAGTGATGTCACCTTAGATGGGTGCACGCAGTACTACGCCCCCTCAGTGTTCTAATTCCGTCCTGTAGCTCCCAGTATAGGTGAATTATTACAGTCTGCACAACCACATGCCAGCGTCTACCTCAGGGTTAATCGTCACGTGGCTGCCATTGCGGCTCGGGTATATAAAGCGCTGGCAGGATGGGAAACGTATAATTGATGTTTACCGCTGTCTGATTGCAGAGAATGAGAAGCGGGACATTGGGCACAGGTAGCACTGAACTTCAGGGAGGGGGGCTGCAGCGTAGGAAGCGCAGACTATAAACAGCAGCGTTGTTACTCACATTGTAGCCAGGTCCCGGCTCACATAGGCCGTACAATAGCCAGCATTGTGAGGGAACATCCCGAGTGCCCCCCATACAGCACCCCTGACACTGGGCATCCTGCTGCCATGCAGGCCGGAGACAGCGCTCAGCTCATACAAGTGCAGGGGTAATTAATGAGGGTAATAGGATCATCCCAGCTTCCAACCGCAGCTGCAGAGGAAACAGCAACCGCTGCCAGGCCAGGGCTACGCTGCGAGGAGGGCGGCACACAAGAGCTGCCTATAAGGATGAAGTGCTCGCTCCCTCAGCGCTCCCCTGACCGGAAAACTGCCAACTACTCTCAGCAGAGAGGAGCCAACAACCCCTACCATCCTCCAACCTCCATATGAGAAACTTACGGCCAGCATACAGCAAGTACAACAGCAGAGTCCTCATTGCCGCTACCAGAGTATCAGCGGGACCATGGTACTAAGGTCTAATTCACACATTGGTGATTGGTCAGTGATTTCCATCAGTGATGGTTACATCATACTATACTATAATATCACCTCAGACAGAGGTATATAATACACATATAGCGCTCACTATATACCATACTTACTATATAATATCACCTCAGACATAGGTACATAATACACATAACACATACTACAGTATATACCATACTTACTATATAATATCACCCCAGACAGAGGTATATAATACATATATAGAACATAGTGCATGCCATACTTACTATACAATATCACCTCAGACAATACATAATACACATATAGCACATACTATATACTATACTTACTATATAATATCACCCCAGACAGAGGTACATAATACATATATAGAGCATACTGCATGCCATACTTACTATATAATATCACCTCAGACATAGGTATATAATATACATATAGAACATAGTGCATGCCATATTTACTATATAATATCACCTCAGACATAGGTATATAATACACATATAGCACATACTATATACAATACTTACTATATAATATCACCTCAGACAGAGGTACATAATACATATATAACACACACTACACACCATACTTACTATATAATATCACCTAAGAGGTAAATAATACACATATAGTACATGCTATACACCATACTTACTATATAACATCACTTCAGATATAGGTATATAATACACATATAGCACATACTACATATCATACTTACTATATAATATCACCTCAGAGGTAAACAATACACATATAGTACATAATATACACCATACTTACTATATAATATCACCTCAGACTAGGGTTGCAGCGGTAACAGGTTCCACGGTATACCACGGTAATGAAATGCACGGTTATCAAACCGTGGGCATTTGCTTATTACCGGTAAATGGCGACAAGACTTTTTAGTCTTGTCGCCATTTGCGCCTGGACCCGACCGCATTACTGATACTAGGCTGCGCTACTGCGCAGCCTAGTATCAGAGGACATGGAGAAGATAAAATAAAAAAAATCACTTACCCGTCCGGCGGTCCTCCTCTTTTCCGGGTCGCGCTGTACTGTCCTGACCGCGTACAGCGTCAGGACGTAGTGCGCGCACTCTGACCTGACGCTGCACGCTGTCAGGTGACAGTGCAGCTACGGGAGACTAAGGAGCGCCGGACACCGGAGAGGAGCCGCAGCGCAGGAAAAGTAAGTGATTTTTTTTATTTTATTTAGATGGTGGGCTGAAGGGGCCACAGTGGGCTGATGGGGGCACAGTGGGCTGATGGGGGCACTGGGGCCGATCTGAGGTCTGAAGGGGGCACTGGGGCCGATCTGAGGTCTGAAGGGGGCACTGGGGCCAATCTGAGGTCTGAAGGGGGCACTGGGGCCAATCTGAGGTCTGAAGGGGCACTGGGGCCAATCTGAGGTCTGAAGGGGCACTGGGGCCAATCTGAGGTCTGAAGGGGGCACTGGGGCCAATCTGAGGTCTGAAGGGGGCACTGGGGCCAATCTGAGGTCTGAAGGGGGCACTGGGGCCAATCTGAGGTCTGAAGGGGGCACTGGGGCCAATCTGAGGTCTGAAGGGGGCACTGGGGCCAATCTGAGGTCTGAAGGGGGCACTGGGGCCAATCTGAGGTCTGAAGGGGGCACTGGGGCCAATCTGAGGTCTGAAGGGGGCACTGGGGCCAATCTGAGGTCTGAAGGGGGCACTGGGGCCAATCTGAGGTCTGAAGGGGGCACTGGGGGCCAATCTGAGGTCTGAAGGGGCCACTGGGGCCAATCTGAGGTCTGAAGGGGGCACTGGGGCCAATCTGAGGTCTGAAGGGGGCACTGGGGCCAATCTGAGGTCTGAAGGGGGCACTGGGGCCAATCTGAGGTCTGAAGGGGGCACTGGGGCCAATCTGAGGTCTGAAGGGGGCACTGGGGCCAATCTGAGGTCTGAAGGGGGCACTGGGGCCAATCTGAGGTCTGAAGGGGGCACTGGGCCAATCTGAGGTCTGAAGGGGGCACTGGGGCCAATCTGAGGTCTGAAGGGGGGCACTGGGGCCAATCTGAGGTCTGAAGGGGGCACTGGGGCCAATCTGAGGTCTGAAGGGGGCACTGGGGCCAATCTGAGGTCTGAAGGGGGCACTGGGGCCAATCTGAGGTCTGAAGGGGGCACTGGGGCCAATCTGAGGTCTGAAGGGGGCACTGGGGCCAATCTGAGGTCTGAAGGGGGCACTGGGCCAATCTGAGGTCTGAAGGGGGCACTGGGGCCAATCTGAGGTCTGAAGGGGGCACTGGGGCCAATCTGAGGTCTGAAGGGGGCACTGGGGCCAATCTGAGGTCTGAAGGGGGCACTGGGGCCAATCTGAGGTCTGAAGGGGGCACTGGGGCCAATCTGAGGTCTGAAGGGGGCACTGGGGCCAATCTGAGGTCTGAAGGGGGCACTGGGGCCAATCTGAGGTCTGAAGGGGGCACTGGGGCCAATCTGAGGTCTGAAGGGGGCACTGGGCCAATCTGAGGTCTGAAGGGGGCACTGGGGCCAATCTGAGGTCTGAAGGGGGCACTGGGGCCAATCTGAGGTCTGAAGGGGGCACTGGGGCCAATCTGAGGTCTGAAGGGGGCACTGGGGCCAATCTGAGGTCTGAAGGGGGCACTGGGGCCAATCTGAGGTCTGAAGGGGGCACTGGGGCCAATCTGAGGTCTGAAGGGGGCACTGGGGCCAATCTGAGGTCTGAAGGGGGCACTGGGGCCAATCTGAGGTCTGAAGGGGGCACTGGGGCCAATCTGAGGTCTGAAGGGGGCACTGGGGCCAATCTGAGGTCTGAAGGGGGCACTGGGGCCAATCTGAGGTCTGAAGGGGGCACTGGGGCCAATCTGAGGTCTGAAGGGGGCACTGGGGCCAATCTGAGGTCTGAAGGGGGCACTGGGGCCATCTGAGGTCTGAAGGGGGCACTGGGGCCAATCTGAGGTCTGAAGGGGGCACTGGGGCCCCGAATCTGAGGTCTGAAGGGGGCACTGGGGGCCGATCTGAGGTCTGAAGGGGGCACTGGGGCCGATCTGAGGTCTGAAGGGGCACTGGGGCCGATCTGAGGTCTGAAGGGGGCACTGGGCCGATCTGAGGTCTGAAGGGGGCACTGGGGCCGATCTGAGGTCTGAAGGGGGCACTGGGCCGATCTGAGGTCTGAAGGGGGCACTGGGGCCGATCTGAGGTCTGAAGGGGGCACTGGGGCCGATCTGAGGTCTGAAGGGGGCACTGGGGCCGATCTGAGGTCTGAAGGGGGCACTGGGGCCGATCTGAGGTCTGAAGGGGGCACTGGGGCCGATCTGAGGTCTGAAGGGGGCACTGGGGCCGATCTGAGGTCTGAAGGGGGCACTGGGGCCGATCTGAGGTCTGAAGGGGGCACTGGGCCGATCTGAGGTCTGAAGGGGCACTGGGCCGATCTGAGGTCTGAAGGGGGGCACAGTGGGCCGATTTGAGGTCTGAAGGGGGCACTGGGGCTGATATGAGGTCTGAAGGGGGCACTGTGGGCTGATCTGAGCTCTCAAGGGGGCACTGGGGCCAATCTGAGGTCTGAAGGGGGCACTGGGGCCAATCTGAGGTCTGAAGGGGGCACTGGGGCCAATCTGAGGTCTGAAGGGGGCACTGGGGCCAATCTGAGGTCTGAAGGGGGCACTGGGGCCAATCTGAGGTCTGAAGGGGGCACTGGGGCCAATCTGAGGTCTGAAGGGGGCACTGGGGCCAATCTGAGGTCTGAAGGGGGCACTGGGGCCAATCTGAGGTCTGAAGGGGGCACTGGGGCCAATCTGAGGTCTGAAGGGGGCACTGGGGCCAATCTGAGGTCTGAAGGGGGCACTGGGGCCAATCTGAGGTCTGAAGGGGGCACTGGGGCCAATCTGAGGTCTGAAGGGGGCACTGGGGCCAATCTGAGGTCTGAAGGGGGCACTGGGGCCAATCTGAGGTCTGAAGGGGGCACTGGGGCCAATCTGAGGTCTGAAGGGGGCACTGGGGCCAATCTGAGGTCTGAAGGGGGCACTGGGGCCAATCTGAGGTCTGAAGGGGGCACTGGGGCCAATCTGAGGTCTGAAGGGGGCACTGGGGCCAATCTGAGGTCTGAAGGGGGCACTGGGGCCAATCTGAGGTCTGAAGGGGGCACTGGGGCCAATCTGAGGTCTGAAGGGGGCACTGGGGCCAATCTGAGGTCTGAAGGGGGCACTGGGGCCAATCTGAGGTCTGAAGGGGGCACTGGGGCCAATCTGAGGTCTGAAGGGGGCACTGGGGCCAATCTGAGGTCTGAAGGGGGCACTGTGGGCCAATCTGAGGTCTGAAGGGGGCACTGGGGCCAATCTGAGGTCTGAAGGGGGCACTGGGGCCAATCTGAGGTCTGAAGGGGGCACTGGGGCCGATCTGAGGTCTGAAGGGGGCACTGTGGGCTGATCTGAGGTCTGAAGGGGGCACTGTGGGCTGATCTGAGGTCTGAAGGGGGCACTGTGGGCTGATCTGAGGTCTGAAGGGGGCACTGGGGATGATCTGAGGTCTGAAGGGGGCACTGGGGATGATCTGAGGTCCGAGGATTAGTGTATCTTTTAATAATATATGTAACAAACTGTGATACCATGATAACCGTAATACCGCGGTATTTACTGAGACGGTTATCATACCGTGAAAATTTCATACCGTTGCAACCCTACCTCAGACAGAGGTATATAATACAAAGATAGAGTGTCATTTACTAAGCTGAAATATTACTAAACTAAGTGTTGCGCTGCTATCTGCAACTTCGTCCCGCTCACACCAAGTCTAAAATTGTGGGCATGGCATGAGGTGAAGGGCCAGCAGGCCCTCTTCATTCATAATTTTCTATGCCTGTTTCAGATGTAGAAAATGGTCTAAGTGTAAGACCACTCAGAAGCTGCGCCTCACTATACAGCCAGACCAGTGGCGTACATAGAAAAGTAAGGGCCCCATAGCAAAGATCAAACCAGGCTTCCCACACAGGACAGAAGGGATTCTGCCTAAACCTCTTTCAATGACCCTTAGGCCATTTTTCCACTGCTTCGTTTGCTAAAAATTGTTCCTTTAGAGGGTAGAGTCCTGACCAAGTTTTCACCTCCAGTAGAAGAGGAGATGATTCCAACTAACACTGGGCCCCCTCTTGTCCTGGGACCCACAGCAGTCACATGGTCTGCCGCTATGGTAGTAACGCCCCTGAGCCAGACCCCGAGAGGTATAGAATACACATATAACACATGCTATATACCATATTTACTATATATCACCTCAGACTGGACTCACTATATAGCCAAACGCACAGAGGTATATAATATACATACAGCATACACTATCTACCATACTTACTATATATCACCTCGGACTCTGGTCCTGCCACACAGCTATACCCCCAGAGGTATTTACCACACATATAGAACACACTATATACCATACTTACTATATAATATCACCTCAGACAGAGGTATATAATACACATATAGCACAAACTATATAATATCATCTCAGACGCTGGCCCCTCTATACAGCTAGACTCCCAGTGGTATATAATACACATACAGAACACCCTATATACCAAACTTACTACATAATATCACCTCAGACACTGGCTCCATTATACCCCGCCAGACCTCCAGAGGTATATAATACAAATATAGCACACATTATATATCATACTTACCATATCAAATCACTCATACGCTGGTCCTCTATACAGCCAGACCACCAGGGCTGTATATTACACATATAGAGGTATATACTACAGAAATAGCATACACTTATATACTGTAGAAATATTATATAACCACAGGTCCTAACAGCTCCATACAGCTAGACCTCTAGAAATATATATTACACGTATAGCATACACATATACTGTATACATACCATATAACCACATGTTCTGCCCCCTCTATACAGCCAGACCTCTAGAAGTATATATTACACATATAGCATACACTTATATACTGTAAATATATAATATCACCATAGGCCCTGCACCCTCTGTACAGCCAGACCTCTAGAAGTATATATTACACATACAACATACACTTATATACTGTAAATATATATCACCACAGGTCCTGCCCCCTCCATACAGCCAGACCTCTAGAGGTATATATTACACATATGGCATACAATTTTATACTGTATATATATAATATCACCACAGGTCCTGCCCCCTCTGTACAGCCAGACCTCTAGAAGTATATACTGCACATATAGCATACAATTATATACTGTATATATATAATATCACCACAGGTCCTGCCCCCTCCATACAGCCAGACCTCTAGAAGTATATACTACACGTATGTCATACACCTATATACTGTACATATATCATATAAGCACAGGTCCTGCCCCCTCCATACGGCCAGACCTCTAGAAGTATATACTACATGTATAGCATACACCTATATACTATACATATATCATATAACCACAGGTCCAGCCCCCTCCATACAGCCAGACCTTTAGAAGTATATACTACACGTATAGCATACACCTATATACTGTACATATGTCATATAACCACAGGTCCTGCCCCCTCCATACAGCCAGACCTTTAGAAGTATATACTACATGTATAGCATACACCTATATACTGTACATGTCATATAACCACAGGTCCTGCCCCCTCCATACAGCCAGACCTTTAGAAGTATATACTACATGTATAGCATACACCTATATACTGTACATATATCATATAACCACAGGTCCTGCCCCCTCCATACAGCCAGACCTTTAGAAGTATATACTACACGAATAGCATACACCTATATACTGTACATGTCATATAACCACAGGTCCTGCCCCCTCCATACAGTCAGACCTTTAGAAGTATATACTACACGTATAGCATACACCTATATACTGTACATATGTCATATAACCACAGGTCCTGCCCCCTCCATATGGCCAGACCTGTAGAGGTATATATTACACATATAGCATTCACTTACATATTGTACATATATAATATCACAAGTCCTGCCCCCTCAATACAGCCAGACCTGTAGATGACATGCACATAAGTATTTACAGCACGACCCCTTATACATCATACAGAAACCCCTCTTACCTGAGGATGGCGCTGTCCCCTTGCCGCACTGTCACGTTGTCCATGGCTTTGGGGAAGCCTGCGTCCCCGCTCCGCACCGGCACTCCTGCGGGCACAAGAAAGAGCAGCCTGAGACACAGGGCGAGCAACCACCTCCAGGGGGCGACGACCCCCGTCATCCTGCCCCCTCCCCCGCCTGCCGACAACCAGACACAGCGCAGCTGACACCGACAACTGCAGCACCAGGGGCCCCCTGGGCTTTCACTGCTACATGTCTCTGGAGCCCGCTCTCTGACTGCCGAGGACTGTGTGTGACTGAGGGGCTCTGCCTGCTCTGCGCTCCCGCCGCCTCACTCCCTCCCCGCCGCCTTACTGACCCTCCTCCATCTCCTCCTCTCACTGCTCCCCTCCTTCTGCACCCCACCTGTAGCTACTGAGGGCCCGGGGCCCCTGCACCCGGACCCAGCCTTCTGAATGTCCTAACAGATAAAAAAGCCTTAGATACTCACAGTGCAATATGTATATAGTGCAATAAAGTTGTGACACAAGTGATATATAGTGATAATGGTATAATGTTATATATATATAGTGCAATACAGGAGTGACACAAGTGATAGTATATTTTAGTATAATATCATTGTAAAGATATGCAGGGACTCAGTGATACACTCAGGGATATAGTCTTACATACAGATAGTATATAGAAAATACAGTGTTTAGTTCCCAGTCACACAGGATACAACATATGAGGGTGGGGTCATGCAGATACAGGATAAGGGTCCAGTCGCATACAGTACATAGGATTTGAGGGTCCAGTAACCAGGGGGTTGTCTGGCGTAGATGGTGACCTTTGGAAAAGTCGCACATACTAAATGAGCATTAATCTATGTCTAATCTCACCTTTAGCTCTTAGGGCTCGTGCACACAAACTTATTTTTTGTCCGTTCCGTTTTTTGCAGCCCATATGCGTAACTACTCACTTCAATGGGGTCACAAAAAACGGGAAATGACTCCATGTCCATTCCGCAAAAAAGTAGAACATGTCCTATTATTGTCCATATTACGGACAAGGATATAACTGTTCTATTTAGGGGCCGGCCGTTCTACTCCACAAAATGCGGAATGCATACGGCCGGTATCTATGGTTTTTTGCGGATTCGCAAATTGCGGACCACAAAATATCAACAGTCGTGTGCATGAGCCCTTAGACATATACCACTGTGAAAAGTGGCAAGCATAATGAAATATCACAAATTTAACAAAATCTTGAAGGAGATATCACAGTTTTGCCCCGATTTGCGACTTTTTTAAACGACAAAACTGACGTATCTGATCTGATAAATGTCCCCGCAGTGCGTATTACCCACCGATTCTTGTGCAGAAAAACCGCAGTGGAGTACAGCACCAGCTAAGTAGAAGAAAACGTCATGTACACTGTGTGGAGGTTACAAAAGAAGATTTCGGTGCAGAAACTGCAAAAACCGCCTAAAAGTTTGTGTGGGAAATCTATCGGCCATACAATGGGGCTTTTTTTCTACAATTTGCTCTGTTTCTGGATCCACATTGTATCTGTATTTGTTCCGTTTTTTGGTAGAGGATTAACTATTTGTTGTTTTGTAGGTTGCTGAAACGCAGACGATAATAAACAAAATACGTGAAAATGCAAATATGGAACATGTGTTTTTAAATTCGACCTATTGACTCCTATGGGCTAAAATGGCACCATTAAGGATTCACTGGATCACGGTGCATAATGAAAAAAAACGGCATGAACATAATAACGTGCATAAAAAATCTGAAATGTGAATAAAACCTATTAGTGGCGTTTTTTCAATGAAAAGAAAATCCAATTAATATGGTATAAAATCCGGAAGTGTGAATGAGCCCTTAGGCCACCTGCACACAATGTGGATTCTCGCGCAGTAAAACCGCAGCATAGTACAGTACCATTGCACAAATCTCACTACTCTTTGCTTTTTGCTTCCATGCGGAAACTGACCTTCCGCATGAATTTAGAAATCCTCAGCGTGTCCATTCTTTGGGCAGATTTCACCCTTTTCAATGGAAGACCTGAAATCACATCAAATCCGAACCAAAGAACGCAAGTATCACGTTTTTTTTTATGTGGTTCTGGTGCAGGAAATCTGTGCAAATTTTTTGCTAGTAAACCGGCACCTGTGTGCAGGCACCCTTAGCTGGCTTTCTTGTGGCAGTCTGCAGCGGCGAGGGACGGGTTACATTTGTGTTGCGCCTGGATTTATAGACTCTGCTCTGAATCCACAGGACTCATCATTTCCAGAAAAATGGCATTTTGTGCTGTATTCATTTTGTATGATGTATAGAGCAGCGACAGCAGCATCTCCGCTCCCACACAAGGGGGAGGGGATCGGTCCACGTCTTAAAGAGGAACTCCACCTCAACAATGCTATATGGAGGGCATGGGTATACAGAGGGAAGAAAATGGGTGCAGTGCTTGGGCACAGGTGTATGAAGAGTAGTGCTTGGGCATAGGTGAATGGACGGTAGCGATTGGGCACTGGTGTACAGAGGACAGTAATTGGGTACAGGTATAAAGAGGGCAGTGACTGGCCACAGGTGTACTTATGGCATCTATTGGGCACAGGTGTACAGAGGTCGGTAACTGGGCACAGGCATATGGAGGGTAGTGACTGGGCACAATTTTACAGAGGCAGACACTCTGGACAAGTGTACAGAGGGTGGCAAATGGGCACAGGATTAATGGCAGCAGTTGGGCACTGGTTCACAGAGACAGAAACGTGGGACAGGTGTACAGAGGGCTGGCAATGGACAATAGTGTATGGAGGGCAGTGTCTGGGCACAGGTGTATAAGGCCTTATTCAGTCAGTGTTTTGGTCAGTGATTTCCATCAGTGATTTTGAGCCAAAACCAGGTGCGGCTCTAAATATAGAACAGGTGCAGACCTTTCCCTTAGGCCCCATTGTGCACATCCTGGAAAACGGTCAGATGTTTTTCCAGGACATCCGTTCCGTTTTTCCGTAAAAAACGGAAAGGATGTATCCATATGTCATCCGTTTTTTGCGGATCAAACAGAAGGATGAATAACATCTGTACCTTTTCTTTTTTTTTTCCCCCTCCTGGAATGGAATCCGCAAATACAGATGACATGCGGATGCCTTTCCACATGTCTTCCGCATTTTTTGCGGATCCATAGACTTTCATTGTGCTACGGACCGCAATTTGGGAGAAAAGTAGGACAGGAGGATTTCTTTATGCGGACAGTCGGAACGGACACACGGATGCGGACACCACACGGTGTACTGTCCGCATTTTTTTCGGGACCCATTGAAATGAATGGATCCGCATCCTATCCGCATAATTGTCCGCAATTGCGGAAACGGATGCGGAAAGGATACGGACACATTATATGGACGTGTGAATGAGGCCTTATACCTTATATCTGTGCAGTCTCCAATGGTGGTTTTGGCTCACAATCACTGATGAAAATCACTGACCAAAACACTGAGTGTGAATAAGGCCTAAAGGTGTGGAGAGCAGTGTCTGTGCACAGGTGTATAAAGGGAAGAAAGAGCACAGGTGTGTGGAGGGCAGAGAATGGGCATAGGTGTGCAGAGAGCAGTGTTTGGGTACAGGTGTATGAAGGGCAGAGAATGGGCACCGGTTTGTGGAGGGCAGTGTCTGGGCACCGAGTGTGGAGGGCAGTATCAGGGCACAGGTGTATTGGGGGGGAAAATGGGCACAGGTGTGTGAAGGGGGGCGTCTGGGCACAGGTATGTGGAGGGCAGTGTCTGGGCACAGGTATGTGGAGGGCAGTGTCTGGGCACAAGTATATGGAGGATTGTAACGAGCCACAGGTATAAGCAGGGCAGTGATTGGGCACAGGTAGAAGCAGGGCAGTGATTGGGCACAGGTAGAAGCAGGGCAGTGATTGGGCACAGGTGTGTGGAGGGCAGTGTCTGGGCACAGGTAGAAGCAGGGCAGTGATTGGGCACAGGTAGAAGCAGGGCAGTGATTGGGCACAGGTAGAAGCAGGGCAGTGATTGGGCACAGGTAGAAGCAGGGCAGTGATTGGGCACAGGTAGAAGCAGGGCAGTGATTGGGCACAGGTGTGTGGAGGGCAGTGTCTGGGCACAGGTAGAAGCAGGGCAGTGATTGGGCACAGGTACAATATAAGAAAGGCAGCTGTCATACCATTCTGTACAATGGACAGGAGAGACGTCTCCAGAATAGCGGATGAGGCACAATAGGATTTGTAGTTCTCCAAGGAGGAAATATATAGATCGTTCCTGCAGGGCAATGATTATCCTCTGAAATGTTCTGGGACGTCTCCTCTGCCGCCATGATACTACATTTATTAGCGATCGTCCCCAGACAGCGCACATGTCACGGGGTCATATTTAATTATCAGTGTGTGAAGTGCTGGGAGAACCTTACTCACAGTGGGACCCTCCTGGGGACCCCTCCTGCTGTTGGGGGGTCTGCACTGCTCAGCTCTGGCTTCTACAATAATTACCAGTGTCACTTTAAGGCGATGAGAAGCGTCCCTTTGCCAAACTGACAGACTGGGAAATAAATGAGTGGAGAGAGCTGCGGAGCTTATTTATGGCACATAAATAGCGGCGGATTATTGAAAGCTTATTAATGGGGGATAAACAGAGTAGCAGTTCACGGGTACACAGGCCTGCCGCGCTTATCCTGCCATTAATACTCCTTGTTAATGTTCTGTAATGTCTCCGCCATGCCATAACCGTCTTATTACAGCCTAATGAAATGTCGCTTGTCTGCTTTAACCCTTGCTTTCCCAGTGCAAAGGAGGAAAGGGAAAACTGGGGTAAAAAATGCTGTCACTGTAATGAAGAAGTATGATTTTTGTGTTGGATTAAGGCCTCGTGCACACAAACGTATTTTCTTTCCGTGTCCGTTACGTTTTTGGTTTTTTTTTGCAGACCGTTTACGGAACCATTCATTTCAATGGGTCCGCAAACACAAAAAAAAGGTACTCCATGTGCATTCCGTTTCTGCATGTCCGTATTTCCTTTCCACAAAAAAACAGAACATGTCCTATTATTGTCCACATTACGGACAAGGACAGGACTGTTCTATTAGGGGCCAGCTGTTCCGTTCTGCAAAATACAGAATGCACACGGACGTCATCCATATTTTTTGCAGATCTGTTTTTTGCGGACTGCAAAATACATACGGTCGTGTGCATGAGCCCTAAGGTTGTATAATAGCAACCATAACCTGGAGGCCAAAAGTAAGAAAGATGGAGGTGAACAGCAGGAGACACCCAGAGGGCTGCCTCCTGCTTTGTGGCGCATATATGTACTGCACAGGTACCAGGTGACATCAGGGCAGCTGCAGAGAGAAGCCGGGAGCGTCCTTTCTGACATTTATTCACTGGGGAATGGTTAACATTAAGAAATCACAGACACAAAGTCAGCTCACCACACGAAAAGCCACGCGAGACATCGGTGCAGGGAAAGTAGATCCTGGCTCGGAACAGTAACAACACTTATTGTCACACCAATAAAAATATTTTTAAAAATCCAGCTATTTTTGATATTTTTGTTCGTGTGACAAAAAAATTTTGGGCTTTTATCAAGCTCTGGAAGATCTTTTTTTCTTGGCTACTAACATTAAGTTGCTTAATGTTGTACATAGCAAAGTCTCCCAAAAGTCTCCCAATGGGTTAATCTACTGCAGATCCCTCCCATTTTTGGCTGAAAGTCAGCAGAGGGCTTAAAGGGGTTCTGTAGTTCTTTAAAACTGATGATCTATCCTCTGGATAGATCATCAGTATCTGATTGGTGGGGGTCCGACACCCAGGACCCCCGCCGATCAGCTGTTTGAGAAGGTAGCGGCGCTGCAGGAGCGCCGTGGCCTTCTCTGTTTACCGTAGGCCCAGTGACGTCACGACTAGTATCACTGGCCTGGGCGGGGCTAAGGTCCATTCAAGTAAACAGAGCTTAGCCCCGCCCAGGCCAGTGATACTAGTCATAACGTCACTGGGCCTGTGGTAAACAGAGAAGGCCGCAGCGCTCCTGCAGCGCCGCTGCCTTCTCAAACAGCTGATCGGCAGGGGTCCCGGGTGTCAGACCCCCACCGATCAGACACTGATGATCTATCCAGAGGATAGATCATCAGTTTTACAGAACTTCAGAACAAAGGGGTAAGGCTATTTTCACACCTGCTGCACGGGAC
Organism: Rhinella marina; assembly: GCA_900303285.1. Classification (NCBI taxonomy): domain Eukaryota; kingdom Metazoa; phylum Chordata; class Amphibia; order Anura; family Bufonidae; genus Rhinella; species Rhinella marina. The sequence goes on from ONZH01005593.1 coordinate 578,563, forward strand.
TCCGGCAGGCTGTTCCGGTGGGTGAACAGCCCGCCGGATCCGTGCTGCCGCAGGTGCACGTGTGGGGCTAAAACTACGTTCTGGCCTCATTCACTGTAATGGAGGCGGGCCGCGGTGGGTGAACAGCCTGCCGGAGCCCCATGCCGCAGGTGTGAAAGGGGTCTAAGGCTTGCCTTTTTTTTTTGTCCTACAGCAAACAGGGGACAGCAGGGAGTTATCTTACAGCCAGACACATGACAGTGAGGAGGAGGAAGGGAGATAGCTGAGCTGGGACACAGAGATTTCTTCATATATTACTCATATTTTCTGTAATATCAGACAAATTAAGACCAAGAAAATGAAGGTAATAAGGAGCAAAATGGTAGCGTTGGTCAATACAAGTAGGGGGAGTCAGCAAACCTTTAGCCGTATTGGTGGTAGGTGTGGTCAATGCTATAAATAATGGACGGTGGAGCCTTTACAGTAGATGGAGTTAATGCTATTGAATATAATAGAATATACACACACTGAGGTATTACAAGTCCAAGAATAATCTAGTAACAAATAAATACATGATGGAAAACTGCGATACTACAAGTCCCAACATAACCTTATAATATATAATTACACAGTGGAACACCGAGGTGCTGAAAAGGCTTCATGGCCTGAAGGAATCTCTTCAGGACCATAACTCACAAAGCAACTTGCTCCAGAGTGCAGACACAAAAGCCACAAATAATATTCATATTAATAACACTATAAAAAAACTGAACAAAAAGTGGTGAAATAGTAGTGTGCACTGTGCAATGTCATAGGACCTCTGTCAGAGTCCATCCGTTAATGCAGAACACAAATCATGACTCCCCAGATTTCAGTATAAGTAGCTATAGGAGTCGCAGCGGTCGCAATTGCCAGCTCCATGGAGGTAAGTATAAGTGTTGTTTTTTTTTTTTTATTGGTGCAATCACGGACCGGAACGCTATTGGGGGCACTGGGGGCATTTGTTACTGGCACATGGGGCATTTGTTACTGGCACTGGGGGCATTTGTATTTGTTACTGGCACATGGGGGCTCTGGGGGGCATTTCTTACTGGCACATGGGGGCATTTCTTACTGGCACTGGGGGGCATTTCTTACTGGCACATGGGAGCACTGGGGGGAATTTCTTACTGGCACATGTGGCACGGGGGGCATTTGTTACTGGCATATGGGGCACTGGGGGGCATTTCTTACTGGCACTTGGGGGCACTTTTACTGGCACTTGGGGCACTGGGGGCATTTTTACTGGCACTGGGGGCATTTCTTACTGGCACATGGGGGCACTGGGGGCATTTCATACTGGCACATAATTTGGGGGCCATCTATGGGGGTGGGACACTTTTTACTGGCACATGATTTTTGGGGGGGAATAAATGGGGGGAACTTCTGGCGCATTATTGGGGCGTTTCTTACTGGCACAAAATTTGGGAGGCATCTATGGGTGGGGAGCACTTCTTACTGGCACATTATTGGGGTGAAATTATGGGGGCACTTCTGGCACATTATTGGGGCACTTCATACTGTCACATTATTGGGGGGCACTATGGGGGCACTTCTTATTGGCATATTATTGTGGGGCACTATGGCGGCACTTCTTACTGGCACATTGGAAGCATTATTACTTCTGTGGCACAGTGGGGACATTAGTACTGTTGGGGGCACTATTACTAACAAGTGCACTCTTGCAGAGAATTATTAGTTAGGACTTTGGGGGCACTTTTACTGTGGGGGCACCCTGGCACAGTATCAGTGCAGTTATTTCTGGGGTTGTTATGTTTACACTATTACTGTCAGGGACACTATTGCTGGGCGCAGGACACTGTGTGCCAATAATTATTGAAGGGCGCTATCTGTGTGGTACTAGTGGCACAGTACTGGGGGTGGTAGGATGATTTGTCCAGAAGACGGGAGGATGATGGAAAAGTAGTAAACTAAGATTTTTTTTCTGTCTAACTGCAGAGATGAGAAATCGCTGAAAAATGGCGTCTGGTCTGAAAGGAGAAGATTAGAACAGAGATCATCTACATCAGAGGAGACATCACTGGATGTACGAGGTATGGGGCGCTGTATTAGGCTACATTCACACGAACGTTGTGTTTTGCAGTCTGCAAATTGCGGATCCGCAAAAAAAACGGATGACGTTCTGTATGGCATCTGGTTTTTTTTGCGGATCCACTGTAACAATGCCTATTCTTGTCCGGAAAATGGACAAAAATAGGAATGGACATACAGATGCGGACAGCACACAGTGTTCATTGAAGTGAATGGGTCCGCATCTGAGCCGCAAAATATGCAGATCGGAGGCTGCAAAAACAACTGTGGTGTGAATGTAGCCTTACCCTGTATGTTCTGTAGTGATATACGTAATGTTAGGAGGGAAAAGGTTAGGGTGAGAATTTGGCATGGGGGGGGGTTCAATTTTTGACTTGGCCGGCAGAAAAGCTAGGTGCATCAGCGCTGGGTGAGGGGGGGCCCAAGCTGAACTCTTGCACCAGGGCCCATGAGCCTTTAGCTACACCCCTGATCTGAACACTATATTTCTCAAAATATTTCTTAATATATTTACATTACAAAGGTTACACTTTACACATGCCCAGTTTAAACCTATACAGAACAATTCTTGTTATGGGAGGTTATTCTCCATATAATTTATTAGCCTTTTCAATAAACCTTAAAAAAATAAAAATAAAGCTAGCAAAAAATACAAATCAATGAAATCTCAGCCTTGTGTAGTTGGTTTGTTATACATTTGTATACAACTAATAATACACATGAGAATGGGAGGTTTTTGGTTGTGCTGGGGTGGCCAATAGGTGACCATCTGCAATGCTCTCCTTACAAATGAAGACGCAACCTAATAAAGAGCAAAGGTGATTGTTAGGTTTGTGTTGGTGTCCACTTCCGTACAGGCCATGAATACAAATGACGCGGTGAGGCAGAGGAAGAAGGTAAAGAACGAGTTTCCTTTTCCCCGAGCTCAGTGTCTAATCCAGAATTGAGTCACCAGGACTGACATTGAGCAGCGGCTGACAAGTGACGAGTCTAATTTACTTTATTACGTTTCCTCTTGTCACAATTAATGGATAATCACTTGGCAGACGATGTTAGCAGATCAAGATCTGCTCGTCTCCTGTAAAATACTAAAGATGCGTGGCCACCATATTATCCACAGTGTCCGTTCTGGTGTCACGAGGCAGTGACGATTACCTCACACGCTGCATCCATTCTGCTTGCCTGTGTATCACTGATTGCTGAATGAGTTTATGAATGGTGACACCATTCTCTCAACTGTCCTGATTCTCTTAAAGGGACTAATCTACAAAATGTATTTATCATATATTCATAGGATAGGTGATGACAGTGAGGGTTCAACCGATGGTACACCCAAAGATCCCAAGTACGGAAGGTCCCTGACTTCCCTCTCTGAATGGAACAGTAGTGCACATGGTGGTCAAACACTCTATTTATTTATATGAGATTGACAGAGCAGCTGAAATCTCTGGACTGAAGCCCCGGGAAGCTCCAGTGACATAACTGGCCATGTATGGACACTTGCAGGCAAACAGGAATGTGCAACGAAGGAAGGCGAGGGACTCTATGTTTACTACACAAGAGGAGTGTGCCCAGGAGGAGACATCTAAGACAGTTCCTAGCCCCTGTATCTACTGATGATGTATGTTCGGGATGTTTTATGGGGGAGCCTTTCATTCTGTATGTCTAAACAGTGGGATATGTTGAAGCCGTACATCAGAGGTATGCTTCAGGAGTCCTCCCAACATACATACCTCCAATTCAGGCTGATATGAACAGGCCCTTATACACTTAAGACAACAAGAATTGGAGCCAACATTTCTGGGGCCAATTTCTCCACCATTAGGGAATCACGATGCTTCTTAATAAAAACTGCTTATTATGTAGTGGGAGACAATCACACCAGGTCAGGTGTAATGGTTCCTCAAAGCAAGAAATGCATAAATCATCATGATACAAATGCTCATATAAATATCATACAACACCACCAGAACAGAGAGGTTGTGACTTGTACTGCACTCCAAAAATTGTGCAAGCGCTACAATAAACATGACAGTGGTCCTAGTGTCATGCTTTTCACTAAACATCAGTGAAATAAACCATTAATTTCACTAACATCAGTGAAATATAATAAATATAATAAAAATATAATAAGACAGGGATGAGCCACAGGTTAAATATAGGGAGGATAAAGCCACAAATGACAACAGGGGGAGGAACCATGAGAGTGAAAGAGCTACTAATTTTCCAATAGGCAGAAGTACAGTAAATATATACTGGGTCTATATGGGCCTGGGAACTGTAGGAACAGAGTTTTGAGCAGGAAAAAGTATAATATACAGTATAATACTCCAGCTTGCAGCGTTCTGCAGTGAAGGCTATTATAACTTGGTTCTCCCAATATACTTGGTCTATATACAGTGCAGGAGCCAGACACTGGATAAGGTGCGCAGTATAAGGGCAAACCGCCAGAATACAGAAAATGAAATACAATTTTAGATCTACATTTCAGGAGCTTTAAGAGTCTTTATTATCACTGATCTAATCGAAGCCCAACCTCCGAAATCTCTCATCCTCCCTGATATTTCCTAATGGTCCTGGATCTGCTCCAGAACTCTCCCAGGAGTGCAGCGTCTACACCAAATTAACATGTATTAGGGCTAATTTATATCGCTTTTTGTGGAATATCCAAGACTGTAAGTGTATAGAGCAGTTCAGGGTTATCATATTGTTACAGTAATCTCACAAAGCGTATTCATCCAGCCATCATCTTCTTATATGCAGCCGTTTATTATGAAGGATCACTCAACAATGCAGTTTAGGACCTAAACATCTCTTCATCCTTCCTTTTTGGGGTTCATTTACTCAATGACTCTGACCTTTAATCATATGGTTTCTAAATTCTAAAACCTATCAATCATGTAAGGAAATACACAGACAGAAAAAAAGGGCCAATGTTAAAACCCCGAGAAAGTTCCTACAGAAGAGGAGCATAGAAGGAGACATAGGAACCATTGCATAACGGTTACCAGCTGACACCACACAGAGTGGACTAGACAAGAACTCCTCAGTCCATATGTCTCAATAGTCCAATATTCAAAAACTGCAGTTCATGACTGGACTATAGTTTTCTCGTATGACAATCTGGACAACCCACTCTTAATTTGCTGGCTTTGCAGTGTCAAGCTAATAACAAGGGGTGCAGAGGCTGAAATCTCTGAAGCAATGTCCATCTAGTATTTCAGAATGCATGATAATCTAGGTCCCATCAATGTCATATTACATGGATTTTACTGTACAAAGGAGTTGGCAGAATCTCTACTTGGAATGCTGCAAGAATCCACCAGAAGGACAGTGATGAGGGTTCATTCATCGTCTACGTGAAGACACCGGTAATGGATCAGTCACGCAGAAAATATTTGTTGTTTTTCTGCTCTTTAGATGATGAATACAGTTGTTTTCCAAATGTCGAATAGAACGTATGAGTTGTAAGGAGACGCCATCAGTAACGTGCGCAGAGGACAATAAGCCAAGAGATGGAGTAACCCTATAGTAACGTCACATGAGAGCAAAACAAATAATCACTAGGAATACCTTAAAACCAACTGGACAATCAGATTTCCAGTCATGGATTTGCCAAATGCAGAGGAAACAAATAAGCCTGTAGTTAATGGTTTCATATGAAAACAGATGAAGGATTCAGGGATGGGGGTTGTAGACCTTGGGCTGAGAAGATTGGCTGCCTTGTTCAACCACATCCGTACTCCGTCATTCTCCACTGTGTGTAATAGTCATTGTGGGAAAATATGAGACGGTCTTTATGGGTTAGGAGGTCATTTGAGAACATACACAGTGATAACCACAGAAATGTACAGAATGCAGACTGGAGATCTGCAAGAAACATCTAAGCAATTAGTGAAAGAAAGAAAACTTCAACTTCTAGAAGAGCCATGATGTTCAGACGTACACAGATACTGTTCACGCTAAACTCAGGGTCTGGCATTGACTTCTGGATCAACCCAGCATGAAAATAATGATTCTACAAAGCCTGGTCACTTCTTATGGGATTAGTGGACTGAACATCAGCTGTGTGCATCAAAATATCTTCCCCTACATTTGTAGCTGTAAATCTAATACCCTTTAAAACAATACTTGATACACATATAGGGATGGTCATAAATAGGATCTTTTAGTGGTGACCAACATAGCCATCTCCTCTCATAAATGTAGAAAAAGAGACAAGCACTGGGGAATGTGGGCAAAGGCCCATAAGGGAGGGGAGGGGAAAGGGGCTCTGTGATCCCCAAAATCACAGTGGTGTTGGGGAGTAGTGGATTTTGGAGCTGATGATTTTGGGATGATATGTAAGGGAAGTCCAAGAAAGCTAGTTGGTTAGATGTAGAATAGGTGGGGTATGGGGGAGAAAAAAAATGAGGCCAGGGAATTGTTTAACTTGCCCTATTTTATGGAGTGAGAAGGTGTTATATATGGGTAAGACAGAATTGTGGCTATTCAACCAGCAAGGTGGTATCCAGTATTTGGTGGCCTCACACCAGGGTAGGCATTGGTGCATGGCAAGCCTGCTGTCAGAGGGAGGGGACATGACTAGGTGGTTGGTCCCTTATGAATGGCTGCAAGTGGCAGCAAAAAACAGCCTTGGACAATGAGGTGCGGCTAAAAACATATCAAGTTGAAAAACCGGCTTCAGTCAGGAGGTCTAGCAGGCAAAGTATAGAGATGGTGCACACCAACCTACCAAAATGTATAGATGTCTGTATTTAAGAAATAAACAAATGGCCTTTGCCACAACCTTTCCCCTCCCCTGCCCCCTCCCCAGCAGTGGAGGAAACCAGTACTTTTCACGTTCTACGACAGGTTGCTGGCTGCCATTTTAAATCATTCCTGGTGAATACCTTTAAGGAATGATTGATAAAACTTAGATTCTCTATTATTTTTGAATGCTCTGGTTGGTCCTACTCCTAACGTTATTCCCTGATCATGTTCTCTCTGGCTTATGTCCATAGAACAATGAAGAAGAATTATTAATATGTCAAGTTTCTCTTCAGACATATTTATGAAGCACCTTCATGAGGTTTAAAGATACAGGCGGCGATTTTCATTTGTGTCTGTAAAGTGTATGTGGTCTTCCAGTCAGACCAAGCCAGCAGATTTGTCATGTTTTCCTGGCATTAGTCATGTTCCTCGGCTGACATGCATCATGTTGGAGACTACAGTACAAGCTGCACTTGTTCTTCAGATCGTCTTTATAAATCTTCTCGATTGTCTTCTTCTGTAACAATTCTGTAATTGTTGTTCTGTAGCAGAAATGCCTGATCCTCACATCCTGCCCATGTGTTCAGTGTGGCTCTTCCAACTGACTCCAAAGATTGTTAAATAAGTATAGAGAAATTCTGCAAAGTCCATGTTTTAAACCCCAAGCTCTCAGGGGTCTCTTTCCTGCCACGAGTGCCCCCTCAGCCCAGAAATGGAATGAAAATCCGGCCAGTCTGATCCCAAAAGGCAATAATACAGAAAAGTGCAATAAACTATAAGCGAGTTATTAAATATCTCCAGGAGTGGCTTATAAATCACAACTTTACAGTCTCTGATTACACATTCCATTTATTCTGTAAGCGCTAAAAGGAAGAAAAATGGAGCTTGGGGAAGATTTAAAAGGAGACGCAGATTCTATATTTCATGGTGGAGGGGGAGCAGGGGGGTCTTTTCTTCCAATGAGGATCTTCATGGGTGAGCCTGAGCCATACACTGAACAGTACCACGTGTGTTCATGTATGATATGGGGACGGCACTGACAGGCCCCATGTAAGTTCATGTATGATCTCCTGAATCCGGCAGGATGTGAGGAGACAGCAGCGGTCACATGTGACAAGGAGCATTCCCCATAAAGCCCTGGGAGCAGCAAAGGTATTAGGGATGGAATTTGCAGGCGCATTTGATATGTAATAAATGGGTGCTATGTTCTCTGCGCTACCTCGTATAAACTGTGCAGCGAACCCCCCCGGACATGAGCAGCCAAAATCAATTTCATTCACTTGGAGATACCAGGTGAAAATGTAATTTCCGAGCGTAGAGACAACACAGCGGAGTTACCTGCACACATTTCCCTCTAACCAGGGCAGCGGCAATATTCTGCAGATAGGATTTCACTCTCCTGATTAGGAATGTGCAATGTTATTAAAACCCTGACACGGTGAAGATCAGCAAGAAGTGAAACACAAGCTCCTTGCAGCAGAGGTGACGTCGTATATATACACACTACAAACAGAAATTCTCTACTGATCCCTACTTTCTGCAGATCTGTACCATCTATCACCGCTGATAATTCTCTACTGATCCCTATGTTCTGCTCAGCTCTATCCTCCCTCAACAATGAAAATTCTCTGCTGATCCCTACATTGTCTTCAGCTCTATCACCAGTCACCACTGATAATTCTCTACTGATCCCTACATTCTCCTCAGCTCTATCACCAGTCACCACTGATAATTCTCTACTGATCCCTACATTGTTTTCAGCTCTATCACCAGTCACCACTAATAATTATGTACTGATCCCTACATTGTCTTCAGCTCTATCACCAGTCACCACTAATAATTCTGTACTGATCCCTACATTGTCTTCAGCTCTATCATCAGTCACCACTGATAACTCTCTACTGATCCCTACATTGTTTTCAGCTCTATCACCAGTCACCACTAATAATTCTGTACTGATCCCTACATTGTCTTCGGCTCTATCACCAGTCACCACTAATAATTCTGTACTGATCCCTACATTGTCTTCAGCTCTATCACCAGTCACCACTGATAATTCTCTACTGATCCCTACATTGTCTTCAGCTCTATCACCAGTCACCACTAATAATTCTATACTGATCCCTACATTGTCCTCAGCTCTATCACCAGTCACCACTGATAATTCTCTACTGATCCCTACATTGTCTTCAGCTCTATCACCAATCACCACTAAAAATTCTCTACTGATCCTTACATTGTCTTCAGCTCTATCATCAGTCACCACTGATAATTCTCTACTGATCCCTACATTGTCTTCAGCTCTATCACCAGTCACCACTAATAATTCTGTACTGATCCCTGCATTGTCCTCAGCTCTATCACCAGTCACCACTGCTAATTCTCTACTGATCCCTACATTGTCTTCAGCTCTATCACCAGTCACCACTGATAATTCTCTACTGATCCTTACATTGTCTTCAGCTCTATCATCAGTCACCACTGATAATTCTCTACTGATCCCTACATTGTCTTCAGCTCTATCACCAGTCACCACTAATAATTCTGTACTGATCCCTACATTGTTTTCAGCTCTATCATCAGTCACCACTGATAATTCTCTACTGATCCCTACATTGTCCTCAGCTCTATCACCAGTCACCACTGATAATTCTCTACTGATCCCTACATTGTCTTCAGCTCTATCACCAGTCACCACTAAAAATTCTCTACTGATCCTTACATTGTCTTCAGCTCTATCACCAGTCACCACTAATAATTCTGTACTGATCCCTACATTGTTTTCAGCTCTATCATCAGTCACCATTGATAATTATCTACTGATCCCTACATTGTTTTCAGCTCTATCATCAGTCACCACTGATAATTCTCTACTGATCCCTACATTGTCCTCAGCTCTATCACCAGTCACCACTGATAATTCTCTACTGATCCCTCCGTTGTGCTCAGCTCTATCCTCCCTCAACACTGATAATTCTCTACTGATCTCTACATTGTCTTCAGCTCTATAATCAGTCAACACTGATAATTCCCTACTAATCCCTATGTTCTGCTCAGCTCTATCCTCCCTCAACACTGAAAATTCTCTGCTGATCCCTACATTGTCTTCAGCTCTATCATCAGTCACCACTGATAATTCTCTACTGATCCCTACATTGTCTTCAGCTCTATCACCAGTCAGCACTAATAATTCTCTACTGATCCCTACATTGTCTTCAGCTCTGTCATCAGTCACCACTGATAATTCTCTACTGATCCCTACATTGTCTTCAGCTCTATCACCAGTCACCACTAATAATTCTCTACTGATCTCTACATTGTCTTCAGCTCTATCATCAGTCAACACTGATAATTCCCTACTGATCCCTATGTTCTGCTCAGCTCTATCCTCCCTCAACACTGAAAATTCTCTGCTGATCCCTACATTGTCTTCAGCTCTATCATCAGTCACCACTGATAATTCTCTACTGATCTTTACATTGTCTTCAGCTCTATCACCAGTCACCACTAATAATTCTCTACTGATCCCTACATTGTCTTCAGCTCTATCATCAGTCACCACTGATAATTCTGTACTGATCCCTACATTGTCCTCAGCTCTATCGCCAGTCACCACTGGTGATTCTCTACTGATCCCTACATTGTCTTCAGCTCTATCATCAGTCACCACTGATAATTCTCTACTGATCCCTACATTGTCCTCAGCTCTATCACCAATCACCACTAATAATTCTGTACTAATCCCTACATTGTCCTCAGCTCTATCACCAGTCACCACTAATAATTCTCTACTGATCCCTACATTGTCTTCAGCTCTATCACCAGTCACCACTAATAATTCTGTACTGATCCCTACATTGTCTTCAGCTCTATCACCAGTCACCACTGATAATTCTCTACTGATCCCTACATTGTCTTCAGCTCTATCATCAGTCACTACTGATAATTCTCTACTGATCCCTACATTGTCTTCAGCTCTATCATTAGTCACTACTGATAATTCTCTACTGATCCCTACATTGTCTTCAGCTCTATCATCAGTCACCACTAATAATTCTCTACTGATCCCTACCTTGTCTTCAGCTCTATCATCAGTCACCACTAATAATTCTCTACTGATCCCTACATTGTCTTCAGCTCTATCACCAGTCACCACTAATAATTCTCTACTGATCCCTACATTGTCTTCAGCTCTATCATCAGTCACTACTGATAATTCTCTACTGATCCCTACATTGTCTTCAGCTCTATCACCAGTCACCACTAATAATTCTCTACTGATCTCTACATTGCCTTCAGCTCTATCATCAGTCAACACTGATAATTCCCTACTGATCCCTATGTTCTGCTCAGCTCTATCCTCCCTCAACACTGAAAATTCTCTGCTAATCCCTACATTGTCTTCAGCTCTATCATCAGTCACCACTGATAATTCTCTACTGATCCCTACATTGTCTTCAGCTCTATCATCAGTCACCACTGATAATTCTCTACTGATCTCTACATTGTCTTCAGCTCTATCACCGGTCACCACTAATAATTCTCTACTGATCCCTACATTGTCCTCAGCTCGATCATCAGTCACCACTGATAATCCTCTACTGATCCCTACATTGTCTTCAGCTCTATCATCAGTCACCACTGATAATTCTCTACTGATCCCTACATTGTTTTCAGCTCTATCATCAGTCACCACTCATAATTCTCTACTGATCTCTACATTGTTTTCAGCTCTGTCATCAGTCAACACTGATAATTCCCTACTGATCTCTACATTGTTTTCAGCTCTATTATCAGTCAACACTGATAATTCCCTACTGATCCCTATGTTCTGCTCAGCTCTATCATCAGTCACTACTGATAATTCTCTACTGATGCCTACATTGTTTTCAGCTCTATCATCAGTTACCACTAATAATTCTCTACTGATCCCTACATTGTCTTCAGCTATATCATCAGTCACCACTGATAATTCTCTACTGATCTCTACATTGTCTTCAGCTCTATCATTAGTCAACACTGATAATTCCCTACTGATCCCTATGTTCTGTTTAGCTCTATCCTCCCCCAACACTGATAATTCTCTACTGATCCCTCTGTTATGCTCAGCTCTATCCACACACAACACTGATAATTCTCTTTTGATTCCCATGTTCTGTTTAGCTCTATCCTCTCTCAACACTGACAATTCTGTAGTGATCCCTATGTCCTGCTCAACTCTATCCTCCTTCAACACTGATAATTATGTACTGATCCCTGTGTTCTGCTGAACGGTATCCTTCCTTAATACAAAGAATTCTCTACTGATCCCTACATTTTGCTCAGCTCTATCACTAATCACCACTGAAAATTCTCTCCTGATCCCTATGATCTGCTCAGATCTATCATCCTTCAACACTAAAAATTCTTTACTGATCCCTACATTCTTCTCAGCTCTATCATCTCATCCTTCAACACTGATAATTCTCTACTGATCCCTACATTCTTCAAAGCTCTATCATCTCATCCCTTAAAACGGTTGCCCCACAAAAAATATTCTACAGCTTTCAAACCACCATCTGGATCTGAAATCTTTTGTAATAAAAAATTTAGCATAGCCACTGAGTTATTCAATAAAGTGTATCTGTATGGTACCACCTGCTGTTTTTCTTATTTCTTAGCCCTGCTCACTAAGAAGGCCGCACATGCTCAGTTTCATCCTTCAACTGCCTCCTGAGCTGTGATAAGCAGAGCATGGACACTAGGGGCAGATTGGCAATGTATCGCACCGGGAACCTTCCCGGTGGGCTGACAGCTTAAAGCATACTGTGGGCCGGTATCACTTTTGCATAGATAGATTAAAGCAGGGTGGGCGGCGGCCATTGTCTGCACTACAATATACATAATATACAATGCACACTACAATACACATTACAGGTCTCAGTCAGCCCTGCTGTGGTCTCATTATCATGCCACTGTTATGATAATGAGATTGCAGCAGGGCTGCTGACGGCCGCAATGTGTATTGTAGTGTGAATTGTATTGTATGTGTATTCTAATGTGTATTGTATTGCGGCCACCGCCCACCCTGCTGTAATATAATCATTATGCAGCTGCCCCTGTACCTCCTGCTGTCAGGTCCTTTGACACCGGACAGCAGGACAGAGACCAATTCACAACTCTGCCCTCCGGATGCCAAAGGACCTGTGGCTCCTCCCACTCCTAGCGTCAACGTGACTGACACTGTGACATCCTCCCTACTCCTCCTGCTCCAGGACACAGGACAGAAGAGGCTGCCCCATGTATACACAGATGAGTTTTTTTTATTTTCTTTTTCCAGCCATTTGACAATTAGGAGGTTTGGGGGCACTATAAGGACCACTATAAGAATTATATATTACTGGGGGCATTACTAATGACCATTATAAGAACATTACTAGGGGCAAGGGGCATTGTTGTGGCCGCTATAGGGACATTATTGGGGGCAGGGGGGCATTCCTGGGGGCTCTATAGTTACATTAATTGTGGGAGCAGGGGGCATTATTGTGACCATTATAGGGACATTACTGGAGGCAGGGGGGTATTACTGGGCGCTCTATAGTGGCATTACTGGGGGCAGGGAGGCTTTGCTGTGGCCGCTATAGGGACTTTACTGGGCGCTCTATAGGGACATTACTGGGGGCAAGGGGGGTTTATTGTGACCATTATGGGGACATTACTGGGGGGGCATTGCTTCGACCACTCTAGGGACATTACTTGGGCAGAGGGGCATTACTGGGGGCGCTAAAGGGACATTACTGGGGGCATTACAGGGGGCATTATTATTACTGAGGGCACTGTGGAGGCATTATTATTATTGGGATAATTATAGGTGGCACTTTGTTGTTGCTGCGGGAAGGCATTATTGTCACTGGCGGTACTATAGGGGACATTATTATTTTTACAGTATGTTATTTGGGGGCATTGGGGAGCACAGCAGGTTCAGTATTGGGGTAGCAGCAGGATGGCAATGTTGGGGCACCATAGTAGGGGAGGATGATGGAAATTTGAGGACTCTAAGATGTCTGTTTGTGAAACTCTGCAGAGATGGAACACGGCTAGAAGATGTCATCATGTGTTATCTGGTCCTAACGGAGAAGATGAGGAAAGAGAATGTCTACATCAGAGGAGTCAGCACTGGATGTGAGAGGTATGTGACGCTGTATTCCCCTATATGTATGGTAACGCTGAAAGACCAGTCAAAATACTGATGGTAGGACTGGCTCTCTGCTGTTGCCTGTGTTTTAACTCCCCCACCACTCATGTTGGTCCCACCTTCTCTCAATCTAGGCCCGCCTACAACATAGGACCACTTTTATTCTTTTTTCCAGGGCCACTTTTAATTCCCAATCTGCCCCTGATGGACACGCCCCCTTAGCTGCAACAGAAAATACACTCCCCTTGAGCTATCAGCTTGATACAAACCTAACAGAGCAATGAATGAGGAGATCTCTGGATCCATGTGAGGTACAGGGGCTGGTTCTAGCTTTATTAGAAAAAGGTTGACATGTTCTATATGATATCTGACTTTCATTTTTTACATTAGTCATGGGATAAAACCTTTAACACTGATAATTTGCTACTGGTCCCTAAATTCTGTTCAGCTCTATCATCAGTCACCACTGATAAAACTATGCTCTATTTGTTTTACTCAGCTGTTTTCCCATCACCACCACACTATACGTCTCCATTTTCTGCCACCCCCACAATCCATCTTGCCCTATGAAATGCATAGGTGAGCAACCTTTCTACCTCATTAAATCATTAAGCTGTTATTTTTAACAGCAGAAGCAAAAAGTAGAAACAAAATGAAGGATAAAGGCTCTTCGAAAAATAAGTAAAGTCTGATGTTGGTGTAGATACACCTTCCCGACAGATGAAACCACTGGAAACCTTCAGAGGGGCAGAAAATATGTAGAAAACATTCAGATACTTTAAATGCCAAAAGGAAATGTCAGAATAAATTGTAGCAGTTGAGGGAGCGGCGAGGCCCATAAAACCTGTCAGAATTGTCTTTCTTCCTCTTATCTAGTCTTCTGCTCAGCGCCTCATATCGGTCCGTTTATTGCACTTGTGTTTGTGTTTTTAGAATAATTTGTTCATGTAAAGTAGATATGAACCATGAAAAAGGCAGCCGAGCTGGGAGGAGCGGTGACTAATGAAAGGCAGGAGATAGAGGGGGCACCAGGAGGTTTATCTCTCCCCAGCTAGCTTTCCCCTGTCCCTTCCAAATGATATTTAAGGATAAACATCTCAATTTGAGCTGCAGATGCTAAGAAAACATAAAGCCTAGGACATGAAGGGAACATGTGTCTCTGTCAGGTGACAGCTCTATCACATACAGATTTATGAAGTGGCTGTATGGAGGCTTGCGAAGCTTCAGGAGAACTTATCCCGTAATGAGGCTTTGCAGTTCCCCAGCCTGCCAGCCTAATAAAGCAGCTCTCTGAGCACCAAGGAATAGGATCCTACTGGGAGTTACAGGGAATCTTTCTGTTCACTTCCAGGCACCTAACAGATGTGCTCTAGATCGAGGCCTAATTTCTGAAGGGTTTATAACTAGAAGCACCATCTAAGCAAGTTTTCAGAAATAAATAGTACAGGTGAATATAAGAAACTTTGTAATATATCTTATTAGAGAATTATGCTTCCCCATGGGCTTCTCAGGCTGCTTTCCTACTTGTTCCCTTCATTCAGCCTCCTATCTGTATTAGCACTCCATCCTTGTCTCCAGACTCCTTTGTTTACTTAGGGCCAGAATCTCATTGGAAACCCTTCCTTTATTTGACCTTTGTGCAGCAGAGTGATGGTAACCCATGGTTAAGAAGTGGACATTCTTCTTGTGTGCTATTACCTATGGCATGTGGATATGCCCTTTAAAGTGGACCTATCGCTTCTGAAAAAAAAACTTAAAATATTACAGCAGATGGAAGACCGTCTCAAATGCATATAATTAGAAAATCAGATCAGATGATTTTCTTCATTATTACAGGGACGTTATTTCAATTTAGCAGAGATAAGAGAGAGCTCAAAATCTGGTAAGATCCTTTGGGAGGTACCTTCTGAGAAGAGGAGGAGGAGCTGATCTTATACAGGAACCAAAGGCAAAAGTGATGCCTTGTGCTCAGATTTCCCCAGGATTTGGGGTGAAGGAATCAATCAGTTTCACTGCTTTGTTGAGCATATAGAACACAATGTGAGAATAAAAACTATTTTTAGTATAAACTTGGCAATAAATTAATCAATGCATCCCAACGGGATGTGAATCAGTAAAAGGCAAATCAAGTAAAATGTCCCCCCCTAAACACAGAATATCATTATTTTCTAGCCATGTAAAAAGATGCAGTACAACTAAAGGAGGAGCCCTCTGCAATCATGTGTGCCCATGAAGACACATTTAAAGAAAACCACAAAATGCAGTTTAATCTGCAGGCAGCGGATTGATATACAGTTTTGTAGGTAAAACTTGTGTTTTATATATTTAAATAGTTACTAAACTTTTGAATACATTTTTGTTAAAATGTCCCTAATGTCATAATAACACTTTTTGTTATTAAAGGGGTTGTCCAAGTTATTTTTTTGTTCTTTGTATGTTACTAACTTGTCAAGTATAACAACTTTCCCATACACTTTGTGCTTCTAAAGCTGCTGGTTTCCCAGATTTCACTGAGGGTCACATCACCTGTGATGTCAGCTTATCTCCCTGCTCTGTGATGTTTAGTGCACAAGCCTCAGAGATCAGATAACAGTCTGTACACAGACATCACTGTGCTGGCCACGCCCCCCTGCACTGCCGGGCGGCTATCTGCTCTCTCCCTGGATTCCTTCAGATAAAACATTAACCCCTTCAGCCAGAACACACTGAGGGCTCAAGCCTTTACAACAGTAGCTGCAGGCAGTGAGGAGACAAATGCTGGGCACAGGAGTTGACAGAGGAGCTGCAAAATATTGCACAAGAAAGGTAGGGGAAAGTTCCTGGGTGAATCAGTAATGTCATTGTACAGCTGGGACTTGTAGTCCTACACATACAACATGCTGCTGAGTATCCTAGCAGTCAGACATGTCACTCAGAGCAGCTCTTGTATTCATTCCCTTTGCAGAGCAGGGGGAGGGGCAGAGATTGTTATTACTGCAGGTAAACAAAGTTTTTTTGCCTAAACTTGCTTAACTTAGTTATATATTGCTTCCCATCAGATTTACAGTGCTATATTTTTTTTCATAACTCAGAAAACCCCTTTAATGTATATTGTATTTTAATAGACTTTACCGCCCCTAAAGTGCACCTTTTCCTGTGTGCCCTGTAACCATGTGCTATGCCAGGATTAGCTGAGTGGAGCGGGCTTCTGCCTGCTTCGCTAAGCGGAGTCCTTTATGTCAACTCTTTGCTTAGCGAAGCAGGAGCCCGCTCCACTCAACTAATCCTGGCATAGTACATGGTAACAGGCTACCCATGTGCTATGCCAGCATTTAGTAAACCTCTGAGGAGCACAGCCAGGAGCAGCAATGTGTGCTCCTGCCCGTACTCGCTGTGCTGTGTATACTTCGTACATCACCGAGGTCAGTGGCATACAGAAAAGGTTATCTTAAGTGCACAAGGAAAGGTGCGCTTTAGGGGCAGTAAAGTCTATTAAAAATAAAAAATACATTAATAGAGTATATTACAAAAAGTGTTACTATGACATTAGGGACATTTTAACAAAAAATTATTAAAAAGTTTAGTTACTCTTTAAATCTTTGCTCTTTCTGACTTCAATTGTACACAGGGGAGGTATTATCAGTGAGTGATAGTATTCCCCGTTTAAGTATGCATACGGAGGTAGCTGTCATTCACTGTTTGCTGTACACAGGAAATTCTTAAGTATAGAAAGAGCTGACGTTTAAATGGTATACATTACAAGTTTTACTGAATCTATTCCTACAAAACTATATATAGATCTACTCAGCTCCTTCTGCTCTGTAACATGCTGCCTGTAGAATGCATTCTGTGATGACAGATTCTCTTTAAGCTGAATTCTTATCACACTAATAAGGATTCAGCTTAAATGAGTGTTTTTGAATTCAGACAGTTCCCATGATGGATTTCACTGCGAAGGAGAAGAGCAGCCAACATTGTATGTGAAAAGATGCTGGCTGCAAAAGACAAACTGTTGAACATTTTTAAAAGGAGTATGTCACTTCAAAAATCAAAGTAAGAATACCAATATGTAGGGTTGGTGCCCTCAAATATAACCATACCTTTCCTGTGAAAATCCAGTCTTCTAATTCTGAGAAATGGTTCTTTTAATTTTTATGCAAACATGGTTTTTGGTGCATTGTGGCAGGGGCACACCATTCGGTGCTCCTGGCTTCCCCTGCGTCATTGCTACTGGGTCTGAAATTTCAGGGGCTATCAATCAAACAAGAAAGGGTGGCACTGTGCATCGTTTATGTCAATGGAATGGTGCACAAAAATGAGAGGTCCTGCCCACGGTGCACTACAGCCTTATTGGCATAAAAATAAAAAGCTGCTTCACAGGTTTAGAGGACCGGATTTTTACAATAAAGGTATGTTTAAATTTTTGGCCACCTACCCTACATGGCGGTATGCTTACTTTTAGGCTTGGGTGAATTGAGCTTTGATCATAGATCCATAGATCCAAAGTCGATCATTTTAAAAATAATTAAAATGTATTAGCGCAATGGACCCATACTTCGTCTCGCCTGAAGTAGCGCAAGACTTCGGTGAATTACTACTGTATCCCTATCTGCGTATTTGAAAACATTTTAAAATAGGAATCGGAAGTGGGCTTTGGTATTGGCTGGTACCTCGCTCCCAAAGCCCCTTTCGCATTCCTATTTTAAAATGTTTTTAAATATGCAGATATGAATACAGTTTTAATTCACCAAAGTCTCAAGCGACTTCAGGCAGAAAAGTTTTTGAACGCATCGAGTTCGGATCTATGATCCGAAGCTCGATTTGCTCAAGCCTACTTACTTTGAGGCTAATTTTGGAGGCAACATATTGCCTTTAACATAAATACGTACAATGAAATAATTTAAAAATGTGTTCACAGATGTCAGTAGTCTTTAAAGGGGTTGTGCCAGGTTTATAAGTTATCACTAGCTGATTGCTGATGGTCCGAACACTGGGACCCCCAAGATCCTGAGAACAGGGGTCCCATTCCCCCATTTTGATGGAGTGGCAGGTTGTACATGTGCTCTGCCGCTCCATTTATTCTCTATGGGAGAGCTGGAGATAGCCAAATACAGCACTTGTTTATCTACGGAGCGCCTGTAGAGAATTAATGGAGCCGGAGGGCGCATCCTCAACCTGTCTCTCAATCATAACGGAGTAATAGGACCCCTATTCTCTGGATCATGGGGGTCCTAGTGTTCTGACCACCAGCAATCAGCTGGATAGGGAATAACTTATAAACTTGGCACAACCACTTTAAGCTTGGCCAAGGTGTTTTCACCATCAAAACAGACATTTTGAAATGATCACTCTGTTGGCACTTTGTGAATCTCTCAGCCCTAGATGTCAGATTGCTTGCAGTAACCTTGTGTCAGGACCATGGAGAGCATGAGAGTTGTCACTGGATCCATCAACCTTCCCAGTAACAGAATAAGACCTTCATCTAAGGTTCAATGAAGATCACAGTCAGCTTATCAACAGAAGAATCGCCTGTATTGCGCCTCTGAGATTAGACTGCAAGCTCCATGGCTGGCAATCTAGCCAAGTATGATAAATCCCATCATGCTCAGAGTTTATGTTTTTATGGTGATGATCCCACACTGCTGACTGTCAAGTACACCAGGCAGTAAACAGAGCATAGAGCAGAAAGGATAGGACATTATTTTCTTAAATGACATATTGATGTAGTTGGCTGCGTTTGGAAGATTCATTAATGGAGACCATAAACACTTCCCGTATTTGCTTCTTGTAGAAAATGACGATATGTTTTCCTCTGGATTCATTTAATTGTGCATATAAATTATCAGATAATTATTACTCTTCAGAGTTATGTATCTTAAAGGGAAAACCAGCCCCTCTATCACATATGCTGCAATTGCTCCAAAGAGAACTTGACTATGGGGTTGTCACGATACCAAAATTTTGATTCGATTTCGATACCATATTAAAGTATCGCGATACTCGATACCATTCAATACCACACGAAAAAAATAAAAACACCTAAAAAGCTGCGTGCAGTCTATATTTTATGAAACGTCCAGCCCATAACAGAACAGTTCTATCCTTTTTTTTTTTTTTTTTTTTGCGGCGGGGGGCGGAGGGGGGTTGGGGGTGACTAAAAAATGGTAAATCGGTAAATCGCTGGGTTTTTTTTTTCTGTTACGGCATTCACCGCATAGGAGATATTTTTTAATATCTTAATAGTTTGGACTTTTTCAGGCGTGGCGATATGTAATATGTTTTTTTATTGTTTATATCTTTTTTATGTAAAATTGTGAAAGGGGGTGATTTAAACTTTTATTATTTTAAGTTTTTATTTACTAACCATTAGCCCCCTCAGGGGCTAGAACCCTTGTCCTATTCACCCTAATAGAGCTCTATTAGGGTGAATAGGACTTCACACTGTCCTTGCTGCCCTGGGCTTTGTGCACACAGCATTAGGGAGCATACTATAGCAGCCAAGGCTTCAGTAGCGTCCTGGCTGCCATGGTAATGGATCGGAACCCCGCAATTATACTGCTGGGTCTCCGATCGGAATCTGCCACTGCCACCAATGAAGAGGAGGGGACCCTGTGTCCACTGCCACCAATGAAGAGGAGGGGACCCTGTGGCCACTGCCACCAATGACAATAATACTGGGGGGGTTGGAGGGGCGCACTGCGCCACCAATGATTATGAGTTATAATACAGGGGTTGGGGGGTCGCACTACGCCACGAATGAGTCTAATACTGGAGGGGGCGCCACAAATGAACATAATTAACCTGTTAATACAAGTGTAGGATGCGGGTATTGCTAAATAGCAAATCTCGATATCGAATCGATCTGGGTCTAAAAGTATTGATTGGGTATCAACACTTCAATACCCGGTGCAACCCTAGGGGACACAACAAAGTAACAGAAAGAGTCACAGAATGCATCCATCACTCCTAATCAGAAGTATGGAGGAGAAAGAGGTGAATGAGAACAATAAGAAACAAGTTCAAGAAAAGTAATAAAATGTGTTGTTATGAAAGAGGAAATAGGGATGAAGGAAGCCGAATAAATAGATGGGTGGAAGGAAAGTAGGGAAACAGGGAGGAAAGGAAATAGGGAATGTGGGGTAAAAGGTAGAAAAAGAGAAAGGAATGTATGAATTCAGAATTAGGGAACAATAGCAGGTACATTAGAGAGAAGAAAGGAAGAAAAAAGTTAGGAAGACGGAAGTATCGAGAAAAGGAATGAGAAGAGGCAGGAAAGCAGAGAGAAGAAAGTTTGATAGGGAAAAAGGAGAAAAGGAGGGAGGGGGGAATGAAGACGTAGAGAAAGATGAAGTCCAAAAGAGGGAAAGAGGGAGAAAAGGAAGGAAGGGGGCAGTACAGGAGAGAGGGAAGACCAGAGTGAGGAAGGAAGAAAGGGAAGGAAAGGAAAAGGGGAAAAATGGAGT